>CAMZMU010000071.1:16021533-16621533 GCA_947311845.1 Poa pratensis
CGTGTGATGATCCCGAAGAGCAAGTCTTGATGCTGCACAAATAACGGGATTTAGGTTGAGACTCCAAGTGCATAGTGTATAGTAAAGTGGAAGACAGTTTTCCCACACGAGGGTGACTCGAGGGTTTAATATCGACTCTCGGGGAATCTGAAGTGGTAGATTTATCTTCTTATCCTTCTGGTTACCTACAAAACAGGTTAGATGTTTTGGTCCTCAACCTCACCTGGTTGTCAAGCACAAGTGTAAGAATGATATCAGGATAGTTATGCAATGCAAACAAGAAATAAATATGCATGATGGTGGATGCAATGGTAAATGATATTTTTGGGTTTTTGAATGATGTATGCAAGATGAAAAGTATTTTGTATTTTCGGATTTAATGATGGCTGAAAATATAAAAGTGGTAATGGTGTTGAAAGGTGTTTTATGATTAAAATGGACTGGGGTTCATGGTTTCACAAATGCACTCTCTCTTTATAAAGTGGTAGACAATGGAACACACACAGTTTAACATATGAGATTGCAACACAAGGTTTGATAACAAATTACTTAGATATATGTGCATCACATCCTAACATAGAATCTTTTGGTTATTATTAACTCTTATACTCACCAAGATGCGAACTAAATCATAACACCTCAGTAATAAGATAACTCAGTATAGCATTAATCATGGCTGAAGTGAAAATTAAGAACATGCTAATCTAGTCATGGAGTTGTGGCAATGGTCACGCCCACATCCCCGGTAGCATGGTATTTTGTTTATCCGTAGTGAGGTAACAAAGTAAGGTAAAAATACCAAAGTGGATCGCAGAACTTTCTCTCACGTTCACTGCACTATCCACCCCCCGTTACTCTAACTAATGCGCACGTTCCCCACACACGCTCTCATAAACATGCTTGATCAAAACAAGTAGACAAGAACGGGGTACATAATATGCATCTATACTCATAACTGAAACAAACATTGCAATCTCAAACATATATTAAACTCATAAAGATCCACCACAAAGGTATTACAACGGTGACCGAATCATGTTCAGCAGCTCATACGGTGCTAATTAGTGAAGCTCAAGAGAGGAGAGATACATAAGTTACTTCCACAAACCGATAGTCCAGAGGTGGACTACTCCCTCTTCATCATGGAGACGGTGGAGAAGTCGATGGAGAAGATGGAGACCACGCCGGCAGCGCCCCGCCGGAGTTTTCCCCCTCCAATCTGCAGCTCCTGATCTCCGTTTCGGTGTTTCTGTGTTTTTGCGGCCTCCTTCCAGAGAACGTCGGGGACCTTTTTATAGGCATTTTTAGGTCAAGACGATGTCGGTGGAGAAGAATCGAAGGCAACGGAGCCACGAGCCCCAACGGGTGGGTCCCACGCGGCCTGGTACTGTGGCCGCGTGGGCCATGCTCGTTTGGCCCTCGACCTCCGTTTGCTCGCTTCCTTTTTCCGTAGTCCTCTTCCTTCCAAATATTGACGCCCGTAAATTTCCAGGTAATTTCGTTGACGTTTGGGTCCCTGAAACATTAAAATAAGAAAACGGGGTTTTCTGCCTACGCAGGGTTAATTCCATAAAAATAGGAATCATTAAGATATTTCCAAATCATGATAAAACATTGATATAACCTATATGATGCAAATATGATTGGAATAATAAGCAATTAAAGTGCAAAGTTCATGTATGCATTTTACATGCATCAACATCCCCAAGCTTAATCCATGCTCGTCCTCGAGTATGAAGATGATAAAACTAACATGGACTTTGCAATTTAATACTTAACAATGGATATCAAAGATGATTACTATTGCTACATATAGTTAAATGATTCATTCTTCAAAGGAGTAGCAATATGCAAATAGTTTATGAAGTGATATCAAGTATTCAAGATAAGATGTTCATTGATAGTTCACAAAGTGTAACATGGTAGCAAGTAATATGGAACACATGTATGCATAATGATAAGTAGAACATCCTACAATGGTCATAGAGTGTAGATGAAAATCTGAATATGATAGGTGTACACTTTGGAAAGATGTATATGTGAGTAGAGGTAAAGCATGCATAAGTTTCATCCAACTTCCAAACTCTTCTACTTAAGTTAATGATTGCAATAAGGTATTCATTGGTGTCAAGCTCTCATTGCCCCTATCATAGCATCTTGAATGATTAAGGTTAAAGTGAAAGCAAATATGAGTAGTGTGCTTGATAAAGAATGGGTTGAATGTCTCATGCCCCTTGAATACAAGTACTTACACCATGTGTTACTCAACTTGGGAAACAAAGCAAGTTCAATTAAATATCATTGTAAGCATAATAGTATCATCAAGAGCGTCAACTGGGGTACCTCTTGTCCCAAGATATGGAACAAACCCATATCAAAATGACAAGACAAACAAACAAAATGAACAATCTCAACACCCTTTTTATTTACCATTTGGAATAGTTTTTTATTGCAAGGTGTATCATAGAAGGTTCACCATAGTATGTAAGTAAATTTCCACCATGAATGATGCATGGCTTAGATTAGCGTCCCAGGCGTCTCTCTAACCATTTACACAAACTCATTTAAACTCACTTTATCTCCACATTATTTCAACATGATAAGCATCCATAGACAAAAGCACATGATATCAACTAAATGAGATGAAGAGCGTGTTGAAAGCTTGCCATGTGACAGCACATATGGGCTAACTTCCAACCCAAAACATTCATCAAGCCACAAACATCATAATCTTAATCACAATGGGTCAAGTTTTATTATGCAAATAAAAGAACATTGTGCATCAAGTTCGTGAGAGCTATATAACAAAAAAAATTCCATTGCAATCAATAACATAAACATTTTCATTCAGAGGTAAGATAACACAAACAACATGTTAAACATACTCAGAATAGCATAAAGCCAATAGGTAGATATGGTGGACTCACTGGAATAACTTTGGTTGAATGTGTTGGAAACAAGTTTTTACTTGTTGGAGTTTTTAGGCTAGCAAAAGGGAGAAAGTTGACCATCTAGATGCATGCATGAGTGTCCATAGAACTAACTAATCCATGTTAAACCAAGTAATATAACAATCAGCACCAAAACATGAATAAGTGATAGCTCTACAAAAAGAATTTGCAAACTATTACTCATAAACAAGCTCATGAATCATGCAACTATATGTATCATTAAAAATCAAATCAAACATCCCTTTTCCCAATCTTATAAAAGCATCCAACATATTTCAACCCACATTTCCAGTAGCTCTCTCATATATAATTGATAGTGTGGTGGTCTCTCAGGACTAACAAAACAAAAAACGGCGCTCCAAGTTTATGCGATAAAGTGTTTCGATCGAAAAACAGAAGTTGGACGTGTGCAAACCGAGAGTGTGTAGGTCCAGCGGGCTTGTCTTCACATCCCCAAGCTTATGATCTTCACCATCCTTGGATAGCTCTTGGTGCATCTCCTCCAATCTCTGTGAAAAAACTTCAAAACACCGTTTCTCTCATCTCTTTTCTGTGGGGTGCATTAATAGTGATAAACAAATAGGTTTCTTGCTGCATATAATTCTTGAACAAAAATTCATATGAGATGTCCATAAAGTGTATAATGTTGTATGCCTACTCATAAACTCAATTGGATCAAAAAGATTCAACTTAAAAGCTCAAAGCATGCATCAAACAAAATGGGACAGATCTGTCCAAAAAAAAGCAGCAGCAAAACGTATTTTTCTACCCTACCAAAAAATTTCTAAAAATTCCGAAAAAATTCATGCATACAGAGGATGAAAAGTTGCAACTACAGTTCAAATATGAGCTCATTCGGAGTTACAGAATAAGAATTAAAAATCATACCGTGCACTGATTCGTGCAGGAATAAAATCTCCGAACTCAATAAGCAACTTTTTCAAACCAAAAGGGTAAAACTTGGCATTTTATTAGAAACTCTAGAACCTAACTAGACACAAAATCTCTTGTTACAGCAAGAGGACACAAAGAAAAATCACACACAAAAATAACCGGGTTGCCTCCCGCAAAGCGCTTTCTTTATAGCCATATAGCTAGGCTTCTTACTTGTTGTTGTATTGAGACCACGCCGGCAGCGCCCCGCCGGAGTTTTCCCCTCCAATCTGCAGCTCCTGATCTCCGTTTCGGTGTTTCTGTGTTTTTGCGGCGCTCCTTCCAGAGAACGTCGGGGGACCTTTTTTATAGGCGTTTTTAGGTCAAGACGATGTCGGTGGAGAAGAGATCGAAGGCAACGAAGCCACGAGGCCAAACGGGTGGGTCCCACGCGGCCTGGTACTGTGGCCGTGTGGGCCATGCTCGTTTGGCCCTCGGACCTCCGTTTGCTCGCTTCCTTTTTTCGTAGTCCTTCTTCCTTCCAAATATTGACGCCCATAAATTTGCAGGTGATTTCGTTGACGTTTGGGTCCTGAAACATTAAAATAAGAAAATGGGGTTTTCTGCCTGCGCAGGGTTAATTCCATAAAAATAGGAAATCATTAAGATATTTCCAAAATCATGATAAAACATTGATATAACCTTATATGATGCAAATATGATTGGAATATAAGCAATTAAAGTGCAAAGTTCATGTATGCATTTTACATGCATCAGCGTGTGGACACACCCTATGAATACTCCCAAGGATATTTTCTTTGAAGTGGGAAAGGTGATCCAATTTTGATGCACGCCGGATGACCCGGCGTTCCATGGCTTGACCAATTGTTTCACCAACACAAGTATCTTCATCATTGCCTTCATCTTGCTCATGGTCAACCCGAAGTGGAGTTCTTGGGGTTGTGGGTTCATTATGTTCTTGTTCTTGGATAGATTCTTGATCAATTATTGAGGTGGATGGCTCAACTTGAGTAGAACTTGTTCCTTCTTCTTGAGTATCATCAATAGGTCCTTCAATAGGAATTAGTTCTCCAATCCCCATAGTTCTTATGGCTTGAGATGGAGCATCATCACCTACATCATCATGACCAATATGCTCCGCTTGGGAGCCATTATCCTCGACAAACTCCACGTTCATAGATTCTTCAACACACCCAGTGGATATGTTGTAGACCCTATAAGCATGAGACTTTGCGGCATATCCAACAAGTATACCATCAAAAGATCTAGATTCAAATTTAGCAATTTTGCAACCTTTAATGTAAACATGACATTTGCAACCAAAAACTCGAAAGTAAGATACATTTGGCTTTTTACCGGTGAGGAGTTCATATGGTGTCTTTTCCATTAGAGGACGGAAGAAGAGCCGGTTTGAGTAGTGACAAGCGGTGTTGATGGCTTCGGCCCAAAAGTTGTATGGGGAATGAAATTCGGCCATCATAGTTCTTGCCATATCAATAAGAGTGCGGTTCTTCCTTTCGGCGACACCATTTTGTTGGGGAGTATATGCAGCGGAATATTGGTGTTGAATGCCCTCCCCACTTAGGAAATCATCCATAGTGTAATTCTTGAACTCCGTACCATTGTCACTTCTAATTGCCAAAATCTTAGAGTCATATTGGCGTTGAACTAGGGTTGCAAAGTCAATGAATATCTTTTGAGTTTCACTCTTCTTCTTGATGTAGAAAGTCCAATAATATTTTGAATAATCATCCACAATCACCAAACAATATTTCTTGCCACCAAGACTATCATATGTGGGAGGCCTAAAGAGATCCATATGAAGGAGCTTCAAAGGCCTCTTAGTGGAGATAATGGTCTTCTTGGGGTGATTCTTTTCATGCATCTTTCTGGCTATGCAAGCACTACAAGGACGATCTTTGGAAAAATTAACATCGGTTAGTCCTACCACGTGTCCACCCTTTACAAGAGTTTGTAAATTTCTCATACCGACATGGCCTAGCCGGCGATGCCAAAGCCAACCCTTGTCGGATTTAGCCATTAGACACGTGGCAATTTGAGTGGTCTCTTTCGAGAAATCGACCACATACAAACCGTTCTCACGAAATCCAACAAAGGCTACTTTAAGAGATTTTGTGAAAAGGATGGTCACGTGGTATTTATTAAAGATAACGGTGTAACCGGCATCGCATAATTGACCAACGGAAAGTAGATTATATGAAAGAGATTCAACAAGGAGGACCTTCTCAATTGATAACTCGGTGTGATCACCACCTTGCCACATCCAAATACCTTGTCTTGTATTGTTCCCAATGGTGACATGAGAGAATGAGAGTAATTGTTTCAATAAGCCCTTTACTACTTCTTTGCTTCCGGTCATGTGAGATGAACACCCACTATCAATGAGCCATGAAGATCCACCGGAAGAAAAGCCTACAATAAATCAAGTCTTTGATTTAGGTACCCATTTTGGAATGGGTCCTCTTTTGTTAGTCACAAGGGTCTTTGGAACCCAAATAGCATAGTGATAATCATCTCCATATGAGGTACCAACATATTTAGCAAAAACATAACCATTTCTAGATTTCATAAGCACATATGAGGGGTTATATTTTCTGGCAAAGTCATTGTGAGTGGCATTGCCCTTGTGGCTTTACCACCCACAATGGGTTCAACATTCTTCTTGCCTAACTCCCCCTCCTTCACAAAAATAATATCTTTTGAAGGGGAGGTAGGCATCTTCTTCTTGTTTGCCTTCTTGGACTTGGAGCAAACCCAAGCCCTTCCTTCCTAACCACTCCCTTTTGATTGGTCAAAAGATCATTGAGGTTCTTTTCCCCTTGGATACAAGTGGCTAGACCTTTTCAAGTTGGGCCTTCAACCTAGTGTTCTCCTCCATGAGAGATGCTTTAAGACATAAAGGGTTAGTAGCACAAGCATTGGCATCTTTATCATTATGAGGAGTGGTGAAGCTAGCATATATAAATTGAGCTTGTAATTTAGCATATGACCCTTGAGCTTGGTGAGCTCACTTGAGGTCACCTTGTGGGTTTCCCTAAGTTGCTCAAAATTCTCAAGGAGTTTGTTATGACTCTCTACAAGCTCATCATTTTTAATTTTTAGATCACTAGCAACTTGAATAGAGGTTTCACGGGTTTATTTTGCCTTGGATAAATCCTTGGCTTGGATCTCCTCAAGTTGCTCCCGGAACACTTGTTCCTCAACAAGTTGCTCTTCTAGCTCACCAATTTTATCGGCATGATCACGTGCATGCCCCTCAAGCTCATAAATCCTATTCTCCTTCTCCTCAAGGAGGTGTTTGGCTTCTCCATATTGGTACATGAGAGCCTCAACCATTTTCTTGGTTCGACCTTGGAGCTTGTTTATAAAGAGGGTAATTGTATCCTCTTTCTCCTCATTTTTCCCTACATCCTCAACACAATCCAAGAGAGATGGTTTAGAGGAGATAGTAATGTTAGGTGGGGAATTCACCTTGGTTTCCTTGGCCATGAGGCACATAGGCTTGGAGATCTTGTTGTCATTTGGAGCGGTGAAAAGGGGCGCCAATGAAGGAGGAAGGTTGCCCATTACAAGAGCCGCCATCCCACTTCCTCACTTGTATTATCATCCTCCTCTTCGCCACCGGACTCATACTCTTCTTCATGTGTTGCGGTGATAAGAGCCTTTTGAGGTTCTCTCTTGATGAGGTACTTGATGGGCTTGGTGAAGAACTTCTTCTTCTTTAAGATGAGTTGGCCTCCAAAATCTTCTCTTCTCTCATAGGGGCAATCCTTCACAAGGTGATTCTCCTTTCCACAATTAAAGCACATTCTTTTCATTTGTGGGGAGAAGTTGCTTCTAGGGGAGAAATTGCTCTTGATATTCTTTTTGTTCCAATACTTGGTGGCGGCAAGAGCAAGCACCTCATTGAGTTCACCACAAAATCTTCTTCATGATGACCACTTGTGCTTTCTTCATATCTTGGATGTTCTTCCACATGAGCCTTCAAGGCAAGGTTCTTTGTGCCACGAATTTGGTTGATGGAAGATTGGAAGTGGCCTTCAAGGTATCATAAGTGACGAATTGTGCCAATATGTCATTGGGAGACATAGTTTTGTAGTCGCTCTCGTATGGAGATTCATCACCATATTTTCATTGTATGGAACAATGGTCTTGAGGAACTTGGCTTTGACCCATTCATCATCCATATCTTTCTTTCCATTTTCCCTACATGCCACAACAAGCTTGGTGAGTCTTCGGAAGAGATCCGATGGTGTCTCTTCTTCTAGCATGATGAAGTTATCCACTTGATGTTGAAGGATGGCGTCGTTGGAGCGTTGAAGGCCTCATTTCCTTCATATACCGATGCGAGAAAATCCCAAGCCTCCTTGGTGGTTTTGAGATTCCGCACTTGATCTTCATCATGGGCGGTCATGGCACTCTCAAGGATGTACTTCGCATTGGCATCAAGTTGTTCATCAATCTCTTCTTGCCTTGTCAAGTTGGAAGGATCAACCGGAGTATAACCATTTAGAACCACCCTCCAAAGATGCACCGATGAGCTGCGAAAATAAGACTCCATAGATTTCTTCCAAGTGAAATAATGAGTATTATCAAGCTTAGGAGGTGGCCTACTTAGGTTGGTTATATGAGGTTGAGTGAGTGGAACTTGAGTGAGATATGAAGTAGGTGGAGCAAAGTTATGAGGAGGCTTCTCACCAGTTTTAGGTTGATCTTTGTTATCCTTAACAACCAAGGCCTCAACGTTAGAAACACCGGTTGCTGAGGAGGCATTTTGATTATTAATGACCCGAGTAAACACCTCGTCCACCATTTTGCCTTTCATGAACCCAAAAAGTTCAATCATGGCTTTCATGGTGACGGGGCATTATCATCGGGAGGGGTTATCCCCGCTTCACTTAGTTCTTTCTCAAGTTGTTCTCTATCATTTTTCTCTTGTTGTTCCTTAGCAAGTTTTAACTCCTCGTCGCTAGTCATCCTCCTCTTTAGGCTGTTAAGCCCTTAATAAAGAGACCTTGCTCTGATACCAATTGAAAGGATCGAGTAGGTTGACTAGAGGGGGGGTGAATAGGCAACTACAAATTTTCTTTTTCTTTTGATACAAATTTGGGAATTGCTCAAATATAAGTTCACTAGATATGCAACTAGGTGAACAATCCTATATGATGAGCAATAAGCAAGCTTGCAAGATATTCTACACAAGATAAGCTAGCAATACAAGTAAAGGAAGGTTAAGAGATAACCACACGGTGACGCGGAGATGTTCTACCGAAGTTCACTTCCCAATGGAAGCTACGTCCCCGTTGGAGCGGTGCGGAGTCACAAAGTGAACTCCGAATAGCCTTGATATGGCACACCGTATCTCCCTCATGTTATCCTCCGATGAGGAGTTCCACGAGCCACTATATGATGCCCTCGAGGTCGGCAACAAACCTTTACAAGGATGAGGCACACTCCACAACCGAATTGGAGGCTCTCACCAAATTCCCGCGGCTCCCAAAGCCACAAGAACCACAAGGCCGGGGCACGACTCCACAACTTAATTGGAGGCTCCCGGCTAGTCCCCGCGGCTCCGAAAGCCACAATAATGACCAACGACAATCCAAAGTATCAACGAACTTACAAGCTTCAAGCCCTCTCAAGAACGGAGGGGAAAATCAAATCGCTTGGGTGGAAGTGTAGATCTAGGCCAACTCTCCCAAGTCCTAGAAGGACAAGGTGTTTGAGTGGGTAGGGAGAGAGATCTAGGGAGTTGAAGCTTTCAACAATGGTGGGGGATTTAGTTTGGTCGTGGTGCCCTCTCCAAGGTAGGAGAAGGCATTTATATACTGCTCCCAGAATCTAGCCGTTGCAGACAGGTAAATCGGATAATCCGATTCAAGTCAACATCGGATTATCCGAATCGGATAATCCGATCAGACTACCATCGGATAATCGAAGATCCTCAGTGAGCGGTTGCTTGTAGTTGATGACTCCCAAGTGCAGGAGATCAATTGTAGTACCTTTCAATTAGAAAAGGTTGTCGAACCCACGAGGAGCTGAAGGTATTGGTTAGTAAGATTGATAAATAAAACAATAAAAGATGCAAGTGTTTTTGGTATTTTTGGTTGTATAGTTGCAAGCAGATAACAGATAGTAGCAAGTGAAAGCTCTCAAAGAGAGAAAGCCCAATCCTCTTATGTGGCAAGAGGACAAGCTCAAGTGATGTGTAACTTATATGTGGCAAACGTTCCCGAGGGCGGCATGGATGATGCTAGGCATAGAGATTTATTAAACAACACGTTGAATATCTTGTCAAGTTTTAATCTCTTTGGACGGAGCCATAATTAGGTATAGCTAAATAAATAAACTACAACCCCTTATGATGGATCATGTGGCCAAGCAAATGACTGCACAAGAATTATTAAGACCTAAAGTCCCACCATAGCATTACACTCTAAGGTCCCCGATACTAATACCCTCATAATATAACTTCATGACTCGGTCTCAGGTTTACGTGTCCTCCCAAGTCTCCATCAATTCATTACACTACGGTGTTCTCCTATGAGCCCATAAAGGTGAAGTGTTGTGCAGTCGACGTTCGCACAACACCATCATAGAATCACATAAAAGATAAACTCTTGACAAAATACCAACACATGTCATATATAAATCATGCCAATTCATCCTATGCCCTCAGGAACATACGGGAACTACTCACAACGTGCGAACATGATCATAATCAGTGGCATAAGTGGTACAACACAATCTGAAATTATAACTTCACCACCAAATAATGACAAGTACTCAATCACAAACATGAATAGTAGCACAAGACAAGTATCTAGGGTATAGCAACTCTCAAACTGCGAGGGGAACGGAGTGGATCACGGTGATGATGATGGTGATGGTGCTGGTCTTGATGGGGGTGATGATGTAGAGGCCTCCTCCCACGCCAAGGAGGAGAGGTGATGACGATGACGATGATTTCCCCCTTCTCCGGAGTTCCGGAGCAGCAGGATCTGACCCCCCTCGGAAGGGATCAGGAGTTTCGCCGCCGCCGCGACCTCGGATGGACTTGGAAAAATTAGGGCGTTACTTTTCGGCGAGACGAAGGCGTCGATAAAAAGCCCCAGGCGAGGAGGTGCCCGAGGCCTTTTGGTGGGTCCCACGCGGCCAGGTACATGGGCCGCGTGGGCCACCCCCATTTGGCCCTCGTGGCTCTCCTCTCTTCGGTCTTCTTCCCTCTGCCTTTCTCCCGATGAAAAACTGACGCAGTATTTTTCCTTTTATTATTTGAGGTCCTGTAGCTCCTGAAACATTAAAGACAAGAAAAAGGAGGTTTTCTGCCTCCCAGAAATTAAATACCAAAAATAGGGACTTTGTATGAAAGTCCCCAAAATCATCTAAAACATGTAGAAACAATCATATAATCATGCAAATAACATTCTAGTATGATACTAAAAGTTATATAAATGATGATATAAAATGCACGTATCAACTCCCCCAAGCTTAAACCTTTACTCGTCCTCGAGTAAGTAAGGACATAGATCATTACATGCATCAATGGACTTATGGTTGATAAATAAATACGGGCATTGTATCATCATCATATTCAATTGCAAGATAAGATTAATGATCTAAAACTCATACATATGAGGGCAACATAAGTAGAACTCTAGCAATCACCCCTTACTTTTGAAAGCAAATAACCATTGTATGTTGGACAATCGAATCATATTGTTTTTCACATGCTTTTGCTCTTCATGGCAAGCATTATAATCTTTTATACTTTGCTGAAATTCAAAGACAAGATAAACTCTCATTGGATAACAAGTTCAAAAGAAGACAAATGAAAAGACAGATAGATATAAAAATTGTTATCACTCTTGCTTGACTAGTAACTAGTGCAAACTTTAGTCATGGATATCTCAATCAAGTTCCCATGCTCTACACAACCCTTTTCTTACACTTTCCATGGCTAGCTGAAATTTCAGGTGCCTTCCTTTCATTCACATTCAAGAGCATAAGTATTGAAATATCCATGATCATTAATTTGCTCAAAAGATACTAGGTTGTAACAAGAGTGTTTTATATCCTTTTCATTAAGTCTTCTCAACTTCTTATCCTACAAGACTATATCTTAACCTCAAACTATTAATTCACAAGTCTTTTTACTTCTTCTATATTGAGATAATTCTATAATTGTCCAACATACTCAAGTTAATTAATTTCAAGGCAAGATGTGATTGAAATTCTAAATATGCCACGCTCATTTGCATGAGTGTTACCCATAAATCCCCAAACAAGAGAATCATGGATGACACCATACTTTAATATTCATTGATAAACCATAAGATAGGGATACATGATAATGCTCCATGAGCTCACACACGCCTAAGAGATATTGATAACTAATCGATAAAAGCAAAGCACACCATGACTAGATAGATATGATAGATTGATAAAGAGAAAGACTAGATGGAACTCCCCCAAGCTTGGCGTTCCTCCAGATTCTCCTTTGCTGCAGCCTCCTCCTTCTCATATTCTTCCTCCCATTCAGCCATCTTCCATGGGAAAGGCCTTCCATCACGGAAAGATGTAGGTGGATCATTGTACCTGAGGGTGGCGGCTGCTGCAATCTTCTTGAAGCGTTCTTCATATTCGCAGTTCTGGTTCTCTACATCCCACATGAAGCATTGGAACTTCTCCCATTGTTGATGACGTCCTTGTACCTATCTTCCAGATCTTCAAGCCTTTTCTTGTACTCTTCAACCTTCTTCTCCAGCTCCAGGTTCATGAAGTGGTGAGCATCAAGGCTGCGGTAAACCACAGTGCCATACCTGAAGGTCTTGTCCTCTAACTCATCCAGCCTTTCCTCCACCGTGCCGGTGGCCTTGGGAGCCTTCACCTCCTCCACGAGCATCACGCCCTCCTTGAAGCACACGGTCTTCGGTGGTGTCATCACGGAGTTGAGGTAGCGGTTCACAACACCTCCTTGGGAGAGCTCTCCCCCTCTTGGTTGGATCCGGAGCAAGACATGGCTAAAACCTGACAGGCAGAAACAGCAGAAACAAAGATCGCTCGAGAACGCTCGGTGCGAGATTAGATCGGCAGAGAGGAGTATATATTGAGGGTTTTTAGGTCAAGACGAAGCGTCGGGATCGAAAACGAGACGAAAAGGACTCCGAGGTGGAAAAGGATAGCCCACGCGGCCAGGTACATGGGCCGCGTGGGCCCCTCTTTTCCTCCTCGGGTCTCCGTTTCGTCCAGTTTTCTTGTCCCACACGTTAATTTCCATAAAAATGACTCCGTAAAATATTATGCAATTCCGAGAAACTTTCCAACAGTAAGTTACCTTCTATTGATTTGGGTTTCTGAAACTGCACGGTTTCTCTCAATTACCCTCCGGTGTTTGTAAATTCAACTCCTCCACCCTTCCGATGAAGCTCTTTCCTGCAATATAAGGTTTAAGGCGTTGTCCATTGACTACATGAGGTTTACCTTTCATGTCACCGTGAAGACGGATAGCTCCTGAACGGTACACCTCCTGTATCACTAATGGTCCCTGCCACTTTGAAGCTAGCTTCCCTGCAGAAAACTTGAAACGAGAGTTGTACAATAAAACTTGATCACCTACTTTGAATTCCTTTTTCTTAATTTTCTTGTCATGCCAAATCTTAACTTTTTCTTTAAACATCCTGGCACTTTCATAAGCTTCATTTCTCCATTCGTCAAGTAGGTTTAGGTCAAGAATTCTCTTTTCTCCCGCAGTTTTAAAATCAAAGTTCAGTTGTTTAATAGCCCATCTAGCTTTATGTTCTAGTTCAACAGGTAAGTGACAAGCTTTTCCATAAACCATTTTATAAGGAGACATTCCCATAGGATTTTTAAAAGCAGTTCTATAAGCCCACAAAGCATCATTAATCTTAATTGGCCAATCAGATCTAGACTTATTCACTGTCTTTTCCAAAATGAGTTTAATTTCCCTATTGCTTAATTCAACTTGCCCACTTGTTTGAGGATGATAAGGAGATGCAATTCTATGGTTAACATCATATTTTGCCAAAGTTTTTCTAAGAACACCATGCAAGAAATGAGAACCACCATCAGTAATTAAGAACCTAGGAACACCAAACCTGGGGAAAATGATGTCCTTGAGCATCTTCATTGCTGTGGCATGATCTGCACTTTTGGTTGGAATTGCTTCCACCCACTTTGTAACATAGTCAACTGCAACCAAAATGTGAGTATGCTTTGTCTTTGATTCTGGGAAAGGACCCATAAAGTCAAAACCCCACACATCAAATGGTTCAAGTGGCAATGAATAATTCATAGGCATTTCATTCCTCCTACCAATGTTTCCTACTCTTTGACATTTATCACAAGATTTAACATATTCAGCACAGTCCTTAAATAAAGTAGGCCAATAGAAACCAGATTGTAATACCTTTGCTCCTGTGCGATCTCCTGCATGATGCCCTCCATAGGGACTGTCATGACAATCTCTTATAATAGCCTGTTGTTCATGCTCAGGTACACAACGTCTAATAATACCATCCACACTTTTCTTATAGAGGAAAGGATCATCCCAAAAATAATGTCTAAGATCATAAAAGAATTTCTTTCTTTGTTGAGAAGTGAAGTGTGGAGGCAAAACTTTACCAACAATAAAATTTGCATAGTTGGCAAACCAAGGAGATGCAACTTTAGCACTAGAAACATTAACAATTGCAAGTTGTTCATTAACAAAGCTATCATTAATAGGAATAGGATCATCAGGTATGCTTTCCATCCTAGAGAGATGATCAGCAACTTGATTATCCTCCCCTTTCCTATCAACAATGTGTAAATCAAATTCTTGCAATAGAAGTACCCATCTTATTAGTCTAGGCTTAGCATCTTTCTTATTCATCAAGTATTTAATAGCAGAATGATCAGTATGTATTGTGACTTTTGAATCAGTAATATAAGGTCTAAACTTGTCACAAGCAAACAGTACTGCTAAAAATTCTTTCTCAGTTGTAGCATAATTCTTTTGAGCAGCATCAAGTGTTCTACTAGCATAATAAATAACATTCAGTTTCTTATCAACACGTTGGCCCAAAACAGCCCCAACTGCATAATCACTAGCATCACACATAATTTCAAAAGGCAAGTTCCAATCAGGAGGTTGAATAATGGGAGCAGTGATTAAAGCATTCTTCAAAATATTAAAGGACTCAATGCAATCATCATTAAAAGAGAAAGGAACATCCTTTTGCAGAAGATTGGTTAGAGGTTTTGATATTTTGGAGAAATCCTTAATGAACCTACGGTAAAAACCTGCATGCCCAAGAAAACTTCTTATACCTTTGAGGTCCCTTGGATATGGTAGTTTTTCAATAGCTTCAATCTTTGCTGGATCAACTTCTATTCCTTCTCCAGAAATCTTATGCCCAAGAACTATACCCTCAGTAACCATGAAGTGACACTTCTCCCAATTAAGAACCAAGTGTTGGTCTTCACAACGCTGTAAAACTTTGTTAAGGTTGAACAAGCAATTATCGAAGGAAGTACCATACACAGAAAAATCATCCATAAAAACCTCCATTATCTTTTCAATATAATCAGCAAATATAGCATTCATGCATCTTTGAAAAGTAGCAGGAGCATTACATAAACCGAATGGCATTCTCCTGTAAGCAAAAGTACCATATGGGCAAGTAAAAGTGGTCTTTTCTTGATCATCCTTATGGACAGGAATTTGCGAGAAACCTGAATAACCATCTAGATAGCAAAAGTGAGAGTGTTTAGACAACCTTTCTAGCATTTGATCAATAAATGGCAATGGATAATGATCTTTTCGAGTTGCTTTATTCAATTTTCTGAAATCAATAACCATCCTATAACCAACTACAGTACGTTGAGCCACAAGTTCATCCTTTTCATTTGGAACAACAGTCATTCCACCCTTTTTAGGAACACAATGAACAGGACTAACCCACTTACTGTCAGCTATAGGATAAATGATACCAGCTTCAATAAGTCTTATTACCTCTTTCTTACCACTTCTTTCATTTTTGGATGGAGGCGGCGTTGAAAATCAACAACAGGTTTTGCATCTTCCTCCAGATTAATTTTATGCATACATAGAGCGGGGCTTATACCTTTAAGATCATCAAGAGAGTATCCAATGGCTGGTCGGTGAGCTTTTAGCACATCAAGTAATTTCTCTTCCTCTTCAGCTGAAAGGTTAGCACTAATAATGACAGGATATATGCTCTTCTCATCCAAATATGCATATTTCAGATTTGCAGGCAAAGGTTTCAATTCAAAACTAGGATCCCCTTTAGGTGGTGGTAGCACTCCTAAATTATCAGGTGGGATATGCAATTGTAATTGTGGTGGTTGTTGCCATAATATTTGTTCCAAAGCCTCTTTTTCCTCATCATTAAATGGTTCATCTTGATTAAGCATATAACGTTCTACAACATCAGTTGAAGCTACAGCTATATGAGCAAGAGTTTCAATTAAATTATTAGGAATTGGCTCTTTCTCAACATGTTTATCAGCAAATTTGGAAAAGTTAAATTCAAGTTTCTCACCAGCACATTTAATAAACACTTTCTCTTTAGGCAAATTAATTTCAGCACCAACAGTATGTAAGAAAGGTCTACCAAAAATGATAGGACAAAATGAATCTTGAGGACAACCAAGCACAATAAAATCAGCAGGGTATTTTATTTTGCCAAACCAATCTCTCAACAATCTTTATTAGCAAGTTGAATTGTCATACCTGTCTCTTCCATAACAATGGGATCAATATCAGGCTTGATCTCAAGATAAAGAGAATATGGAATGACACTAATACTTGCTCCAATATCACATAGACCATGATAACTTGAAGTCCCAATAGAGCATGATATAACAGGTTTCCCAACTTTGGCCGAATTACCTTTGATGACTTTGGTAGCATCTTCACATAGATAAACATCCACTGGGTCTTCTTCATTTAGTTGCTTGATAACAGAAATTTGAGTGTTGACTTCCACCTGTTCATAAGGCTGAGAACATCTTTTGTTACTCTTGTTAGTAACAGCTTTAAGTAAATTCTCCTTGGTTTGGAAATGGAGGTGGTTCAACATACTCCTCAATTGTCACAGATGACATTGGTTCAACCTGTTTAATAACTTTAGGAACAACAATAGATTGTTTAACAGGTTCAACATAAACTTCAAATCCACTTTTTGGAACACAGATATGATCAGCAAAACCTTTAGCTATTTCAATTATAACATAAGGATCAAGACCAAAAGTATCACTCAGATTTTTAAACAATAGAAGTAGAGAAATTCTCTACACATGAATATTCATAATCAAAATATGGCTCATTACCTTTATCAAGATCCCAGTGGCTAGTATTTTCAGAAATAGTCTCCAATAAATTCCATGCTTCTTCTTCAGTGTTATTAGTAAAACTTCCACCAGATGAATTATCCAGAATCTCCTTGTGCTTCATAGGTAGTCTCACATAAAAGTTTATCAATATAAGTTTCCTTGTAAGATCATGACATGGATTCTTGCGAAGGAGTTCCTTTAACCTCCCCCAAGCTTGAGTAATACTCTCTCCCAGATGTGGCCAGAAATTGAATATATAGCAGCGGTTATCATAAGCTTCTTTAGGAGTAAAATATTTAAGAAAGAAAACCTTCCTCAAGATACTCCATTCATTCTGGACCTCTTCATCCAAGACCTGTACCAATCACGAGCATTACCAGATAAAGACAAATACAATAGCTTCCTTTTTACCTGATCCTCTGAAATACCAGGTAGTCTGAATAAGCCACATATGTCCTCAATTATTTCCATGTGCTCGCGTGCCGACTTAGTTCCATCTCCTGTAAATGGATTTTTCATAACTCTTTTAACATGACCCATGGGAATTTTATATCCCACTTTAGGTATCTCAGGCACAGCAGTTTCAACCACCTTTGCAGTAGTGGCATAAGCACTTTCATATAGAGCAAGATGCAGCGAGGCACGATTCATAAATGCCATAGTAACAATGAGATAAACAGCTTTCAAGTTTCCTTACCAAACTTCTTACCAATAGCGCTACGCTCCCCGGCAACGGCGCCAGAAAAGTATCTTGATGGCTCCCAAGTGCAGGAGATCAATTGTAGTACCTTTCAATTAGAAAAGGTTGTCGAACCCACGAGGAGCTGAAGGTATTGGTTAGTAAGATTGATAAATAAAACAATAAAAGATGCAAGTGTTTTTGGTATTTTGGTTGTATATTGCAAGCAGATAACAGATAGTAGCAAGTGAAAGCTCTCAAAGAGAGAAAGCCCAATCCTCTTATGTGGCAAGAGGACAAGCTCAAGTGATGTGTAACTTATATGTGGCAAACGTTCCCGAGGGCGGCATGGATGATGCTAGGCATAGAGATTTATTAAACAACACGTTGAATATCTTGTCAAGTTTTAATCTTCTTTGGACGGAGCCATAATTAGGTATAGCTAAATAAATAAACTACAACCCCTTATGATGGATCATGTGGCCAAGCAAATGACTGCACAAGAATTATTAAGACCTAAAGTCCCACCATAGCATTACACTCTAAGGTCCCCGATACTAATACCCTCATAATATAACTTCATGACTCGGTCTCAGGTTTACGTGTCCTCCCAAGTCTCCATCAATTCATTACACTACGGTGTTCTCCTATGAGCCCATAAAGGTGAAGTGTTGTGCAGTCGACGTTCGCACAACACCATCATAGAATCACATAAAAGATAAACTCTTGACAAAATACCAACACATGTCATATATAAATCATGCCAATTCATCCTATGCCCTCAGGAACATACGGGAACTACTCACAACGTGCGAACATGATCATAATCAGTGGCATAAGTGGTACAACACAATCTGAAATTATAACTTCACCACCAAATAATGACAAGTACTCAATCACAAACATGAATAGTAGCACAAGACAAGTATCTAGGGTATAGCAACTCTCAAACTGCGAGGGGAACGGAGTGGATCACGGTGATGATGATGGTGATGGTGCTGGTCTTGATGGGGGTGATGATGTAGAGGCCTCCTCCCACGCCAAGGAGGAGAGGTGATGACGATGACGATGATTTCCCCCTTCTCCGGAGTTCCGGAGCAGCAGGATCTGACCCCCCTCGGAAGGGATCAGGAGTTTCGCCGCCGCCGCGACCTCGGATGGACTTGGAAAAATTAGGGCGTTACTTTTCGGGCGAGACGAAGGCGTCGATAAAAAGCCCCAGGCGAGGAGGTGCCCGAGGCACCTTTGGTGGGTCCCACGCGGCCAGGTACATGGGCCGCGTGGGCCACCCCCATTTGGCCCTCGTGGCTCTCCTCTCTTCGGTCTTCTTCCCTCTGCCTTTCTCCCGATGAAAAACTGACGCAGTATTTTTCCTTTTATTATTTGAGTCCTGTAGCTCCTGAAACATTAAAGACAAGAAAAAGGAGGTTTTCTGCCTCCCAGAAATTAAATACCAAAAATAGGGACTTTGTATGAAAGTCCCCAAAATCATCTAAAACATGTAGAAACAATCATATAATCATGCAAATAACATTCTAGTATGATACTAAAAGTTATATAAATGATGATATAAAATGCACGTATCAGTAGTCCTTAGCAGATTTCGAGCAAATCCTGAGCATCGGATAATCCGATACTTCCCAACTCGGATAATCCGAATATCTTCAGTGTGAAGTTTCTTATAGTCCTTAGCAGATTTCGAGCAAATCCCGGTCATCGGATAATCTGATACTTCCCAACTCGGATAATCTGAATATCTTCAGTGTGAATTTTCTTCTAGTCCTTAGCAGAATTTCAGCAGACTTTGCAAATCGGATAATCCGAAACTTCCAACATCGGATAATCCGATTTTCTTCAGCAACAAAACTGGCTCTTTTCAACTCCCTTTTTGGATTTGATGCAAAGATGTTTTACACACTTAAAACCTGCATCACTTGATTCACATGTTAAATCATCACTAGTGTTGTTGCCTAACACACAAACTCAAGGGATTAAGAAATGTCCTTTCAAGTTTCAATGCGCTCTGCCCGGGATTTACCTGTGCGGATCCTTGCCTTCATGTATACAGGTCCTTGACTACCGATGCTCTCGCTCCAGAGGACTTACAGTTCAGCTGGCATGAAAACAATAGAGAATGCTCGGATGGGGATGTCAAACGCCATTATGACGTGGTCCTCTCGAGATGATTCTTGCGTCTCGCTCATCAGTATAGCATCCTCCACCTATTGCAAACGAGCGTGCATATGCCGGCCATGGCCTCCTCCTCCTCGGCATATCGCTCCCTCCAGTTGCCAACCTCCTCGACCACCGCCTCGAGCAGCCTCCGTCTCAACTATGGCTGTGGTCATCAGAATTAGAGGTATCAATGGAGGTTGCCTGCGATAATAAAACAACAGACTGAAACACACAGGCGGCCAGGTGAGCTCGAGGCCGGTGTCACGCCGCCGGTAAGCGCCCGCGGCTCCGTGCATCTTCCTTCCTGCGTGACCCGCATGAGCGCGTGGTGCACAAGGCCATGCCCAGAACCCCTCACGAGCAGCGGCGACAGCGAACCTCGAGACAGCGGCGTCGAACATCCTGGCGGCGACAGCGACCAGAATCGATTCGCGCGGCGTCCGTGAGAAACCGGACTTCTACGAATTCGATTCTGTCGGAGTCTTGCTTGAGTCAATCGGCGGGCAGGGCTCGCCGCCGTCAGCGCCCTCTGCCTGGAGCTGATCCGAAACGTCGACCTAGAGGTCCGCTCCTTCAACCTGCTCCTCAATGCTTCACGATCAGCGTGCCAATCGTGTCCTGATCGGAAACAGACACCTGATTCTGATCAGAGTGCTACCATCTCGCTTGCGTTTAACTTTTTCCTAATCTCTCGCGATTCCTTTGCATCGTTGATCGAAAAATAAATGGACAAGATTTAAAGTGTTTGGTGCTCGACATCTGGATAATATGGATCGTTCATCGAAAATTGAACGGATAAGATTTAAAGTATCCCAACATGTTTGCTCTTTTAATAGTAGTATAGATGAAAAAAGAGAGTGGGGGCCTAGGGATTTCAAATCTATAAAATATAAATCTATGTATGATTGGTTCCTGGGTTAAGAGATATCTGCAAGGAGATGGGTCCCTGCGAAAAAAAGTTGTTGATGCTAAGTGTAACACTAGGAGTACTAATATATTATTGTGTTGTCATGATACTCATCGATCCACCTTTTGGAAGGGTGTTATGTGGGCAGCAAAAGTAGTCAATATAGGTTATAGATGGAAGATGGGAAATGGGAAATGGGAAAATGATCAAATTTTGGGAAGACATATGGTTTGGAAACTCACCTTTATCTTCCCAATTTTGGGACATTTATACTATCTCAAACCAGCAAACTAAAATAGTGGCTGAGCTTTGGGATGGGATCCAGTTAACAATAGCAGAACGTTCACTGATGAAATGATGGTGCAGTGGCTAGAGATAGTTGATATAGCCAATTCCTTTGTTTTGTCTGAAGAAGAAGACCAGCTTATCTGACAATATGAAACAAATGGTGCTTATTATTCTAAATCCATGTATGCTCTGGTAAACTTTAGAGGCATTAAACCTGTTTATTTACCTGCTGTATGGGACCTTAGAGTGCCACCGAGGATTCAGGTCTTCCTGTGGTTGTCTTCACAAAACAAAGTGATGACTAAAGACAACCTCCGCAACAGGGGTATGCCTAAACCTTTGGAATGTGAACTTTGCAAAGAAATAGAGTCAGTTTTTCACTTGTTCTTTGAATGCATCGTAGCAAGGAACATGTGGGACCTGGTGTATCAAGTTTTTGAGATAAATATAGTAGATTTTAGTTCCCTTGCGACCAAGTGGCTATGCAACACTAGATACATGCATCTCAATATAGTTACGGCTGTTGTTCTTTGGAGCATCTGGAACAACAGAAATAATATAGTTTTTAACCGAAGGAACTGGATCAATTTGAAACAGGTGTGGCGGCTAACTCTATCTTATGGAAGCTCTGGATGGTACCACTAAAAGATCAAGCAAAATGAAAAGTAGAGCATTTCGTAAGTCTGCTGTTGTCAAAACCCAAGGCGCCGCTGGCGATCGAACCAGGCTGAGGTGTGTGGACTTTGGCTGGATACACACCTGGGCGTCCACTGTACCCTCATCGTACGGTAGTAGGGCAAGCCTCACGTACCTGCAGAAGCATCTAGAAGAGGTGAACTCTGTTCACGTGGTGATCTGAAGACTGGAACTGGCAAGTATCGCTGAGATGACAAAGGGCATCAAGGAGTAGTTGATGTGGCGGAAGTACCTTGTTTTGGCTAGATGTAGTATAAGACTCTGGTTGTATGATGTTGTGCTTTTGGCTGTTAGCGTTAGTGTAGTTTTATTTCTCTGAGAACTGCTATGCTTGGGCGGTCTCCTTTTAATTTCCTGCTTGTAAAAGAGTCTGATGGTTTCGTTTTCAAGTAAAATGGAGCCGGGGGAGCCTCTCTGAGAATCTAAAAAAAAAGATGTGAATCTGGAAAAAAAATTTAAAAACGGAGAAGTAGCACTGACCACTGGGAAGTCGCGAGTCATGAGTGGAAATTTCGAAAAAAAACAGTCATGTGTAGATACGCTAATGCTCTATAAACTTCTAAAGTTAGATGTACGAACCCAAGTGCATCTGCAAGATAGAAATAAACTAAACTCATCACGAACAATTTCATTTTTGTCTGTCTGTTACTACTTGATTTGAGGTTGATAATAGAATATTAGATTCTCAATATAATGTATATTTGATTAGAGAGTTCAACATCACACCTAGTTTTCAAAGATGGCTTTACCGTAAAAATTGTTTTCACTGGATTGTTTGCCATTACAAATTACCATGATAGAAAGTAACGAACTAATGAGAGGGGTAACGTATACGATATGTTTATTTTAACTCTTGTGGAAAAATAAGAAATAACTAATTTATAAAGATTATAACTAAATTCAGCTTGGACGTATGGTCACAACCGTGCTTTTTTTTGTCCACAGAAGACACAAATATATCATAACTGTGAGAGAGATGTAATGCTAGGGTTAAAAATTGATATCTACACTTCTACTGTCTCCGTCACTCGATTTCTAATGTGATCCAATCGCCACATCAGTGTCATCCTCGTATCTGTTATATGATATTTCTTAGTTAGTTTTATCTCTAATCATTAGTACTCATACGTCACGTAATTATTGGAGCATGCTCCCATAATCATACGTTGCTATTTAAAAGTACACGGGATAATCTTGGGTTCTTTTTCCAATTCCATTTAAACGCATACATGCACCATGGCTTGAACCTGGTGAGTGAAGTTGTTCATTTCCCTCGCACTAATCCTGAAGTACTTGATAAAATTATTTGACTAGGGAAAAATAAATTGATTAGGGCCATTCAGAAAATGGTGTTAGATATAACAAAACCTTACCGATATAAACGAATGTATCTAAATGAAACATACATAAATCATTTAGTTATAAAAATCTGTAAAATAACAGTATGAAGTACAGATTCAAAATGTTGAATTTTAGTAATTTATGGCAACTTCATTGTATCTAAATGAAACATAAATAAATCATTAAGTTATAAAAAACTGTAAAATAACAGTATGAAGTACACTTTCAAAATTTTGAATTTCAGTAATTTATAGCAACTTCAATGTAGCGTCTTGTTGGGCTGGTTCTGCTCACATTTCCAGCTGGATTCAAATCTCAGCGGACGAACAGATTTCTTCTCTACGATTGAAAGCCCAGCAATCCAAGATAGCATGTGCCCTTATCTGTACAAGCATGCACCACAGGTGGCCCGTTAGAATTGAGCATTTTTCCCACACAGTTGGCACGCCAAATACTTAGCCCATTGGGCTTAGCATCGTCGAAAGGATCAGGTGATAAAAAGTCTCTTCGGCTGAAATCAAAAGCTAAATGCTTCGTTCGTACTAGATTATAGCCATCCATTTCGAAAATTCTAGGTTATAGCGCACGCAGATGTTGATTTAAATATCATCTTAAACATAAATAGTCATTTCCCCTAACAAATATTTGTGGCACCCGAGCTCACTAGAGCTCGGGGGCAAATCAAATCGAAAAAATAAATTTGAGTTTGAAAAAAATTCAAATATTTTTCGTTGGGTATGTTATCTACATATATGCAAATTTTGGTGCTATAACGTGTATTCCGATTTACAGAAAAAATAACAAAATTGTGGACACATTAAGGGAAAGTAGTATGGTTTTCTGAAATTTCTCTTGAAGGGGATCGTAGGCAAAAAACAATTTTTTTTCCTAACAACGATAACCTTAATACTAGCCAGAATCTATTACTATACAGATATACCGTAACGGAGGAGATCTATGTACATACCCTTGTAGACCGAAAAGCGGGGATTACGCTCCCGCACAAGCGTTGTCGATGAAGCCGACGTAGCCGACCTCAAGGTCGTGAAGACGAACTCCTCCAAGTGTCGCACGTGAGGCACCTCGTAGCTCTACGCACGTACGGTGTAGACGACGACCTCCGGGCTCCGATCCAGCAAAGCAGCGGAAGCAGAAGACTTGGACCGAAGAAGACCAGCAGCACAGCGGAGTGCGAATGGTGGAAAAAACCTCAACCCGTGCGTAGCTCCAATTGCGGAGTCACGTCAAAACGGATGAGAGAGAGAGAATTGGGTGAATTTCCAAGGCATGGGTGCACCCCTATTTAAAGGAGGAGGGGTGTCACCCTTGGCAGCTAAGCCATGTGGGACTATTCCCACATGGTGCGCCAGCCAAAGGGGTGCGCCGGCCCCCTGATGGGCCCCATTCGGCCCACCTAGGCCGGCCGCCCCTCTCCCTTCTCCTGGGGTGCGGCTCCCCCCCCCCCCCTCCCTCATGGGCCTCTCTTCCGGGGAGATGACCCATTTCGAGTTGGGGCTGCAAATAAATTCGAAAATAAATAAAATAAAATATATTTAATCATTAATTCTGTTAATTAATATTTAAATACATATTATCTAATTTATTACGGCTCCAAAACTATTTCGTCGCCCTCCGAACTGCATCGGATATGTCCCGGAACGTTTCCGGTGCTCTCTTCTATTTTCTCTTCTGTGTCAAATCTAAAATAAACGTCGCCTACCCTTAAGTGTGCCACCCTACGGTTCGGGATCACTCCAGACATGATCGAGACCCGTTCTCCGATCAATGACTAACAGCGGGGTCATGGATACCCATGTAAGTCACTGTGCGTCCACGAATATCTTTGTCGTTTGAACCTTAAGACGTCAAGTCTTGAACCTTTTGCCTGGCGATACTTAGTTTGTCCGAGACTCGATCTCAGGCATCGCGATACCTAGCTCGATCTCGTTACCGACAATACTATTCTTTACTCGTCTGTGATATTACATCCTCGTGACCTAGTCACATGCTTGCAAGCTTATTGATGCAATCTCACCGAGTGGGCCCAGAGTATCTATCATGCTATACGGATTGGCAAATCCCGCTCTTGATCATACGCCTCAACATATTTCCTTCGGATACCCGAGAGGGACACCTTTATTGTCATCCTATATAAGGAGTGACGTTTGATGCAATCAAAGTACCTTCCAGAAATAGCAATTAAATATGATCTCACGGTCGAAGCCGTAAGTACTATGTCCTATATATATTGGGTGCGTCCATCACATCATTCACCTAATGATATGACTCCATTATCAATTGACGTCCAAGTCCATGATCAGGAAATCTTGATCATCTGTTGATCTCAATGGACTAGTAAAGAGGCTACTAGGGACCTGGTTGTTTAAATACCACATGTGTATTAATGTTTCCGCTTAATACAGTTATAGCATGGTATAAAATGTATTATGAACAATCGAGATATGACAAATAAAATATCTTTATTAATTTCCTCTAGGGCATATCTCCTTCATCTCTTGTGTGTAGCCCCAAATACAGATTTTTCTTACAAAACTTCTAGCATACGTACAAAATGTGTATATGTATTGGATACCAAAATTCATAGTTTTAGAGACTTAGGAGTATGGTTTTCAAAAAAATGAGCCCGGGAGCCCCCAAGCATTTTCCGTATTTCCCCAGAAAAAATACATAAGTACTTCACACATTCGTCACTAGCTGGAGGTGCACTAGCCGCCCAAAAGACTTGCTACCAAACGATTATATGCTATCCGCCATCTGTCTAGGCGATCTAATTCTCATCCAATTAGAACGAAACAAAGAGGATCTCGGAACTGTCCCTCCTCAGTTTCTTTCATATCAAGCTTCACAAGTGCTGTGGATGCTCTTAGACCATCTCTAGCAGATATCGGGTAAACTGAAATTGGAATACAATGTTTCTAGTTCCTCCGAAAACGATTTTACAGTATCATGAAGGTCCATGCACAACAGATCACGTAAAACCATACAGTAAAAGGCTTTCTGCCCAGTGAGTCTATCTTTTACATACAAGCCGAGTGCCGCCAGAAGAAGCGATTCAGCTCTCATCTCCACCCTCGCTCGGCTCGGGCTTTCGCCTTGCCCTCCTAGTGTTGGCTTCCCCCGCTTCGACCCGCCTCCTCCCACGGAGGTGCTCCCATGGGGGAGTTTGGCCATGTATGTGCTCCCATGGAGGTGCTTTCATGGGGATGCGAGTAAGGCCACCCCCGCCAGACTCGGCCCTCACCTCGCTCTCCTAGTGCTAGCCTCCCCCGCCTTGACCCGCCACCTCCCGTGGAGGTGCTCCCACGCGGAGTTTTGCCACGAAGATTCTTTGATGAAGGTACTCGAACGAAGGAAATCAGTTGGAATCGAACCTCCTCGGGAATAGACGATTGTCGTCGGAGTCTGGTCCCGTTGTCGTAGAATCGAGCTCGGGGGTCGTCGATGCCAATGCCGACTAGAGAGTTGACTCGTTTTCTGTTCACCCAAAAAAAATGAAAATATTTTATGAGAAAATATTTTTCGGTTTATGTATGTGATTATATCCGCATACGCTAATGACTCCAACCCTGATTGTTGGGGGGGGGGGGGGTATGTATGTGATAATATCCGCAGAGTGGAAAAAATATTTATCAGTTCATCACGTTTTACGGGATCTATTTGGTGCGTCTTTTTCGACTGAAACTTCAAATATTCAGATTTGACCACTGATGGCCTTATATCCGAAAGATGGTACAACAGTTTTGGTATGGATGTCGAGCTGTCAGCACCGGCACGAAAGAAAAGAGAGTGACCAGCACCCACAAAAGCAGCAAGATATTTGTTGAAGCAAAATGAATGCAACGTGGAAGACCTAAGGAAGATTATCCGGTACGTTTCTCTGGCTGTTGCTTCTTCTTCTCTTGAACGTTGATGTGCGTGCGTAATATCAAACCGCTGGCCGGGCAAGTCAAACGCCAAAAGTACGTGTGAGGTACGGTATGAAGCTTGAACCAATAGATCCGATAATCTTCCACTAGTTCATCAAGCAACAAGCACTGAGCTTTGATGCGACCGCCGCCTCTTGACTTGAAGGTTCCAATCCGCTTTCGCCATTGGAACGCCCTTTTCATCCTCTGCAGTCGCGGCCTTTGCTCTCCAGATTCTTGTGCCTTCGGTGTCAACTCCACCACGCCGAGGACGAGGTATCGTACCCGCCACTCCCCGGACGAGGTATTCGCTGTGCCATCACGCCAACGCCGATATCTGTGGAGTTGGTCCCAGCGATGATCGATCGGTGAAGCCTCGATCCACGCCGTCACGCACGCGAGAAGGAATCTGAACAGCAACCTTTCTTCTTTTTCCCGGAAGAACATATGAACAATAAACTAGAGTGTGCACCGAGTCAGCAAACAGTCAGCCACCCACGCCGCGCTACTCCAGCTAAACCTGAGAATGGTTTCGTACCTAACCCATACTTCAACCATACCTGACACGTATCTTTGTCAGCCCAACCCCAACCAAACCTATTTCATACCACTTTCAGCCCAACTGAAACTGAACCCAGTACGTTTTTCACTTAAACCTATTTAAACCCAAGAAGGAACCGTGGGTATAAACCCAATAGAGAACCCAATATGTAACTGTGTCATACAGAGCTAATTAGCACGTTTGCACACAGAGCTCGGTCATACAGACCAAATTGAAAAATTGAAAGGTTTCTCAGCTTCTCCAATGCATCGATGGTGCCGGCACAGCAGCACCAGCGCCGCGGTCGCGCTTTCCCTCGCCCACTCCGTGCCGCGCCTCATCTCGGCCACGAGGCGCGCCACGGCGCCGTCGATGCTGGCGATCGCCTCCGCACCTCCTCGCTTGGCCAATGCCGCCAGCACCGCCGCGGCCGTCTCCTCGTCGCTTATGGCGGACAACGCGGCCTCGGCCACGCCGGCGTCCACGAGCTTCCCGACGTTCTCCCTCTCGCCCGCCAGTGAAAGCAGCGCGGCCAGCGCGTCCTTCTTCGTGCTCGTCGGGCCGGTGCGCGCCAGGTGCACTGGCTTTTCCACGACAGACGCGTTTCGGCTCAGCCTGCGGTGGTACGCCAGGCTGAGCACCGCGGCTGCGGCGTTCTCCTTGGCGCGCCACGTCGTGCCGCCGGAGCCCATGATATGGGTGACCGCCTCGACGGCGCCGTCGGCGTGCATGATGCGCTTCTTGTTGGCCTCGAGGACTGAGAGGTTGAGCAGCGCGGTCACGACGTTGAGCTGGAGCCCGGCGTCCTCGGAGTAGAGCAGGGGCACGAGCATCGGTACGGCGCCGGCCTCTCCCACGAACGCGCGGTTGTCCGAGCCGGACTTAAGAGAGCAGCCGGATCTCGTGCACGCCGCGGCTGGCCGCGTCAGGGGAGAAGGTCACCGAGAGCTTCTTCACTAGAAACGACGCCGTCATGCGCGCCACTTCGAGCGCCGCCTTGTTGGCGGCCATCGCCTGGGCCTGCTCGCTCTTGCTGGCCTCGCGGATTTCCATGGCCACGCCATTCTCCCGCCACCACTTTCAGATGAGGTTCTTGAGGGACTTGTTGGGCACCAGCTCCAGATTGGCCAAGACCAGGCTCAACGTCGCCGGCGCCGCCGCGGCCAGCCACGTCGGCCCCGACTCCGGCGATATTTTATCTCGTTTCTGCTACGTTTCTCGAGCTCTCGGTGCGGTGTTAATGGCCACGGGCGTTGGGCTAAGAAGATAAGGAGGAAAGAGAGAGTGGATGGGCCCACATGGGATGCACGTGTCCCAATCGATCGTGGCCACGATCGTACGTGTTGGAGCTGCTTCGTGGTAACGTGCACCTAGTCAGGCCTACGGCCGGTAAGTATGGCTAGACCCAGTCCTAAAAACCGGGTATTAACCCAAAGTTGGAATCAGTCCCACCCAAAACTCTTTGGACCCATAACCAACCATACCCAATTGTTTTGTTCACAAACTAAAACTGAACCAAACCTGCCGACACGTTAGGCCCATTCCCACCCGAACTAATCAAACCCAAATACAAAACTCAACCATCCAGCCCAGTTAAACTAAAACCATTCTCAGGTTTAACTCCAGCCGGGTCGCGTCGTGCATTGCAGAGATAGCTGTGGCCGGCCGCGTTCGTCGACGCGTGCAGTGCGGTTGTAGGCGAGGGCCCGACCGGCGAGCTCGCCCAATAATTCGTGCTCCGGCGCCTAACGCGGCGGCGACCTGTACGCCTGGCCTCGGTGGAGACTTTTCACCTCCGTCCAGCTCACTCCCAACAGAAACGCACAAGAGACGGGCGTCGTAGCCCAGTGGCTGGGCACAGCAGTGGCTGGCCAGCCCGCCCGAGGTCGACTCGCTGGAGCGATTTTCGGGTGTCTCACTGTGCTACACTGTTCATTAGGAACACTGTAGCAACACTGCTCATCCTAACGATAAGCGCGTCGTCAGGACTAGACACGAGTGGCCTGGCCAGCCTTCGGAGTAGAGATTTTGTGTTCATCCTAGCATTTTAAAAAAATCGAAACAAATATTTACGTTTTTTAAAAAATTCTGAAAAAAAACTCGAATGTAGTCATTGATGTAATCTACAAACGTGCCAAAAATAAATTTCAAATACTTTGTATTCTAGGCTACACAAAAATGATAAAATTGTGGATCTAAGTATGCTTATTTTCAAATCTCTAGATTTTGTCATTTTTGTGCAGCTCCGAATACAACATATTTGAAGCTAATCTTTTGAACGTTTGTAGAATACATCATTAGCTACATCCCTGATTTTTTTTCATATTTATTTTAAACTTATAAATATTTTTTTCGATTTTTGAAAGGTGCCCGGGATCAAAACACTTTTCCGCCAGCCAGCTTTCATCATGATGATCCGCCAAATTCGTAATTATCATCGTGTTGATGATAACAGGGTGAATGTAGGCAGCTACAAGGAAGAAGGATCATCATTCGCGTATCGACTTCTGAGTCCAGATTCCAAATTCTTAATCAGCTGGGTTTCTGTTTGACGATCAGCCACATTCGTACTTATCATGGTGTTAATAACTTTTCAATGATAGATGTACACAACTACTAATACCGAATATAGAATGTGGCGCCAAATATTTGCGTATCTAATTGCGATTCCAATATCTTATCTTCGGTGTACATACTACCACCTGAGTTTCCGTTCTCAGCGTGTTTGAGCGACAACGGAGGCTATCATAATGAACTCGGTACAACTACAAACTAGAACTAAGTAACAGTAGATCAATACAGCAGAGTAAATCCAAAAAAATGGAGAAAGAAATTAGCCTGGATTAAAAAGAAGACAACGAAGAGCAGATCATGGAGCACGAATTCCGCTCCAAGAATCGTCACAACGCCCGGCGCAGATCCACGACGACGACGCTCACGTTATCGGAGCTCCGCCGCGCCAGCGCCAGCTTGGCCAGCAGCATGGCCGCGTCGGAGCACGCCTTGTCCGACTCCGCCCTGCTTACCCCCTTCACCGACGAGGAAGTTCCCTCGGCATGCGCCGCTTCGGGCGGGCCGTTGCTCCGGAAGCACGCCCTGACGACGTCGCACGCCATCTCGTTGGTCACCACGTCCCACAGCCCGTCGCTGGCCAGGATCAGGCACTCGTCGTCCTCGCTGCGCTCCGTCACGGTCACCTCGGGCTCCGCCGTCACGTACGGCTTAAGGTAGCCGTCGCCTGCGCGCGCGTAACCCAGCAACAGTTAGATCGGATCCGAGACACAGAGCGAATTGTTGAACTGACGAGGAGAGCGAGCTTGAAAACTGAACTCACCTATGGCGCGAGACATGGCGAGCACGCCGAGTACCCGGGCGCCGTCCCAGTAGATCACACGGCCGCCCGCCGCCTGGATGCGCTCCAGCTCGTCCGGCCGGTCAGGCTGAGAGAATCCACAACCAGTCGACGACGTCAGTTCACGGACAATTCAAAGCCGAAACAAAGGAGGGCAAAGCAGCATGACGCCGTGATCATGCGTACCTTGTGGTCGACTGAGAGCGCGACGGGGACACCGGCGCGGGAAAGCACGGCACGGGAGTCGCCGGCGTTGGCGACGACGAGCTGGGTGGGGCTGACGACAGCGACCACGGCGGTGGATCCCACGTGGTCGCACCGCGACGGCATCTTCTGCTCGCAGCGGCAGGCGGGCTCCGCGCGGCTGCGGGTGGTGGCCCAGTTCGCGGCCCGCTCGTCCAACCGCGCGAAGCTCCTCTCCATCACCGCTTTCCACGCCACCGCCTCCTCGCCGGACCCCGCCTTCCGGTGCTCCTCCGCCACCGCCTCGTGCATGAAGTCCTGGCACGTCGTCGCTACCTGATAACCACGAATCTCTAGAAATCAGCACACACAGAGACGCTTTGCTACTGAAACAGAATTTGAAACCGCTGAGGCTCGGTCTGACAGACGTACGTGTGAGCAGCCGTGGCCATCAAAGACGCCGAAGAAGTGGGACTTGCTGGTGGAGCCGGACAGGAAATCCGGCCGGACGGAGACGGCGTCCTCCATCTCGCGACGGCGGCCGCACACCGAGGAGACCCCGTACCTTGGGCAGCGGTCCGGATCCCGGGAAGCCGACCCGGCGTCGGCACACGACGAGCCGGACACCGTGCGCGTTAGCCTCTGCCGCTTGCCTGCGCGCGCGTACTCCGCGGCGGACTCCTCAAGGTCGCTGGCGAGGCGGAAGCGCCTCATCTCCAGCCTGCGGCGCCGCCTGTCCATCACCGACGAGGCCACGGCCGCGGCGGCCGCCGACGCGGAAACCGTGGCCACGGTGGCCGGCGTCGACTTGGCTTCCTGGCAGCAGATCTCGGCCATCGGCGGCAAGCGCAAGTAACAACCTCCCTAAGATTTCGTCTCCTTCACCGCACGTTTGCGTCGGCGTCGTCCACGAGAATCGTGTACGCGAAACAAATCGCTCATTCGAAGGCAGGAGAAGCTAGGCAGCAGCAAGCGCGAGCCGAAACGAACCTCGGAAACGCAGGGCGAGGCAGTAGAAGAAGAGGAGGTGGGTGCCCGTCGCCGTCATGGCGGCCAGCGCCCGATGGGTAGCTACCGTTGCTGCGGTGACGTGCTCACCATCCGTCCGTCTCCACCTGATGAGGACGCGTGGGAGGCTTCCGGCGATGGGATCACGACACGCGTATGGGAGGTCCGCTCGCGTCGGCCCCACCGGGCGGTTGACGTTAACGGCGACGACGCCGGAGTTATCGCCCAGCACACACGTGGCGAACCTGTCCGCCTCGACAGCTTTGTTTATTGATGCCCTCGCCGGCCGGGGCCCGCAACACATGGACTCTGTCCCCTGGGCCGCCGGGAAATATCAGGCTCTATTTTACTCCGGGCAGCAGCTGTCGTCCGGCGATGTGTCCATGAACGGGTGGGGCATGCGTGCACTCTGTCCCGAATGGCAGTGGGGCGGAGGACGAGCCCTGGAGGTGAGGAGAGGGATGGAGTGGAGGGGAAGGGACACGTGGTGAGGGGCGGTCGCGATCAGTGGGAGGTTGGTCGGTCGTGGAAGGAGGGCGGCCGGTAGTTCGGAGCTGGCGTGGCCACGTTGGGAGGGGAGGTGAACCTGGGGAAAAGCGAGGCCACGCAGAGATCTGCCGCTCCATGGCGTGACCACCGATCTCGGCAACGTCGCCGTGGAAAAACCTACGGGCTATTGGCACGCACCTCGGCCGCACTGGCAGGTGCAGGACGCAGATGAACTGTGCTAGCTACTCCTACAATACATCAGTGCATGTACTCACTACGTGTCGACTGGCAGTTGTCCCTGCTACTGTAGAATCTGTACCTCTACGGCGAGATGAACCCGGGAGGCAATACGTTTAATCGACCCCTTTTTGTTGTTGGTCATGTTGGATCTAATTTTCATTGGATTTGGTCTTCCCCTTTGTCAATTTTCAGTGGTGTACCCCTTCAATATATTTCAACAATGTCCAACCTAATTGGCATTATCTCAAGTTGATCGTACAATATGTTAGAATATTAGCCAATTTTTATATGAGATTAACTACCGAAATCAAAATCACAAATGCATTGGCAGATCTAACCATATCCAAACTAGACATGTCGCTGATTTGTATATGAATCAAATATTAATATTAGTTTAAACATAGAGAAGTAGCACGTATGTGATGACCGGGAAAGTCCCCACCACACCGCTGTTGTCGATGTCGGACATGATGGTGACGAGTAAGCAGACGAATGGTCGACGCAGATATAGTCGAGCGAGAGCGAGCAGTCGCACCGAGACGCTATCCAAAAACCGTATCGGCCCTTTCCCGATCTAGGATCTCAAGACCGAGTTTCAAAGGCCTGCTCTCCGAACGGCCGTGCACGTGATTGTCGGGATGGACAAGTGTGGAAGCAACACAACAAATGAAACTACACAATGGAGACAAGAAGAGAGTGGGTGAGGCTGCAAGTTCTAGATCCGTCCGTCCTCTTCTCTATGAATAGAACGCAAGCGCCGCGCGGTGAAAGATACCTGTTGACACGTATATGAAAGATAAATATTTCACAAAAAACGAGCTCTAACTCAAAATTTGATTCATGAGACGTGACACGCGTGCAAGGCATGGCGAGGCGGACGACGGAGGAGTAGTGTGCGTGAACTCCTTCTATGCTCACTCAGTTAATGAGTCTAGAATACCTCACCTTATAAACTGATTCAACTCTCTTCCAAATATAGCAGTACGAGACTAAACTTTAGTCTCACTCCCACTTCATATACACAACAAGCACCAAACTGAATGAGCATTTAAGATTTCAGAATTTATGCGCTAACTAATGGGCCAAGGGCAATAAAATCCAACACGACACTCCATCTATCAAATAAAAAAATCACTCAACATATGCGATAAGTGAAGGGAATAACAAATTTGAAGCAAATAAAATTTACATCTTGCATTTGGGCACATCACCGGGAAAAGTACTTGTTCAGTGAGTTTTAATCTTAGCCACCTTTGGCAGAGAGAGTCCTCGTGCACCTTTTATGCAGATGTTTATCGTAAACTTGGTAGATTTTTGCCCTAAAATTCGGGGGCTCAGTTTCATCAACAAAATTCTTGTTTGTGGCCAATCAAATTGTGTACAACAACTCGTCCTCGTGGTTAGACATGAAATTTTGTCTCAATGAGTTTGGGCCCGTCATTGAAACAACAAGCACCACAATTAACTACCATCCTAAAAATTTAGACCCGACAATGATAAAGATATGCGAAGGGACAAACCACCGAATGACCCAAAACTACGCTGGCTCCGGCACCAGAGTTGCCCGTCCCGTGCTTGCATTCACCCTTGGAAGCCGGCGGTGCATATTTCTTGTCCTCTTGATAGCGCTTCCTCGTCGACGCCTACCTCAGTTTGGCCAGGTCCTCCTTTTCACTCGCCAACTTGCTAGGCAATTTTGGGTAGACGCTACATTGATCCGTGCCATGTTGAAGTCGGGTTCGTGCTACCAGAGTTTCCATTGTTTAGTTGATATGGGTTTGCGCTGTAAGCAGTGTGGCATCGAGTGGTTGTGTGTGGCGTTATAGCTTTTATTGACATTGTTCTGTTTTTCTTTATCATTTTTTAATAGATGTCAGGCATGCTATGTGTATTCTAGAAAAACAAACTATAGCAGTATTCTTCTTTTGTAAAATAATCTGAACAGATTGTTTCTTGGAGACTACATATAAAATAAATATAAAGAACAAACAAAATATCATTTGCCAGGCATGAATAACTTTTCATAAACACAGGCATGAATAACTTTTCATAAACAAATATTTTATATGTACTCTCTATGTATTTGTACTCGGTATGTTAAGTTTTTCTGTAAGTCAAACTTTGTAGAGTTTAACCAAATTTATGTTAAAAGATATCAGTACCTACAATACCAAATAAATACAACATGAAAATATATTAGTATTCTAAACATTAATATTTCTAAATAAAATTGATCAAATTTAAATATTGATTCAAGACAAACATAACATGAGCAACAAATCGGCAGCCCATGTTTTAGTGGAGACGGGCCGTCATGGGCCTGCATTTATATCAAGCAACCGTGTGCGAAGCAGTCGAGGCTGATGGATTGGAGCCCCATGTGTATGCGGTTGACTAGTTTTACTCTGCATGCCAGCTAAATAGTATCCTGCTCTAAAAAAAAAGCTAAATAAGTATCCTCTTCCCCAAAAAAAACTAAATAGTAGCCTCTGAATTGGTCGCTAGGTCCTTGGGCCACACGGACGTCCAGTCCAACAACAATAATGGACTTGGGCCAGCCTAGCGTATCTCCTCACTAACGTTGTCGATTTTGATTCTGAAAAAAGGACACCCATGGTGATTTTGAATTTTATAGTATCTGAATAAAAAAAATGCGTTTTAGAGGAAACTGGGTACTTTCCTCACAATTGTGCATGTACAAGTGGATCCAATGATTCGCAAAATGGATCTTGTACTTACAAACGTGTAATTTGGGACATTGGGACTTGTTCTCCGCGCGGCTGAGACTTTTTATCATTGATGACGGGAATCGAGACTTTTTTTATCAATGCATGCATCCCATTTACATACGAATACAAATAGAAAATGAACCCTACTCGTCGTCATCCGAGTCGGCCTTGGGTGGGGGTGCCCGGCTCATCGTTGTCCGGCGCGGCGTCTGGAGTTCCCGGCTACCACTCCGGTGCTGGTGCAACTGCCTGGGGGACGACCGGTGCTGCAGGTTCACCAGCCACACGGAACGGCCACGTGGATCAAGGTTCCCACGGTGAGAAAGTCGGACGTGCGGGTGATGGAGCTGCGGGCTCGTTGTCCTCTGTCGCAGCGCCCTCCTCGTCCTTGTGCGGCACCCCAATTGAGACCCAACTGGGGTTGCCGGACACGAAATTGGCGGCTCCCGTGGAGATGCTCTGAGCCAGCTTATGATAACTTGCCGCGCTATTATAATCTTTTAACAGGACAAATTCTCTTCGCTGAATAAAGGGCAGGCGAAACTATGAAAAATAAAACACTAATTTGAAATGGGATAAAATTAGCGTGTTCACTGATATTTAGTTCAAGTTTGTGGAAAATATCGGTGGCCATAGGGCCTTGCTAACCTCCTCCGTAGGGGACTCGGGTAAGTGAGGATTAGCAAGTCGTCTGGCTTGCGGGCGTCTACACACGTAGGGGACTCGGGTGAGTGAGCATGGAGTACTACACAGAACGTTGCCATCACGCCAGTACTGTTTCAACGCAGAGGCGTTGAAAACAGTCGCCCACAAAATGCCCATGTCGAGCATGGTTTCTCGCCATTCCGCGTCAGTGTTTCCAGACGCAAAAGGCATCCCCAGAAACAAGCCAAATCACATGACAGTCATCGCCATGGATGTGGCTTCACAATGAGCTCGGCACCGTGAGAGCGAAGAAGCCAGAATTCGCGCCGCCTCTCCGTGATCACGAGCGTCCTGCTCACTCACGCGGCTTCTCTTCGTTTGTCTTCCTTCCCGGTCCCGTGATGTGCGCCTACGTAGTCCCTTTCGGTCTGAACGAGGACTCGTCTTTTGACTTGCAGCGCCAGTGTGCTGTGTGCTACGGATCAGAAGCTCCAAACTTGGCGACCTCTAGGTCACGGGTAGGGTACCTTGCCGAGAAACTATGCCCCGCGTCGTCGACCGCGACGCCGGCCGTTTACTACTGAACTATAATCACCGCCGCCGATTTCTTGTGTTTGCTTCAACGGAAAGGGTAAAGAAAGGCAGGTTCTTCTTCCCTGCTCGATACGCGTAATTGTTAGTCTAATATCACCTACCTGTTTTGTCGATCGTTGAGTATCTGAGACCAGGTTAACGGATTTGACACTGGACCTTAATCGTGATAGTGGCCGCATGCATGTCTTGCTTTTGGAATCCTGGCCCTGCCGAAATTGCTGCGTCGCAAGCCGTCAAGGCCTCAACGTTCTCGGAGATGATCTAGAATTTGCCGCTCATATTCCATCGATTTGTATCATAGTATATTTTTTGCAGGAGTTTTATAATGTTGTATACATGGCACGGATATTAAAGCATCAATGTTCCTTAAATATTTCATATGTGACACAAGTCTTAAAGTACGAATAAATAAACAGTGAAAACTACTCCCCAAAATTCTTCTGGGTTCGTAATGAAGGATGAATGTCTCGGCACAATAGCGCACGCACATTGATGGGTGTAGCTTGTGGCTGACAAGATAAGCTAATCTAATCTCGTGGATAAAGTGTACAACCTTTGCAGAGTGTTAAACTTCGAATAGCCACAGGAAACTGAGAAAAAATATTTGTTTTACCAAAAAGTTTTGCAAAGAAAAGAGTGTCATAAACCCTTAGTGTGATGAGAGTGGTGATGCGAATAGGAGCCAGCTAGCGGTGTAAATGGTGAAAATATGGATTTCTGAAATGATGGTGCTCGGAAGGACTTGAACACTAGTTTTGATGAATTCGTTGATGGTGATATTGTTCTCCTTAAAACAACCTTTCGATAACCTTTCGAAATACCTATGCTACTTTGTTCAAGCTAAACCTATCTTTTCGGAAACAAATAAAGTTAGCATAGAAACCTATCCTTTTGTACTAAGTCGTTGCATGAATTTTCTCCTATGACCTGTTATGGGTAACTTGCGAGTATATTCAAAGTACTCACCTAGCTTGTTGATTTGGCCAATTTTGGAAGAATACCACATAATGAAGGATGTGTTTGATGATGTCCCTGTGAACTATGAGTGGTCCGTGAGTCAATTGCCTTCAGGGTTAAAACACGTTGACGTACGTGGGCCCAAGATGTCATCTCATTTGATTATGTTTTCACTACGGAATGCTAAACTTTAAACCCATGAAGGTAGTGGCCAAGAGGCCCTATTTGTGGAAGACTATGTGACGTCTTGTATGAATGTGTACTATGATGCCAATTTGACTTATGCTTAGCGACGACTGATCTATGAGATTGATCTTGGATGCATAAGAGGTGTGCCAGACACCTAGTCCTAACCCCTACACCGTCATTCGATTTGTTGACTTTCCAATTGTTAACTAGCGTGGCCAATCATTTTACCAAAGAAATATATACAGTATTTAGTGAACTGATCGGTACATATAATTCGGTACAATTCAATATGGAATCAAAAGCAAGAGGTATTTCTGTATCACATGAGCACGCGTTAACAGACCAATTATTGACCAAAGCTAGCGAATCAACACAATCGTCACATTTGAGGACATACGGAGTATTTTAGGTACACCATAGACTTACATCGCGGCAAGGCCATCCACGAATATTAAACGGGCATCGTGTCATTTTTCATATGGACGATTAGCACAGAAAGGAGTAATATACAGCAGCTGGGCATACGTAACACAAACACACATTACAAAATGTGCAAATAAGAGCGTTCGCGCACGTACGTCGACCGCAATATAGAAATGCGCTAAAGGATGGCAAAAATGTGCACGTGGTACATGCGGAGCTAGGGATTTAAATACGACGGCCAGCCAGAAGTGTGGCTGTGTTCACATGCGGTATATATGTACGCGAGTGATTCGTACACAAAATATTTGGAATTTTAAACCCGGCCACTGGCATACCAGTGCAAAAAGTTTTGCAAATAAATTTTGCGCTACGAAAGTACGTACGAAAGCCCAAAGTTAGAAGAGACAGAATACGTCTATCAATCGCGTCAACGACACGGCCGAACGGGCCCCACACGGAGTCGAGACCGAGCCGTACGACCGGTCGTCGACGGGAGCCATCGCCGTCGCCATCACCCATGCAATGCACGTCGGGCTCAGCACTCTGGGTATGGGCACTGGCCAGCAGCTTCCCCAGTTCTCATCAGTCTTCCTCCTCTTCATCTTCTTCTCTCTGCCACACCACGCCAAGCTCGCTACAGAAAGTCGGGTCAAATCGAGGAACCGAAGACCCCTCCGAGTGTGGATTTCAGGAAAAATTTGCCGCCTTAGCAGATGTGACATTTGTCATGCACTCACTTTGACACTTTCAGCCGTGCTGCATGCAGCGATTCTAACTTGCATAGATGTGTAAACGGGGCATGCGCTTTTCTTCTGTCCATCAAACGGCGACTGGAGACAAAGTTAAATATGTTGTCAGTTGTCACTTAGGCGTACAGTATGTTTTACTCGAGGGAATGCACCAAGACGCGAGTCAACACCTGATATACTACAGTGCTCCCTCAGTTTTAAACTAGACGTCAATCACGTCATTTTGATCTCTTCAATTTTTCTCAGAATATTTGTCCTTCTACACTTCCAATTGGATTTATGTCATTGTGTTAATCAATGTCGAAAGACGACCTCTGACGCTTTTGGCGAAGAAATAGCCCCTCTCATGCTTTGCATGGCTTGCTTCACTACGGAAAACGCACAGTTGCCGACGGCAATATGTATGCCGATGGCTTTTTATTGGTCCGTCGACATGCACTGGATATGCCGAGGGTCCTATGCCGATGGCCTTTGGATCTATGCCGACGCCTTTTCGCCCTCGGCATAGTTCATGACTCATGTAGACGGCTTTTGGCGCTCGGTATAGTTTCGATAGTGTAAGGAGATAATGTATGCAGTAATCCTATGAGAAAAACAAATGGATAATATCCTGGTTCCCAACTCTAAAAGGACATCGATTTTAAAAGGGAGAGAGTGCATCGTTACCACTAGTCACAAAAATCATCTTGATTTCTGTTAGAACTGACGGTCCAAAGCCTATTGAGCGGATTCATGAAAAACCCAAGGATTCATTTGACTTGCATAGAAAGTAACGTCCAACTTTTCTGCACTTCTCCTTATAACTTGAGAAAAGAGGAGGGGGGGGGGGGGGGGGGGGGGGGGGATGTGCGGCCCTACTCGCTCGCCACACCACAGCATGATTGAGCTGAGATGAACCCGCCGAGTTTATTTCTTGTGCTGCTTTAACGTCTATCTCTCTTGATGGCTACACTCATGACCATGCTTAAGAATCATATGACCTGTCCCGATAGAGAAAACCATAAACAATTTGTGTAAATTCTGTACTCATAGATTTTTCAGTTGTTCCCTAAGAGTTTAATTGGAAACTTTTGGTGTATTCGTTGCATGTAAGATCAACTTGAGATGTTAAACTACGATCCAAGTTAGAAATAGTCTAAGAATAATAGGTACAACGGTCCATGTCTAGATGTTCTCACCATAATGATTTTCTTTATTTAATTTGATTTAATTATTTGGTCAACATAATTACTATGAAATAATGAGAAAACGAGAAATAGTAACCAATTAGGAAAAGTGCATTATAATCCGAAGAAGTCATAAGTACATAACATTTGTGCACACCTCGTACACTATATAAATTTTCTATTGGTTACAAATCAAAAAATCCTAATCATCCAAATAAAGCTTACCCATCATACTATTTAAGTTTCCATTAGGACCATAACATTGATATGTACTTCTATTGATGATATTTAAAGATACTAAAATTGATATAAACACATTATATAGTACATAAGTGGTACGAATTACCGGTGGATGAATGTGCTTTTTCTATCCTTTTTATAATTGGCTTAAATTTATATGTAGTTGAGTTCATGGCAATGTCCCAGTTTAAAATTTGGAAAATAATACAGTTCTCAAGATCAAATACATTTTGTACTAAAAAATTGTCGTATTTGTAATGATAGATGGCTCAACAGTATAACAATGAACTTGCAATATTACATGGTTCAGTTTATAAACATAATAAATATGATTACTTAAGATTGCATGTTAAAGGTTGTATAACAAAAGAATTAGTTTAGCTTCAATGACATTATAATCTATATAGAAGTAAAAGTATTTAGTATTAACATGTGACAAACAATTCCTCTTACGGCTATTCTAGCGCACAATCCTCCGATGACTTGACAATAGATAGAAGAGGAGCCTAGAAGCTTATGCGCCATGGTCGCCATCGCCATTTTCATTCGCCTGGGGGTTAGGGAGGGGAAAAGGCGTTATGAGCCTGACTGCCTGAGAGATATGAACGACGACGAGAACTGAGACATTCATGTGGGCTTTGTGCTTTGTGCGGGAAGGAGAGCCCAATCAACCAGAGGCCTTTAATTTGATCTCCAGAGCTGCTGCCCTCGGGACGTTTCGCCGCGACTTATGTGAAATCTGACGACTGAAAGCGTAAATAGGACAAGATCTGACGGCTAAAATTGCCTATCTCGTGAGAGTGCGTGAGAGGCCTCCTCTTTGGCTCAGTTTTAATATCCCTAATATCTTCTATACACTTCTCCAGCACATGAAAAATTAAAAATGACATTTTTGAGTTTCCAAAAATCGTGAAAAAAAATCACAAATGTAGATACTGTCGAGATCTACAAGCATACAAAATTTTACCTTAAAATTCATTGTCTTTTTGGCTGTACAAAAAAGACAAATCGGGGAAATTCAAATTTTAAAACTGTGTATTATTTTTACCACCCAGATCCACCCATTTGTCTTTTTTGTGCAGCGTAAAATACAACGAAATTGAAGATTAAGTTTGTAGGGTTGTAGATCTAGACAATATCTACGTACAGGATTTTTTTCACGATTTTTGAAAACTTAAAATTGTTGATTTTTGATTTTTAAAAAAAGCGAGCGACATGTAGCTCAGACTCCATTATAGGTTTTCGCTAGTTACGTTCCTTTCTCAACTAAGCGCAAAAAGCCTAGCGTCTTGCTAAAATCTCACCACGTCCGGTTCAGTGCACACAAATGCTTGAGCTCGGATGGTGAATCTCAAGCATTGGACATTTGGCTGTTCTTTTCACCATGAGCTCCAACGCCAAGGACGTGCCTTCCTGGCCAACCCGTATGTCCTGAGCCTCTAGGTGTTGGTATTTATGTTTTATTCATACAGAATTATGATATACTTCCTCCGTTCTAAATTCGTCGTTCTAAATTGGATGACTTTCATTTGTGCAAATGTACATTTGCACAAATGAAAGTTATCTAATTCGGAATAGAGAGAGTATATGCTAGTGTATTCCTCACTCCAAATTTACATGTCTGCTTTCTCTTATATGGTTAGTTTAACTACAAACTCACAGTTCAAAAAAAAAGTTTTTTTTGCTCCTCCTTAAGGATACAAGTTGTAGTATCTGATCAAACCCACAACCACACACACCACACTCACACACACACCCTAGCTATGAGCCTAATCACGATCTACAACATATATCAAGTAAGCCTGGTATATGATTTTTTCCCTCATGTGGTGTACAGGCGAACGGGAGGCACTTTATTGGAGAAATACTGTTCACCGTGAACAGTACCGCCGCGAACTGTTCAAATACTGTTCCGGGGATCGAACCTGGGTCGGCAGGGAGCTCACTAGCATCCCTTACCACTGCGCCACGCGCAGTTCTCAGTTCAAAAAAAAAAACTACAAACTCGTCATAATGTTAATCTAGATCAAAACAATTCAGAAAGTGCTCAGTATTCTAACAGTTTGTTCAACAGTTCTGGCGCAGCCATGTGTAACGAAAGGTGTACGCCTGCAAGTGCAGAAACGTGACATGTGTACCGGTCGGCAGTCCAATTTTGCATCATTCAACGAATCCTAATTCGTGCTACAGATGAGACAGTTTAGAGTTGAAACCTCATACTGGTACTCGTCGTCGTCGATCAATAAATGTCACGGGAGGATATATCGGACTCAGCTCCAGTGACTTGTAGCACAAGTCACCGAGAGATTTGGGTCAATCTTGTCCCTCCGTTTTGGATCCGACGGAGAAGATTCATCCAGATATGAAACTTAAAAATAAAACTTCTTAGAAAAAATCTAAAAAAAATTCAGTAAATCATAAATGGTTCGCTAATTATTCTGTGAAAATATTGTCTGATTTGGACCAATGGTTTGTGAATACCTAGCTTTTTCAGTTTAAAACATAAAAACGTTATTTATAAGCAAACCATCAATCGAAATAGGATGAAATTTTCCGAGAATACAAAACGAATCATTTATGATTTACATGATTTTTTTTGATTTTTTCAGAGAAATTTTATTTTTAAGTTTCAGATCTGGATGAATCTTATCCGTCGGATCTAAAACGGAGGGATAAGATTGACCCAAGTTTCTCGGTGACTTGTGCACTACAAGTCACTGAAGCTGAGTCCGGATATATCAGGGCCATAGCGTCAGCGTCAGGCGGGGTCGATCGACACTGTCCACGACTTGGGAGTAACTTCTACCCTGTCCAATCTTATCGCTCCATGTGCTCCTGATGTTAATAGCTCGAACTCTGACTTTTGTAGCTGAAAGAAGCAATCTATGGGCCAGCTGTATCCCATCTGAACTAACACATAGCCCGTCATTGCCGATATTCACCACTATCTTCTTTGATTAGAGTAATTTTGATGCTTGGTCGGAGTAATAACACATATTGAGTGGTCGTAATGTAATTCGGGTTTCAGAGAAAATGAAATTGTCTCTGAAAATGAAAAAGGGTAGTCTTGGTCAATTTATATGAATGTGATATTTTGTTTTTCCTGCCAAACTGAAAAGTACACACTATCAGTAGAGTATATTTTAGCGAAAATCCGTATCCCGAGCACCACTGCTCCCGATATTTGAAAAAATTGAAAATCATACTTTTTTGTTTAAAAAAAATCTGATTTTTTACATAAATACATATATATATAATACGCAAGTATGCAAGAAATTTCGTAATATAGTAACATATATTTTGGTCTACACAATAAAGAGAAAATTCTGACAAATTCAACATATATTTTCAGTTTTTACTGACCAAAATTTTGTTATTTTTATGTAGCTCGGAATATGATTTTTTTACACCCATAATCGGCATATACGTAGAGAACATGCATATGTATCACGGGATTTCTTTTTGGATTTTTTCAAACTTAAATTAAAAAATTTAAATACCAGATGCACTGGTGCTTGGGTGTCACAAATCTTATAGTCTCTCTCCGTATATATATGGTGCTTAAGTTTTTTCCGAAAAGTGGTGCGGATCCCAGCCTTTGCATATGCTTAAGTAGTTCAAAGGCTAAGTAAATATATATTGTAATGGTACTGATCGAATATAGGGGTTGAATTCTCCATTTCTGTGGGTTGATTGACATGACATGTTAGTAGTAATTTACAGCAGTATCTTAGTTCGTAAGTAACACGTACACATGCATGCATGTTGCTGCCTTGCACATGAGCCACTGAATGCTCACTCAGCCATGTGCGAGATCCATGTTTCGGACATCTTTGCATAAAGGAATGGGCAATATTGTCTGAATACGGCCATGTCGTAAACCTTGCTTAATCGTCGACGAAAGCATGATCAACATGGCCTGCCGGCTGAATTACAATACTATAGTGCTAATAAAATCGTAAACACAAAATGGCATGGCATGCTAGGAGTTAAGAACCGATCCTACTTGGAAAATGTCTCTGTAATTTCGCGGGAAGAGATCAATTCCGGGGATCAGAGAACTCGTACCTGAAGAAATCCATTATTTTTGTTCGCGGGGAAGACCATAGCAAGATCCCGAGTCCAATTAATCGGTTCTTCAAGCAGGTCTCTCCGGCCGTAACCTCGGACCGAGCCAGAGAGCCAATTCCGGCATAAAATAACACACGAGGCGATCGTGCCCCACCCGGGAATAGACTATTTTTTTTATTTTTTTTGAAAGCTACTCACTGAATATATTAACCAGAAAACTCGAAATTACAGGATGCATCCAGAAGCAGCACTGCTGTTCCCAACTTTACAGAAAAGACCTCGAAATAAAGAAAATTACAAATAGCCCCCTGGGATATTTTCTGCACGGGCAAATCCGCCGCCGCTCGAACTGCCGCCATCTCACCACCGGAGAGGAAGACGAAGACATCCAGAGCCGCAGCTGTGTCGCCGGTGTCGAACCTGTAGAGGAAATACCTCGTTGAAGTCGCCGCAGTACCCACCCGTCGCGAACGGCGGGATTTGGTGTCGTTGCTGTCTCCATCGGCGGGGGCGACACCCCGATTCAACCTGGCAGTCAGGCCGCAGTCGCCGGCCGAGGTCAGCCTGCAGGCCCGCAAGCAAGCCCTACAGAACAGCAGAAGAGAAGCTCCTCCTCCATCTTCTCTGCACCATCTCGACGCCAGAGAGTGCATAACAGTGGATATCGAAGAAGAGGAGCAAACCACATCTGGAGGAGCTCCAGAATGCAGCAAAAACCGCCCCGCCAAGCAGAAGCACCGCTTCCTCCCCTCACCTCCACGGTCGGTCAGAGGAACACGGATCCACTTCCGATTCACGAAACGGGTGATACGGCAATCGGCTTTATTGAAGCAGCCTTGATCTTCTTCCTTCCAGCAAGGAATCCACCACGGAATCAACCTGCAAGAGAAAGAAGAGCAGGCTCCGGCGCCGCTGCGAACCGCCGGAGTCCAGCCGCAGAGGAAGGAAGACGCCATGAAGGCGAACAACGCCATAAAGGCGAACAACGCCATAAAGGCAAGCAACCTACGCCTACTAACTAAACTACTTCTGTACAGATCGGGCCGGCACCCTAGCGCATCTCCGCACCAACCAGCGAGGACGCCGGCGGCGGGAGCGGCCGGATCTGGCGGCGCTTGGCGGTGGACTCTCAAGGATAGGAGCGGAGAACGAGAGGCGAGGAGAAAGAAGAAAGGATACAAGACGTAGATTCGAGAGGAACCCGGGAATAGACTAGCCACAGCCACAACCACAACAAACAGACGTTCGTTCCGTCGTCCGGCAAAGCTAGCCAGCGCCTACCGTTTCGGCTGTGCTTTCCCCACCCTGTCTTCTCTTCTCTTCCTATTTAATCATCTCTCGCACGATCGCCATCCCTGTTCAGATTACCCGCGCCAAGCTCTAGTTACCGATCTCAACCGCGAAGCAGTATATAAGAAGGTTTGTGACGACCATACCAACCAACCCAACCAAACCTGTACCCGCCGTAACCGCGTCGACGGGCTGGTACTACCAGGCCGGCGCCATCGGCGACGAAGGAAGCCAGCTCGGGAATCATTCCATGGCTTGATTACTTGCTGCTCATATAAGAAGAGGAAAGCAATCCAAGGTGCCTAGCTTCACCTTCACGACAAACACATCGACTACCGATCGATCGAGCTAAGCAAGAGTCTCGATCAACGCCCGATGGTTGCGCAGAAGGCGGCGGCCTCATGGCTGCCCTTCGGCTGCCCGCGGTGCCGCCGGCGGCGCTGGGGATCCTGGCGTTCGAGGCGGCGGCGGCCATGTCCAAGCTGCTGTCTCTGCACCGCTCGCTGTCGGAGCAGGAGGTCTCCAGGCTGCGCTCCGACGCCATGCGCTCCTCCGGGGTGGCCTACCTCAACTCCACCGACCAGGCCTTCCTCCTCCGGCTAGCCTGCGCCGAGCTCGTCCTGTCGCTCGACGCCGCCGCCGCCTCCGTCGCGCGCCTCGGCCTGCGCTGCGGCATCGACTTCGGCGGCGTCTACGCCAGCCTCAAGGCCGGCGCGCACGACGCGCGGATCGACCCGCTCTCGCAAAAGGGCTCAAGGTCAAGGCAAGAAGATGGAGCGCCTCGTGGCGCCACTCCAAGCTGTGCAACGAGATGGAGGCGCTCGGCGAGCTGGAGGCCGACGAGCGGAAGCTCACCTCCCGCGGCTGGATCCGCACAGCGGGCCCATCCCGGCCAAGCTCACCGACCCGCCGCCGCTCATGTCCGGTGGAGGCGCCGACACGTTCGGCGCCGACTCGCTCCGCCAGGAGATCAAGACGCAGCTGCTCAAGGTGCGGCGCCTCAAGGAGGAGTCTTTGTGGAACCAGAGCTACGAGAAGGCCGTCAGCCTAATGGCGCGCGCCGCCTGCGCCGTGTTCGGCCGCATCTGCACGGTCTTCGGTCAGTTCGTTCCCGGCCTCCCTCCGCCGATGCCGTGCACCGCCAGCGACAGCGTCCAGACCAGGCTGTCCAAGCTGCTCATGAGCCCGCGGACGGGTAAGGCGCGGGCGTCGTCGGGGCCGATCACGCGGCGGGAGCGAGACGGGGCGCCGTCCCGAGTCCACCCACCGATGCAACTAAGCAACTCGTGCCCGATCATCGGCCTGAGGCCGCTGACGGGGAAGAAGCCCGGCGTCGACTGGCGCAAGCTCCTGGACGCGCCGCCCAGCACCCTCGGCGGCTCGGGCCTGGACCAGCAGTACGCGAACGTGATCGTGTCCGCGAGGAGCTGCTGCAGATGGAGGCCGAGGGGCGGCAGGAGGAAGCCAACGCGGAGCGCGCGGAGATGTACGAGATGCTGCCCGGGAAGCTCCGGGCGGCGGTGCGGTCGAAGCTGCGGGACTGGTGGCGGGACCCGGGCCCGCTGGACGCCGGGCTGGCGGAGGGGTGGAAGGAGGCGGTGGAGCGGATCATGGCGTGGCTGGGCCCGATGGCGCGCGACACGGTGCAGTGGCAGGCGGAGCGGACCATGGACCGGACGCGGCGGTTCGACGGCGGGACGCGCGTGTACGCGCTGCAGACGCTGCGGTGGGCGGACAAGGAGAAGGCCGAGCGGCCATCGTCGAGGTGCTCGTCGCGCTCAGCTGCATCTGCTGGTACGAAGAACGGCGGCGCGGCTCCGTCAGACTCCCGTCGATCCATTGAACCGTTCAACGACGATGATGTCCAAACCCATTGTTTATTTTTTATTTTTCTTCGGTTCGTTTGTCAAAGCATTGATTTGAAGAGTTGATTTTTTGGGAGGTTGTTAGCTCAGGTTAGTAGGAGTACTGTGTTCAACGCGCTAGCAACTGGCTGTAGACTGTAGTAGCGGTAAATAGTTTGAAATTTGGAGGGAGAAAAGCCCAGGTCCATTGGTGGTTACTGTCGGTGGTTTGAGACTGGCATGCCGGGCCCGCGTGTCGGTCTCACGCTGGTGACAGCGTCCGGTGTAGTATAAGCTGTCAGATGAAAATTCAGATTGTACAAATACAATATTGATTCTTTGAAATTTGTCGGGAATTGTTCAAGCAAGCAGCAAATTCGTTCTCTTCTCGTGTGCAAGATAGTAGGCAAAGTCTTAGGCGCTCAGCTACCGGCGTTGAATTGTTCGGTCTCTATCTCCACAGAGTGAATGTGTGGTACATACTACTCCCTCCATTTCTAAATGTAATATGTGTTAGTTGTTTCACATGTTGTGTAGATTCGGATTAAAATGAGTGGATATATAAAAAACGTGTCTAGATACATGTGTATACATGTGAATGTGGAAAAAGTCTAAATATTTTATATTGTGGAACTAATGGAGTATCTAGGAGTGCGCCACAAGGCGGCTAACACATACTTCCACATGCTTTGTTTACTTCTAATATATTTGAGCGTATTCAGTTATCCCGGAATCTGAAAAGTCCCCAATATGGTTATAAGGCCGGTTTTGGATTGGAGAATCTTAAAATATCCCCACATTTATCGCATTTTTTTAGATTAAAAACACTACGCCATACTAGTGTATTGTGATGAAAAAATAGTTATGACAATTTGATTGAATTGGGTGAAAGATAGAATTTTAGCAAATCTCTCCCATCCCCATTTTCCATTGGGAATAAAATTACAACCTAATAAACAAGACCCTAGCTAGGTTTTTTTTTCTCCCGATGGCCCCGGTGACAGGAGGAGAGTAAGAGCATCTGTTGTGGATTTAGGTACCCCGCTTCCTCGGTGGGTGGCGGCAGCATGTTCCTACCCCTTGTTTCGGAGTTTTGTCAAACCATTCTATACAACCGGCTCAAATTTGATGCTACAGCTACAAGACACATGTATAGTACACAACATAGTGTTACACTTTGTTGCAATATCCGAGCTGTAGTCCAAATATATCTCATCATTTCATCTGTCATCCAATGGCTAGGTGCAAAGCAGGGTACTGTAACACCCTCACTTGTCGAAGCAACCCCAGAGGAGCCGCATCCGAGGTGGCGAGCGTCTACTCACCAGCTATGCACGAGATGCCCATGATGCTGAGGAAGAATAAACTGGGAGTGTATGCCAAATTGGATAAAAAACAATGGCACATCAGCCCGAAATCCGCTTGGATAAGGTTTGAGATACTTTGGCAAGATACCGCATAAGTGACGAAAAAAGTATGGAATTTTTTGAAGAGACAAAATGCTAGAACAGTTTAAGCGAGAAAAAAAAAACTCCCTCAGTCCCAAAATATGATGGCTATAATTTTTTATCAAAGTCAAACTTTTTAAATCTGACTAACTATATTCAGGGCCGGCTCTAATATTTTTGGGGCCCAGGTGCGAACTCCATAAATGGGCCCTAATCCATGGGCTCCTAACTTTTGTTTTACTATGACTTCTATATTAACACTGGCGTGCACCACTTATGTACGCCACTAGTAAAGATCTAGGCAGTTTGCAAAAGTTAGTACTAGCAGCGTGTATATAACATGGCACGCCACTAGTAATTTAGCACATACGTCGGCATTATGGGCCCCAATTTTTACGGGGCCCCGGGCGGTCGCACCTCTCGCACTGGGCCTAAGCCGGCCCTGACTATATTGACGGAAATATCAATATATAGGATATCAAATGCACACGATATGAAAGTATATCTCACGATGGTTCTAACAATATTGATTTGGGATTATAAATGTCGACATATTTTTTTTTTGCTATAGTTGATCAAACTTCGAAACATTTTGTCTTTGACTAAAAACTTATAGGCATCTTATTTTGGGAAGAAGGGAGTACTCTTCACGAAAATATAAATACTGCACACATCATCAGTAAATACTCCATCTGAATGAATTCAGCATGAAACCTTGCGAGCCCCCTAGGATTCAGAATGACATTCAGAGTCGCCCTGCCAAGTGGCTGACTCCATCCACGGTCGTACTACAAATGGCATGACACCGAACAGTCTGAACCCACACGCCGCGCGCCTTATCCGCATGCAAGTTAGGTAGTACTAGTAGCTTAGCTAGGAGGCCATAAACAAATTGGTTAGCTCAACGATCAGCAGAGCAAACTAAACATTTCTATATGTTTTAGCTTAAAGAACCTACAACGAAAAAGAGAGAACCCGCTCAGAGGAAGCGTTCTAACTCACATGGCTCGAGACTAATTTAACACTTTCCCGGACCTAGTTTAGCCGAAAAACAAGTTGCCAGTCAAAGGAAGCAAGAGCCCGTGCCTTCCGGCCTGCCAGTAGTACTACGCTGTGAGGTCAGCCAGGAACATGCACGATCCCTAAGACAAATCCTAATAGCTACTAATCCTGTGAGAGTGAGACAAATAAACAAGTAAGCATATTCAAAGCTGTAGCTTTCCGCTGCAAGCCATCGTCGTCGTCGTCACCACCACCTTCAGTATTCTGGTAAATGCGCACCACCGCCTGTTTCCCGCGCTTAGAATAACTAGTGCGCTCGTCGTCAAGACGGCACTCTCGCTCGCTCGCTCGCTCGCTCGCTCGCTCACCGCGTTTCCTGGCTGGCCATCGCACGCCAGCAGCGCGGCCACTATTTTCAATTCTACTGCCGTCAGGCTTGCATTGCATGGCATGCAGTTGACGAGCGAGCTTGCTTCAGCGGCAGATGCAGATATGCGCGTCGCCAATCATTCTCATCTGTTGGCACAAGAAATATTTGTTGCCCTCTGACTTTTTCTGTTCTCTTTCTCTCGGTGCGCTGTGATTTGTGAAGCATTTCTGCGGGATCTATGTGTTCAGTTGTGTGTAATGTGGACGTCAGAACAGAGTCGGCTCCGAATTGCGGTTGAGTGTTAAACTCGAAAGGAACATGTAAATCGTCTATAGTTAACAATACATACATTTGTCTTAGTATAAGTATGCGGACTAACGCCCTGAACTCCGCCCGCGGTTTATGACAGGGTCGATCTAAGAGAGTAACGACGAAAAGATACGGTGGAAATCATAGAGTTTTTTCGGACAAAGATAAATCGAAGAGCTGGATGGTGATTACAATGAATGGACTTCCTCCACTGATGGATCAATCGATTCTCTCTTTTTTTTAAGAGAGGCTGATGTCAAGTCAACTCAACAAGAAAAAGGCGAGGTTGTGCTCTAATAGGCTAGCCTTCAAGTACAAGGAAGTTTGCACTTCGCCGCCACCATGGAAAAAGGATTGGTAGCTTGTCAGTGTTTTAGGCACATAAGAGATTGAATAAAATGGAGAGCCGTGTTCTACAAATTTTGCTCTCTCATAGAAATGTGATGTGTCAACAATGTCATACAGTTGCAACCACCTCACCCTGAGGATACATGAACTGAAAGTCATCATCAGTAACACGTTTTCGTTTCCTAAAAATTCAGTTGCGCCTCACATTCGCCTTGACTAATGTAGCTTGTACCCCTACTGATCTGTTAGACAGCTGTTACTAGTTGTACTCTTCCACGTACGCCTCCATTTTAGATAGCTTATCTTCCTCACATTCGTCTTGACTGGTTTTTGTTCCTTAGTCTCCCATCACAATATTCAGTTTCGAATCACCAGACTTTCAGGAGTGCAAACCGTCTAATATGTCAACCAGTCTGCATCACTCAAAATTCAGAGGAATCATACATGTTCGAAGTTCTGAAATAGACACAACCCATTAAAATGCAGGAAAATTCAATAGATTAACCAGATTGAGTATCAGCCTATGAGCAGAGCATGCTAATTTTGTGTGCGACCCAACAAGCTGCGTGAACGAATCTCAAGTTAACTTTCGGAGAAGACATTAAAACTCTTTTACTGCAGCATTTTACTTGCTACCTGTCTTTTAAAACATATTTATTACCTTCAGAGAACACTTCCTAACGTCAGGAACTCCCACGGAAACTTTGTCAAGGCAACCCAAGTGATTCTCTGGTTTATTTGTTATGTTTGGCAAAGCCTGTCCCATGAGAAACCATCCATGCAAAGCACGTCAGGGAGAGTTTGAAGAATAGGAAAAGTGTTTATTTACATGACAGAAGATGCATCCTTTCTCTTAGCTCTGTGCCTTAGTTTACTGCTCTGATTTTTCTTCCAGTAGCCTGTAGCTAAGTAGCATGAAAAATCAGGGCAAAAATTTAGGTACTGAACTTCTGGAAAACGAAGAAGATTAAACGTTGTGGCTTCTCCCACCATGAATGTAGAGAATATCAGTACTAGATTCAATTTAGTCACAAACCCCAAGCCATTGTCTATGCATGTTAATCCAGTGAATGTGTGTACACCATTATAAAGGTCAATTAATTCCTCAACAAGGATTGAGAGCTCCAAAAAGTGTCAACTCATCATTGAAATGATCAGTTCATTTCAAGAAAAAATTAGTACTCTCTCCGTCCATATAGTCCTACCAGGTCATCAGGTACCAACCATACATCCAAATACTCTACTTCAGGAATACTTCAACAACCAATCACAGCTAATTATTGCAACAAGGCAGCAGAAGTTCCCTCAACGAACTGAAATAACTGAGTTGGTGCACATAAAGTTGCTTCCGGTATCAGCCCAACCGCATAACTGAAAATAGTTTCTACATACTAAATTTTACCAGGTATACTTATAAACGTGGGATCCCAACTGCAATGAATCATGTATGGCAAACATAACAGTAGTCAATACTATAAAGAAAGAAGCAAGACATGCTAAAGTTGTCTGATTCTTTAGAACAATGTAGTCAACAAATTGCCAACAGAAATGCACTATGAAACTTACAGCCTTATGTTTTGGGATGAGCAGGCGGTATATGAAACTGAATGGGTACCTGTTCCTGAAATATGTTTCCCACCGTACAACTTCTTACAGCACATGTACTGAGAGTTCCAAAAAAAAAACATCTAAAATAGAGGCTGTGTTCAAACTTTTGAATCTGTTACAGTAAAGCAGTCCTCACCTTTTCTAGGGTAAAAAATAAAAAAATCGATGGTATTTCCAATGGGAAAAAATCGCAGATCACTGAGCGTGCCGCTTAATCGCATCCGAGCTTGTCGTATCAAACAAACGGACAGTAACCGTTCCGGTTCGCGGCGTCCTGAGGCGGTTGCGCGCGGAAGCCGGGAAAGTACGGCGGCGGTATCTGGGGCGGTTGCGTGGCGGTGGCAGCGCCGCCGGTGCGCGCGCGCTTGAGGTAGAGGCGGTACTTCTGGAGGTGGCTGGCGACGTTCTCGCGCGTGAGGCCGTCGACGTTCATGAGGTGCACGATGGCCTTGGGCACGGCGCCCTTCTAGCCGAGGCGCTCCACGGCCTCGACGAACCGGTGGTGCAGCGACGGCGTCCACACCATCCTCGCCTTCTTCTCGCCGCGGCCTCCGGTGCCGGCGTCCTCGGTCTCCCCTCCCCTGCTCCTCGTCGTCGCAGTCGTAGTCGTCGAACCGGGAGGAGAGGTGGGAGGTGGGGGAGTCGTGGAGGAACCGGTGGGCGTCGGCGGCGGAGGAGGGGACGGGGCCGATCCCGAAGGCGGCGGCGAGCGCCGGCGGGATGAGCGGCTGCGAGGCCGGGATCAGCTCGGCGGACGAGGGGAGGCTGCGCTCCCACTCGGGCACGTGGCCGCAGGAGCCAGCGGCGTCCACCATGTGCCGCCGTGATGAGGAGGAGCCGGCGGAGGCCGTGCCGTCGTGCGGCTGGGGCCGGACGATGCGAGGGGATAACATGGCGTATACTCTTTTCCCGGCGGGACGGGGTGGGCCCTGGATTTAGCTCGAAAAGAGATTGGATTTCTGACGACGCGAGTGATGCTCCGGTGATCCGTGGGCGCGCGGCGCGGGAGTGTGGGTGGCTGGGCTGGGCTGGGCTGCTCGCTTGCGCTAGTCACTCGCTTCGGCGAGGACGTGGAGCGAGTCAGTCGGGCCGCGAATGTTTTGCGGTACGAAAGAACAGCACGTCACGAGGTCGACAATTTTGGATCGGAGGGAGTAGCAAACGGACTCAGCTTGAGTGACTTTGTTCTTCAAAGTCACGGTTGGACTTTGGTGCAATCTCAGCCTTTTAAAATCAAATCCAACGGACATAAATAAATGTATGCAATCAACTCAAAATCCGAAGTGCCCAGAAAAATTTGAAAACAATCCAGTAAATGTTAGATGTTGCATTATACATTCTAGGAAAGTTTTGTTAGACCCGGACATACGGTTTGTGAATTTAAAACGAGGTTTATTCACACCAAGTTTGAATTTAAAACGAGGTTTATTCACAAACCGTATGTCCTAATTTGATAGAACTTTCCCAAAATGTATAATACAACATATAAGATTTACTGGAATTTTTTCAAAAAAAATTGGGCACTTTGAATTTTGAGTTTGCCTACTACATCAATCTCTGACCATTGGATTGATTTTGAAACGCTGAGATTGCCCCAAAGTCCAACCGTGACTGTGAAGCACAAAGTCACCCAAGCTGCATCCGTAGCAAACAACGCACGCATATACTACTAGGGATGAAAACGGAGCAAATACGGACGGAACTGAGTGGTGCCACATTTGTTTCCATATTTTGTTAAGGAAGTGGAAACAAATACGGAAACCCCGGAAACAAATACGAAAATAGATATTGTCGGAAACAGACACACACGGACCGAATACGGCACGGTCACGAAACGGAAGGCGGATGTTTGCCGGAACAAAGAGACCCCTTGAAACATGTAGAAAAATTCAAGCAAATAACCAAGCACATGAGCTATAGGTTGATAAAGTATATAATAATAAAATGTCTACATACTTGACGCTGAGCAAACATATATAAATTTAGCTCACGTCACATGATCAGGTTTCACACATAGTTCACACTTCACAAAGTTCAGCAAGAAAAGAGTCCACGATAATAATAGTAAGTAAATAATAGTTCAATCCCAGCATGGCAAGATTCAGTCTCCTCTTCAACATCCATAAAATCCTTCAAGTCATTAGCATTATCATCTTCTTGCTCCTCCAACTACAATCACGGAAACAAAATTATTATGATCCCTCCATGAGTAGTTGACACTAGAAAATAAACTACGAACCATGTGCACCATCGTTGCAAAACGTCGTTCCAAGCTCTCCATGTCCAGATCTTTGAGTACAGATTTAACGTTAGCACCTAAATGATAAAACAAGTTAGCTTCTAGACTTTTTTTAATCTCAGATATGCATATGACGCAGATTATGCATATGACAACGTAAACTGAAAAAGGTTACCTTTTGATGCCGCAATCCAATCTTTACTACAGTACTACATACTAGAGGAGAGGAAGTATCTAGTGCTCCCACCCCTTAGTGTGCTACCTATGCTATCACTAAAAAAACATTTTTATATGTGTCTAAAATTTTGTGGATGTTCACAAGGTATGGTTGTACAACCTCCAGAAAATGGTACAATTCATGGCAGATTGTCTTTTTGTTTTTCAATATTTGTTTCGAATTTGGAGCTGAATTTTTTGGAGGTTGTACAAACATACATTGTGAATATCCAAAAAAATGTATAGTTCTTTGAAATATTTAAAATTGACTTTTTTTACGGTAGGACGGGTAGCATCCTAAAGGCTGGGAGCACTAGATATCTGCAAGTGGATCACCGTCCCTCCGATCCAATAGTTCAAACAACTGCTGCTTACAATAAAATGATGTGAATTTTAAATTCTAGTTCCCGGAAGGTACCTAATGTTTTCCATACCAGGCCCTCCATCCCCACCCCATATCTCCGTGCAGACAGACCGGACACGGTCCGGAGAGAAAATCCCACCTGGCGGTCACCCCAAACCCAGCCCATCTATCCGGACTCTTAGGAAAACACCAAACCCAGGGTGGGTGGGGCGTACAGGCGCGTTCGGACGTTTCGGACACATCTAGATGACAAGCCGGACCCACGCGGCAGGAAGACTAACCGGTGTCGTCCATGCAGCGAAAGGCTGACAGGCGTCGTCCACACATCCCGGACCCACCGGTGTTTCCGACGGAAGAGGCACTCTCTGGCTGTATGTGTACGGCCTAACTGAAGGGGATCATGGGCAGAAAACAAAAAAATTCCTAGCAACGATAATCTTAATACTAGCCAGAATCTATTACTATGCAAATATACCGTAACGGAGGAGATCGATGTACATACCCTTTTAGACCGAAAAGCGGGGATTACGCTCCCGCACAAGCGTTGTCGATGAAGCCGACGTAGCCGAACTCAAGGCCGTGAAGACGAACTCCTCCAAGTGCCGCACGTGAGGCACCTCGTAGCTCACACGTACGGTGTAGACGACGACCTCCGGGCTCCGATCCAGCAAGCAGCGGAAGCATAAGACTTGGACCGAAGAAGACCACCAGCACGGCGGGAGTACGTATGGTGGAGAAAACCTCTACCCGTGCGTAGCTCCAATTGCGGAGTCACGTCTAAACGGATGAGAGGGAGAGAGAATTGGGTGAATTTCCAAGGCATGGGGGCACCCCTATTTGAAGGAGGAGGAGGGGTGTCACCCTTGGTGGCTTAGTCATGTGGGACTAATCCCACATGGTGCGCCAGCCCCCTGGTGGGCCCTATTCGGCCTACCTAGGCCGGCCGCCCCTCTCCCCTCCTGGGGTGCGGCTCCCCCCTCATGGGCCTCTCTTCCGGGAGATGCCCCATTTAGAGTTGGGGTTGCCAATAAATTCAAAAATAAATAAAATAAAATATATTTAATCATTAATTCCATTAATTAATATTAAATACATATTATCTAATTTATCCCGGCTCCGAAAACTATTTCGTTGCCCTCCGAACTCCATCGGATATGTCCTGAAACGTTTCTGGTGCTCTCTTCTATTTTTCTCTTCTGCGTCCAATCTAATATAAACGTCGCCTACCCTTAAGTGTGCCACCCTACGGTTCGGGATCACTCCAGACATGATCGAGACCCGTTCTCCGATCAATGACTAACAGTGGGTCGTGGATACCCATGTAAGTCCCTCTGCGTCCACAAATATCTTTGTCGTTTGAACCTCAAGACGTCAAGTCTCAAACTTTTTGCCTGGCGATACTTAGTTTGTCCGAGACTCGATCTCAGACATTGCCATCCATAGCTCGATCTCGTTACCGACAATACTATTCTTTACTCGTTTGTGATATTGCATCCTCGTGACCTAGTCACATGCTTGCAAGCTCATTTGATGCAATCTCACGGAGTGGGCCCAGAGTATCTATCCTGCTATACGGATTGGCAAATCCCGCTCTTGATCATACGCCTCAACATATTTCCTTCGGATACCCGAGGGGACACCTTTATTGTCATCCTATATAAGGAGTGACGTTTGATGCAATCAAAGTACCTTCCAGAAATAGCAATTAAATATAATCTCACGGTCGAAGGCGTAAGTACTACGTCCTATATATATATTGGGTGCGTCCATCACATCATTTCCTAATGATATGACTCCATTATCAATTGATGTCCAAGTACATGATCGGGAAACCTTGATCAGCTGTTGATCTCAATGGACTAGTAAAGAGGCTACTAGGGACCTGGTTGTTTACATACCACACATGTATTAATATTTCCGCTTAATACAGTTATAGCATGGTATAAAACGTATTATGAATAATCGAGATATGACAAATAAAATATCTTTATAAATTGCCTCTAGGGCATATCTCCTTCAGTCTCCCACTTGCACTAGAGTACAATTTAATCTAGATTACAACTTGGTAAAAGCCTAACACCTATAGCATTTTGGTGTTGTTCATGCTTGTCTCGTGGAGGAGGCTTCGTCAGCGGATCTGCAACATTCAGATCCTTATGTACTTTGCAAATCTTTACATCGCCTTCCTTGACATACTGTCTTATCACATGGAAGCGTCGGAGAATGTGTTTGGCGGTTGAGTGAGACCTTGGTTCCTTCGCGTTAGCAATGGCGCATGTGTTGTCGCAGTAGAGGTTCACAGGGTCTTGCGCGCTTGGGAACACTCCGAGCTCGATGACGATCTTCCTCAGCCAGACAGCCTCATTCGTAGCTTCTGAAGCAGCAATGTACTCCGATTCCATTGTAGATTGGGCCACTATGGGTTGCTTCCCACTTCTCTAGCTCACGGCGCCTCCGTTCACCTTAAACACATATGCTGTCTGAGATTTTGAGTCATCTGGATCTGAGCAGAAACTTGCATCAACGTAACTTATTATGCCAAATTCCTCTTCACAGCCTCCATAAACAAGAACCATTTCCTTGGTTTGCTTAAGATACTTCAGAATGTTCTTAACCGCTATCCAATGATCCTTGCCAGGATTACTTTGGAACGGCTCATCAGACTAAGAGCCAATGCTACATCGGGTCGAGTACTTAACATGGCATACATGATCGATCCTATGGCTGAAGCATAGGGATTGCAGCCACTGTGGCCTTTTCATGAGCCGTCACCGGACATTGAGCCATGCTCAATGTTTTACCCTGACAACCGGCAGAAACCCTTTCTTTGCCTTTTCCATATTGAACCTTTTCAATATCTTATCAAGGTAAGTACTCTGACTTAACACTAATAGGCGCCTTGATCTATCACGATAGATTTTAATGCCTAATACGTAAGCAGCTTCTCCTAAGTCCTTCATCAAAAATTTACTGTTTAAATAATTCTTCATGCTATTCAGTAGATCCACATTATCCCCAATCAGTAATATATCATCCACATATAGAACTAGGAATGCAACTGAGCTCCCACTTATTTTCTTATAGATGAAGGTCTCTTCCACATTTTGGACAAATCCAAAACCTTTGATCACCTCATCAAAGCGAAGATTCCAGCTCCGAGATGCTTGGTTCAGTCCATAAATGGAACGCTGAAGCTTGCATACCTTGCCAGCATTCTCTGGATCGACAAAACCTTCAGGTTGTACCATATACAACTATTCCTCAATGTTGCCATTTAGGAACGTTGTTTTGACATCCATCTGTCATATTTCATAATCGAAATATGCAGCAACTGCTAACAAAACCCGAATAGACTTTAGTATCGCTATAGGTGAAAACGTTTCATCGTAGTCAATTCCATGAATTTGTCGGAAACCTTTTGCGACAAGTCGAGCTTTATAGACGGTCATGTTACCATCAGCGTCAGTCTTTTTCTTAAAGATCCATTTATTCTCGACGGCCTTGCGCCATTCGGGAATCTCCATCAAAATCCATACTTTGTTGTCATGAATGGATCCTATTTCAGATTTCATGGCTTCAAGCCATTTCTCGGACTCGGGTCCTTCCATTGCCTCTTTGTAGTTCGTAGGTTCGTCTTGTTCAATTAACATGACAGTGCAAACAAGATTACCATACCACTCAGGAGGGGTACGGGTCCTTCCAGACCTACGAGGCAGAATAGCATCCTCGACATTTGCTCCCACTCCATCTGTGGAGGACGGTTCCGGAACAGTTTCCATTGCGCCACTCGGAATTTCGAGTTCAGGATGAACTATCTCGTCGAGGTCTATTTTCCTCCCACTTACTCCTTTGGCAAGAAACTCTTTCTCTAGAAAGGCGTCGTTCTTCGCGACAAACGTTTTGCCCTCGGCTTGGTTGTAGAAGGTGTATCCTATGGTTTCCCGCGGTTATCCTACAAAGATGACCTTCTCCGATTTCAGTTCGAGTTTGTCGGGCTGTAGTTTCTTAACGTACGCCTCACAACCCCAAACCTTCAGGAACGACAACTTGGGTTTCTTGCTATGCCATATCTCATATGGTGTCATTGCTACGGATTTGGATGGAGCCCTATTTAAAATGAATGCGGATGTTTCTAACGCATATCCCCAAAACGATACCGGTAAGTCGGTAAGAGACATCATAGACCACACGCTATCCAATAGGGTACGATTACGTCGCCGGACACACTGTTGCGTTGCGGCGTCCCAGCCGGCGTAAGCTGTGGCACAATGCCACAGGCCTTTAGATGTGTGCCAAACTCAAAACTTAAATACTCGCCACCACGATCGGATCGAAGGTGCTTGATTTTCTTGTTGTGTTGATTTTCAACCTCACTCTGAAATTCTTTGAACTTTTCAAATGTTTCAGACTTGCGTTTCATTAAGTACATATACCCGTATCTACTCAAATCATCAGTGAAGTTTATGAAGTAACGATAACCATTGCGTGTCGACATGCTCATTGGTCCGCACACATCTGTATGTATGACTCCCAATAAGTCCGACGCCCGTTCCATAAAACCAGTGAACGGTGTCTTGGTCATTTTGCCCATGAGGCATGGTTCGCAAGTGTCAAGGGATCCAAAATCTAGTGACTCCAAAAGTCCATCAGAATGGAGTTTCTTCATGCGCTTTATACCAATATGACTGAGACGGCAATGCCACATATACATGGAGGTATCATCACTAAGTTTAATCCTCTTGTCATCTATGTTATGAATGTGAGTTCTACTATCGAGATTCAACAAGAATAAACCATTACTCTCAGGAGCATGAACAGAAAAATATCATTCATTGAAATAGTACAACCATTTGATACTGATTTGAACGAATAATCGTCTTGTAACAGGCAAGACCCACTGATAATGTTTACACTCAACGATGGTACAAAATAACACTTATTTAAAACCAAAACTAATCCCGATGGTAGATATAGAGGGAGTGTGCTGACAGCCACCACGTCAACTCTTGATCCATTGCCGACATGCATCGTCACCTCGTCCTTTCCAGGCGCTGTTTATTCCGCAACTCCTCCTGAGAGTTACAAATGTGAGTAACAAAACCGGTATCAAATACCCAGGTATTACTCCGGGCGCTAGTAAGGTAAACATTAATAACATGTATATCAAATATACCTTACTCTCTGATGGCAATCTTGCCTTTCTTTGCTAGGTACTTGGGGCAGCTACTCTTCCAGTGATCATTGCCTCCGCAGAAGAAGCAGTTGCGTTCATGCTTGAACACCTTTGGCTTGACAGTCAGCACCATCTTCTCCATCTTGATTTCCAGTTTGGCAACTTCGAGCATCATTAGAACTTCAGACAGGGATTTTGACGTCCCTTGCATGTAGTAGTTCATGATAGCATCCTTATAGCTAGGGGCAGTGACTGTAGCACCCTATCAATAACCAGCTCATCTGAAATCCCACATTCCATATCATTCAGGAGCTGAACACAACAGACATTTTGGCTAAGTGCTCGCTTATGTTGTCGTGCTCTTCCATTTGGGATGAGAAGAACAGCTGAGTAGCTGCAAACCTCTCAGCCTTGACTTGTGATACGTCTCAAACGTATCTATAATTTTTGATGTTCCATGCTTGTTTTATACCAATTGCTACATGTTTGCATCTACTTTATATCACTTTTATACATTTTTTGGGACTAACCTATTAACAAGTGCCGAAGTGCCAGTTCCTGTTTTCTGCTGTTTTTGTATTCCAGAAAAGCTAGTCTGGAAATATTCTCGGAATTGGACGAAACTACACGGAGGGTCCTATTTTTCCAGAACACGCCTGAAGGACCGAAGGAGCAATGGAGAGGAGCCACCAGGGCCCCACACACCACTAGGGCGCGGTTCCCCCTCTGCCGCGCCTAGGGTGGTGTGGGCCCCTCGGGGGTCTCCAGTCGCCGCCCTTTCGCCTACTTATTCCCCCCGACGCGAAAAGCCTAAGTGCCTGAGCAAATATCCACAAAAGTTCCAGAGACGCCGCCGCCGTCAACCCAAGCTCGGGAGGGTTCAGAACCTCTTCCTAGCACCCTGCCGGAGAAGGGAATCGTCACCGGAGGCTTCCACATCGTCATGCCTGCCTCCGGAGTGATGCGTGAGTAGTTCATCCTTGGACTACGGGTCCATAGCAGTAGCTAGATGGTTGTCTCTCCACTTTGTGCCATCATGTTTAGATCTTGTGAGCTGCCTACATGATCAAGATCATATTATTGTAATGCTACATGTTGTGTTTGCTGGGATGCGATGAATATTGAATACTATGTCAAGTTGATTATCAATTTATCTTATATGTTATTTAAGATCTTGCATGCTTTCCGTTACTTGTAGATGCTTTGGCCAAGTAGATGCTTGTAACTCCAAGAGAGAGTATTTATGCTAGATAGTGGGTTCATGCCTCCATTTTACCTGGGACAGTGACAGAAAGTTCTAAGGTTGTGGATGTGCTGTTGCCACTAGGGATAACCTAACGATGCTATGTCCACGGGCATATGTGTTTGTTTACATTACGCGCTTTACTTAATGCGATTATCGTTGCTTGCAACTTAATACCAACGGGGGACTCGGATGACAACCCGGTGGTGGATTATTAGTCATAGATGCTGTTGGATAACGGTCTATGTATCTTGTCATAATGCCCAATTAAATATCATAGTAGTCATCATGTCATGTATATGCATTGTCATGCGCTCACTATTTGTCAATTGCCCAGCTGTAATTTGTTCACCCAACATGTTAGTTATCTTTTATGAAGAGACACCACTAGTGAACCGTGGACCCCGGTCCATTCTTTTACACTGATTAAACCACCACAAACTGCAAACTGTTCCTTTTTCATTCTCTGCAATTTAATACTCATTTTCCACACCATACGTTTAATCCTTTGTTTTCAGCAAGCCGGTGAGATTGACAACCTCACTGTTTCGCTGGGGCAAAGTAGTTTGATTGTGTTGTGTGCAGGTTCCACGTTGGTGATCGAGTAACGGCGCCACCAACAACCTTCTGAAGAGTTGCTGCTCCTACTGGTTCGATAACCTTGGTTTCTTTCTAAGGGAAAACTTGCTGCTGAACTGCATCATACCTTCCTCTTGGGGTCTCCCAACGAGCGTGTGATTCACGCCATCAAGCTCTTTTTCTGGCGCCGTTGCCAGGGAGACAGCAGTCTTCTGCAAGGGGAGTTTCACGCTTCCAATCTCTTTACTTTGTTTTTGTCTTGCTTAGTTTATTTTATTTTATCTTGTTTGCTTTCAATTATCAAAAACACAAAAAATTAGTTACTTGCATTCAGTTTACTTTCAAGTTATTTTCTGTCCTATTTTTAATTCTGCTAAAATGAGTACTCCTGAGAACACTAAGTTGTGTGATTTCACTAGCACGAACAACAATGATTTCATATGCACACCTATTGCTCCACCTGCTGCTTCGGCAGAATTTTATGAAATTAAACTTGCACTTTTAAATCTTGTTATGAAAGAGCAATTTTCTGGTGTTAGTACTGATGATGCTGCTGTTCACCTTAATAACTTTGTTGAACTTTGTGAAATGCAAAAACTCAAGGAAGTAGATGGTGATATTATTAAACTGAAACTTTTTCCTTTCTCCTTGAGAGGACGTGCTAAAGAATGGTTGCTATCTTTGCCTAGAAATAGTATTGATTCATGGACTAAATGCAAAGATGCTTTTATTGGAAAATATTATCCTCCTGCTAAGATTATTTCTTTGAGAAGTAGCATAATGAATTTTAAGCAATTTGATAATGAACATGTTGCTCAAGCATGGGAGAGAATGAAATCATTGGTTAAAAATTGTCCCACTCATGGACTGACTACTTGGATGATCATCCAAACCTTCTATGCAGGATTAAATTTTTCTTCAAGGAATTTATTGGATTCGGCCGCTGGAGGTACCTTATGTCCATCACTTTGGGTGCTGCAACAAAGCTTCTAGATGATATGATGATTAATTATTCCGAGTGGCACACCGAGAGAGCTCCAACAGGTAAGAAGGTAAATTTTGTTGAGGAAACCTCTTCCTTGAGTGCCAAAATTGATACTATTATGTCTATGCTTGCAAATGGTCAAACACATGTTGATCCAAATAATGTTCCTTTAGCTTCTTTGGTTGCTCAAGAAGAGCATGTTGATGTGAACTTCATTAAAAATAATAACTTCAACAACAATGCTTATAGGAATAATTTTGGTAATAGCAATTATAGGCCCTATCCTTCCAATAGTGGCAATGGTTATGGAAATTCCTATAGTAACTCCTATAACAATAATAAGAGTGTACCCTATGATCTTGAAGTTATGCTTAAAGACTTTATTAGTACACAAACTGCTTTCAATAAAACTGTTGAGGAGAAATTTGGGAAAATTGATGTGCTTGCCTCTAAAGTTGATAGTCTTGCTCTTGATGTTGACTTGTTGAAACTAAAGAACTGCCTCATGATGTAAAAGAGAGCAAAACTCTCAATGCTATACAAGTTAAAATTGATAACAATGTGAGGATGTTAGCTGAATTGCATGCTAGATGGGAAAGAGAGGATGAAATTGCTAGAAAGAATAATATTGTAGAGTTTATACTATTACTACTTCTGAAAATGCTTCAAACTCAAGTGTTAGCAAACCTCCTACCATTAATGGCAAGATAATTGGTGTTGGTAATGTGTCCACTTCTATTGCAAAATGTCCTAAATTGCCTGATAACTCTGAAACAGTCCTTGATAAAGATGCTGAAATTTCTAGCAATAAGGAAGATAATAACTCCATTACTTTTGATAATAATGACTTTGATTTTGATGGTTGCAATATTTCTGAAATAATTAAGTTCTTGCAAAAGCTAGCTAGAAGTCCTAATGCTAGTGCTATAAACATGGCTTTTACTAAACATATTACTAATGCTCTCATGCAAGTTAGGGAAGAAAAATTAAAACATGAATCTTCTATCCCTAGGAAGAAGATTAAGCCACCTTATGATTCTATTGTTCGAACAAATTACAATGTTGATGCTTCTTCACTTGGTAATACTTGATGCATGCTTTGTGCCTAGCTAAAAGGCGTTAAAGAAAAGCGCTTATGGGAGGCAACCCATTATTTTTTTTCTGCAATTTTTCTTTTATTGAGTCAAGGAGGATGTTTACTTCTGTAGCAACTCCTTTGTATCTTTATTTTCTCGCATTGTTGTGCCAAGAGTAGCCTCTAATGTTAAGATGATGCTTAATTTTGATTGCTGCGCAGAAACAGATTTTTGCTGTTCACTGTACGAAATTCCTAAAATCACCAGATTGTTAATTAAATCTGAAATTTTTGTGCGTAATCTTTATGAATGTCTGAAACTTTCATTAGTTCAAGTTTCTCGATCTGAGCGTCGTAAGTGCCTCGAAAAAATTCGTCTTTGCGGACTGTTCTGTTTTAGACAGATTATGCCTTTTTATTTTGCATTCTCTCTTTTACTAGTGTTGAGTGAAATTCTTTTTTGGGTGGAAGAGCTTCACATAACATCAGTGGCTGTAGCTAATGTTTAAAGTAACAAATCATATTGCGTCTTATAGAACATGTGAATTTTTGATTATGCACTAACCCTCTAATGAGATCTACTTTGAGTTTGGTGTGACGGAAGTTTTCAAGGGTCAAGAGAGAAGGATGATATAATAGGATCAAGAAGAGTGAAGAGCTTAAGCTTGGGGAGGCTCCCATGGATCTCCCCAGCATATTTCAAGAAGACTCAAGCGTCTAAGCTTGGGGATGCCCAAGGCATCCCCTTCTTCATCGTCAAAATTATCAGGTCATCTCTAGTGAAACTATATTTTAATTCTTTCACATCATATGTGCTTTTCTTGGAGCGTCTGTGTGCTTTTATTTTCAGTATTGCACTTTTATTTTCAATAAAGCTTGACTGGACCCTAGCATTCTTGATTGGGAGAGAGACACGCTCCGCTTTTTCATGAGAATACTCCTATTCTTCACTTATATTTGTTGAGTATTCATATCTAGCGCTGTTCAGCTTTTAGCTCTTGTTTTCATGTATCTCTTGTCAGAGCTATTAGCTTTCTTTTGTAGAAAGTACTCTCTTGCTTCACTTATATTTGTTTGGAGAGTTGATGAAATAAATTGATTGGTGTTTGGTTGGTTCAGAAAATGTTGCATGTGGTAATTGGTATAAGGAAAAACTTGCTTAATCTTGTAGATCACTAATGGATAACTTGATGCTTGTCAATTGTTTTGAGTTAACAAGTAGATCATGATTAAATTGTGCATCACATGAGTTAAGCCTATTAGTGAAGAACTACCGTAAAGCTTGTTGAAAATTTGGTTTGCATCGGTGGTATCTCTAAGGTCTAGATATTTTCTAATAACAGGGTTTGGTTAACAAGGAAGACGGTATGAAGTCTTATAACGTTTGCAATATGTTTGTCATATAAAACTTGGTGTACGGGTTGATATTCTTGTTTGCTTACATAACCTTGCTAGCCTAAACTCTGTACTGAGAGGGAATGCTTCTCGTGCATCCAAATCCTTGAGCCAAAATCCATGCCATTTGTGTCCACCATAACTACCTATATGTGGTATTTCCTTGCCACTCCAAGTAAATTTTTCATGTGCTACCTTTAAATTATTCAAAATGTTATTATTCCCTTTTTGTGTCAATGTTTACTAGCTCATGAGGAATTAGTGTGGTTATTCTTTATTCTATTTGTGAATGGACTTTTACACCTGGACTAGTGGCATATACATCCGCTTATCCAATAACTTGCAAAAAGAGCTGGCAACGGGGTGCCCAGTCCCAATTAATTACAACTTTAACCAATTAATTCTCTTCACACTTTTGCCCTGATTCATCAGTAAGCAATGACAAACAGTGAAATACCTGAATGTGTGTAAACCAAAGAGAAAGAGGGATGATCTGCCTTGCTGGTAGAAATAACGTCCTTCATGGGAGCCGCTCTTAAAAGTCCGTTGACAGGTAGAATACTGTTCTCACCCGCTACCATTCGTTGACAATTAACAAACACCTCTCAAAAATAGATACTCCTCCATGGTATGTGATTGATGGAAGGCACCCGAGGATTCGGTTAGCCATGGCTTGTGTTAGCAAGGTTGGGAGGAGTATCAAATATTTTATGCAATCTCTATATGCTTTCAAAAACCTAAAAGCTCTAGCACATGATTTAATCCCTGCTTCCCTCTGCGAAGGGCCTTTCTTTTACTTTTATGTTGAGTCAGTTTTCCTATTCTTTCTGTCTTCCACAAGCAAACACTAGTGTCAACTTTGTTACAACATGCGTTATATGCAATGTATTGGACTTGTTATACTACTTTGTGTTGACAATATCCATGAGATAAATATGTTGAAAGTTGAAGCAAATGCTGAAACTAATTCTTCCTTTGTGTTGATTAAATACCTTTTATTAGAAACTATTGCTTTATGAGTTAACACTTATGCAAAACTGTTTGATGCTTGTCTCGAAAGTACTATTCATGAAAACGTTTAGCTTGTGTGATTCATTGTTTACTCATTATCTATTTGGTAGCAAATTATAGACCATTGACTTGGATCACTTCATTCATTTACATGTGCCTTGCAATATTATATGATCAAGATTATGATGTAGCATGTCACCTCAAAAATTATTTTGTTTTTATCGTTTACCTACTCGAGGACGAGTAGGAACTAAGCTTGGGGATGCTGATACGTCTCAAACGTATCTATAATTTTTGATGTTCCATGCTTGTTTTATACCAATTGCTACATGTTTTGCATCTACTTTATATCACTTTTATACATTTTTTGGGACTAACCTATTAACAAGATGCCGAAGTGCCAGTTCCTGTTTTCTGCTGTTTTTGTATTCCAGAAAAGCTAGTCTGGAAATATTCTCGGAATTGGACGAAACTACACGGGGGTCCCTATTTTTCCAGAACACGCCTGACGGACGAAGGAGCAGCAGAGGAGGGCCACCAGGGCCCCACACGCACTAGGGCGCGGCCCCCCTCTGCCGCGCCCTAGGGTGGTGTGGGCCCCTCGGGGGTCCCAGCCGCCGCCCTTTCGCCTACTTATTCCCCCCGACGCGAAAACCCTAAGTACCTGAGCAAATATCCACGAAAAGTTCCAGAGACGCCGCCGCCGTCAACCCTAGCTCGGGAGGGTTCAGAACCTCTTCCCGGCACCCTGCCGGAGAGGGGAATCGTCACCGGAGGCTTCTACATCGCCATGCCTGCCTCCGGAGTGATGCGTGAGTAGTTCATCCTTGGACTACGGGTCCATAGCAGTAGCTAGATGGTTGTCTCTCCACTTTGTGCCATCATGTTTAGATCTTGTGAGCTGCCCTACATGATCAAGATCATATTATTGTAATGCTACATGTTGTGTTTGCTGGGATCCGATGAATATTGAATATTATGTCAAGTTGATTATCAATCTATCTTATATGTTATTTAAGATCTTGCATGCTTTCCGTTACTCGTAGATGCTTTGGCCAAGTAGATGCTTGTAACTCCAAGAGAGAGTATTTATGCTAGATAGTGGGTTCATGTCTCCGTTTAACCTGGGACAGTGACAGAAAGTTCTAAGGTTGTGGATGTGCTGTTGCCACTAGGGATAACCTAACGATGCTATGTCCACGGGCATATGTGTTTGTTTACATTACGCACTTTACTTAATGCAATTATCCGTTGCTTGCAACTTAATACCAACGGGGGACTCGGATGACAACCCGGCGGTGGATTATTAGTCATAGATGCTGTTGGATAACGGTCTATGTATTTGTCGTAATGCCCAATTAAATATCATAGTAGTCAACATGTCATGTATATGCATTGTCATGCGCTCACTATTTGTCAATTGCCCAGCTGTAATTTGTTCACCCAACATGTTAGTTATCTTTTATGGAGAGACACCACTAGTGAACTGTGGACCCCGGTCCATTCTTTTACACTGATTAAACAACCACAAACTGCAAACTGTTCCTTTTTCATTCTCTGCAATTTAATACTCATTTTCCACACCATACGTTTAATCCTTTGTTTTCAGCAAGCCAGTGAGATTGACAACCTCACTGTTTCGTTGGGGCAAAGTAGTTTGATTGTGTTGTGTGCAGGTTCCGCGTTGGTGATCGAGTAACGGCGCCACCAACAACCTTCTGAAGAGTTGCTGCTCCTACTGGTTCGATAACCTTGGTTTCTTTCTGAGGGAAAACTTGCTGCTGAACTGCATCATACCTTACTCTTGGGGTCTCTCAATGAGCGTGTGATTCACGCCATCAACTTGTGGTGCAAAAACAACCAAGAGTTCAGTGATTATCTCATAAGCACTCTTGTTCTCAAAATGATTTTGCAGGTCAGCCTCCATGGCATAGAGGATGCCACTCTGGACATAAGAGGAAATCTCCGCCTTGAACTGATAGACATTCTTGTCATCTTCAGAGGCGGTGTCTGCGGGCTTATCACCTACGGCGGCCTCGAGGACGTTGGCCACCTTGTGGGAAGTGAGGAGGATCCTCATGTTGCGGAACCAGGACATGAAGTTCGACCCATTGGTCTTAAGATTTTCTTTCTCAAGAAATAGGCCTAGGTTAAAGGTGGGGCGAGACATCTACAACGAAATTTGCAAAAACATAAGACTAAGTTCATAATAAATATGGGTTCAAGTTTTAGTAAAATAAAACTACCAGAACTCCCACTCAAAACAAACATCCCTTGCATCATTTTAGTGATTACACGATCCTCATCCACTATGCTACCCCTCATCGTTGATGACGTGGGACACATGTTCGTTGGGAGACCCCAAGAGGAAGGTATGAAGCAGTGCAGCAGCAAGTTTCCCTCAGTAAGATACCAAGGTTATCAGATCCAGTAGGAGCAAGAAGCATTTCTGAAGGTTGTCAACGGTGCCGAAAAGTACTTGCGTGTGGAAGGGAGTTCGGCTGTTGACGTGGAACCTGCACACAACACAATCAAACTACTTTGCCCCAACGAAACAGGAAGGGTGTCAATCTTCCTGGCTTGCTGAAAACAAAGGATTAAACGTATGGTGTGGAAAATAGTGTTTAATTGCAGAGAATGAAAAGGAACAATGATTGCAGTTGGTTGTATTATCAGTGTAAAAGAATGGACCGGGGTCCACAGTTCACTAGTGGTGTCTCTCCATAAAAGATAACTAACATGCTGGGTGAACAAATTACAGCTGGGCAATTGACAAAATATTGAGCGCATGACAATGCATATATATGACATGATGATTACTATGATATTCATGTGGGCATTACGACAAAATACATAGACCGTTATCCAACAGCGTCTATGACTAATAATCCACCTCCAGGTTGTCATACCGAGTTCCCCGTTGGTATTAAGTTGCAAGCAACGGATAATCGCATTAAGTAATGTGCGTAATGTAAACAAATGCATTAGACCTAACGGCGCACCCTTAAGCTAAGCATCGGTTATTTTATCCCTAGTGGCAACAGCACATCCACAATCTTAGAAGTTGTTGTCACTCTCCCAGATTACCGGAGGCATGAACCCACTATCTAGCATAAATACTAACTCTTGGAGTTACAAGCATCTACTTGGCCAAAGCATCTACTAGTAACGGAAAGCATGCAAGATCATAAATAACATATAAGATAGATTGATAATCAACTTGACATAGTATTCAATATTCATCGGATCCCAGCAAACACAACATGTAGCATTACAATAAGATGATCTTGATCATGATAGGCAGCTCACAAGATCTAAACATGATAGCATAAAGTGGAGAGACAACCATCTAGCTACTGCTATGGACCCGTAGTCCAAAGATGAACTACTCACGCATCACTCCGGAGGCAGGCATGGTGATGTAGAGCCCTCCGGTGATGATTCCCCTCTCCGGCAGGGTGCCGGGAAGAGCTTCTGAACCCTCCCGAGCTAGGGTTGATGACGGCGGCGGCTCGGAACTTTTCGTGGATAAGGCTCGGGTGTCTAGGGTTTTCCGTGAAGATGAATAAATAGGCGAAAGGGCGGCGGCTGGAGCGACCCGAGGGCCCACACCCCACCACGGCGCGGGAGGGGGGGCGCCGCCCTGGTGTGGCGCCCTCCTCGGTCGCCTCCGTCTCTCCTTGGACTTCGTGTACGTGTTGGAAAAATAGGAGGTTCTGTCCAGTTTCGTCCAATTCCGAGAATATTTCCAGACAGCTTTTCTGGAATACAAAAACAGCAGAAAACAGGAACTGGCACTGTGGCATCTTGTTAATAGGTTAGTCCCAGAAAATGCATAAAAATGCTATGAAGTGTATATAAAACATGTAACAATTGGTATAATATCAACATGGAACATCAGAAATTATAGATACGTTTGAGACGTATCAAGCATCCCCAAGCTTAGTTCTACTCGTCCTCGAGTAGGTAAAACGATAAAAACAAAATAATTTCTGAGGTGACATGCTACAATCATAATCTTGATCAAATAGTATTGTAAAGCACATGTTATGAATGAAGTGATCCAGGTCAATGGTCTATAGTTTGCTAGCAAGTAGATAATGAGCAAACAACTGAATCATATAAGCAAAAACTTTTCATGAATAGTACTTTCGAGACAAGCATCAAAGAGTTTTGCATAAGAGTTAACTCATAAAGCAATAGATTCTAAGTAAAAGGTATTTAACCAACACAAAGGAAGATTTAAGCTTCAGCAATTGCTTTCAACTTTCAACATATATATCTCATGGATATTTGTCAACACAAAGCAATATAATAAGTGCAATATACAAGCATATAAAAATTGTTGCACCAAAGTTGACACTAGTGTTTGCTTCTGAGATAGAAAGAAGTAGGAAAACTGACTCAACATAAAAGTAAAAGAAAGGCCCTTCGCAGAGGGAAGCAGGGATTAAATCATGTGCTAGAGCTTTTTAAGTTTTTGAAATCATATAGAGAGTAAAAATAAGTTTTGGAGGTGTTTGTTAATTGTCAACGAATCAGAAAATGGAAAGTACAATATGACCCCTGCCAACCAGACTTTTAAGAGCGGCTCCCATGAAGGACGTTATTTCTACCAGCAAGGCAGATCATCCCTCTTCTCTTTTGTTTACACATGCAGATATTTCACTGTTTGTCATTGCTTGACTGATAAATCAGGGCAAAAATGTGAAGAGAATTAAGCGGTTAAAGTTGTAATTAATTGGGACTGGGCACCCCATTTGCCAGCTCTTTTTGCAAAATTAATGGATAAGCGGATGTATATGCCGCTAGTCCGGTGGTAAAGTCTGTTTGACAGTTGACATAAAGACATCCACCCCGTCCTCATGAGCTTGGTAAACATTGACACAAAAAGGAGTAATAATTTTTGAATAGTTTAAAGGTAGCACATGAAAAATTTACTTGGATGGCAAGGAAATACCACATATAGGTAGTTATGGTGGACACAGATGGCATGGATTTTGGCTCAAGGTTTTGGATGCACGAGAAGCATTCCCTCTCAGTACAGAGTTTAGGCTAGCAAGGTTATTTGAAGCAAACACAGGATATCAACCGACACAGCAAGACTTATATGAAAACATATTGCAAGCATTATAAGACTCTACACTGTCTTCCTTGTTAACCAAACCCTTTTACTAGAAAATATCTAGACCTTAGAGATACCAATCATGCAAACCAAATTTCAACGAGCTTTACGGTAGTTCTTCATTAATAGGTTTTAACTACATGATACAAAAGCTTAAACATGAACTACTTGATAACTCAAAACAATTGACAAGTATCAAATTATCCAATACAGTGATCTACAAGAATATGTAAGCTTTTTCCATTATACCATCTACCACATGCAACATTTTCTGTTCCAACCAAACACCAATCAATTTATTTCAACATAAACTCTCCAAACAATTATAAGTGAAGCAAGAGAGTACTTTCTTTAAAAGAACTAACAGCTCTGAATAAGAGATGCATGCAAAACAGGAGCTAAAAGCATAGCAATAGCTAGATAAGAATACTCAACAAGTATAAGTGAAGAATAGGAGTATTCATATGAAAAAGCGGAGCGTGTCTCTCTCCCAATCAAGAATGCTAGGGTCCAATCAAGTTGACCATAAGAAAAATAAAATACTGAAAATAAAAGCACACAGACGCTCCAAGTAAAGCACATATGATGTGAAAGAATTAAAATATAGTTTCACTAGAGATGACCTGATAAGTTGCTGATGAAGAAGGGCATCCCCAAGCTTAGACGCTTGAGTCTTCTTGAAATATGCTGGGGTGATCCATGGGAGCATCCCCAAGCTTAAGCTCTTCACTCTTCTTGATCACATTATATCATCCTTCTCTCTTGACCCTTGAAAACTTCCGCCACACCAAACTCAGAGTAATTCTCATTAGAGGGTTAGTGCACAATCAAAAACTCACATGTTCTATAAGGACACAAACATGACCGTTACTTTTAACATTAACTACTGCCACTGATGTTATGTGAAGCTCTTCACCCTAAAAAAGAATTCCACTCAACACTAGTAAAAGAGAGAATGCGAAAAATAAAAGACAGAATCTGTCTAAACAGAACAGTCGTAAAGACGAATTTTTTCGAGGCACTTACGTTGCTCAGATCGAAAAACTCAAAACTAACGAAAGATGCGTACATATCTGAGGATCACGCACAAAAATTTGCAGATTTAAATAATTTTTCTGTGATTTTACAGAAGTAAAACGGTGAACAGCAGAAATCTGTTCCTGCGCAGAAATCCAAATCTAGCATCATCTTCCTATTAGAGGCTACTTGGCACAACAATGCGAAAAATAAAGATACAAAGGAATTGTTACAGAAGTAAACAACTCCTTGACTCAAAAACTGAAAACAAAAGATAATGGGTTGCCTCCCAAAAGCGCTTTCTTTAATGCCTTTTAGCTAGGCTATAAGATTTTAATGATGCTCTCATAAGAATAAGAGTTGAAAAACAAAAGAGAGCATCAAGAGGCAAATATCAAACACATTTAAGTCTAACCCACTTCTATGCAAAGGAATCTTGTAACAAAATAAATTATTGAAGCATAAAGCAACTAGCATAGAAAGATGAAACAAATAAACTTCAAAACTTTCAACATAAAGAGATGTTTTAGTGACTTGAAAACTTTTACAACCATATTTTCCTCTCTCATAATAACTTTCAGTAGCATCATGAACAAACTCAACAATATAACTATCACATAAAGCATGCTTTTCATGATCTACAAACACATAATTTTTATTAAGCTCAAAAACAGTGGGGTTATAAACCCACTTTTGACAATATAGTATAATAAATATCATTAGGCAATATAGGACCATCATCAAGAGCATTATCATATAAACATTAGGGAGCACATTTTTACTTTCTGCAATTTCCTTTTCTTGAGTCAAGGAGTTGTTACTTCAAATTTATCAAAAGGAGATATTTCAATAGAATCATGACATTCAACAATATAGCATTTCTCCTCCTTAGGTAGGCATGGAGGGTAATCATATAATGTAAGAGTTAAAGAGTTACTATCATTAGAAGGTAGATCCTCCTTTTGATCATCACTCTCTTCCTCTTTTTCATCAAATGAGCTTTCAGTTTCAGCAGTTTCTTCTCCCACAGGTTCCTGAAAGGTAGCAAGTTGTTCTGGAGAATAAGTTTTCTCAAGAAATTCAGTGATATAAGGATTATCATTGTAATATTCAAGGCAATAACCAAGTATAGCAAAATTTTCAGATTTATAAGGAGAATCATCATCGTGAATATAACCAGCAATTTCATAGGCACCTTAAAAACAAAAAATTCTTCAGTTTGTTCAAGATTACCAAAGTCATAGTTTCCTTTAGCATAAGCAGCCAAGGTTTCATTATCATTATAATCACATTGGAAAGGGAGGTGTTTATGCCTTCTACAACATAATGATTCATTAAAGCAGTAGGATTCATCATAAGTAGAGCACAAGTTCTTAGCAAAATAATTCAATGTACTTATTTGTTTCCATAAATGTACCCTTTTTTAGAAAAGCGGTATTCCTTATAATAATTTTGTTGATCATCGTGAACCCACTTAGCCAACACGATTTTGTTTCAAAGAGAGAAACCATTGATATCAAGTAAACAACTAGACATAATAACAAACCGAAATAAACTAGATGCAGAAAACTATTTTTTTGTGTTTTTGATAATTAAAAGCAAACAAGATAAAATAAAATAAACTAAGCAAGACAATAACAAAGTAAAGAGATTGGAAGCGTGAAACTCCCCTTGCAGAAATTCTTGCTCCCCGGCAACGGCGCCAGAAAAATGCTTGATGACGTGGACACACGTTCGTTGGGAGACCCCAAGAGGAAGGTATGAAGCAGTGCAGCAGCAAGTTTCCCTCAGTAAGATACCAAGGTTATCAGATCCAGTAGGAGCAAGAAACACTTCTGAAGGTTGTCAACGGTGCCGAAAAGTACTTGCGTGTGGAAGGGAGTTCGGCTGTTGACGTGGAACCTGCACACAACACAATCAAACTACTTTGCCCCAACGAAACAGGAAGGGTGTCAATCTTCTGGCTTGCTGAAAACAAAGGATTAAACGTATGGTGTGGAAAATAGTGTTTAATTGCAGAGAATGAAAAGGAACAATGATTGCAGTTGGTTGTATTATCAGTGTAAAAGAATGGACCGGGGTCCACAGTTCACTAGTGGTGTCTCTCCATAAAAGATAACTAACATGCTGGGTGAACAAATTACAGCTGGGCAATTGACAAAATATTGAGCGCATGACAATGCATATATATGACATGATGATTACTATGATATTCATGTGGGCATTACGACAAAATACATAGACCGTTATCCAACAGCGTCTATGACTAATAATCCACCTCCAGGTTGTCATACCGAGTTCCCCGTTGGTATTAAGTTGCAAGCAACGGATAATCGCATTAAGTAATGTGCGTAATGTAAACAAATGCATTAGACCTAACGGCGCACCCTTAAGCTAAGCATCGGTTATTTTATCCCTAGTGGCAACACACATCCACAATCTTAGAAGTTGTTGTCACTCTCCCAGATTACCGGAGGCATGAACCCACTATCTAGCATAAATACTAACTCTTGGAGTTACAAGCATCTACTTGGCCAAAGCATCTACTAGTAACGGAAAGCATGCAAGATCATAAATAACATATAAGATAGATTGATAATCAACTTGACATAGTATTCAATATTCATCGGATCCCAGCAAACACAACATGTAGCATTACAATAAGATGATCTTGATCATGATAGGCAGCTCACAAGATCTAAACATGATAGCATAAAGTGGAGAGACAACCATCTAGCTACTGCTATGGACCCGTAGTCCAAAGATGAACTACTCACGCATCACTCCGGAGGCAGGCATGGTGATGTAGAGCCCTCCGGTGATGATTCCCCTCTCCGGCAGGGTGCCGGGAAGAGCTTCAGAACCCTCCCGAGCTAGGGTTGACGAGGCGGCGGCGGCTATGGAACTTTTCGTGGATGGAGGCTCGGGTGTCTAGGGTTTTCCCGTGAAGATGAATAAATAGGCGAAAGGGCGGCGGCTGGAGCGACCCGAGGGGCCCACACCCCACCACGGCGCGGTTGGAGGGGGGCCGCGCCGCCCTAGGGTGTGGCGCCCTCCTCGGTCCCTCGTCTCTCCTTCGGACTTCGTGTACGTGTTGGAAAAATAGGAGGTCCTGTCCAGGTTTCGTCCAATTCCGAGAATATTTCCAGAACAGCTTTTCTGAAATACAAAAATAGCAGAAAACAGGAACTGGCACTGTGGCATCTTGTTAATAGGTTAGTCCCAGAAAATGCATAAAAATGCTATGAAGTGTATGTAAAACATGTAACAATTGGTATAATATCAACATGGAACATCGGAAATTATAGATACGTTTGAGACGTATCAATCATCAAAGCCGATAGCATAATTTCAAAAGTAGACATCGACATGTCAATCACGTCATCTTATGCGACTCATGCTTAACCTTTCGGTTACCGTGTTCCGAGGTCAGGTATGTACATGCTAGGCTCGCCATAGCAACCTTCAGCGTATACGTGTGTGCAAACATGTCTTACACCCACTGTATGCGAACGACGATATGTCTGACACCCGATCGTCACGGCCTGCCTCATAACGTAGAACTTTCTTGGTGGTGCACGCCAAAGGGAGAACACTAATATTGGTATTTTGGAGGGATCATCTTATATTACTACCGCCGTGTAACTAATATATAACCATATATATATATACACAATATAAGATACACACAATAATATCAAAATGTAATGCGACATGATATGGTCTTGCTCTGATGGTCTCCTTCGCGCCCATAGTTTATAAACAATTTACTAAAACTTACCTTGACCATATCACATTGCCCCTGCAAAATAAAGTTAGACGCCTTCTACTTTATCTTTTGCATATTTTACGTGGCTTGGGGCTTTCGTAAATAGAACCGTTTCTTACCTATGAACCTACAACCACAACAATGATCAAATAGTCGACTATTTTGTATCCCTTTTGGGCCCTCCATTGAAAATGCAAAGCCAACTATTGAGAGAGAGACAGACACCCGTCAGTCACATATACGGAGCAAGCCGTATGTCAGTTGTGGAACCAGTCTCGCGTAAGCGTACTCGTAAAGTCGGTCCGGGCCGCTTCATCAACACAATGCCGTCGGCTAATACAAGTGCACACTAGAGGGTAGCAACTAAAAGAACGATGCCCTCATATTCAACATGAGTTCTAAAACCGTACAACATCTACGCATAGATCGGCTCTGATACCACTGAAGGAGATCGTAGGCAGAAAACAAAAAAATTCCTAACAATGATAACCTTAATACTAGCCAGAATCTATTACTATGCAGATATACCGTAACGGAGGAGATCGATGTACATACCCTTGAAGACCGAAAAGCGGGGATTACGCTCCCGCACAAGCGTTGTCGATAAAGCCGACGTAGCCGACTCAAGGTCATGAACACGAACTCCTCCAAGTGTCGCACGTGAGGCACCTCGTAGCTCTACACACGTACGGTGTACACGACGACCTCCGGGCTCCGATCCAGCAAAGCAGCGGAAGCAGAAGATTTGGACCGAAGAAGACCAGCAGCGCGACGGAGTGCGTATGGTGGAGAAAACTCAACCCGTGCGTAGCTCCAATTTCGGAGTCACGTCTAAACGGATCAGAGAGAGAATTGGGTGAATTTCCAAGGCATGGGGGCACCCCTATTTAAAGGAGGAGGAGGGGTGTCACCCTTGGTGGCTTAGCCATGTGGGACTAATCCCACCTGGTGGGCCCTATTCGGCCCACCTAGGCCGGCCGCCCCTCTTCTGGGGTGCGGCTCCCCCCCCCCCCCCCCCCCCTCATGGACCTCTCTTCTGGGAGATGGCCCATTTAGAGTTGGGGCTGCCAATAAATTCAAAAATAAATAAAATAAAATATATTTTATCATTAATTCTATTAATTAATATTAAATACATATTATCTAATTTATTCCGGCTCCGAAGTTGCCCTCCGAACTCCATCGGATATGTGACGAAACATTTCCGGTGCTCTCTTCTATTTTCTCTTATGCGTCCAATCTAATATAAACGTCGCCTACCCTTAAGTGTGCCACCCTATGGTTCGGGATCACTCCAGACATGATCGAGACCGTTCTCCGATCAATGACTAACAGCGGGGTCATGGATACCCATGTAAGTCCCTCTACGTCCACGAATATCTTTGTCGTTTGAACCTCAAGATGTCAAGTCTCAAACTTTTTGCCTGGCGATACTTAGTTTGTCCGAGACTCGATCTCAGACATCGCCATCCTAGCTCGATCTCGTTACCGACAATACTATTCTTTACTCGTCTGTGATATTGCATCCTCGTGACCTAGTCACATGCTTGCAAGCTCATTTGATGCAATCTCACCGAGTGGGCCCAGAGTATCTATCCTGCTATACGGATTGGCAAATTCCGCTCTTGATCATACACCTCAACATATTTCCTTCGGATACCCGAGAGGGACACCTTTATTGTCATCCTATATAAGGAGTGACGTTTGATGCAATCAAAGTACCTTCCAGAAATAGCAATTAAATATGATCTCACGGTCGAAGGCATAAGTACTACGTCCTATATATATTGGGTGCGTCCATCATATCATTCACCTAATGATATGACTCCATTATTAATTGACGTCCAAGTCCATGATCAGGAAACCTTGATCATCTGTTGATCTCAATGGACTAGTAAGGAGGCTACTAGGGACCTGGTTGTTTACATATCACACGTGTATTAATGTTTCTGCTTAATACAGTTATAGCATGGTATAAAACGTATTATGAATAATCGAGATATGACAAATAAAATATCTTTATAAATTGCCTCTAGGGCATATCTCCTTCAGTCTCCCATTTGCACTAGAGTACAATTTAATCTAGATTACAACTTGGTAAAAGCCTAACACCTATAGCATCTTGGTGTTGTTCATGCTTGTCTCGTGGAAGAGGCTTCGTCAGCGGATATGCAACATTCAGATCCGTATGTACTTTGCAAATCTTTACGTCGCCTTCCTTGACATACTGTCTTATCACATGGCCACGGACCGCACTGATGGCGCAGTTCAAGGCGGACCTGGTCCTCGTCGACGAGCTATTTGCCCTAGAGAGACAGATCGAGGAGGAGGACTCCGACTTCGAGTGGACATTCGACGACGACGAGGAGGAGGACCAGACCGGCGCCTCCGGTTCCTCTCTCGCTCCCGGCACAATGACGACCAAGCAGGTGCCTCCAGATCCGCTCCCGCTGCCAGAGACCACGCCAGCGCCTCCGGGTCCGCCCCCGAGCTCATTGTGATCTGCAACGTCTCCGACGAGTAGTTTCTTTACGTGATCTATGTAGTTTGACGGTTGCGTACATTGCAGATTCATTGTAGTAATTTGTTAATGGGGGTATGGCTGCGGCACACCAGAAATATATGGTTGTCCGAACGTGTCCACAAACGGGGGTATGACTGCGGCGGATTGGGATTCAGTGACATGCCCATGGCATGTCACCACGTAACTGGCGGCCTTCTATCCACCGTTCACTCTACATCCAACCGTGGAGATTAACCCAAAAGTTGAAGTCAAAATTCAAACAATTCAGAAATTTTTGAAAAAAACTATAGTAGATCGTATATGGTCTGATTTATATTATGCGAAATTTTCGCTTCATTTGGATAATTTTGGTTAATTTTTAAATAGCTTTTCATACTTTAAACTTTAAAAGCTATCAAACCATAAACAAGTGATCCAAATGAAACGGAACTTTCTCAGAATACAAAATGAACCATATACGATTTACTAGAATTTTTCATTTTTTTCTAAAATGTTTAAATTTTGACTTCAACTTTTGGGTTAATCTCATCCATTGGATGGAGAGTGAAGGGTTAATGGGAGGCTCCAGTTACGTGGAGACATGCCACTGGCATGTCACTGAATCCCAGTCCGACTGCGGCACACCAGAAATAGGGGCTGTCTGAATGTGTCCGCAGACATATAGGGGCAGCTTTTGCCCATTCCGGTCGGAGATGCTTCAATTAGGAAATCCTGAACTTGTAGAGCTTAGGTAAATCAAAATTCAGTTTGCCGAAATTCCAAGTCAAAATGTTCAAAGGTTTAAAATAGACCGGGATTCGAAATTTGAATGTACCGATATCAGGGATTGCAAGTTTGGGGTTCGATTTAGCTAAGCTCTACAAGTACAGGATTTGTTTTGGACTTTTTTACTTCAATTAACACAGGTTCTAAACCGCGGTTGGACCGAGAAAGGTGTAGCGATACATACGCCAGAGTGGTCACACAATAAACGCCAGTGCTTTGACGGGAGACCGGTCCCCACGGTCATTGGATGTGTGCAGCACGTCACGCACTCGTGCCAGAAACGCACAACACATGAACCCCGATTACCACACGTCCACATGATGGCAGATCAAAGCCCAACAGCTTCCCTCACCCCCTCCAACAGTGTTACATTTCTTTGCTCAAGATAAAGACTGTTCTATGACCATGCACATGTCACGAGATGCCAAGTAAATCATGCATTCGGAACTCGGAAGGCTAAATAACTTTGGTCACAATGAAACAACCAGGATGCTGAGCCAGCAGGCAGTAGATATCCAATCGAGAAACAAAGAACGGCAGCTAACTGTATATGCTGGAACCATTACATCATCAGTTGTGACAGCATCCTTCATCAGTGATAAACACGCGTTACAGCAATAAGAACTTTACCCTAAACAGCCGGTAGATTTCTCAGGATCGCAGATTTGTACAGTCTCGCAAAATAGTCTCTCCTCCTCCGGAAATCCATAACGGTGCATGGGTCTAGATGCACCCACTATGCATTTTATTTTTAATTTTTTTTTAGAATGTCAAAAAATTCCGAAAAAAAATCCGGATGTAAATTACAGCGTGATGTGTTAGCACAAAAATTGGCATGGTGAAAAAACTTTTTTTGCAACCTGTACAAAAAAGACAATTTTCGGACACGTACATATACTTTTCGGTATGTCCGAATTTGTCTTTTTTGCTAAGGTTGCAAAAAAAGTTTTTTCACCATGCCAATTTTTGTGCTGACTGCAAATATGTTGGACTACATGCAAATATTTTTTTTCGAATTTTTTGACATTCGGAAAAAAAAAATTCTAGCTAGCGGGTGCAGCTGCACCCGCTAGCCAAATCGTCGTGTCCCTCCTCCTCCTTTTTTACACCTAAACAACTTGTACAGGACGCCTATCTTCTCTGCAGCGGCACGAGGTAAATGAACAAACTCTCGGAGCCAAACCCTGACACGACTATAGGCTCAAACTACAAAATGTACAAAGTTCCGAGTACAACATGATTATTTATTTTTCTAACTTGGCTTGCAGCAGCCTAAAGCAAGCAGCAGAAGGTAGATCTGGGTAGCCATGGTTAGCTGTACATGGTCATTTCTATGCCATTACGAAGGATAATGTGACTGAAGTCCAATCCTTCTCTCTGGATTTAAAGTGCATAAAATTAGTTAAAAAGTACAGCAGAAGATGGATAAAGCAGTAGAAATGCAGGGAACTGGTGTATTTTAATGATGCAGCAAAGGTTGAACACTGAAGCTTACCACCAGCAGCAACTAGTTTTTCTACTCGAGCAACAATGTGCTTCCCATATGTATATTTCTTCAGCGCATTTAGGTGAACCTTTATTCGTGAGAGAATCAACTCTCTCTGCTGATCATCACATGTCTCTAGTACTTTCTGTACAACATAGTTACCAAATTGATCCTTCATCATGGCCTGCACACGTTATGGGTAGATGTCTCAGATAGTTGAACACCTCTTCATATTAAGACGATTTTAGGGAATAAGCTATAAAATTTGCCAAACTCCAAATGTGCATTCCGAATACAAAAAACATGACACACCATGAATCGATACAATTGTGTCATACTCGTATTCATTACTCCCTCCGTTCCATTTTAATTGACTCACATATATTTAGATATGGATGTACCTAACACTAAAACGCGTCTAGATGCATCCATATGTAGATATATGTGAGTCAATTAAAATGGAACTTTTTTTTGCATGGAAAAGGAGCTCTCGCTACCATGGCGTTCGTGGGCGTGCTGCCGGCGCCGCCGGCCTGATCTCCTTCGTCCAGCCTCCGCTCCAGCCGCCGTGTCCAGATCCGTGGTCCCCTCGGCGCACTCTCTCCAGCCCGGTGCTCGGCATGTAGGGCTTCGTGCCTTGACGTCGCGGCGCCCCCCGGAGTTCGCTGCTCTTGCCCGCATGCTCGTCCAGCGCCGCCGAGCTCGCCGCGGCCGTCCTCGCTTCCCGCAAGTCGGACCCCTCCGTCCGTGGTCGGATGCTAGTCAAGCGCTCGGCCAAGGTTTCGATTGCGGGCTCTCCGGCTCCGCCTCCGCCTCTCGTCGCTCCTTCAGCCGCAAGGGCCTCGTCGTGCGAGCTGCTGATGTGCTCTCTTCCCCGACCTGAAGCTGCTTCAACGGCCACGTTGCTCCCGTCGGCGGATGCTGCGCCGGCGACCACCCTGCTCAAGCCAGCAGCTACGCCGATGATGGTCAGGCGCTCCACGGCTGCAAGTGCGGCCACCATGGCACCGTTGCCCGCCGCCTCGGCTCACCTGTCGGTTGGGCAGCTTGGGTCCGACCCTGCCGTGCTGATCGAGGGCCTTGGGTCCTTGTCGCTGGCTGCCTCGTCGGTGGAGGTCGTCCCCGAGTCACCCGGGTTGGGGCTGGAGCCGTGTCGGTCTGCGGGCACGATGACGCCAACTGCCCCGGCTGCTGCTTCCGGCCATGTCGCTGACCCTGCCGCGTCTTTTGCTGCTGCTGGGTGTGGAGGCGATGCAAGACAGTGTGGAGGTGAAGGTGATGCAAGGCGTCACTCCAATGCCGAGGCCAGGGCTTCTTTCCCAGCCTCCCGGTTGGGTGCGGGAAGCAAGGAGGATGTGTCCAGGAGATGGCAAGACGTGCCTTCGAGGCACCGCCCACACAGCTCGGCCATGTCCACGCCTCCCGTCGTCCGTTGTTCTCGTCCGGCTACTCCGGTGTGGCTGAGGGATCGATGCTTTCGCTGCCTCTCCAAAGGTCACCGTGCCCGCTCCTGCAGGAACCCAATTCGATGCATGAGCTGCCTCTGTTTCGGCCATGTCGCTCGCTTTTGCCGTGTTGTGCCCAGTATGGATGAGTCCTCGCCACTTCGATGTGCTGCTTCATCGCCCCTCCAACCGGCTGTTCCCTCGCCTGCCCTCGCCAACGATGCTACCTTGACTGGCGTGGCTTTGCAGCACATTCCCTTGGAGGATGTTGTGTTGCTTCGATCTCAACTTTGTGACTGCCTTGCTCAGGTTCGGAGTGTATTGGCCAGAGCGGAGGATGCTCTTGGCAAGCTGCAGGTTGTGCCTTTGCTACCTAAGGAGGTTGGTTCCTTGAACCGTGTGGACGTGTGTGCGGCTTATGAACATGAGTCGTCTCTAGTTGTTGATGATGTGGTTGTTGAGATGATGTCGGAGACTGGCGATGAAGCCATTGTTGTCGAGGCCCATGAAGAGTCGTCTGTGGATGGGGAGGATTGCTTCTTTGGCTGTTTCTCTCCTCGTGCAAGCCCGTCCCCGCAGCCAATGAGGCCAGTTGTTTCTCAGTATGAGGAGATCATGCAGATTATGCCTGAGCTTCGAGAGCTATGTGGGGAGAACTCAACCACTCCTCCTCTGTCGATGGTGCAGCTGCAGATGGATTCGCTTGGCACCTCGACGGTGACTTCCACACCACCTCTGCTAGTTCCTAGCAAGACGATTGACTGTGGTGTCAAGGTAATTGAACCGGATGCTTTGGCTCGAGACTCTGAGACGCTATTTGCCAAAGAGCTTTGTAACCTGCTCACCATGTTGGAGGCAGTTAGCTCTGGATCTTCCCAAGAGATTGCTAGGCTCCTGATAGAGGAGGCTGCGATGGGCAAAGTCAAGAAGGTGAAGAAATATCTCAGAACCAAAATCAAGAAGAGTGACGTTGCAAGAAAGGCGCCGGTGGTTGTTTGATGGTTTGTCCTGGACCTATGTTCTTGTGTTTTTAGTGGGTTTCCCTTGCGACACGGCTTTTCTGTATGTCGGAGTTTGCCGCTGTTTGAGAGAATTAGGTAGTCTACCTAGGCGTTTTGGGAGTTGTGCGTTTTGAGAGTTGTCCGCATGTGTTTTGTTGTAATGGTTTTCGCCCGGTTTCTTCCACAAATAAACCGGGTGCCTTCTTCTTATTTAATATATAAGGCAAAGCTTTTGCCTTCGTTAAAAAAATTAAAATGGAACAGAGGGAGTATATCACAGTCTATCTTTATGCAAATTTAATGAAACTTGCAGATTTCTAGATGTGTTCTCGCATATACATGTTTGATATTCTGGATTTCTTGAAAAAAGCTGGATTTTCGTGGTGACTACTCAGATAAAATCTTGAAAACTGCTAGCAAAAAAAAAGGTCTGTGAGCGACCGGGTGGCAGCTGCTATGCTAATCACATCACTATACGAGGGTGTGTCCAAACTAGTTTATATATGCTGAAGTAATACTCATTAACTTTAAATGTACATTGATTTCCCCCAATTGCCCCTAGGGTACACTTCATAGATTCGTATGAAACTCTAATCCATAAAGCTATTGAACACTGTTCGAACAAAAAGATCATAAGGAAAACCTGGAGAGGCTCATTTTCATCAGTAGTTCCAAGCATTTCGTTTATGATAACTTCCCGCTCTGAAGGGCCTCCGAATGTTAAGCACTTCTCAATAACATTTGAGGCAAATTTCTGTTGGCTCATCTGAATGATCTGTCCAGCTAGCTTTTCAATAATGAAAGATCGCTCATGAGGCTTCCCATGCTGCATAACATGCTGCAAAAAATAACACATCATCTATGTTAAAAGAATTGCAAACGAAATACAGAATATAGTACCAAAGTAGTCTACCATGAAGGAGATGACTCATCATAAACTTAAGTAAGCTCTTAGGTTGGAGTTGCACATCATATTTTCAGTGTATATCAGTTGATTGACGATGAAGAGAAATCATGATTAATGAACTACTTGGTAGAGTTTGTCATATTAAGTCATTCACCTTAATTTCTAATCAAGCCCAACACATAACATTCTATGTGCTTTACTTGCAACACCAGCAGAAATAATGGTGAATTTATTCTTCACAAATTAGCGAGATATCATCATATTTCAGTCCAACAGGGTGGATTAATGCATATGTGCTTTTTCCCTAAATACATGACATCCTGGATATCAACACTTCACTAGTCGTCAAAAGGTATTAGGTATGAATATCACAAGAAGTCCACTTAAATAATATTTCAGAACAATTAGAGTAACATGATCAGCAGATCAGGCAGCACAAACAGTTGTATCACTGTATGGTTCTACATGCACGACTAGACCAAAATCATGCTTCACGAGAAAAGATGTCCAATTTTATTACTTGCAGGAATTAGTCTTATTACACGAAAAATTACATTTTTGGACAGCATACAACAGGTACCATACAATTGATTTTACAAGTCAATTTAGGCAATATTAGTTGGAACATTCTTTAATGGCATACCTCGCCTGCAATTAACATTTCATCATCTTTAATTCAAGAGAGTCAGTGGTTGAGTTTCCACATTCTGGCATCAAATTATACTACATAGGATATTTATCTTATATTCTTTCAGAGCTAACCTACGGTCAACTATCATAGAAGTGATATATAGATTAATCTAAATGTATACAAGGTCAATGAGCTAAGCAAAGCTGCTGAAAAAATATCAGAATGCCATGTCAAGCCTGATATCAGTTCGAAAATTCATAATATGTAACAAACCTGGACAACATAATTTCCATATTGGTCTTGCGCCAACATGCATACAGATTGCAATATTTCCTCCATAACAATTTGCTGTGTTTTTGGATCAGCGCAATGCTCCAGCACTCTCTGAGAAAAGAAAAAAAATCATGAGTATACCTATGATAAAACGGCGACCCGTGGCAAATATCAATGAGTTGGAGCATACCACCCAATGTATCATTGACATAATTTTCTCAAGATAAAATTACGGGTAGAAGAATTGTGTTAGTTCAGAATTCAAAGATCAACCTGTATGACTCTGCAGCCATAGGGGTGGGTGGACAGTGGAACAACTTGACCATAGAATGTCGAGATAATAAACTGAACCGAATCTTCCGGTATACATTCAATACATTTCTGGATAACATGATTTCCATTTTGATCACGCACGCATCTCATGATATGACCATCAAGCTCAGTAACCATTTTTGTCTTCTGGTCCAGGTCAACCACCTCTATTGCCTGCAGTGATGTGCATATGCATAAGCCTGAGTCAGCAATCCTAAAAGATCTTTTCTATTTCTTTGAAATAAAATAATTCGTGGAACGTGGAAAAAAATATGAACTATGTATTACCTTTTGGATAACTCGGCAGCCATACATCTGAAGGCTGAGAGCTAATACATGCCCAAATAGTTGATCAGCCAACTCCCTGCGTTGTACAGAGCTCCCATGCCCAAAAAACTGAATAAAAATTCCAGAAGTAAGTCATGTCATAATTACGAATTAAAATTAAGAAGATGCTACAATTGAATAAATAATTTATCGTTCCCAATCTCAAGTGAGCAGCTCCAGGGTCTCTGTAATAAATACCTTCTGCACTACATAGTTCCCAAAGACATCAGTCATCAATGCGAGAGCATGAGGCATGATTTCCTCAAAAACCATGTTCTTTTCCTCAAGTGTCGCGGTTTCAAGTTTTTGCTGTATGAAACGACTTCCATACTGGTCACCGCTGCATAATCGAAGCAAACATCAGATGAGAATTTATAATGCGTCACTAACTAAATATTAGTACACGAAGCATCATCATTACTGTGAAGGATTGGCGCACAAACAAGATGTGTTCAGTGCGTTACAACTGAACACAGAATTTTGGAAACGCGAAAGATGCAATGTATTATAATTTCAGTTTTTTACCTTAACATGTCAACTTGTGCAGACAATAAGGTCACAGACTGCTTTTGAAAGACAGCAATATTTACGAATCTCACTAGAAGAACTACACTCCTTCCATTTCTAATCCACAATTTGAAGCTCTAATTGGTGTGCTAGCGTGGATATTTAATATCTTTCAAATATTTGAGTGCTGAGAGGTGACAACAAAGAGAGATGACACCAGGCTGGCATATATTCCCACAACCCCTCCCCCAGCCCAAGATTCCCCGAGACCCGTAGCTCCATACTCGAATGAACTCACGAGAATGGTGAGGCCTGGTCCATGCCAATACCACTAAGCGATTCCCTCTCCCCTGTGCATTTGGGACCAAAGGATCAACGCCAAACGTGCGCAAGTGCCTTAGTTGCATCCGCAGCCAGTAACCGAGTCTAGGCTCAACACCCTGTGATGAGGCTCCTTGCTATGGTGGTGCTCGGTGTGGCAGAGGTGTGGGGAGCAAGTGCGAGTACACAGAAAACCACCTGTGGCCACTCTCCATGGTCAAGGGTGGTGAGAAGAGGTTAGAGGAGGAAGGAGAAAGTTAAGAACAATGGGAGGAGACGTAAAACCATGTTGCCATGTGGGCAGGATCTGAGATTAGAGGGAAAAACACTCTGATTTTTTCAAGAGGGTAAGACATAACTGGCAAAAGAGTGGCAAATCATGATATAGGATGGGAGGGGGTATTTTGTGAAGTGATATTATATAGATGGCCATATTATGTAGTACCTATTAGTTATCGATTAAAGTAAACATCAGTATTGCAGAAGTATTAAGTGACCACGCATACCTGAACTCTACCACATTCCCTGCAATCTCAGCAAGGTCAAAACTTCTGGCCTTATTGCTTTTAAATTCATCCAAAAGTGAAGATGGAAAGTTATCACTCATGTAGCCGCTTGGATCACCATTCCAACCACTCAAGCTTCTCATGTTAGTAGGAAACCTCATATTCCGCTCACCGAGCCTAAATGGACTACGAGGACCTGATGGAGAAGCAACAGGACTTCCCAAAGGGCTTCCAGGATATGCCATACCCATGCCATAAGCGGAACTGCCATAATAACCCTGATTTGAGGCTGCTGATTTACCAAGAACTGGCATTCCATATTGCTGCTGTTGAAGCAAAGCTTCAACATAGGCTTTCTGAACTGGTGTTAAATCAGCATATGAACTACCCATGAAACCTCTTTCCAAGGAAGGATCGCTGCATTTGGCTGCTCCTTGCGCTGTATATTGAGCTGCCTTCAAGTACTGGGCATAAAACGGATCAGAGAGAGGTGACTGAAGACCAGTGGCAGTTTGATTACTGGACCTACCAAGGTTATGCAGATCAGATAGACTTAAGGTAGGCGGCGATAAAATATTGCTACCAAAGTTTCTTGAATCTGACCCAAGCGAACCTATAGCGGATGCAGCAGGTGCACTTTCAAACACAGGAGACATGCTACCTGAACCCATATAATTCATCATTGCAGAGTTGAAACCTGGACTGAGTGGATATCCACCAAGCCCATAGTTAAAAAATGCTGGATTTATTCCTCAAGATTCTGATGTTGAGCAGGAGAACCACCAGGGGTTGCATTAGAAGATGGTGGCGACTTCTGATATGAACGTGCGGAAAGAGTGGAAGACCTCTGTAGCTCCCCATGTCCATCAAACCGTGTGTCGGTGGAATTTTTAAGTCTGCTAGATCAGTGCCATTAGTATTAACAACAGCAAATGAAGAATTTGATGGTTGTGACATTGATGGTATACCCATATATTCAGCACCCGCTTCCAACATCACAGAATGCTGCCTACTGTTGACTTGAGCAGCTTGCGGGGCAAAAGACAAATTATGGTGGTCGCTTGTCTCTCTTTGATACGTTGATTGACTAATGTTGACATTGTCGTTCAAAGTACCACCTTTAGATAAGTTCATGCTAGATAGTGCAGTTAAAACATCATCAGGCTCAAGTGCTTTTGAGGAAACTGTGTTAAATGATGCTGATGATGAATTTAGTCTCTTCTCATTAGAACCAACCCTAACGCCAACAGGTGGAAGGCCAGGGCTAGGAACCCTAGGGACATAATGAGGATCTGGCGTAGCCTTCCTTGAAGCCGATGAACCCAGAACAGAAGCAAAAGTTTGAGATGCAGATGCATTAATATTGGAAAGACCGCTGACACTTTGCCCATTTCCAACAGAGTGACGTGCATCCAAAGTTTCATTATGCGTAGAGTATTGGTTCTCAGAATAATTAAGTGGCTCCTGGTTGTCAAGAAATGAATTGCGACTCGTTGCACGAGATGGGTGCTCTGAAGTAGGTGTTCTGTGACCAAGGTTATCCTGAAATAATGCAAAATAAACTAAATCAGTTGTCCCAGGAAACAAAGTACGCCACAAGAAATAGGTAAATTATGGTACTAAAATTATGTGGAAAAATGCTACTGATGTTATGGGGATAAATTACACTGCTGGAGTATCAACTGCCAAAGAGAAATAATATCTCGCTTACAGCAGAAAAAGGAAATGGATCACAGTTGTAAAATGCATATTTCTATATACATATGGAAGTTGTTAAAGTTCAATCAAAAGCAGAAAGGAAACTGAACGCCCACTCATCCTCATTGGTCATGCCAAAAAGAAATATGTCAATACCAGATACGAAACTTTCTTGACAGCTGAATCACACAGAAATGTCATTAGTCAAGTGCACACATATCAAAGATAACGTTCTACGAGTTACAGAATGTCATGAGACAGTTGTTGTAACTTCTAAGACATGCCATACTACAGTACATAGACCAAATTTCACAGGATTGTGTAAACTACAAAACCCACAGCACTTTCTGTTATGGGATTTGCACCACCTAACTTGTCCTGTCCATCCCACACATGCCTTCACATGTAGGTGCCCAAACTTGCGCAGGCTTGGGAATGGCTAGTGCTTGACTATTGGAACAAAGGGAGGGGAATCTAAATCCCAAAAGTATACGATATATAGTAAGCAAACAACATACATGACATGATAAACCACCAGATAAACCTCGACTAAGAATCTATGACAACAAATAGCAACCTTAGCAGCACCAACTGTGACTAACCTGAAGCATATCGGCAAAGCTGCGTTGGCGTCCTAGTGATAACCCAATGAGCCCATCACCTCCTCTATCCACCCAATCTCCAGCACCGCCCACGCCATTCCTTGCATCGTCTACCCGATCACCAGGATTCTGCGGGAACAGCGACATCCCCTGTCCAGCCTCCTCTTGCACGGCCTTCCTCCGGTCCCCAATCCCACCGACCACCCCTGCCTTCAACCGCTGTGTTGACCGCCAGTCCTCTTTTGTTAGAACCGGCGGTGGCAGCCTTGGGTTAAGATTGCCGTGGGAGTAGTAGTACGAAAGGTAGGCTGGGTCAGCCCGGAGCTCCTCCTCCGATAGGAGTCCACCATGTCCGTTCGATTCCTCGGCATCAGGAACGGGGGCGGCAGCCCGGGTCGCCTCGCCACCGCCGCGGAGGAGGCCGCTGATGGCGTTTAGCGAACCCTCTATGGTCGGCGGCGCAGACCCGCTTCGGAATATGCTGGACCCCCGCTCCCTCTGGCCGGACTCCTCACCTCGCCGCCGCACTGCGCCGCCACCGGCACGGAGCAGCGCCTCAAACTCGTCATCCTCCCCACGCCGCCCATCTCCTGACGCATCGCCACAGGGCTCTCGCTGAGCATTCCACCAACCCTGGAACAAAACCCATCAAATCACGCAAAATAAACAACAGAAATGGAAAGCTCGCGCGAAAGACGCGCCGCCGATTACCGTTGGTTGCGAAAAGGGGAAGCCGCTCTCTCCGCAGGCCCGCACCAGGCAGCCAGAGCAACCACGGCTCAGCAACAAGAACCGGCAGCCCTCACGACCCCCCGGGCCAAAGCACCACCGAATCGCGCGTCCCGAGCCCGATCGGGGCAGTGGCGGCCATTTCCAACCCAGACGCTTTTGGGTATTCGGGAGATCGAGCCAGCGAGGCGCTATTGCGGGGTGACCGGGCTCAGACTGGGTTCCGATCGGCCGGCGATTTCGCCATTTCCGGGAAAGCTTCGCGACGAGAAGGGGATTGGAGGAGGGAGAGCACACAGTAAAGCAGGAGCACAGTCAGGCACGGAGGCCGAGGAAGGAGACGGCGGAATGATAAGCACGAGCTCCGCCGGCAAGCCCAGCCGTCCGATCGAGGAACGGGCGGACGAGATCGTCCGCGCTCGAAGAACCCTCTAGGGTTTTATGACTTTTATTATTATCGCGGCCTCTGGCGCATGAGTTACTCCTCTCTGATCCGCGGGCCCCGAGCCAGGACTCACCTGTAATTTACGAGGAAGATTAAGGTGTAAACTGCGATCGTTTTGCAGTGGTAATATTTTCTTGAGAACCGGGTTCGTAGGTGGAGTGGAGTAGGGTCGCGGGTCGGGTCCACGTAGTTAAATATAGCAGAAAGTGGGGCCGGAGCACGTGCGGATGTGAGCCCCTAGATTGGCTCGTGCAACCCCATGGACGGGGCGGAGTGGAGCAGTTGGCGATGGTGACTCGGATAGATAAACTTTGGAGAAAAAATAATGGCGACGTGCTTCCGTTCATGGGAGCTAATTCTGGATAAGTCCTTGAAGAGACCATGTGATTTTCCAACAAGAGGAAGGTTTCATGTGTTAGTTTCGCATTTGTTAATAGGATCTGGGTTAGAGTAGGAGTGCTCATCGGATATAAATTTGCCATGGTGATGTATTCATCAACTACAGGAGCATGCTTTTCATGTCACGTCGGTGATAAATTAATGTATACTAGCAAATTGCCCGTGCGTTGCAACGGATATGAAATAAATCAAATATCTTATGTTCATTTTTTTGTTCTATTATTGTTTTAAAAGTATGTTACCTTTCTTCCCGACTTCACTACCCTTGCATGTCTCATTATACAACAATCCTCACAAAAAATAAAATTGATCACTTTCTAATCTTCTTTGCGTATGTCATGGGTATCCAAAGCCATATTCCTGAACTATTATTTTATCTCTGTGAGGACCCCGGATTAGGTATCCGAGATACTCGTTATGTTTTCTGCAACAATCTCATGATCAGTCTGATGTTGCACATAACTCGAATTGGTATCACAGAACACCCACAAATACCGAATAAATTTACTTGTTTGATTGAATCCATAACTTCATCAGGTACTCGCAGCGAAAATCACCAAATCAACGTGGAGCCCAAGTCACTTGCCAACCCTACAGGCAGCTGACTGGGAAGCGCCCTAGTTCGCATTGACGTTATTGAAGTCTTCTTCTTCGAACTGTTCTTCTTCAAAATCTGGCTAAGACAATAGCCAGGGACGAAACCAATATGAGTACATTTGAATGTACTCGCAAACTACCCCCGAAATGAGCATGCACTACTCTTTTTATTGTTTAGATAAAACTTCCTTTACTTTGAAAACTCTATATCCTTGTTGAAAAGAAAAGGATAGACTTTTGTTTAATAAAACTTTGTTTTGAAATCTCTATATCTTTATTGAAAAAGAAAGGAAGGCTTTTAGAATCTTTCCCATAAATCTGTTTTTGTAAGAAGTATCCTTTAAAACTTTTTCCCGTAAATACATCTTTGTTGAAAAAGGTAAGAAGTCTCTTTTATAAACTTTTTTCTCCAAAAATCATTACCAGGTTTTATTTTCCCCAAACTCCTCCTTTTCCAACCATAGCCCTTCATGGCCCATTCATTCTCCAGCAACCTTATACCAGCCCGTCGGTATAGTTGCAGATCCAACACATCTCCATTTTATTTTCAAATCTCAAAACTTTGCAAAACTTGCACATGGTCTTAGGACAGACTCCCAATTGTCCATATAAGAGGACTCGGCTATTCGAATAGTTTTAACCCTCTGCAGAGGTAGCACGCTTTTAGCCCACATCCATCCGGCAACTCATCGTGTCTGCCACGTCTCGCCATACCAGGTGTATGCGAAGTAAGCCGCCGGCCATAGCCTCTTATTTGCTCATGCTAGTATAGGATCCTTCCCATATGACACTTTCCATCAACACCCAGTCCAGTTTTCCGTCAGAAACCCTAAGTGTGAGGACTCATAGTTTTGTCCGGCGGTTTATGGTGGAACCTTCTATCCTCCCCACCAACTTGTGTGAGGACCCGGGTCAGGGGGTAGGTCCTCGGACCATCCCCTCATGCATAACGGAGTCATCTCCGTCGATGAGGTATCCCATACTAATAAGAGCAAACTACATGACTAATCCTTTTCCCATATATGGTAAATATGGTCGCACAGGGTAAGATTGGTCGTCATAGTACTAGGACACTGTGCATTTTTCATAAACATCACCATTTTCCCACTTCTCCATTTCAACACCGACCTCTCGGTATTCCATAATCACACAAGTATTTTCAAAGGAGTTTTGAATAAACAACTTTGTTTCCCATCCTATAGTTTTTTATAAACAACCTTATACTTCTACATAGGGTGGCAAAATAATATTCATATACTTTTTGAAAAGGTTTTGTAAACCAATGCCTTAAGAGTAAATCATTTGATCAAGTAGATGCATATGTATTTAGGTGCAAGCCCAGAGAGTAGCTTGCCTTGCTCGGCAAAGTGACCTTGGTCTTGATCTTCAGGTTCAACAAATCCCCCTCCTCGATAATTCCAGCAACGTTCTCGTCAAATCGATAAACAAACAAATACAAGCGATCACTAAACTACTCAATCAAACATCACCACCTTACAATATTAAACTCTACAAATAGCTACGGTAGTCACACAAAGCAAACCAATTGGGTTCAATTTAATTGAATTAACCAATATTTAAATTAATAAGTAAAGTGTTGTTTCAATGTTAGGGTGATTCAATTTTAGTCAAACAGGTGCTTGCTTTATACAAACAGATAGATTTTATTTTTCTGTTCATTTTGATATATGTTATTTGTATTTTTCATTAATGAGAATTTTAGTAATTTTATCTTATTTAAATTCCCTTTTTAGAATATTTGAGGTTTGAAGAAAGTATTTAACTAATTAAACTTAAATTTTGATTTATTAAATAATAGGAGGAATTATTTATGTAACATAATTTTATTTTATTATATGAGGAAATTAAGAATATATTTATGTCTTAATCTATTTGAATTTTGTTTGAATTTTCAAACTTAAATTCTTATTTAAATAAGTTTTAGAGATATAAAGTATATCTTATATTTTAAATCAAGATAAAGTGATTTATAATACAAAACAATTTCTTGGAGTTCATAAAATTACTCTGAATATTTTTATTTATTTTACACATTGTTTCTCTAATTGTACTGAATAAATCTTTTTCTCAGAATTTTTCTTTTTAATAAAATTTCTGTACATATAAAAAGACGATTTTGCCCCTGGTTCAACATGGTTGAACCAAACCAAAACCTGGCTCGGGTCGGTGGTCAACCCGACCGAGCCACACTCTCTCACCGCTCCTCTCCTTCACCTTCTATCTCTCGAGCCCCCTCTGGCGACCACCGTCGCCCCGCCGTCCCCGCGGGATTCCGGCGTGCTCCGGCAGGCTCCGCTGCCGTGCCGTAGCGCAATCGATGCGCCACTCGGTCCTCTCCCTTTCTACCCCGGCGATTCACTTCTCCTTGCCTGATGCAGTCGTGCGCGACACGTACCCACGCCTAGGGTTCCGGTGGCAGCGCGGCATTGCCGTGCTCCCGGCCCATGCTGCTCAGCCGTGGCTGGTGTGGAGCTCAATCTGTGCCGCCGTGGTGATGTTGTGGTGGTAGGGAAGATCTTCCCTTGGCTGCGCCATGGTGGCCGCGTGGGCACTGCCCCACCATGCCGCAATGGTTTGCTCCAAGGCGCTGGTAAGCTCTCTCCCCTCTCCTCTCTTCTTCACTCCTTCTCTGGCCTCCGTGCCCTGCTCTGTGATGTGAGCTGCTAGTGGTGATTTTAGGTTTCCTATTGCTAGGTGTTTTGCTGCCTTGCGGCTCCTGTGATAACCTCTGGATGATTCCCAAATGTCTCTGTGCGGAATGCTGGAGATGATTTAGCTAGTGGCTATTGCTGTGGTGACATTTGCTTGTGCTGTCTTTTGCTATACTCACTTGTCTGCCTAAACAGTGTAGCAAGTGTGTGCTACTCTGAACCTTGTGTTAAGAGATGTGCCAATGCTTCACACAATTTGATTTGTTTACAGAATGGCCAGTTCTTTTGGTAGAACTGAATCCTGAAACTTGGTAGTGCTATTTAGATATGTGGCTTGTGCTTGTGGTGCTCTTCCCTGTGGATTTGTGCCCAGCAATCCATATGCTGGATCTGTGCTACCCAACTATGAACTCAAGCTAATAAAGCTTGTATGCCTTTGCTACATTTGGTGGATTTGTGTCCCTTGCCCATGATGCATAGGCTGAGGCTTTTGATTTAATAAGAACAGATGCTTTGCTTGATTTAACTCCCTGTGATGATTTTAGCATAGCATTTCTATGCTTAGCTGAGGGAAACACTCCACCACACCATGTGCATCTAGCAGATCATTTGGCTAGAGATAGAATATCAACCTGTGCTCAAGTGTGGTGATGTTGGGGCTGTTGCTTGTAGTTCTTGTGGATATGTTGCTTGCTCTGCTTGCTGGACTGTTCCTCCTGCTCCAGCTTGCTATTCCTAGCTTCTGGCCTTCTCCTTGCTCCTGCTTGGCCTTGAGCTTCGACTCCATCTTGCCTTGCTTTGGCAAGGATCCAGTGGTGAAAAGTGGAGGGATTGGTGGTTTAGTGATGAACTGTGGGCTGTGTGGGTGATGAACTTGAGCTGAGTGCTTGAGTGAGTGAAATGAGCTTGCTCCTTGCTTGTTGTGGCTGTCCCTTGCTCTTATCCTCCTCCTGGGAGTGAAGTAGTTGTGCATGTGTAGTGAATGCTCTGGTGGTGGGTGAAACAGGGCTGTGTGGCTTGTGTCCTACAACTCCCTTTGCCCTTGTTAGTCACATGTCTTTTGCAGTGTGATGATGGCAACACAGGACTGTGTGTGCTGTGGGCTCCTCTGCTGGCTCAGTTCAGAGAACTGGCATTGATGGGTTGAGCTTATCTTCATATTTGTTTTCATTTCTTTTTACTGGCCATGTGGATTTTATAGTCTGGGATGTTGTACTGAGGCTAAACATACTGATTAAGAGCAGATACATCACTATGTTGCCTAAACAACTCAATGATGTAATTAGCAGTGCACCTCACTGCTAATCTGAGAGCAACACTAACCACTAATCCTCATTTTATGTTTGTTTCTGTTTTCTTATTCATTGTGCAGATAAACAAGATTGGAATAAAGATCAAAAGGAGGAAAAAGAAATACAAGACATTTTAGTTTAGGAAACAATTGTAATTTTCCTTTTTGAATTTCAGTTTGTTGTAATAAAGTGGTAAAGACATTGTAATTTATGTTTAGAGAAAAAAAATGATTTTTTGCCTTTGCAAGAATTCAATAAGTTGTAATATTTATTGTAAGATTTGAGTTATTCAATCATTTATTAAATCATTTACCTAATTGTTATTTTAGTTACTTCAATGTTTTAATTTGAATTATTTTATGAATTCAATTATTTGAATTCAAATTCCTACAACAAGCAATTACCTAAAGGTCATGTCAAATTTAGATATGGTATTCTTTAACAGGAGTGAAGATAAATATAGATCGATAATTTGATTACTTGGAGTCATAAAACCATGGAACAACGCCATCTTTATTTTGGTACACACAACACACAAGATGATCAACTACCCACACCAGTTAGCACAAGTCACACCACAAACATAAGGTAGTCAACAATTTTCAGAACCTTCAGTATATTTATAAGATAGAGTGATCACACTTAACCATGACAAGATGGTGTTAAGGATGCTCAGCAAATAATTTTTACATGTCAAAAGGTTTTGCTAAAGAAAATATATGGGATGATATGTCTCCCACTTGTTTCATTTCCAAAGGATGTCAAAATAGAGGTTTTAAAATAAGAGCTAAAAATACTTGCAAAATATTAATGTTGAAATATAGGCAGGAGATAGTATGTAGTTCTCCTTAGTTTATAAACAAGTAAATTTTGGAAATACTTTTGCTTTCTCAAATCATGGGCCATTGGGTTGTTGCTAAGAACAAAGCATCATTGAAAGAAGGAGTTGGTCAAATAAGACTGGAGAAGATATATGGAATATTTTTCTTGTCATGACATGATTGCCAAAGTTTAATATATGTTTACTTAGGTTGAGTCCTTAGGTTAATATTTACTAGTCAAACAACTTAAACCACAAGTCACACAAGGTCAAATAGAGCAATGGGAAGGAAAACACAATCAGTAGTGAAGTATTTCAAAAAGTTTTTGTTGGTTCTGAATTTTGGGTTGGTAAAACTAAGTTTTTCTTAGTTCCAAAATTTGGGATGTGACAGCTCTTCCCCCCTTAAAAATAAATCTCGTCCTCGAGATTTGCCCGGTGGTAACAGGGGAGTACGGGGCACGGTTTTTTGGTTGACTACTCTTCCGAGGTCGTTGCTTCTTCAGTGAGGTTGCCATGTGAGATCTTGACAACTTGATGATGCGAGGCTTTCTTTGTCGATAAACTTCTGTGCTGAGTTCAGATCCTTGATGATGGGGTTGTCTTGACGATCGACGCTGATGGAGAGTCGTGGTTGGTTGTTTCCACATTACAAGACTGAGGCGCAAGGAACTAATTATTAACATTTTCTTGTATACCTATTGCAGGTCTTCCCCCCTTAAAAAGGGTTTTAAACGGCCCCGCAGAAGGTTGCATGTGGGGTTGACTTGGAGGCATTGTTCTTCTTGGGTAGCTTGACGATCTTTGTCTTGGGTGTCCTTCCTCGGTGCTTGGGGTCGGTGCAGATATCACTTCCTGATATTTTCTCCTTACGAGGGTCACAGGTGGGGACGCGTTGTTCTCAGGATGCGTCAAGTCTGAGCACTCGACTCTCTCCGGTTTCTAGTTAGTAGAGGGATGTTATAAACTTCTAAGGGCGTCTGAACTTGCTTGGTGGTTGATGTTGCCAACAGCAGGTGCTTCCGTTGTTTGATTCTCTTAGTGACTTCCGGTAGATTTTCTTCACGCTTTTCTTCCTTCGGCTTGGCGAGAAAAAGGCTGTCCTGAAAGACTTCTTTGGTTCGGGTTCTTCAGGAAGCTTTGCAGGTGTCTTCACAAGTAAGTTAGAGTGCACCAGAATAGTTAGGATTTCCGGGAAAACTTTCTGGTTGAGGGGCTTAAGTTAGTTTTCAAGGGAGTTGGGTGCTATACTCTGAACATCAAACTTATTGTACCTAAGATCCAAAACAACCAACTTTACATAGGCCTCTAATTCTCGAGTCTTCAAAATACCATTCCAACATCTCTGGTAAGGCCACTACTATTAACTAGTTTATTGAATCATGGCTTTTGCCCAAGCTAAAGTCATTAGTCCACCATCATCTTCTTCGGCATAAACTCTTTATCATAGTATAATTCAATCTATCAAACACCCATCAAACCTTTTAGGCATAGTCTTCCCTTTACATTCTATCACAAAAATCGTAGTGGTCCACCAATTATTTCTTGATTGATTTCTCTCCCCAGATAGGCATATCTCATATTATCTTACTCCTTCAGGGGGTCATTTTTCCCACGATCATATCATCAAAGCTAAATAAAACATCCAACAGTCATGTCATCATATCATCAAGAATTGACCCACTTTCTAACCAAATTCAGATTTTATCTCAACACTTTGGGCCTTGATCTCATAATCACAGATAAATGATCTTTGTAGGAATAATCCAAACAGAGCGGGACAAGCTCTGAAAACTACTGTCGCCTAAAATGTCTTGCTACTAGACCAAGTCACATTGATTCCTAGAATCCGATAAACATTCACTTGTCCTCCACCAATTATTTCTGGCATACAACGATCTGCTCATTTGCTAACTCATCTTTGACCACTTCCTATAATTCCCTAAGAATTTAGTACAAGGTCACTTGCGCTAGGAATCACCCTAAACGTTCCAACACTGGAGTATTCTTCTTAATTTACTTGCTTCCAACCAATCCAACATCATTTTATCAGCAAGTGCTTCCTAAAAATCCATCAACTTTCACCTTTATTTCTAAACCTTAAATCAAGGGTCACGTCTTCTAGTTCCAGATAACCACCAATGGTTGGGGACCACAACTGGTTAGCCCCAGAGTATTAATCAAATATATCATTGTCCAATCCCAATTAATTTATCGATCCACTCCAAGCTTTCACTTTTATTCTAAACCCCAAATTTTTGATATTACCAACCTCATCCACCAAAGTTTGATCTCATCAACTAGATTCTTAAGGGATCCTTTTGACTAATAATCTTATAGTCCAACACTCTTTATCCTCCTAAAGTCTCCTTTGTACCAACTAGTCTTGAGTCGTCCTATGGCACTTATTCCCTTGGTCTAGAAAAAGCAGTTAGTATTTTGCAAATTTGGTTAGATGAGAGATTTAAAGTTAGATAAATTATGTTAGTTATGTTAGTTTTTCATATTGTTTTGTTAGTCCGACGGGATACGACCAGTGTCATATAACGTCGGGTCTTGAATCTTCATCTTTCTCGATGGCTTGATGTGGTTGTACAAAACAACGTATGAAGGCCGCTATCCGTCTTGCAGAAGGTCGCAAAGTCTTGGAGTAGAGAGTATTCCATACCTGCTTCTCTTACTTAGGAGAAAGTTTTCCGAAGGGTTTTCTAAGTCGGGCTTTTGAGAGGGTACAAAGAGTACATCTGTGGCCAACAAGGCAAAAAGGTTTTGTTGCTAACTGTCAAAAATAAAGCAACAGATAAAAGTGTGGTTACTTTGGGTTCCCGACAAGGCGGGTTTTGTGAAACACACCAGGAAAACAACACACATAAATGCAACACACAAGCAAGAATCAATCAAGGCACTTTTAGCACCAACAGACGTTTAATACCGTGGAAGATGGGGGTTGCTCACGTAAAACGAGCTTATCCTATCGATCCTATGGGTCTGGGTCAACTATGATTGTTAAAATCTTCATGTCTTTAACTTGTTGACAGATTAATGTCCTTAAACTTGAAACTTGGTAGGGCCTTTGTATCTCGAGGATTTTCTTCATCTTGCCCAAGTGGGAACCTTTGGCGGTGAAATTACTGCAATTTCCAACTTGAGTAGAATTGTTGATGTTGAGCTGAGATCTTCGGAGTTCTCTTGTTTTGTTGACACTGACGACCTTGGTATTTGCAGATCAATCGCCTTGTTGTTAAATGTTGAGTATTTGGGGATGGAAGCTTCTTCTTCTGGGTACTAGCTATTAGGTCTCACTGGGTTTCATCGTCAAGTATTTTGAACGGGTAAGAGGAGTAGAGAATTCTTGGAAAATCTTAAAATAGAGGGTAGACTTTGAAATATTTGAGTAGTGAGAAGAGTGGAAGTTATTTTTGGACTTCCTTAGATAAAAATGTTTTGGAACAATATATTTTTAACAAAATATTTCTTTCCTAACTAACGTCCATGCTAACTAAGGTCTGTTACAGTCAGGATGGCTCTGATACCAAGTCTGTGAGGACCCCGGATTAGGTATCCGAGATACTCGTTATGTTTCCTGCAACAATCCCATGATCAGTCTGTTGTTGCACATAACTCGAATTGGTATCACAGAACACCCATAAATACCGAATAAATTTACTTACTTGATTGAAGCCATAACTTCATCAGGTACTCGCAGCGGAAATCACCAAATCAACGTGGAGCCCAAGTCACTTGCCAACCCTACAGGCAGCTGACTGGGAAGCGCCCTAGTTCGCATTGACGTTATTGAAGTCTTCTTCTTCGAACTGTTCTTCTTCAAAATCTGGCTAAGACAATAGCCAGGGACGAAACCAATATGAGTACATTTGAATGTACTCGCAAACTACCCCCGAAATGAGCATGCACTACTCTTTTTATTGTTTAATAAAACTTCTTTGCTTTGAAAACTCTATATCCTTGTTGAAAAGAGAAGGATATACTTTTGTTTAATAAAACTTTGTTTTGAAATCTCTATATCTTTATTGAAAAAGAAAGGAAGGCTTTTAGAATCTTTCCCATAAATCTGTTTTCCTAAGAAGTCTCCTTTAAAACTTTTCCCCGTAAATACATCTTTGTTGAAAAAGGTAAGAAGTCTCTTTTATAAACTTTTTTCTCCAAAAATCATTACTAGGTTTTATTTTCCCCAAACTCCTCCTTTTCCAACCATAGCCTTTCATGGCCCATTCATTCTCCAGCAACCTCATACCAGCCCGTCGGTATAGTTGCAGATCCAACACATCTCCATTTTATTTTCAAATCTCAAAACTTTGCAAAACTTGCACATGGTCTTAGGACAGCCTCCCAATTGTCAACCATATCCGAGGACTCGGCTATTCGAATAGTTTTAACCCTCTGCAGAGGTAGCACACTTTTAGCCCACATCCATCCGGCAACTCATCGTGTCTGCCACGTCTCGCCATACCAGGTGTATGCGAAGTAAGCCGCCGGCCATAGCCTCTTATTTGCTCATGCTAGTATAGGATCCTTCCCATATGACACTTTCCATCAACACCCAGTCCAGTTTCCCGTCAGAAACCCTAAGTGTGAGGACTCATAGTTTTGTTCGGCGGTTTATGGTGGAACCTTCTATCCTCCCCACCAACTTGTGTGAGGACCCGGGTCAGGGGGTAGGTCCTCGGACCATCCCCTCATGCATAACGGAGTCATCTCCGTCGATGAGGTATCCCATACTAATAAGAGCAAACTACATGACTAAGCCTTTTCCCATATATGGTAAATGTGGTCGCACAGGGTAAGATTGGTCGCCATAGTACTAGGACACTGTGCATTTTTCATAAACATCACCATTTTCCCACTTCTCCATTTCAACACCGACCTCTCGATATTCCATAATCACACAAGTATTTTCAAAGGAGTTTTGAATAAACAACTTTGTTTCCCATCCTATAGTTTTTTATAAACGACCTTATACTTCTACATAGGGTGGCAAAATAATATTCATATACTTTTTGAAAAGGTTTTGTAAACCAATGCCTTAAGAGTAAATCATTTGATCAAGTAGATGCATATGTATTTAGGTGCAAGCTCAGAGAGTAGCTTGCCTTGCTCGGCAAAGTGACCTTGGTCTTGATCTTCAGGTTCAACAAATCCCCCCTCCTCGATAATTCCAGCAACGTTCTCGTCAAATCGATAAACAAACAAATACAAGCGATCACTAAACTACTCAATCAAACATCACCACCTTACAATATTAAACTCTACAAATAGCTACGGTAGTCACACAAAGCAAACCAATTGGGTTCAATTTAATTGAATTAACCAATATTTAAATTAATAAGTAAAGTGTTGTTTCAATGTTAGGGTGATTCAATTTTAGTCAAACAGGTGCTTGCTTTATACAAACAGATAGATTTTATTTTTCTGTTCATTTTGATATATGTTATTTGTATTTTTCATTAATGAGAATTTTAGTAATTTTATCTTATTTAAATTCCCTTTTTAGAATATTTGAGGTTTGAAGAAAGTATTTAACTAATTAAACTTAAATTTTGATTTATTAAATAATAGGAGGAATTATTTATGTAACATAATTTTATTTTATTATATGAGGAAATTAAGAATATATTTATGTCTGAATCTATTTGAATTTTGTTTGAATTTTCAAACTTAAATTCTTATTTAAATAAGTTTTAGAGATATAAGAGTATATCTTATATTTTAAATCAAGATAAAGTGATTTATAATACAAAACAATTTCTTGGAGTTCATAAAATTACTCTGAATATTTTTATTTATTTTACAACATTGTTTCTCTAATTGTACTGAATAAATCTTTTTCTCAGAATTTTTCTTTTTAATAAAATTTCTGTACATATAAAAAGACGATTTTGCCCCTGGTTCAACATGGTTGAACCAAACCAAAACCTCGCTCGGGTCGGTGGTCAACCCGACCGAGCCACACTCTCTCACCGCTCCTCTCCTTCACCTTCTATCTCTCGAGCCCCCTCTGGCGACCACCGTCGCCCCGCCGTCCCCGCGGGATTCCGGCGTGCTCCGGCAGGCTCCGCTGCCGTGCCGTAGCGCAATCGATGCGCCACTCGGTCCTCTCCCTTTCTACCCCGGCGATTCACTTCTCCTTGCCTGATGCAGTCGTGCGCGACACGTACCCACGCCTAGGGTTCCGGTGGCAGCGCGGCATTGCCGTGCTCCCGGCCCATGCTGCTCAGCCGTGGCTGGTGTGGAGCTCAATTCTGTGCCGCCGTGGTGATGTTGTGGTGGTAGGGAAGATCTTCCCTTGGCTGCGCCATGGTGGCCGCGTGGGCACTGCCCCACCATGCCGCAATGGTTTGCTCCAAGGCGCTGGTAAGCTCTCTCCCCTCTCCTCTCTTCTTCACTCCTTCTCTGGCCTCCGTGCCCTGCTCTGTGATGTGAGCTGCTAGTGGTGATTTTAGGTTTCCTATTGCTAGGTGTTTTGCTGCCTTGCGGCTCCTGTGATAACCTCTGGATGATTCCCAAATGTCTCTGTGCGGAATGCTGGAGATGATTTAGCTAGTGGCTATTGCTGTGGTGACATTTGCTTGTGCTGTCTTTTGCTATACTCACTTGTCTGCCTAAACAGTGTAGCAAGTGTGTGCTACTCTGAACCTTGTGTTAAGAGATGTGCCAATGCTTCACACAATTTGATTTGTTTACAGAATGGCCAAGTTCTTTTGGTAGAACTGAATCCTGAAACTTGGTAGTGCTATTTAGATATGTGGCTTGTGCTTGTGGTGCTCTTCCCTGTGGATTTGTGCCCAGCAATCCATATGCTGGATCTGTGCTACCCAACTATGAACTCAAGCTAATAAAGCTTGTATGCCTTTGCTACATTTGGTGGATTTGTGTCCCTTGCCCATGATGCATAGGCTGAGGCTTTTGATTTAATAAGAACAGATGCTTTGCTTGATTTAACTCCCTGTGATGATTTTAGCATAGCATTTCTATGCTTAGCTGAGGGAAACACTCCACCACACCATGTGCATCTAGCAGATCATTTGGCTAGAGATAGAATATCAACCTGTGCTCAAGTGTGGTGATGTTGGGGCTGTTGCTTGTAGTTCTTGTGGATATGTTGCTTGCTCTGCTTGTTGGACTGTTCCTCCTGCTCCAGCTTGCTATTCCTAGCTTCTGGCCTTCTCCTTGCTCTTGCTTGGCCTTGAGCTTCGACTCCATCTTGCCTTGCTTTGGCAAGGATCCAGTGGTGAGAAGTGGAGGGATTGGTGGTTTAGTGATGAACTGTGGGCTGTGTGGGTAATGAACTTGAGCTGAGTGCTTGAGTGAGTGAAATGAGCTTGCTCCTTGCTTGCTGTGGCTGTCCCTTGCTCTTATCCTCCTCCTGGGAGTGAAGTAGCTGTGCATGTGTAGTGAATGCTCTGGTGGTGGGTGAAACAGGGCTGTGTGGCTTGTGTCCTACAACTCCCTTTGCCCTTGTTAGTCACATGTCTTTTGCAGTGTGATGATGGCAACACAAGACTGTGTGTGCTGTGGGCTCCTCTGCTGGCTCAGTTCAGAGAACTGGCATTGATGGGTTGAGCTTATCTTCATATTTGTTTTCATTTCTTTTTACTGGCCATGTGGATTTTATAGTCTGGGATGTTGTACTGAGGCTAAACATACTGATTAAGAGCAGATACATCACTATGTTGCCTAAACAACTCAATGATGTAATTAGCAGTACCTCACTGCTAATCTGAGAGCAACTAACCACTAATCCTCATTTTATGTTTGTTTCTGTTTTCTTATTCATTGTGCAGATAAACAAGATTGGAATAAAGATCAAAAGGAGGAAAAAGAAATACAAGACATTTTAGTTTAGGAAACAATTGTAATTTTCCTTTTTGAATTTCAGTTTGTTGTAATAAAGTGGTAAAGACATTGTAATTTATGTTTAGAGAAAAAAAATGATTTATTTGTCTTTGCAAGAATTCAATAAGTTGTAATATTTATTGTAAGATTTGAGTTATTCAATCATTTATTAAATCATTTACCTAATTGTTATTTTAGTTACTTCAATGTTTTAATTTGAATTATTTTATGAATTCAATTATTTGAATTCAAATTCCTACAACAAGCCAATTACCTAAAGGTCATGTCAAATTTATATATGGTATTCTTTAACAGGAGTGAAGAGAAGATATAGATCGATAATTTGATTACTTGGAGTCATAAAACCATGGAACAACGCCATCTTTATTTTGGTACACACAACACACAAGATGATCAACTACCCACACCAGTTAGCACAAGTCACACCACAAACATAAGGTAGTCAACAATTTTCAGAATCTTCAGTATAGTTATAAGATAGAGTGATCACACTTAACCATGACAAGATGGTGTTAAGGGTGCTCAGCAAATAATTTTTACATGTCAAAAGGTTTTGCTAAAGAAAATATATGGGATGATATGTCTCCCACTTGTTTCATTTCCAAAGGATGTCAAAATAGAGGTTTTAAAATAAGAGCTAAAAATACTTGCAAAATATTAATGTTGAAATATAGGCAGGAGATAGTATGTAGTTCTCCTTAGTTTATAAACAAGTAAATTTTGGAAATACTTTTGCTTTCTCAAATCATGGGCCATTGGGTTGTTGCTAAGAACAAAGCATCATTGAAAGAAGGAGTTGGTCAAATAAGACTGGAGAAGATATATGGAATATTTATCTTGTCATGACATGATTGCCAAAGTTTAATATATGTTTACTTAGGTTGAGTCCTTAGGTTAATATTTACTAGTCAAACAACTTAAACCACAAGTCACACAAGGTCAAATAGAGCAATGGGAAGGAAAACACAATCAGTAGTGAAGTATTTCAAAAAGTTTTTGTTGGTTCTGAATTTTGGGTCTGGTAAAACTAAGTTTTTCTTAGTTCCAAAATTTGGGATGTGACAATCTCATCCACAACCAAATTAATCTTCGACTAAGAAAATAATTTGGAGCAACTTCAAACAATTCAACCTAAAATAATTGAAATAAAAACTGTATGTATTCATTAGAATAACAGAATAGAATAGTCTCCGCCGTTGAACTGCCTAGGTTCTACAGGCGAGCTACCAGGCGCAGCGGTTGCCGTGCTGCTGCCAGAGCTGAACTATCTGTGTTCATCTCCATCTCTTAAGATTTCTCTCTCTCTGAATCCCTATGATCTGAGCCTCCTGCCCTCTCTCAATACTATCTGTGTGTTCTCCGAAGGCTTGAATTCTGCATAGTGCAGTCATCAGCCCAAAGCATAGAAGTGCGCCACGCATAGCAGCATCAAGCTGAGCAGAATAAATGAGGAAGAGAGGCCGTAGGCGAAAATCCTGCTATTTTTTAAATAATACATTTTTTCAAATATTTTTAAAAAAAATACGTATTTTCCGATATTTTCACAAATAATATAGCCTCGGCTTCACAGCAACCGACAGAAGTGACTGTATTGTATAATTTTCATCCAGCAGAAGGCAATTGAACGTAGGACTGTCCTCTCTCTCATACTTTCCCCAATTTTCCTGTACTCCCAATCTTGCTTGTTCGTTCTTGTCGTAAAATGCCACAGTAAAATTAGGAAATTGGTACTTATATCTGAAGATCAAATGTGGTCAAATATTTTATCTGATTCTAAAATAGTTACCAACTTACCGTAAATGCCAGAGTAAAATTAGGAAATTGGCACTTATATTTGAAGACTGAATTTGACCATATATCTAACTGATTTTAAAATTACTACCAACTTGTTATAAGATGAAACTAAAATGGGCGACGTTATATGCTTGAGCAGAAACAGAGTACATTTTAATCTGAAATCATACACACCTGAAAGGTTCATCTCCAGTGTGTTTGAGTTCTCCAGCTGCATCACGGTAGAAAAGATGGCTCGTCAACTCAGCTTTCTCGATACCGAACATGTCAGAAAGCCGGCCATATAGCTCTTCATACGAGCCAACAGCAGTGAGGTCAAACGTGCGCCCGACGTCCTCTGATTGCATGAATATCTTGCAGTGCGCGGTTTCCAACCCAAGATCAAGTACCTTGTCATCTTGGCACAATGGAACTCCTCCACAGGACAAGTTCTCTGTGTTGCTTTGGGGGCTTGCAAGATCGGAGTTATTCGTCGACCTCTCTTCCTAGCAGCCGGTGGAGAGAAACCTCCAGAATTACCTAAAGTAATCTGCTGCTCCGTTAGTATGGGCTTCCCAAAGAGCATCAGCTGGCTGGGTGCAGCCTTTTTGACATCCGATTTCTTGCCGTTCTGGTGATGACTACCAATGGTCAACACGCACGAGATGTCGTCTCGCGCCGCTGTCGGATGATCGATGATGAGCCCGGCAGCGATCCTCGGCTGCGCGCCGCCGTGATCGAACTGGTGAAGCCCGTGCGGTGACAGACTCGACTGCAGTTTGTTGAGGAGGAGATCTGATAAAGATATACCAAAATTAGCATGCCTGGCTCCCTGTATGCCTGCAGGAGTACCGTCCAGGAAGTAGCACATCGGACCGACCCCGCGCCCGAGCGGGTTCCGTGGAACATCGGCGCCGGAAACTGGCCGTCGTGCGGGAGGTCCGGGTAGAACGGAACACAGAGCTTCTTCCTAGGAGGCGAGAACGGAGCGAGGTGAATGGCCGGCATGTTTGAGACCAGCTCAACCAACCATGGACTCACCCTCTTCACATTCTGCAACAAGTCCGGTTCATCCCAACTCACCTGCACGATGCCATTCCAGGCGAGAATTCAGTATTGTGAAAAGAGATCAAGCGCAATCAATGAGTCAATGCAAGGATTTGTACAGAATTGAATACACATGACATGATGGAGAAGTGGAGATGTATGTAGTACTCCTACCTGAAGAAGTCTCCAAGGTGAATCTGGCCATCGAATGGGGTCAGCCACCTGCACGGCCGACACAGTCCCCATGAACCAGCTGATCCTGGACGAGTCCTCCATCTCGAAGGCCATCTTGAACCTCATGCCGGGGCACCAGTGGGTGCGCATGGCCGCCCTGACCGCGGCCGCCTTGACGCAGAACTCCGGCGTGCTCGCCCTCGGGTAGTAGAGCACGTCGAACGGCTGTCCACTGACGGCAAGATTGGCCGCCTCGGCGACCTCCTCTGGCCGCACCCTCGCCCGAGTCGCCTTATTCCCCCTCACCATCTTGTTGCTGTCGCCGTCCTCCTCTGCTCTGAGGTACATGGAGAACCCCCCGTAATTGCCACCCACCGCAGCCGGGTGCGGCGGCGTCAGCTCGGGGCCACCGATGCCCCCTTTCTTGGCGCGCCGGATGCCGACGCAGATGTCCCCGTTCTCTGTCCTCATGAAGACGATGGAGTCCCCGGCGACGAGCTTCTTCGGGTTGACGAATGAGCTCCACCCCGTGGTGAGCAGGTGGCGCCACGGCGTGCCGCGGTAGATGTGCCGGAACTTACACACCACGCCGTGCACGTCCTTGGCGAGGACCGTCTGCACCGGCGGGTCGGCGGAGTAGTCGAGCCGCGGGAAGATGGTCTCGGCGCAGTAGCGCGGCACGGAGAAGCCGCCGCCGTTGTTGGCGTCCGATTGCGTCAGCGTCTTGGCGAAAGACGCCGGCTTGCCGCCGCCGTCCTCCTGGTGCGCCGCGGCGAGGGAAATGGCGTCGTCGGCGCCGGCGTCCTGGGGGGCGGGGAGTGCCGGATCCTGGCGAAGACCTCGTCGGTGTCCAGGTCGGCCACGTTGGAGGAGGGGAAAAGATCTGAACCGGTATGACTTGTGCATGGCAGTGATGGGTAATATGTATTAAAACGCAGAGGTAAAATCGGAAAACTAAAAAACGTACCAACCATCACCTCTAACAATATTATATAGTAGAGATAGAGAAGAGATATTATTTTGTACTGTATCCGACAGCCCACTATCCCACATCATCACGGCCTTTGGCATGACTTGAAAGAAAATCGTACACTAGACATCCATTTAACAATATTTAGGGCCTTTGGCAACAATAACTACATGAAAATCACAAAAAAAAAATCACACCAACATCAGAGTACTCAAAATCCACACAAGAAGGGCAAATTTGAACAATTATAGCCAGCAATACACCGAGATACATGAGAGTCTCACATTACGAGACTGCAACAATACGAGGTGAAATGTGTCAAACAAGTGCAAGGAAGCAAATCACCTTTTCTTCTAGCATGAAAAACTCACAGCTTAGAAATTCATTCTCCTTTACTATTTTCTAGACTTCGTTTCATGGTTCGTTGTTTGGTTCTAGTAAGAATCAATTAAAATATTAGTTATGAGAAAAACTGACATCACATGCCAAAGGGGTGTGTAGTTTTGCTTACAGTTTAGTGTCTTGCCAAAGTTACTAGAATCAAATTTGATTATATGGATGCAACAAATACATTCTTAAACTTTACTTATTTGCCATTTCCCAAAGCACTAAGTAAAAAACTTCACCGATAGCGTTGTATGAGATTCAGACAGAGATATTTGTAGTGATGGACAGTGAGTAGATTCATACTTTAAACCTAACGTAAGGTCTGTAACTACTCAATATGGAGAACTTCAATATACGAGAAAGGAGAGAGATGTACTACCGGGGAGGATTTTACAATAAAATAGTTAGACTCTATGAGAAAACATAAGTATTTGATTATTAGAACTATCATTGGCATGCCTTAGGAAGCAAACCTTACTTCTCCAACCAGAATCATAGCCTGACTACGTAACATATCCTACCTCCTCTTCCTTGCCGAAGAGTTTTGACTAGTCGACAAGCCGAAGTCGTAGAATTAGGTTCCAAGGGAGGGTGGGAGAGGCCAGTGGCAAAGTTACGACAAGAGCAGCATGGGCCATGGGCCGCCCAAGAATTTTGACTAACAAAGTCGAGCCATGTAAGAACAAAGAGGGAGGAGGTGCATGGTCGTGGTACTGTTTTCGAGGAGGAGACCAAGCGAGAGAGGAGAGACACGGCCGCACGGCATCATCTGTTAGAAGTCAGGGTGGCGAAAGAGGTAGTCTGGTGGACACAATTATGCTAGCTTGCGTGTGTGGCCGAACCGATGGCTAAGATCACTCGACTCTTCATCCAACAGCCATGAAAGCGTAGCAGGATCCAACCACAACTTGTCGTTCATAGGGAGATTAGAGATCAGGTATCTAAATGCGCGAAAGAAAGAAACTTTGCTGCCGACTGGATTTATTAATTTAAAGCCGGGCTTCATAACATTTTGTCTAGAAAAGGGAACGAAGAATTCATGATTGTTTGTTAGGGAAAGACAGAAAACTTGTATGGATGAGCAGGTGCAGCCTGATTTTTTTTTTTTTTTTTGAGAATCCGGGTGCAGTATGAAGTGAAAAAATAAAGGCAAGGAATAGTGGGCTCGAATGGAACATTGCGCGTGGTCGCTATGACAGGCCCAAGAACTTCAAATGCGGCCCATGCTGCAAACACGTGCGTTCTTGCTTGGGAGAAAAACCCATTCCGATTCCTAATCCGACACCGAGCAGCTCGCGTGTGTCGTGGATCAACACGTGATGGATCATGAATCTTCGCCGGAAAAGGGATCCGAATGCTACCCGAACATGAAGAGGACAGTTTTCGGAAAACAAACCGACGTGCAGCCCATATAATCCATCCACACTAGGCAGGGATCCACCTCCACGAATATCAGGTACTCCGGAATAGTACATCAACAGGTAAGTGCACCGATGGCCAGCGTCATCATGGAAGAAGAAGCGCTGTTCTGGTGTCACGCATGCAGCCGCCTCCACGGCACCGCGCCGGCGAAGCAGTCGCGGCCTGCCCCGTCTGCTTAGCGTCGTCCGAGAGCATCGCCGACGTCATGGACGGCAGCACCTTCCTCCATGGCTGCCTCCAGGCGACGCCACCCGCCCGCGCCGGCTTATCGGCCGAGCTCGTCACGGTCCTTGGCGAGGAGCTCACCTGCCCGATCTGCCTGGACGAGCTAGAGCCCGGCGCCAGCGCGGCGGAGACGCCGTGCAAGCACATGTACCACCCGGCCTGCCTCGCGCCGTGGCTCGAGGCCAAGGGCACCTGTCCGGTCTGCCGCGGGAAGCCCACGGAAGGGGACGATGCAGCCGGCGGCTCCCCCGACGTGGCGGCGCTGGGGGTATTCCCCTGTATTCCAATGAATACCCAAGGTTCACGTTACTACAGTATTAGTTAGGGTGTGTTTGGTTGGGTGGCTAGCCACCAGGTGGTTAGTGGTAGCCACTTTTTAAGTGGTTAGCCCCCGTTTGGTTTGTGGTGTTGGGTGTGTGGGGGTAACCACATTTTAGATATATTCCCTCCAAAATGTGGTTGAGCCCAACCACCAAAAAAGTGGTGGTTGAGGCCAACCACCCACGGCGGGCTCGCTGAAATCACCCGTGAAACAGTTTTCGGTCGCTCACCTCCCTCGAAAAGCCCACGAACGACGACCTTATCTGTTTCCCTCATTTCTTTTCCCCTCCCATATGTTGTTGAATTGAGTTATTTTATGTATAATACTTGCTGCAATGAGTTCTGTTATGCCCAATACTTGTTGGAGTAATCCATCTTATGCCTATATGTTGCCCAATACTAGTTACTCTATATTTATATCTACATCTATGCAAAATTTGAGATATTTAAACAGGAACCGTACATAGTACATAGCCTGAAAATTCGAATTTTTCCCGGATTTGTCTTTTTTATATAGCCTAGAATACGAATTTTGTTTTGAAACTTTACGCATTGGTAGATCTTGAGTTTATCTATATTTAGGATTTTCTTCTCGAATTTTTTTAAACAGAAAAATGTGGATTCAATTTTTTTTGGAAACCGAGCTACATATAACTCGTCCTGCAAAACGCTGCTCTCGCTATGACATGTTCTATTTGGAAATTGTCTACGTTATTGAAGCATGGTGCTGAAATTTTTGTTTCTTCGTGTCTAAATGGAACGTGATGTCAAAATATATTATATTTTTGAAACTTTTATTATTCATACCATACTTTAATCGATTATGTACCCATTGTTGTGAGGGTATTTTCACCATCATGTCAAAGAGATTACCATATCACCCCACACCTCAAACTATGGCCTACCCATAACCACTTTTTATCACTTCAACCAAACACAAAACTTGGCTAACCAACCAACACAACCAAACACGAAAAGTGGCTACCACCAACCAAGTGGTTGGGGTACCCCCAACCATTTTTTCATAGCCACTGAACCAAACACACCCTTAGTGGCCCAATGGCCCGTACATTATACCAGGCCACATGCTAGCCAGCTCGTACGTCCCAGGCTCCCAACGAGCAGCCACCAGCCCGACAGCCTGACTGACTCCATACTTGCACAAAGCCACGCCGTCACGTACGTCTCGTCTTCTCCACGTTTCGACTCGCACGCTGTGCAGGACATGGCCCTAGGAATGAATCGCGGCTGCCAGGAGCAGTCTGCCCGGGCGGCCAGGCACCACGGGCGACGGCAACGCGGCGACCCGCTGACGGGGGCGATCTTTTTTTTTTTGAGAATTCCTGATCTTTTACAGTACAGCTGTAGTATCTGAACTCACGCACAACTCACTCCACACACACACTCAACACCACACACACGTCACCTGTGCGCAAGCTAGACCTAACCAGACTATACTAAACTTCTAGGCCTCCGTGAGACTAGACCTACTGGGAAACCCGGGCGATCAGGTATGCGGCCGATCAGGTTTTGATTTGTGCTGCCAGTTTTCTCTATTTGTGCCCCCATGGCGACTTAGCTGCTGACGATCTGGCGACCCCCTCACGCTCGCGGACCACCCCTCGTCGACCTGCCCCCTCATTATTTATATTGTTTATTTGGCAAAAAAAAATCCGCGGTGCGACATTTTTGTTGTAGTGTGTGTGTGCGGTGTGCCTACCCTCCAATTTTTTCCTAGATACGCCACCGCATTGTGATGAGATTTTTTTTACAATGAATACCCACTCTCGAAAACCTGGAGCCGCCACTGCCCGACGGCCTTATCCTCGGGACATGCGGGCAGCCGGCCAGTTAGCCCTCGGCCGGCGTATCTCAGGGCGGGTCAGCGTAGTCGAGGTCCTCAACGAGGACGGCGAGCGCTTGCAGCACTGCAGCCCGCGGCCGTACCGAGTGCGGCACCGCGGCCTTCGCTTGTTCAGGGCAGTTTACCGCCGGCGGCCGGTAAATGCGTCAGGGTCAGGCCAGCCGCGCACGAGATAGAAAGTGTCGGTCTTCTGCCCGAATTCTCTTCCAGTGTGCTTGATTTTCAACCAAGGAATTACAGGGGGAAAAATCATTTGACAAGATATCTTCTGTGTGAGTTGTAGTAAGATGAATTTGTGGGTCTCCAATCAGAGGAAAAACAGTGTGTGTTGTGTAATTGTGTTTACATTCCTGTTGCATGAAATAAGTACAATGGGATTTTGACAGCAAGTATTAGATCGATAATGTAGAAGATCTCGATACAGCTACCGACGTTAAGAGATTCTTTTTGGTGGGTAGAGAAGTTTTTAAACCCATCGACCAGCCGCTGTGTTCACAAATAGGCCCAGCATGACCATTATTCAGTAATTTGCGTTGACAGAGGTTTTTTTTTTTAGGAATCGTCTGACACTGACAGAGGATTAAGAAGAGCACCTTGGTTCTATGTTTTTTTAAAGCAAGAAAGAATGGGAAAATGTAGGAACAGAATGTCATAAGATGTTGAATCTTAGTACTAGAATTAAAAACACGTGAATTTATAATACATGTCATTTTGTTACTTTGTTTACGTCGCATGAATTTGCCATAGTTCTTAATAGATCTCCTCTTCGGTGAAGACTTGGATCCTGTTTGTGCAGGGTCATACGACGGTGTCGATCTGCGTCGCCTCCCCTCGTGAGGGCGTCGTCTTGAAGATGGTGTTTCCTGCGTGCTCGCCCGTGGGCTGGACTTACACAACATCGTGGTTGGCAGCGGTTGACGATGTCTTGGGTGGTTTGGTGACGTTGCGAGCTGTGTGGCAACGATGATACTAGTGAGCGGAGCCAAGTCGCGACATGTCCTTCGTCACCGACAGTCCGTGCTGCGTCCCGCTGTGAAGTTGTGAAGTCGGAGCTGCGTATCGCGGGGCGGTAGGCTGGCAACGATGCCACTTTTTCTAAAGTGGGTGCAAGGTGTGCAACTTTCTCCGGTGAAGCTCTTCGTCGAAGTTGGAGCTGCCTCTTCCTCGACGCTTTGGGTCGAATGTTTGGCATAGGCCGACATGGTTTTTGACGTCGGCTGTGGCGAGGGCTTCATCGGTGGTTGTCAAAGGTGAAGTCGGAATCGCTTGCTCGGGTAGGAGTGACGACGATGACGCTCGATGACAACCTCGACGATGGTTTTCTCCTCGACGGCGTGTGTGTTTCTTATGGGTAGCCAGGTCGGCCGGGTCTGCCCAATATGGTCGTCTTCCATGACTACGTTAGTGCACTTGTAACGGTTTTCGGCCGGTTCCCTGCTAATGAACCAGTCAATTCTTTCCTACTTTTTTAAATAAAATGAGCCAATGTAGCCCATTTTGTTCATATTTCTTAATAGAAAAATAATACTTAGATTCTTTTATGAAAAAAAATGATGGAACCTACTTCCACCCTCGTGTGGATGCGGCATTACCGTCAACAAACTTTCGCTCTTCTAAGGAGGCATCGGCTCTTCCGGCAAGCTAGCTATATTGGCGGCGACCAGCCGACACATTACTGTCTTCCTTCTTCGTTTTTTAGGACCGCTCGTAGTATTTACAAATAAATGTTTGGCTTGACTGACCAACGTCTTTGCGCACCAATCTACGTCTGAGCCTAATGAGTTGAATAATAATATATGGTTTGCGATTGATGGTTTTCTATTCTAAACACAGGGACGCTAAGCAAAGAGAATTTCAGTTAACGAACAGTGTGTGTTTTTCTTTCTTGGGCCATCTCAGTGATATGTGATCTAAGCCCGTACTTCAATCATTCGTTTCCTCCTTTTCTTCTAGAAAGGAACTCAATGTCTCTTAGTTTATGTTCGGATGATGGAAGTTTCACAAACTACGAGTTTATGATCGATAAAGCGGCGAAGCCAATGAGATCTGGTGACCAGCCAAATAGTTTTCATCATAAAGAAATGTGCATGAAAAGAGATGGTTGATACGCTGTGATCAAGAGTCTTTTTCGGGTCAAAAGTTCTATCGCCAATAGATCTCTTGTGGAATGTTCGTAAGGTTAGATCTAAGAGAAATTTACCATGAAATACATGCAAAGTAGACCATCGGATATATTACTAGGGTTTCAAGACCTACAACTAAACAAACTCTACAGTAGTAAGGAATGGATTTCTCCAAATCTTCTATGAAACTTTTAAACAAAACAAGCCATGCGAACTAAACAAACGGATGAGTCACGGTCTCAACGAGCGCGCGCACAGACTAAGGAAGATGAACACGGCTGCCTCGACAAACTATTCACAACTAACCACACACGCACTCTCGATAATTCGACGACATCCTCCGGGGGAACGGCTAGACAAGATTCACCCGGCTGACCTCCGCGATGTTCGTAGCGATGGCGTCGTGAGGCTAGATTACTCGAAAAAACTTGGCAGGCAACTTGGACTCAACGACCAAACCCATCTGTAATTGTCAAGTAGCGGCACAGTCTTAATTTTGGCGAGGATTGGTAGTCATAATATTAAACCCTGTCGATACAGAACATACGATAAATCATGTAGAAATTTGTTTTACACGACCGACGAGGGTAGATTGATGATCCTCAAGACTAAAAAAAACGAGACCCATGAGCACTAGCACACAGGCCATATTTTTATAAAAGCAGCCCACCTAGGTGAAATGGCAATAATTCGGTCCTGATAGGACTCGAACCGCGGTCAGCAGGGATGCACCACCGTGCCCATACCACTAGGCTTCTGCCTAGTTCTCATAATCCTCAAGACTAGACCATACCGCCAAGACGAAAAGCTTAGCAAAATTATCCGGGCAGTGGTTAGATGATTTATACCATCGCCGCAATGCATCTAACCATGCGTGTTGGAACTGCTCGTCGACATTGTCATCGTGCTGCACAACCAGATCTTGAGGCGAGACAAGGGTGGGCCGGTAGCCCCCATAGATTCCCCGTCGTGCGTAGTAAGCATCCGGTGGCGGTGGCAGCCGGAGTTCGTCGTCCCATGATGAGAAACGGCCACCAACGACGTCCTCCTCGTCCGCATGCTTGTTGTCATCATTGATGGTATCGTACTTGTACAGGCGATCGTCGATGATGCAGTACAGAATCCCGTCGCCCTCGACCCAGCTGCCCAACGGCTCGTCCTCGTGGTGGTGGAAATAGCCAATCGAAGGGCCGTCGCAGTAGAAGCTGTAGCATCGTATCCAGTCGCCAGGCAGCTTCTTGTCGAGCTGCGGCTGACCTTCCTGCACCAGCTGCGGCGCCGGCATGACCCAGAGATGGAGCTCGCTGTGATCATGGTGCCGGCCGGGGATGGGAACGTGCACTGCAACGCACGGCTGCCCGCGCAGCTCGAACACGTACATCACCGCATCGGAGTCCTCATAGCCTGGCATGAGACGATACGTGTGATACGCCTCGCTCGCCACATCGATAACGAATATATTGTCGGGTGTATTGACATACTCGTTCTCTTTTGTGAGCACGTAGATCTTGCCGTTGACAAGGACCGGTGGTGACACGGACCCGGCCCAGCGTACACCGTAGCGCCGGAAGAGGTACGGGCGCCGCCGCCACGAGCCGCCGCCAAAGGTGTAGACGTCAAGGTAGTTGTCATCTGTCATTGAAGGGGAGGCTTGGGAAGGGTGAACTTGTACTGGTGGATGGACGCGCAGAATCCCATGGCGTAGAGATGCCTGCTGCTAGTGGTCTTGAGCCCGGGCGGCGCCTGGACCTCGAGCTTCTCGCCGGTGACAGGGTTGCACACGAACACGGGATCCCAACTCGTGATGTAGTACGAGGGTTCCTTCTTGCCGGGCGCGAGGACGATGAAGCCGTTGCAGACGCTCGTGACGCGGTATCCCTCGGCCAGGTCCACGATGCGGCACATCGGCTTTGGCGACGAGACGCTGAGCACGTTGGTCTCCATGGTCTTGCCCCGCGGACTCGCCTGGAGACAAGCAGCGCCTCTGTGTCTGTGCCGCCGGAGACCGAACCGGCGTGGGCGTGGAGGCGGAGGAAGGAGGGATCGCTGAGGAAGCTGCGCCACGCCTTGCAGACGCAGCGGCAGCGGGCTACGTCCCTCGTCGGCAGCTTCAGCGGGATCTCGTGCAGAGTCCCCTCCGCGATTGATTCCATCGAATCGTCGTATAGGATAGTTCACGACCATCGTGGAAGTAGATAGGTCACGGGCACGGCTAGGGATCGGCATCCGATTTGTCTTCCAATCGGACCAGGCTTTGGCCGTAGGATCGGTTGCGGCGTGGCCAGCGTCATCATCGAAGAAGAGCTGTTCTGGTGCCACGCATGCAGCCGCCTCCACGGAACCCGCGCCGGCGAAGCGGTCGCGGCCTGCCCCGGCTGCCTAGCCCCCAGCGCCTCCTCGCTCGAGAACATCGTCGACGTCGTGGACGCCAGCATCCGTGCAGCACTGCAGCCCGCGGCCGTACCGAGCGCGGGGCCGCCTCCGCTTGTTCAGGGCAGTGTACCGCCGGTGGCCGGTAAGTGCGTCAGGGTCAGGCCAGCGGCGCTCGAGATAGAATGTCGGCCGGCCTTGTGCCAGGTGCCGGCGACGAGTAAACAACAATATGTGTGTTTTGTTTATGTTCCTGTTGCATCCAAGATAATGGGAGTTTTACAGCAACCATTACATCGATGATGTAGAAGATTTCGACATCGATACAGCTGCCGACGTTAAGAGCTATTCAGTTATTTGCGTGTGACAGAGGATTAAGAAGAGCAGCTTGCGACTTGACTTCTGCAACCAGGATGGTTTGTAGGTCGATCATCGGCGTTCCGGCTATGTACGGCGCGCCATCATAACGGCGAATGGTTCACATATGACAGCATTCAGGATCTTTATCAGCTCAGCTCCGTTCGTCCTCTGCGCGCGTGTGGTTCAAAAGATTGTTGAAATACAGGAATGGAAAAACGTAGAAATACGTAACATGTTGAATCTTATAAGAATTGCAAACACATGGATTTGTAGATTTATAAGAGGCTGGTCAGGTTTCTCTCGTTTGCGTGTCCGTTTTGAAGCCTCATTTATACTCTCTCCGTTTCCAATTATAAGATGTTTTAGACTTTTCTGTCTCACACGTATCTAGGCGTGTTTTAGTGTGTATGGATTTCTGTGCACCCTATTACGCTAAAAAAGTGTCTAAATACGTGTCCGCCTGTTTCTCCAGCGGCGGCGGCTCCATCCTCGCGCACAACGCCGCCTAGCTACGGCCAGCTCCTTCCAGCACCGTCGACGGATTGCTCCCCGCTTGTCATGGACGACGAGCTGTCCGAGGAGCCGATTCTTTTTTAAATTCTTTCATGGTCATTTGTGTAATAATTTGGACATGTTTGTAATTTCAATTCCTAGACTTGGAGGACATGTAAGTAAAAACCACGATATAACATTCACCTTCTTCGACTGTGTCGGATGAAGTTGACGGCGTCAGGATCTGGTGACCACGGGGAGGATCCAGGCCGACGTGCCACAAAGTCTCGGCCTCGTCGCTTGCAACGATCCGGTTCATCGTCTCGGAAAGCATCCTTGTATGCGAAGGTGCTCTCCCAGATCTTGGTTTGGCGGCTGCTCGCCTCTTTTTCCGGCGCTGCCATGGTGGCGGCGGAGGACGTTGGTGGACGACGGTTCGGCGAGGCACAAGATTCTTCAAAGGTGGGATTGTAATTCTACATCTTATAGGGTTTTTGTGCAATTTTGCTTGACAAGCGTGTTTATGTCATTTCGTGATCATTTGTGTACTCTCTGTGATAGGTTTGTCTAATGGAATAAATGGTTACTTTCAAAAAAATACAGGAATGTAAAAACGTAGAAATAGGTAACATGTTGAATATTATAAGAATTGCAAACACATGGATTTGTAGATTTATAAGAGGCTGGTCTGGTCTCTCTCTTTTGCGTGTCCGTTTTGAAGCCTCATTTATACTCCTTCTGTTTCCAATTATAAGATGTTTTAGACTTTCTGTCTCACACGTATCTAGGCGTGTTTTAGTGTGTATAGATTTATGTGCACCCTGTTACGCTAAAAAAAGTGTCCAGATACGTGTCCGCCCGTTTCTCCAGCGGCGGCGGCTCCATCCTCACGCCCAACGCCGCCTAGCTACGGCCAGCTCCTTCCAGCACCGTCGACGGATTGCTCCCCGCTTGCCATGGACGACGAGCTGTCTGAGGAGCCGATTCTTTTTTTAAATTCTTGCAAGGTCATTTGTGTAATAATTTGGACATGTTTGTAATTTCAATTCCTAGACTTGGAGGACATGTAAGTAAAAACCACGATATAACATTTTTAATTCTAGGATTGGCACTACATTACTTATTAAGGTAATTCAACCACATAATAAAAGCATTGTTAAAAGAGTAAAAGACTCGTGTGGTATATCAAATTGTCACACATGAGTATATTGGTCACCAATTCAAAAATTGCTAACTCACCAAGTATTGAAAATGGTGCACATTCGTCGTTCCGTCACAGTGGCCGTTAAGTCGCTAACGTTGCAATTTGTTTTTTTACAAAATAAATGTTGAAATGACTCAGCATGTCCCGAGGCATACAAGTCACAACATCTGATCTCACACTGATGAAACTGAACGGGTCTGCATCGACAACTGATATGGACACACCGGCCAATCCTGTACTGTGCCGCTTCCCGCCGCCCATCCTCATCTCCGATCTGATGATGTGGTAGTAGGTAGTTTCTGATGAAGGTCCATGCGTGGACATGGGTCCTAGCACGAGCAACATTGCGCCAGCACTAACTAATCTGCCTACCTACCAGGTCATGAATCACATCAGTTGGGCAAGATTCACCCGGCCGACCATACCGCCTTGTCCGTGACGCGATTCCAGTCCGCAAACTGTTCTATCAGAACATCTAATAATGAGTTAAACAGCGTCGCGACGACGTTGGTGGGCGAGATTGCTCGAAGAAACTTCGCAGGCGACTTCGACCTGACGACCAAACGCCAATCCGTAATTGTCGTAGCTGGTGTATGTCTAAATGTTTTCGCCAACTTTATCTTGTGTAGGGTGACGACTTGACGAGTGGGTAGCATGATGATGCGGATGCGTTTCCAGGTCGCAGGACAAAGGTGTCCGAGGAAAGCAGCTGACGCACCGCTCCCTCTTGCTTGTTACTGCACCTGCCCTACGCTGCTACGCACCTGGCTGTCTCCAGCTACCGATGCGTGCTGGAGGGGACCGTGTAGGAAAAACCAATCCTAGTGCTCGGTCCTTGAAACAGGGGATCTGATCTGCAGGGCGACGACAAGGAGTTGGGCGGTGTGTGTGGCGGGCCCGTGACAGCCGCGTTTCTTATGAAGATAGTGGTACCACACGTTTTGTCCCAGGACGTTCGTGCCTGTAAGAGCATCTCCACCGTGGTCTCAAATTCGTGTCCGGTCAATTGGGGTGTGCTGCCTACAGCGGCGCAAAAAAAGAACTTAAATAGATTCAAACAAATTTAAATGGTTTCAAATTTTATTCATATTTATTATATATTACAAAACGTTTGAATGAAATTTGGGCAAAATAAATCTAAACCTAACCCTAGTCTACTTGTCGGTGATGTCCAACCACGAGTCGTCGCCGTCGTCATCGAGCACCACGTAGGCGGAGGAGGAGCCGACACAGCTGGTGGACGCGCCGTCTTGGCGGCGCGGTGCACGGCTGCAGGAGGCGTCGACGGAGGAGGACGGGGCCGTCGTTGCCACCGAGGTGGCCATGTAGCCGGGGCTGTCGCGCACGATGGTGGTCACCAAGTCGGCCAGGGCTGTCAAGAACCCGGGCGTGTCGCCGTCGTGCTCGTTCCGCAGCGGGGACGACACGTCGTACCCATACGGGGTCACCTCCACCGGCAGCGGCAGCGTCCTAGGGCGGCGTAGGTGTAGGCGGTCTCGCGGTGGGTATTGGGCGGGGACGAGTGCGGTCGCGGATAACGATGCCGCCGCCTCCACGACGTGGCGACGGCGATCGCCGCTCCTCCTTCAACCTGGAGAAGCGCACAAAGTGATAGTCTATCTCAATATGTTTAGCCCTGGCATGGAAAACTGGATTTGCTGATAAGTAGGTGGCTCCTAGGTTGTCACACCACAAACAAGGTCATTCCTTGAGAGAGACACCAAGTTCACGAATCAAAGCTTCAACCCAAATAAGCTTAGCGGTAGCATTTGCAATCGCTTTATATTCTGCTTCTGTACTAGAGCGTGAGACAGTGGCTTGCTTCCGGGCACTCCATGAGCTTAAATTCGGTCATGTCCGGATTCAGAGAGCAGAGATTGGCGCTGGTCATAAGCTGTTAGCTGCGCACACATATCAGCAAGAGAGGTATTTGGAACAGCATTGAGAGAGGCAACGAAGGGGGTGTGGCGCCCCGACCCGACTGCTATACAGTGATACTTGAAAGTGCATGGTTGCCCCCATGTGTGGTTTTGGTAATTAATGACACTCCTTATGGACTAATGTTTACATTGAGATATTCTTATAGATCTTGTCCATTGGAGTTCATGTGTTGGACTCTTGAAGATGGCATGATGACCAATGCTCTATTTAAGGGTTTATATAAAGAATGGTCATGTGTAGAAGATGAAGTGCAAAGGAGACATGAAGACGGAGCTTAGCGAGGCTTTCCCATAATGGAGTATGGGGGAGCATTTGGAGAAGTCTTCATCAAGCATGTGCTAGCAAGCACAATCAAGAAAGGTGTTCCAACTTGAGAGAGTCAAGATCGTCATCATCGAGCTCAAGTGGAATGCGCAAGGCAAAGGTATGATCTTGATAGGTTTTCTATTTTACCGGTCTCATGTTGTTAGTGGGAGACCGGGTTTTAGGATAGACGGCGTACTATCAAGAGGGGTTCTCAAGTGAGTAACTTGATCGCATCTTTGTGGAGAGCTCATACCTTTGCATACTTGGCATATCATCTTTCTTGATTCTTATTTGGCTTTTCTCCTTGTTGGGTTTTGGTGCTTGTCGTGATCTTCATGACAAGCCCAAGTTCTTCGAAAACGGATTTCTTATTGAAAACTTGTTGCGTTTTCGTGTACGAAATATTACCGGTCCACCTTCGAGTTAGGGTCCACACCTTCCCATGTGTGGTATCCCCTCTATATTTGTGACCCTTAATATTTTTGTGTGATAACACTCGTCGTTACCTTTCCAACGCAATTGAATTCACCTGATTTGGAGTTCATACGAGAAAGTTATTGCATTTCAGGCTTTGCAGTTTCACTGCTTTCAGGCCGGAGTCTCCGGTCTTCTGGACCAGAGTCTCCGGTCCTTGGTTTTCCTCGTAGAGTGTTTTCTTGTTCAGCCCCTGGTGGGGGCCGGAGTTTCCGGCCCAATAGACCGGAGTTTCCGCCCCAGGCCGGAGTTTCCGGTCCCAGGGGCCGGAGTTTATGCCTGTGCTTTTCTCGTCTGAAAATGGTTCACCCCCTGGTGGGGGCCGGAGTTTCCGCCCCCAGGGGGCCGGAGTTTCCGGTGCAGGCCGGAGTCTCCGGCCACTTTGGCCGGAAACTCCGGTGTGAATCTGGCTGCAACGGCTACTTTTCTGGGAGGGGTATAAATACCCCTCCACCTTCCTCCAGCCAGAAAGTTGAGCCCAGCAACCTTTGCTTTCTCTCTCCTCCATTGTTGCAACCTCATTTCCTTGATAGCCCCCAATCCCTTTGTGGGTTGTGCCTCGGATTGTTGTTGAAAGCCGTTCGGGAGCCCCCAATCCCATTGTGGGTTGTGCCCCGGATTGTTGTTGAAAGGCTCCGGATTCCGCCTCGAAGGAATACCGATAGTGGAAGGTGAACCAAACCTTTGTGGTGCAGTTCATCGGAGAAGAGGGTGAAACCTTTGTGGTTGTTGAACCGTTGTGTCAGTTCACACCTCTCCAACGAGACGTACTCCCTTTCAAGGAGGAACTCGGGAATACATCCTCGTCTCCGCGTGCTTCGGTTATTTCTATACCTGAGCTTTTTACTTATGCACTTTACATTGTGATAGCCTTCGTGCTTGAAGTATTCTCTGTTGCTATCATCTTGTTGCTTGTCTTGCTTAGCATAAGTTGTTGGTGCACATAGGTGAGCCTAGTTTAGTTAGGTTGTTGGCTTGTTAATTTAAACACCTAGTTTTATTCCGCAATTAGCAAGCCTAAACCGGAAAAGTTTTAATCGCCTATTCACCCCCCCTCTAGGCGACATCATTGTCCTTTCAATATTGTGTCCCCGGTTATCCGATACCACCAGACACACTATCAAAGCATAATAGAGAGATCAAGACTTGTGGAACAACTGGCACATCACAGACTCTACGACACAAATCATTATAGCTCAACTCTTATAATAGAGAAAGATAGCAAATGACAACTAGAGGTCACAGACCCAACATTACAACAAGCGGAAGCAAATTAAGTTGTTCTAAACAATAAGATCCAAATATGGCCTAAGAGGCCTACAGATAAACATCCAGCGCCAGCTGTCCCGGGATGTCCCAAGCTGCCACCTGGGAACCCCAGACTACTCGTCGACGTCCACAAAGAACCCACCTTCGAGGTCGGTGAAGTCCTCCTCTGAAACAAAACAAACGACGTTGAGTTCGACGAACTCGCAAGATTATATATAGAGCTTTAGCTCGATGAGGCTTTCAAAGTTATATGGTTGTTTTGCATAAAGCTGATTTTATTTATGAAAACATAACTCAAAGGCATCGACTAGTCAGAATAATTTTAAAGAGGGTAAGAGGTAACTCTTTCTTCTGATCACCTTTTCTCATCATCAACCATCATTCACCACTGTACCTGTTCTACAAAGGCACCTCCCCGAATCACCCTCGAGGAAGCTCACCTTGCAATCTTGAGTAGTACCTTTAGTACTCAGTTTTTAATCATTCCGTTCAAGTTATTCTATGGTCTTATCGTCCTTTCCCAAGTTGTCCGTAACTGTGGACACGGCTTTTCGAAAAGATTTAACCCTGCAGGGGTGCACTGTGTTTACCTTCGGTACCACCCGGCCCATTGCCTACACGTAGCTCTCTTCCGGGGAAAGCCGGCTGAGTGGGAACGGTTACAACCTTTAACTTGTTAAAGACTAACCCAGTATCATCAGTGAGGACGGAGCAGCGATCCAACACCCTGCCCCGTGGCCACTCATTTTCCTAAGCACCACCATCCTCATCCCAGTTCATACCACCATCATCACGCACGCGCAAATGGAAGCTCAAACTAGAGGACCCTGGCTAGTCCCGCCCAAGTTAGTCGGTCGACGAGGGCTCCATATACCCCACCGAAAGGAAGCGCGCTCAGTCTTGGTTCAAGAGGTAAAGAACTCGCACCTAGGCGGCAAGAGTGAGACAAAGCACCACCTTACCAAAGTGGCCTCTCATCCCCACCTTTAAGCATTTTATTACCTGTCTCCACAATTTCTCCACCATCAACCATTCATCTCATCACCTGTTTCCAACATGAACCATCCGACGTACAACTAGGCATTTAACAAAGCATGGCTAAGCATCAACATTGCATAGTTAAGTATTTCAGTCCAACAATACAATCCTATGGATAATAGGAGGGGAAAACAGGTAATGGCATCGGAAAACTTAATGCAACTATAGGATACTTTAATCCAATAAAATTGACATTTGGAACCGCATGCAATATTATAGTGGAGAAATTATTTGCGGAAAATAGGATAAGACATGCTCAGAGGGGGATTACGCTTGCCTGGATCAACGTGCTGGTAGTACGGATCGTCACGATACTGTGGTGACACTTCCACTCCTTGATCTACCGATGCACAAACAATACCGGAGAGGAACAATCAAAACCACGGATAACACCGGTGCAATGCGCAAACACACGATGACATGACATTTTAATGCACCGACTTATTATAAGCTAACTGACAATTTAAATGGGGTGCGAAAGCTAATTACTTCAACTAGATAAGGAGACACCCCATAATTAACTTAATTATTCTCCTAGTTTCGGAAAGTGCATTACTGTTACGGTGATCAAATATGCATGACATTGATTTTAGAGGTTAGTTCACGAAGTTCCGGACATTTTTGGTATATCGAACACATTTTATGATGTCCCGATAAAAGTTGTTACATTTTTAAATTCCTCTTTTAAAGATGCCCTGATTATAAGTTAAACCAACATAGGACAGTTATTTAACCAAAATTAGAGGGACGAATACCTTAAACAGGAAAACTTTTGGTAGTGAGTCAAATCGGATTATCCGAATTTATTTGACTCAGAAAATCCGATCGAAGCAGCTCTCGAACATCGGCTAAGGACTAGCAATACACACGCACTGGAACACTTCGGATAATTCGAAGTATCTCTGGATCGGATTATCCGATCTCTCCGATGTTTTGCAAAAATCCACGAAGGACCTAAAACTTCCTCGCACTGGCCTACGTCGGATTATCCGATTTTTCCTCAGTTCGGAATATCCGAGCGGGCGAGCACGGCGGCGCGCGGCTGCCTGCGGTGCTACGGCGTCACAGGGCGAGAGAGGGAGAGTGGAGGTAGTGGGAAGGACCGCGAGCTCACCCTGAAGTTGTACGCGTGCTCGGGGAGGCCGGAGTTGCAACGGCGGCGACTAATTTGTTCACGGCGACGCTCGAACGGCAGCGGCAAGTCGGGGACGGAGACGGCGATTCCGGCTAACCCGGTTCGATTCCTCTGGTGGAGAGGAAGAAGACAGCGCGAGGGAGCGAGTGGTGGTCTCGGCTTGGCTCGGGGAGCCCTCAATCAACGGCGATGCGGCGGCGGAGCGCGGCGGCCATGGAGCTCGTGGAGGAAGAGGAAAGGGGAAATCGGGGGAGCAGGTGAGCGATGGGGTACGGAGTAGGAGGAGCAGGGCTGCATCGTGGTGCTCCTCTTCTCTCACGACGCGGCAGGAGGGCGTGGGCCTAGTGGCGAGCTCGCCACTGGCGCCATGCCGTGGCCCTGGGAGCTACAGGAGGAAAGAGATGAACTAATTGCGGAAAACCCCCTGGACAAATGTTTCCCATCACGAACTGGTCCTTTATGTTTTAATTTTAAAACCTCTTTAAAACCAGCACATTCAGTGATTTAATTAGAGCACTTAGATACTTTCAAAAATTATGAAATAATTTGTGTAGCCTTTTCATATCATGTGGAAGCTCCACAAAAATTGGCTCCTCCAAATAAAATGTTTTGAACCACTTTTGTTTAAAAAGGTTGGATAAGGCATTTTGCGAAATTCAAAATTGTTGCTCCTTTTATAATTTTAGGGAAGGGAAAAAATATAATTTTGGATCTCTTGAAACTTCCTTGACAAATATAAGTTGTCAAGATTTTTGTTTTGCAAGTTTGAGTGCCTTCACTGTTTTGAAATCTGTTGAAGCAAATTGGGCATTTTGTTTTAAGTGGTGCCAAACCACCACAATTCCCTAGCAACCACACAATTCCCTAGCAACAATTCCCTAGCAACAACATGATGCATGGAAGCCATGATGCAATGAACCAAAAGAAAAGTGAAAATTTGGTCCATATTTTACAATACCAGAAGTGGGCTGTTACAATTCTACCCCTCTTACAGGAATCTCGTCCCGAGATTCTAAGATTGCGGAAAAAGTCGGGATACTCTCACGGAGACTAGACTCTCTTTCCCAAGTTGCTTCTTCCTCGGAATGGTGAGACCACTGAACTTTGAGGAACTTGGTAGTCTTGTTACGGGTCTTCCTTTCGGCTTCATCCAGACACGAATAGGATGCTCGCGATAAGTGAGATCTTCCTGGAGATCCAGCTCCTCATGATTGACCCCATGGATAGGATCCTTGAAACACCGGCGAAGTTGGGAGACATGAAACACATCATGTACATTTGGAAGATGACCGGTAACTCCAATTGATAAGAAAGATCTCCTCGCTTGGCCAGAACGGTGAAAGGGCCAACATAGCGAGGGGCCAATTTCCCTTTGATACCGAAGCGGCGAACGCCACGAAGGGGAGAACGCGGAGATAAGCTTTATCACCAATTTCATAGTGAATTTCCTGATGGTGCTTATCATAGTAGCTCTTCTGCCTAGACTGAGCAATCTTCAGATTCTCTCTTATGATTCTGACCTTCTCCTCAGCTTCATTGATCACATCTGGACCAAAGAGTGCTCTCTCTCCGGTCTCGGACCAATTTAGAGGAATGCGGCATTTTTTTCCATAGAGAACCTCAAATGGAGCCATGCCCAGACTAGCTTGATAGCTATTGTTGTAGGAGAACTCCGCGAAAGGGAGATACTTTTCCCAACCCTTGCCAAAAGAGATTACACATGCCCGAAGCATGTCTTCCAAACTTGGTTCACTCTTTCGGTCTGACCATCAGTTTGAGGATGGTAGGCGGTACTGAAGTTGAGACGGGACCCCATAGCAGTTTGGAAACTCTGCCAGAATTGGATACAAAGATACTTCCACGGTCCGATATGATCCTCAGAGGGACCCCATGCAATGGAACAATACGAGCCAAATATAAGTCAGCAAGTTGACTTGCCCGTATATCATCACGGACTGGTAGGAAGTGAGCAACCTTGGACAGTCGATCAATGATTACCCAGATTGCATTGTTGCCCTTTTGAGATTGGGGAAACCCGGTGATGAAGTCCATACCGATTTCATCCCATTTCCACTCGGGACTGCAATAGGGCGAAGAGTGCCGGCAGGCCTTTGATGTTCAGCCTTTACCCGTCGACATGTGTCATTCAGCAACATACTTGGCAATTTCCGTTTCATACGAGTCCACCAGAATTGTGGTCGAAGGTCTTGGTACATTTTGGTACTACCGGGATGAATAGAGAGAGGTGATTCATGAGCTTCTTGTAGGATGAGCTCCCTCAAATTCCGGTTCTTTGGCACTACTAGACGGTCACCAAAATAAACAACCCGGATTCATCTCCGAGAAACATTTGGCCTTCCGCTAGCAATGTTCTTCTTGATATTCAGAATACCCTCATCAGCTTCTGAGCATCCTTAATCTGGTCTACAAGAGTAGATTTGATCTCCAGATTTGCAAGGTAGCCGGAGGGAACAATTTCCAGGTTCAAACGGGCAAACTCTTCATGAAGAGCGGGTTGAGCCTTCTCAATCATCAGATTGTTGCAATATGACTTCCGACTTAGCGCGTCAGCCACGACGTTTGCTTTGCCGGGTTGATAGTTCAGACTCACATCATAGTCCTTGATTAACTCCAACCAACGCCTTTGCCTGAGATTTAAATCCGGCTGGGTGAAGAGGTACTTCAGACTCTTGTGATCCGAGAAGATCTCGCAACGGTTACCAAACAGGTATGGTCTCCATTGCTTCAAAGCATAGACCACAGCGGCAAGTTCTAGATCATGAGTTGGGTAATTGTGCTCATGCGGCTTCAATTGGCGAGAAGCATATGCCACCACATGGCCATCTTGCATTAGCACACAGCCCAAGCCTTCTAGAGAGGCGTCACAGAAGACGACGAAATCCTTGCTGTGTCCGGCAGGACAAGCACAGGAGCGGACGTGAGTTTGGCTTTCAGTGTTTTGAAGCTCTCTTCAGCTTCGGCCGTCCATACGAACTTTTGTCCTTCTTGAGAAGGTCAGTCAGAGCCTTGGCTATCTTGGAGAAACCTTCGATGAATCGGCGGTAATAACCCGCCAATCCGAGAAAGCTACGGATGTCCTTGACTGACATTGGAGTTTTCCAATCCAAAATGGACTGAATCTTGTCGGGAATGACAGCCACACCATTAGCGGATATCACATGACCAAGGAAGACAAGATTATCCAACCAAAACTCACACTTGGAGAACTTGGCATAGAGGCGGTGTTCTCGAAGTCGTGTCAGAACCAACCGAAGATGTTCGGCATGCTCTTCATCAGTTTTGGAATAAACAAGGATGTCATGATGTAAATGACGACAAACTTGTCGAGATAATCCATGAAGATGGAGTTCATGAGCCTCATGAAAGTAGCTGGAGCATTGTGAGACCAAAGGACATGACGGTATACTCATATGAGCCATATCGAGTAACAAATGCCGTCTTTGGATATCCTCCTTTCTGATCTTGATCTGATGGTATCCTGACCTCAGATCCATCTTGGAGAATACCGTTGCACCAGCTAACTGATCCAACAGATCATTGATGCGAGGAATAGGATACTTGTTCTTGATTGTCACCGCATTCAACGGTCTATAGTCAGAGACTAGACGAGGCACGGTAGAATCTCTCTTCTTGACAAAGAGTACCGGACAACCCCAAGGTGAACTGCTAGGCTGGATGAAATCCTTCGCTAACAGCTGATCAATTTGCTCTTTCAACAGAGCCAACTCTTCCACCGGCATACGGTAGGGCTTCTTGGAAATTGGAGCAGTACCGGGAAGTAGATCTATGACAAACTCCACACTTCGGTCAGGAGGCATGCCAGGCAATTCTTTCGGGAACACATCCGGGAAGTCACACACCACGTGTATGTCCTGGATTTCAGGAGAGATTCGCCTTCCATAAAGCAAAGGAGGATCTCAGGGGAGTTGGGTATGACTGAAGATGGAGGTCTTGACCGTGCAGACCAATACTCAACAGTCTTACCGGAAGAACTGGTCACGGTAACGGTCTTGGCAGCACAGTCGAGATTAGCCCGGTATTTTACTAGCCAGTACATGCCCAGTATGACATCAATGCCATTTGACCTCAAAGCTATCAACGCGAATGGAAAGGAGTAGTAACCGACGGTAATCTGGACTTCAGGAGTAACCCCATCGGTCTGCCATTTGGAGCCAGGAGTGGAGATGACCAAAGGACGTCTCATTTTTATCAAACGGTATTTTGTGGTCCTTTGCAAAAGCAATGGATATGAATGAATGCGATGCCCCAGAGTTAAACAAAACGGTAGCAAGGTTGTTGTTGATTCGTAGCTCACCCATGAGAACGCCAGGGTCCTCTTCCGCTTCTTCAGCAGAGACGTGGTTCAGGCGACCACGCACAATAGGTCCAGCCTTGCCAGCTGGAGTGGCAGGGGCTCGTTCAGGAGTTCCCGTGATAGGTGCCTTCTGGGGGCACTCCCTGGAGTAGTGGCCAGCATGGCCACAGGTGTAGCAAGTGAGTCCAGGGGGAGCAGGTAGCATAGGACGGTACCCACTCCCGCCTACCCCAAGTGTCGTAGTAGTGGGGCGCGGCGGTGGTGGCCTGTATCCTGCGGCTCTCGGCATGAATGGAGCACGCGGCACGACGCTGTAGGGAACAAACACCCTATGCTTCTTGCTCCCAGAACCCGAGGAGCTCTGTTGGTCCCCATGTGCTGGCCTCTTGGAAGCCTCAAGTTCCTTTCTTCCTTGCTCAAGAGTGAGAGCCTGATTGAACAGCTCCTGGTAGGTCTGGAACTTGAAGGGCAGCAACTCATAGCGAAGCTGCGGCGCGAGACCCTTGCGGAACAGCTCTTGCTTGTCAGCATCATCGGTCACGTCCCTTGGGGCGTAACGAGAGAGATGGTTGAATTCACCAGCATAAGTGCGGATGTCCATACGTCCCTGTTGCAAGTCCAGGAACTCCCTCCTCTTCAACTCCATGATCGGCGGAGGGATGTAAGCCACACAGAAGGCAGTGCGGAAATCCTCCCAATTGAAGACATGGTTGGCAGGGAACAATGCCACATGGCTCTCCCACCAACAGCCAGCTGCACCAACCAAGAGATAGGTGGCGAAGTTGACTTGTTCAGCCACTGGGACATGCAACGCGGCGAACTTGCGCTCCAGTGCACGAAGCCAATCATCAGCTTCCAGTGGCTCCTTAGCATCAGCAAAGGTGGGTGGCTGTGAGCGCAGGAACTCAGTGAGAGTGTTGCAGCCATTCCTCTGTGCATTCTGCTGCACCAACTGCTCAAGCAACCGCTCATTTCGCCCACGGTTCTCCTCAATGGCCATCAAGACTTGAGCCATCGAGGGTGGTGGCGGCAGATCATCCTCATCATTGTTGTGGTTACCGCGGCCTCCGCGACCTCCTCGAGCCATTCTGGAGATTTGACAAAGACACAGTTAGTATCTTCCTCCAAATGGTTAAAACAATATCATTAGCGTCTACTCAAGTACACAGACTAGGGACGATAATACTTTGGGTAACAACAACAAGGAACCAAAAAGGATAGAATTTGGGTCAAAGATCAGCATCATGTGCTACTAGCGTGGGATTCAAGTAGTAAAAACCACGTGAGTCAACACACTCTAGTTGGCACAATCCGGGACCTTATGTTCAAGTCCTTGGGTTAAAACCCAACAAAGGAGCAAATGATTAGACTCGGTAGGAACACCTGAGTTGATTTCGGATTACAGCACAGCGGGAGCAACTGGACACATAACACTAAAGGTCGAACCCACCCACGTTTCACTCCTAATTTTGAAGTAACAGATGAGAAGTAAAACCTTTAACTCAAATCGAGATAAGATTGCTCCGAGATTAGAGTGTAACCAGGTGAGGAGTAAAAAGAATCCTAAGATGGTTTTCACAACTCATTTTTAGGTTAAAAATATTTTCACAAACACTAAACTCAACATCGACCAGTAGAAGGGTTTCCTACATGCAGTACTGCTCTGATACCAACTTGTGGCGCCCTGATGCATCCAAAATGCATCTACTTTTCCAAGTACTTTGCCTCATAATTTGCTCCGGAATCTTCTCATATCTATTATATTATTAAAACAACAAACAATCAGCGGTGGAGATTTTCCAGACTAAAACTAAGATGTATAAACGGTGTAGATTTGTCACGCACAACAATTTTGGAAAGTACAAGGCTTACGCGCATAGATGTCCAACGTCAACACGCAGATGCAATCTGAAAAAAATAGGACATCTATCCATAGCCTTGCTAGCCTAATCACGTACAATAATTTTGGAAAGTCCACGACTTGCACACAAAGAAAAGGACACCGCCCGTAAAAGCCTTCGTGTACGTAGACTAATCAATCGGATGTAGCATAATTTATTTCCTAGGGGATTCATGCCGTTGTCCACGCCTGCCGGCGGCCGGCCGTCGCCCTCCGCAGTAGCCCAATCGCCTTTCGGATTGTCGATCTACACGCGAAGGAAGGAAGAAGTGGCCGTACTTGCCAGCGGCGGTGGCCTTAAGGCTACGAGCTCATAGCCGTGATTGGTGTTGCTTTGCTAGAATCAACTCCATGTCGATTTCGATCCACATGTGTACGATGGACAAGTTGCACGCCGCCGCGTGGAGAAGTAATCACAATGGACGTTGCGTGGATCTGATCGGCTACTACCATTCCCCGGCCAGCATGAAGCCTCAGATCGATGAGGTCGAAGCAACTACGTCGATCTCGCTCTGATCAAACTAGCTCCAGGGAAGGAAGCCGATCTCACGCCTTGGATGCCGATGAACACACAAGGTACCGTAAATTTAAGGAGACATGATGGAACTATACGGCCGTCTGTCCTATGGTCGTCGGCTTTCTATGTTCCTGGAGAAACTGGTACCGAACAATGAATCGCTATGAGCCTATGACGCCGGCGCATGCAATCAGCCACGAGCCCACGACGCACCACCGCCGCTTATGACGCGCAGTCTCGCAAGCACACGTACTATTTGGATCAAGTACAAGTGGTCGTGCACTCGGCCAAGTTAGGGAAGAAGATGATAACTAACGCATCACACTCCAGATTCGTCCTTCAACTGCCCTGAATAATCGAGTCAACACATGACTGCTTCGGGACCATGCCGGCATATGCTGATCCATACCGTGCATCGCCGCCGCCGCCGCAACTATGCTTAGCCCACCGTCACGCAAGCAATCGATTTGCTGCAGGGCATAATCAGGTGCACAAAACAAACACCAAGATTCAGATTATACAGTTGATTTATGACAGCCACGCCCAGGTTATCATGGTGCGCTGGTATGCAAGGAACGCACGATCGGCAAACTGAAGACACGATACGCGGCATCCATGGTGGCCTTTGATCGAACCAACGATCGGACAACTCAAGACACGAGGCACCGCAGCCACGGTGACCAGGCAGATGTTTCGATCAATGAGATGCATGAGACGGGACAGATACAAAGAGGCAAGCACAAGTGGTATGCCCACGGCAGTGGATGATTTGGTTATCAAAAATGCGATGCTTGATTATTTTCAGATCAGGGACGGCAGTGCTGCAGGCATTAGTATTTCCTTGCAGTACCAGCTACTCTCAGGTGTAACCTTGCTATAGCCTCAACAAAGCAGGACTTCCATAGCCGAGAACCCGAGAGTCCGAGACACATGCACATGCTATCTGAATCTATAAGGCTGTATGGCTGCACCAAATAAGAGTAGCTAAACGTTCACCACCCATGTTAGCCGCTCAGGAATTGGTAGTGCAACTCTTCGCATGCATAAATAATGCAAGAATGGATTTGAGGTACATGTGGCTGGACGCCTGCATCAATGCAAATACCAGATGGATAGCACACCACTGGGGAAAAAATTCTTAATTAGTAGAATCACATATATATAGTCACCCATATAATAAAGTACTCCCTCCCCTCCGATCAATCTTTTGGAGATTCCAATATGGACTCCATACGGAGCAAAAAAGAAATTAATCTACACACCAAAATATGACTATATAGTGTTTCGCAAAAACAAAATATGACAATATACATCTATATATGTATGAATTAAGAAAATCCTAATAAAGGCTTATGTTTAAGAACAGAGGGAAGAGGCTTCTAGAGTACTATTTTTTTACAATCCTCTCTGTATCTCTTTTCAATATTGATTACATTTGCCTACGAGCATATACAAAGATGTTTGATTTCATTTGGGAGTAAACTGCTCTCATTTTTTTGATGTCTCTACCTATTCACATAGGAAAAAGAACTGCACAAGCAATTATAATTAGCTTATTATATTTCCTCTTAAAGGTATCATTGTGAGTCTGACAACAAGCACGGTAGATGATGTGACACTGTAATATTTGTGTCCTTTAAGTGCGCTCTTTCTGTAGGTGAAAATCCTGATATCCTGAAAGTGAAGTCTTGGACTATTAATGGCAGGTGGAACAGAGTGATTAATTAGTATGTGAAATATGGATATAGCCTTTGAACTCCCATATGCGTGTACAATCTATCAGTTCCAATGCAAACTTGGTGCGCATTAAATTATCATATTGTGATGCCCCGTTCGTCAGAAGAATTGGAAACAATGCTAAAACTTACTTCCTCGGGTTATGGAAAACAATAAAGCCTTTTCTTTAGATGTTTCAATGTTACCTTATATTTGCAAGTGTCAAATCCTTAAGGTAATGGCTGTGGAATGAGTGAAGATTTCATACTTGCTCTGTTTCAAAAAATTGAAAATATAATTTTAAAAAATTATTTGAAAAATTATGGATGTTCTTAATTATGTATATAATATAAGCGTGTAAAATTACAATGCAAAATATTTGTATTATAACCTACACAATAATAAGACAATTGGAAGTACTAATAAATCTTTATTAACGTTTCCATAGATGCAAGCGAGAAGTCACAATGAATTTCTAGACATTGAAGACAAAATACAAATTGATGTGTAGAGTCCACTCCTGCATAATAAAAAATTAATTAGTTTGTGAACATTTGTCATCTAGCCGCGCAATTGCGCGGGCCACCCAGCTAGTTTGAATAAAACTGCTGAATCTGACGCTGTTTTTAGCAAAGTCTCTTCTCTGGCTATTTTGCAGGAAATTAAATGGGGAAAAATACCACGCCAATTTTTATGGAAAAGGAAGGCAATGGACCAAAGATGGACACAAGGAAGCGCTCGAGGGCCAAAAGGGGGGTCCCACGCGGCCCCTGTACCTGGCCGCGTGGGCCCCACCAAATGGGCCTCGGGCACCGCCTCGCCTTCGGTCTTCGACGTACCCCCTCATATATACAGAAAAGTGCGTGCCCTAGAGGAGAGGAGTTTTCGCGAAACAGAACGCCGCCACCATCACGATCTTCGTTTCGGGGACAGATTGATCCAGGATTTCTCCTCCGGTGGAGGGATCCGGAGGCCGTCTTCACCGCCTTCATCACCGCCTTCATCTCCATCGACCATGAGCCCCTTCACCATCACCATGTGTGAGTAGTCCGCTGTAGGCATGTGAGGTGGATGGGGATTGGATGAGATTGATCATGTAATGCTACCCGTTGTTCGGGATTTTAGGGTTTTATCTTGAGGATACTTTTGTATTGTGTTGATGCACTCTTGCTATGTTTAATGCTTGCTACTAGGGCCCGAGTGGCATGATTTCAGTACTGAACTTATATTGCCCCATCATATATTTGAGTTTGGTATTTATCTGCAAAGTGTATCACCTGCTATTATGTTGAACCTGCGAACCCTAAACGTGACATATAGGGAAAACAAGGGGGAGATGTTTTAGTTTGAGGATTCTATGTGTTCATGAAGTGTTAATGCATTGTTCCGGTCTATTCGAAAGGGTAGACCTTAATTACCTGTAGTTCCAAGTTGGCCCCGGTGAAATGGGCAGGTTGGACAATAGATGTTGTGCAAATTCTCTTGGTTAGTACGCACAACTAAATATGGAACACATACCTACATATATCGGAGTTAGAGATAGGTCCCATTGTTATTTGTTTCTTATTATATGATCAATCTCATTCTTGCAACACCCCGCTATCACCTCATGCCTACGTTTTAAATCTCTGAGTTACACTTTCACTTTTCCGGTGAAAACTGGGAAACACTTGTTCACTGCTACTGTTCTGCTTGTTACTTGAATCATACTACTGCCATCACTATTACTGCTGCAAGTTATTGATATACAGGTGTGGTTGAGAGTGACGCCTCAATTGCCAAGGTCTTATTGATATTCTTGTGTTCCCATCGAGTCGAACTATAAATTTGGGTAATACTTCCCAACGAAGACTTCAGCGATCCCCTATACTTGTGGGTATCAAGACGTTTTCTGGCGCCGTTGCCGGGGAACCTAGCTTTATTGGTAAGACAACTTGTTATCATCTATTTGCTGCTTTTGCTTGTTCCTAACCATGGGAAAGGAAAAGACTACTCCGAAGGAAGTGAGGCCTTCAACTACTCGCAGAGGTACGGATTTGCCAAGTAGGCCAAACTTTTCACCTAATGTTGCTTCTGCTGTTGCTCCTAAGAAAAAGGAAAGGTTTTATCTAGTTCACCATTGTCTAAAATGTCTACTAGTAATGAAAATGATTTATTATGTGGTAGCATAGACAAAGAAGTGACACCTGAAACATCTGAGATAACTGAAACACCTGAAAATGTGGAATCTGAGTTAGAAGATAATGAATACTGTGATGATGAATTTGAAACTTCTTCTGAGGAAGAGGAGGCATTTACTATGGCTTTTATGAATTCTGACTTTGATAAATTGGATAAACTTGATAGCTATAAAAATTCTCCTCTTGATGGATATTTTCCTATTACTGAGAAAATGAATGCTCCTGCTATTAAAATTAAAGATAAAGATTATGAGTTTAGTGTTGATCCTGAAATAATTGAAAAAGCTGAAAAATATAAGTTTTATGGTAGAGAGGATGAGTTTCCTTTTGAACACATTGCTGTCTTGCATGACTTATCTGTGTTATTTGGTAAAGATGAAATCCATCAACGCTACTATTTCTTAAAGCTGTTTCCTTTTACTTTGGGAGGAAGTGCTAAAACTTGGTATAATCGTTTAGAACCTGGATGTATTACTAGCAAGGAAGAATGTTTGCAGGTATTCTATAATAAGTATTTCCCTGCTGATAAGATTCATGGTTTGACTGTTGCGATTAGCACTTTTCACAGAAAGAGAAGGAGGATTTACCCCAAGCTTGGGGGAGGTATAGTAAGATGGTTAGGAAATGTCCTACCCATGGCTTCAAGAGTAATGAAATACTTGATATATTTTACAATGGTCTAACCGAAAACACCAGAGGCTATCTTGATGGTATTGCAGGTAATGTTTTCAGGGAAAGGACCGTTGATGAAGCAACTGAGCTATTGGAGACTATCTCTAGGAATTATGAAGACTGGAATATTGAAGAGATATTTCCGGAGAAGAAAGGAGGCATGCTCAAATTGGATAACGAAACAATGAAAGAAGCTTCCAAGGCTATTAAAGAGAAGGGAATTAAAACCTCTCATCTTAAGGAATTATCTGAAATGGGTGTTAAACTTCCTGATGATCAACCATGTTTTCCAATTCAAGTCAATGCTATTAGCTCCATAAAAGGTAATGAAAAGGTAACACCTCCTGTTGATGTATCCTACATGAATGATTTTGCTTATCATCATAATCCTGAGGAGCATAATATTAGAATGACTATTATGGAGAACTCTCACAAAATTAAATCTCTTCGAGAAAGTTTACATGCTAGTGTGGGAGAGGTAAAAAGAATTGTTAAACACTGTGAGATGATGAATAATCAAGTTGAACAAATGGTTTCTCTTCAAAATCAATTGTATGAAAGTCTTATGGTGAAGAAACAGGTTTGTGGAGTTAACACTAGGGGAGGTGCAAGTACTCAGGATCCTGATTTTCCTGAAGGCCATCCCAAGAGAAAAGAACAAGAAGCTCTCAAGAAGAAATCTTCTGCAGGAAAATCTCCCAATGAAAACAAGGACATTGATGACTCTGAAGAGCAAGATAAGGATATTTCTATTTCTGATGCTGAGACTGAAGATAATAATAATGAAGAAGAAGAATCACCTTCACCTGAAGAAGAGCCACAAGAGGATGAAAATATTGAAGAACCTGAACCTAATGATAAAGAAGACCCTCCACCATCTACTGAGAAGAATAAGAAGAAGAGCCATCCTAATCCACAAAGAGGTAAAGATAGGGATCCGTGGGTACAAAAACCCATACCATATCCCCAAGAGGTAATAAAAACTTTGGATGATGCTAGATTTGAGAAATTCTTTGAGTTGATTAAGTCTTTGTGTTTGCAAATTCCTCTTGTTGATGCTATTAAAATCCCTCCATATTCCAAATACATGAAAGACATTGTGACTAATAAAAGAAAGATTCCTACTGATGCAATAACTGCTATGCTTGCTGAATATTCCTTTAAAGGGAAAATGCCTGAAAAACGTGGTGATCCTGGTATTCCAACTATTCCTTGTCATATTAAAGAAACTTACGTGAAATATGCTCTATGTGACTTAGGAGCTGGTGTTAGTGTTATGCCTTTTTCTTTATATAAGAAACTTAACCTAAACAAATTGGTTCCAACTGAAGTATCATTACAAATGGCTGATAAATCAACTGCTGTGCCTATAGGAATATGTGAGGATGTCCCTATCTCTATTGCTAATGTGTTAATCCCTACAGACTTTGTTGTGTTAGAAATGCCTGAAGATGATAATTTGTCTATTATTCTTGGAAGACCCTTTTTAAACACTGCAGGGGCTGTTATAAATTGCACTGAGAGCAAGGTAACATTCAATGTCAAGGGAAATGAGCACACTATCTATTTTCCTAAGAAGAAATCTGTTACTATGGTAAGCCAGAGTGTGAACTCCATTAAAAGGAATACTCTTATAATAGGAAGCTTTGAGTTTGCATTGCCACCTCCTGAACCAAAATATGCTATCTTAATGATTGGAACTATTCCAATCAAATATGAGGTGACTTGAAATTGCTCAGAAACATATAAAATAAAGAATCATGTATTATATCTTTTGCATATTATTAATGAGACTTGATCAACCTCATTACTAATATGAAAATGATGCAAACTTGATTCCCATAAAAATTTTGCATTTTTAGTTTATTCATTATAGAATTTTTAGATTATTTGCATGAGCATAATTATTTCAAAGTGCAGAAATTCCAGAAATGTAGTTTGAAAAATTCTGTTCAGAAAATTTCTCGAAAAATTCCAGAAAAATTGGAGGTAAGTTATTTTACCAGAGGAACTAACAGCCAAAAGGGAGACACCAGAGGGCCACCAGGGCCCAAAAGGGGGTGTCCCACGCGGCCACAGTACCTGGCCGCGTGGGACCCACTATTTTGGCCCACAGAGGGGGTTAGGTGAGTATCCAGTGCCCATCTCCTTCCCCTCGACAGGAAACCAGCCCCAGGTATTTTTCCCAAATTTTCTCGAGCTCTCTTCCTGCTATCCTTGGATCTCCAAGTTTAGGGCAGATTTTTCAAATCTGTTTGGTGGGATTGCTCATTGGTATGTGACTCCTCCACTCATCCAATTACTTTTTGTTCTTATGCCTCATGCATGAAGTATTTTGCTGCACTAGGTGTCACCCTTTTATGCTTAGGAAATCCATAGATTCAAGTTTTCTAGTTGATATTGATGCATGATATTGATGTGGAGACTATTTATGGATGGCTTAATGTTGTTTTAAGGTGTTACATCTTGATTTTTGTTGAATATTGTTTTTGGGCAGCAAGGTATCATGTTTAGCAAGGGCAAAGCTTTGGTTGGGATGAGCTCAAGACCAAGAAGAAGAGTGCAAAGTCTCCCTCAATTATGATGACCACCATCTTGGGAGGATGATGCATTCTTTGTAGGGGAGAAGCTGAAAATACATACAACAAGATGGCAAGATCCCTATGTTCTTGACAGTGGGGATCAAAGAGGACTTCGACACCTTCGTCTACAACTGGTTTGGTTTCTCAGAACCCCAAGATACATATGAAGAACTCTCTCGGGAATTCTCTCTACCTTCAGATTTGAGGGCCCGGAGCCCAAAAGCACAGGAAGAAAGTAAGGCACCCTCTTACCTTTGTTTGCAAATTTACTATGAGAGGTGAGCGCCTTGTTATGTCTCTAGGGGAATTTTGCAATGCTATTGGTGTAGAAAATTCAGGGAGTTGGAGTGAAACTCGTGCTGATACCAACCATGAGCTTGTTGAGTTTTGGCATACTATATCTGTAAACTCTCATGATAGATTAAATAGGGGTAAATTTACTCATATACAGCACCCAAGTTTGAGATATTTTGCGTTGTTTCTTGCAAGAGGATTTCTTGCTAGGGATAACAATTCTGCTTGCACTGGACCAATGGTTTATCTACTAAAATGTGCAAAAGAAAATACACCGTGTGAATATAACTTGGGAGTCATACTTGCTAGATCTTTGCATACTGCTGTGAGTAGAAATATTACTGATCAAACTCCTATTTATGCTGGTGCTATTGCTACTATGGTGTACAATTACATTAAAAACGAGAGAGGATATGGTGATAACATGGGTACTCTAGTGCGAGTCCAAATTACTTGATTTTGCTTTGACTACTCGCATGGATATAAGTACGTTGTATGGGGACATTATCTGTATAACTATTTGAGCACTAGTGGGCAGCGAGTGTCCATTAGGCTCCCCCGTACTGACCTTTTTGACAGGAGTACCGGAAAATGGATAGTGGAAGAGGCGCCGCCTCAGGAGGAGCCACAAGCTCCAGAGACACAGGGGTACATACCTCAGGCGGAGCCCCTGTACCCAAGCATGCAAGGCTACCCATATAGTTACTACCCTGGAAGTGGAAGTGGATACGGCAACTACCCAGGATACTAGCTTGATCGCAAGCTTGGGGGAGTACTTCTCTTACTCTCCATTCATTGTTTTATATCACCGTTATATTGCTATGATAAGTTTCTTGAAAACAAAAACACAAAAAGATTTTATTTGTTTCTTTTACTTCTGGTTGTTTGTCTTTTGTTTCTTAGAACGAAAAATAACAAAAATATTTTCGTTTTCTTGAAACAAACGCAAAAACGGAGGTGCAGAAATTGCTGAAATCTGCTCGCTGTTTTATTTTTCATTTTTTCTCTGTAACTCCGATTGAGCTGAAATTTTAACCACTGCTGCAACACATCATAACCTACACACACGTAAAATATGAGATTTTTCTGAGGTGTCTAGGTAGGGTAAAAACAGTACTGTATGCAGTGACATTTTCGGCAGATTTGAGTTTTCATTGCGCAGTTCAAGATGGGAGAGGAGAACAACGATGATGAGTTGATGGTGCATGAAGTGGATGAAAGGTATGACACCTTTGCCGTGTTTATGTGGACTTTTTAATAACAGCAAGTGTGCACATCATAATTTCTTTGACATCTAGTAAAGTGGTAGCAAACGTTTATCTTTTCCGTGTTCTAGTATGTTATATGTTAATGCATTGTTCCGGTCTATTCGAAAGGGTAGACCTTAATTACCTGTAGTTCCAAGTTAGCCCCGGTGAAATGGGCAGGTTGGACAATAGATGTTGTGCAAATTCTCTTGGTTAGTACGCACAACTAAACATGGAACACATACCTACATATATCGGAGTTAGAGATAGGTCCCATTGTTATTTGTTTCTTATTATATGATCAATCTCATTCTTGCAACACCCCGCCATCATCTCATGACTACGTTTTAAATCTCTGAGTTACACTTTCACTTTTCCGGTGAAAACTGGGAAACACTTGTTCACTGCTACTGTTCTGCTTGTTACTTGAATCATACTACTGCCATCACTATTACTGCTGCAAGTTATTGATATACAGGTGTGGTTGAGAGTGACGCCTCAATTGCAAAGATCTTATTGATATTCTTGTGTGCCCATCGAGTCGAACTATAAATTTGGGTAATACTTCCCAATGAAGACTTCAGCGATCCCCTATACTTGTGGGTATCACGCCCCGACCCGACTGCTATACAGTGATACTGTGTCCCCGGTTATCCGATACCACCAGAGACACTATCAAAGCATAATAGAGAGATCAAGACTTGTGGAACAACTGGCACATCACAGACTCTACGACACAAATCATTATAGCTCAACTCTTATAATAGAGAAAGATAGCAAATGACAACCAGAGGTCACAGACCCAACATTACAACAAACAGAAGCAAATTAAGTTGTTCTAAACAACAAGATCCAAATATGGTCTAAGAGGCCTACAGATAAACATCCAGCGCCAGCTGTCCCGGGATATCCCAAGCTACCACCTGGGAACCCCAGACTACTCGTCGACGTCCACAAAGAACCCACCTTCGAGGTCGGTGAAGTCCTCCTCTAAAACAAAACAAACGACGTTGAGTTCGACGAACTCGCAAGATTATATATAGAGCTTTAGCTCGATGAGGCTTTCAAAGTTATATGGCTGTTTTGCATAAAGCTGATTTTATCTATGAAAACATAACTCAAAGGCATCGACTAATCAGAATAATTTTAAAAAGGGTAAGAGGTAAATCTTTCTTCTGATCACCTTTTCTCATCATCAACCATCATTCACCACTGTACCTGTTCTACAAAGGCACATCCCTGAATCACCCTCGAGGAAGCTCACCTTGCAATCTTGAGTAGTACCTTTAGTACTCAGTTTTTAATCATTCCGTTCAAGTTATTCTATGGTCTTATCGTCCTTTCCCAAGTTGTCCGTAACCGTGGACACGGCTTTTCGAAAAGATTAAACCCTGCAGGGGTGCACTGTGTTTACCTTCGGTACCGCCCGGCCCATTACCTACACGTAGCTCTCTTCCGGAGAAAGCCGGCTGAGTGGGAACGGTTACAACCTTTACCTTGTTAAAGACTAACTCAGGATCATCAGTGAGGACGGAGCAGCGATCCAACACCCTGCCCCATGGCCACTCATTTTCCTAAACACCACCATCCTCATCCCAGTTCATACCACCATCATCACGCACGCGCAAATGGAAGCTCAAACTAGAGGACCCTGGCTAGTCCCGCCCAAGTTAGTCGGTCGACGAGGGCTCCATATACCCCACCGAAAGGAAGCGCGCTCAGTCTTGGTTCAAGAGGTAAAGAACTCGCACCTAGGCGGCAAGAGTGAGACAAAGCACCACCTTACCAAAGTGGCCTCTCATCCCCACCTTTAAGCATTTTATTACCTGTCTCCACAATTTCTCCACCATCAACCATTCATCTCATCACATGTTTCCAACATGAACCATCCGACGTACAACTAGGCATTTAACTAAGCATGGCTAAGCATCAACATTGCATAGTTAAGTATTTCAGGCCAACAATACAATCCTATGGATAATAGGAGGGGAAAACAGGTAATGGCATCGGAAAACCTAATGCAACTATAGGATACTTTAATCCAATAAAATTGACATTTGGAACCGCATGCAATATTATAGTGGAGAAAATATTTGCGGAAAATAGGATAAGACATGCTCAGAGGGGTGATTACGCTTGCCTGGATCAACGTGCTGGTAGTACGGATCGTCACGATACTGTGGTGGCACTTCCACTCCTTGATCTACTGATGCACAAACAATACCGGAGAGGAACAATCAAAACCACGGATAACACCGGTGCAATGCGCAAACACATGATGACATGACATTTTAATGCACCGACTTATTATAAGCTAACTGACAATTTAAATGTGTGCGAAAGCTAATTACTTCAACTAGATAAGGAGACACCCCATAATTGACTTAATGATTCTCCTAGTGTCGGAAAGTGCATTACTGTTACGGTGATCAAATATGCATGACATTGATTTTAGAGGTTAGTTCACGAAGTTTCGGACATTTTTGGTATATCGAACACATTTTATGATGTCCCGATAAAAGTTGTTACATTTTTAAATTCCTCTTTTAAAGATGCCCTGATTATAATTAAACCAACATAGGACAGTTATTTAACCAAAATTAGAGGGACAAATACCTTAAACAGGAAAACTTTTGGTAGTGAGTCAAATCGGATTATCCGAATTTATTTGACTCGGAAAATCCGATCGAAGCAGCTCTCGAACATCGGCTAAGGACTAGCAATACACACGCACTGGAACACTTCGGATAATCCGAAGTTTCTCTGGATCGGATTATCCGATCTCTCCGATGTTTTGCAAAAATCCACTAAGGACCTAAAACTTCCTCGCACTGGCCTACGTCGGATTATCCGATTTTTCCTCAGTTCGGAATATCCGAGCAACTGGGCGAGCACGGCGGCGCGCGGCTGCCTGCGGTGCTACGGCGACACAGGGCGAGAGGGGGAGAGTGGAGGCAGTGGGAAGGACCGCGAGCTCACCCTGAAGTCGTACGCGTGCTCGGGGAGGCCGGAGTTGCAACGGTGGTGACTAATTTGTCCACGGCGGCGCTCGAACGGCAGTGGCAAGTCGGGGACGGAGACGGCGATTCCGGCCAACCCGGTTCGATTCCTCTGGTGGAGAGGAAGAAGACGGCGCGAGGGAGCGAGTGGTGGTCTCGGCTTGGATCGGGGAGCCCTCAATCAACGGCGATGCGGCGGCGGAGCGCGGCGGCCATGGAGCTCGTGGAGGAAGAGGAAAGGGAAATCGAGGGAGCAGGTGAGCGATGGGGTACGGAGTAGGAGGAGCAGGGCTGCATCGTGGTGCTCCTCTTCTCTCACGACGCGGCATGAGGGTGCGGGCCAGTGGCGAGCTCGCCACTGGCGCCATGCCGTGGCCCTGGGAGCTACAGGAGGAAAGAGATGAACTAATTGCGGAAAACCCCCTGGACAAATGTTTCCCATCACGAACTGGTCCTTTTCTGTTTTAATTTTAAAACCTCTTTAAAACCAGCACATTCAGTGATTTAATTGGAGCACTTAGACACTTTCAAAAATTATGAAATAATTTGTGTAGCCTTTTCATATCATGTGGAAGCTCCACAAAAATTGGCTCCTCCAAATAAAATGTTTTGAACCACTTTTGTTTAGAAAAGTTGGATAAGGCATTTTGCGAAATTCAAAATTGTTGCTCCTTTTATAATTTTAGGGAAGGGCAAAAAAAAATATAATTTTGGATCTCTTGAAACTTTCTTGACAAATATAAGTTGTCAAGCATTAGTGCCTTCACTGTTTTGAAATCTGTTGAAGCAAATTGGGCATTTTGTTTTAAGTGGTGCCAAACCACCACAATTCCCTAGCAACCACACAATTCCCTAGCAACAATTCCCTAGCAACAACATGATGCATGGATGCCATGATGCAATGAACCAAAAGAAAAGTGAAAATTTGGTCCATATTTTACAATACGAGAAGTGGGCTGTTACAGGGGGTATAGGCTGAACCGAGGCCATTGAGAATATAGCCTTTCAACTCATCATCATCGATTTTCTTTCCAGCAGCCGCAAGTTCCATAGCAAACCCCTTCATGGTGGTAATGAACTTGTCAGCCGTCATAGCCAACTTCTTTGTGTTAGCAAGAGAGCCATGGAGGGTGTTGCTCTGTGCCTTAGACTGAGAAGAAAACAGCTCCACAATAGAAGACCACACATCAGAACAGTGCTCGAGACACATGACATGGGCCATGATTTCAGGAGAGAGAGTTTTGACAAACCAGCTTAGAACTTGCTGATCACGGATGAGCCACACTCCGTACACGGGGTTGGCTTCGATTGTCTTCTTCTTGGTCGCATCATCCACAACCTCCAAAGTTTCCGGCGGTGGAGCGTCGGAGCCATCAAGTAACCCCATGACCATAGCACCACGAACAGCCGGCAGAACTTGCATCTTCCACAACAGAAAATTGGATATGGTGAGCTTCTCCGTAGGTGGCGCCCCGAGCTGGGACACCAAGGACATCGCGGTCGTGGAGGAGGACGCCATTGGGAGGGAGGGAGGTTTGTTTTGTTCTTCACCTCCGATCGGAGACCGGAGGGCAGATCGCACGGCGGCGATTTTTCTTCTCTGTCTTCTTGATTTCTTCTTCTTCACCACCGGTCAGAGCCGGAGGGCGGATCGCAGGGCACTTCGGCTACATCGATTATGTTCTTCTTCTTCTTCTTCTTCTTCTTCTTCTTTGTTTCTTCGGTGATCGTCGGAATCAATCTAGGGTTTTGATTTTCGCTAGACAGGAAGAGGAGGCTCTGATACCATGTCGTTGTTGCTATGCGGGAACGATACCCCAATCCAGGGGTTCAGTTACGTGTTATAAGGGGCAGGAATAACCCCTGCCAGAGTATGTACAAGTTGGAGTAGGATACGGGTGGTATACTATACCATACCGTATCCTACTCATATTACATCTCTAACAGACTAGACCTGTCGAATGGCATGTTTGTCCCATGTCCGACACCCTGAGAGGTACTCTAAATTTGGGGCTCTTTCGGTGGTGCTAGACATGATTTGGGGCGATCCATTAGGGATGTCGCTGAGGGCAATTTTTAATGTCCGGGTCCCAATGGATATTTGGGACGTGCAGTTTACACGCACGCACGTACCAACGTACGTATGCACTGCATGTTTACCGTGACCGATGACTCTAGCGGGGGACAAGAACGCAAACCTTCGAGGTGCTCCGCAGACTGCACCCCACCCGTGTGTATGTACTCTCCAGCAGCAAATGTTTCAAACTTTGAATATATTCCCGCGCCGAAGACAATACTCCGAAATGCAGCATCACTCTATGTGAATGCTAGTACTAGAATAATGAAAGCGCCATGGCAGTGCTACTCTGAGCCTAATGGTATAGCTAGAGTATTCTCCAAAAATTCAAATGGTGTAGCACGAGTGTCCCTAATAGATACATCCACTTTTGAACAAACTTGAGACACCTATTTTTAGACGAAGGGAGTAGCTTGGAGTATTTAGCAAGAATGCAAAGTTGGTAGTACGTGGCAAATTGAAGTGCAAAGTCTCGTACTAGTACCATGAGTGCTGTCACCAACAAATCGTGTAGCACATATTAAGCCTTGTTGACAGCAAAATCGATATCTAACCCCCATGCATGTCAATGCTCCAGTTAATGTACGAAATTCAAAAACTTAAAAAATTCATGAAAAGTTATTTTTTATCCAAAAATTATATTCTAAAAGTAACACTCGTGACTCACTGAACATATCTTAGAAAAACAATTATACCTAAGAAATGTATGATTTTTTTTAAGATGCTTATAGGGTATTTTTTTTATCATAAACTGTTCATAGATAAGTTTTATGTATAAAAAAACACATATGAATGAGATTTATTCAATATTTCGGATGGAAAATTAGTGTTCAAAAGTATGTTTATTATTTCTTATAAGGAATCGACAAAAACATATGATTTTTTGAGACAAAATTATTATATTCTGTGATCTGTTTAGTTTTTCACGAATATTTGAATTGTAAAATTATATGGATTTTTTTTTGAGTAACCAGCTTCATTAAGAGTTGCACTCCCTTACACCTAGCTAGTGTATCCACACAAAAACTCATATATTTTTTATGAATAATCTTTTTTTATGATTCTAAAGGTTGTCAATTGAAGCATTGGCATACAGGGCTAACTATCTGCTTTGCTTTCAACGGGTTAATTAGTTAACTGGATAACCAAGTGGGGAAGTCGCAACAGATTAGACCACAACATGGTGGAAACCGCAAAAATTCCGTCCAAGTGGTGTTTTACGCAACGCGCGTAGAAGGAGCTGGTGGAACATGCAATTTCCTGTTGTGTTTATGCTTTGAGTGATTGTGGATTGATTTGTGTGAAACTTGACTTAAACTATTTGTGGATAATGGATGAAGTATTTGTGTTAAGTACTATTTGTGTATAGAATCATTTAGATACGAGTTTCATCATATTGATGTCACATATATTTGCAATTATCAATATAGGTCACAAGGTGTGCTGCCCTATTTTACATCATCTGAAATTTCAATGGCGTCCTATTATACATCATTTGGATTGGAGTAAACAAATTTGGTGATGTAAAACGCAGAAATTGATCATGTAAAAACAAAAACTGAGGCCCTATTTTACATCATCTGTTGGAGTTGCTCTTAATGCCGCATCACTACTTCACTAGAAACTAGAGAGTACTCTACTATGGCAATGAAACCGCCATGGCAGTACCTAATCCTAGTGTTATAGCTAGAGTATTTTGCAAGAATTCAAATGGTGTACAAAGTGTCCCCTGGTCGATGTTGTGGCTTAGAGTATTTGCCAAGGATTGCAACGTGCCAGTACGTGGCAAATTAAAGTGCAAAGGGTCGTACTAGTACCATGAGTACTGTCACCAACAAAGCAACCTAAACATACACGACCTAACACGCCTAGGACGGCGGCCGCCCGATGCGAGCACCGCCGACCTCACCTGGCCGGCGAGAAGATAGACGGGAGCTCCGCCTCCGCGTACGTCTTTCTTGCTAATGAATGCTCTGGAACCTAAAACGCGGATGATTGAATGAATGGGCCTTTATGTCTGCAGTACTGTAATAACTTTGATTACGTAGCTTCAATGCGTTGCCACGCCTCCGGTCCGGTCCTTTTTTTTTTTTGGAGGAAGGCAGCAGGCCTCGCATTCACAGCAACAACTTTCGGTGTAAAGCACACGGTAACGTACGGCTGAGATCACCTTGTTGTTGGTTTGACCCCAAAGGTGGATGAGTTTGTAATTACTACCCCTTCTCTTTCGTGGAGCTATTAGCTATAGCCCGGTTTGGAGTACTGAAATTAATTTGTAAGTAAAGCCATTGAAAAATGGAAGGAAACGATATAACTGTCATTCCAAATAGGAGTATATGTAAGTATATGTATCACGACAAGCCTACTAAATTTCAAATGAAAATAAAATTTTGAGAAGTATATCTAGGTGAGCCTGCCTTCCCTACGGCAATGTCTTGGGAGGCACCACCGCTCAAGATTGGAACGTGATGGATGCACACCCACCCTGTCACATAGCGCTGACGATGGTGACGGCGACTTCCTTAGTAGGCATGACGCATTGCGCACGGGTTTCCATGGTAGTGCCAGTGGTGCGAACGCCAGCCACGCAACAGCGCCAGATGTGTGGTCTTCAAGGAGGCGCGAGGTTCTCACGGGGTGGTCCAGTGGTGCTTAGGGGTAGGGCCCACCCATAGGAAATCCACTCATCGCCTTCCACCTCAATAATCATCGGTGCCTCCACATGTTGCACATGAAGGTAAAATGCGGTTGCGTGGACAAGAATATAAAGGTGAGGAGACGGTCAAAGATAAGCCACCTTGATTTTTATTTAGATTAATGCGAACACAACAAGAGGAAAAAGTATCATATGGTGGGCCCCGCAAAACGCTCTCTCCTCTTCTGCAACAGCGTGGCTAGATAGAAAAGCCAAAAAAGTCAAACGTGTATATGTCGCGCACTTGTCGGAAGTAACTGTGGTGACGGTTACCCCGAAATACAGCTGACAAATTTGGCAGTATGTAACTGGCGCTCACTACTAGAAAGTGCTTTGTAAGAGGGCGTCATGACAACTGTACCAACACTTCCCTTCTAGAAGAGAAGTTGAGAGCTATTAAAGAGTATTAAAGCTCTCAGCAAAAAGCAACCATCTTCCTCTCCATCCTCTCTTGTATATCTGTCCTCTCCACCGTGACCATCAAGCCTATTCCTCCTCCTTCTGCTCCCATGGCTGAGCCTGCACCTCGGCCATGGAAGAATCTCCCTGTCGACCTCCTCACCGAGATCGCTCGCCACTTACCGTGCATCGTTGACCGCCTCAACAAGCGTACTAACTTTCCCTTCTAGAAGAGAAAATAAAGATATTAAAGAGAACAAATTTCAAATGAAAATAATTTTTTTTAAGTACATCTAGGTGAGCCTGCCTTCCCTAGGGCAATGTCTTGGGAGGCACCGCTGCTCATGATGTGGAACGTGATGGATGCACCCACGCTGACACATAGTGCTGACGATCCCGGAGACAACTTCCATAGTAGGCATCACGCATTGCGCACGGGTTTTCATGGTAGTGCCAGTGGTGCGAATGCCAGCCACGCAACATCGCCCGATGTCAATGTCATGCGAGGCACCACCGCTCATAAATGACGCATTGCGCATGTGTTTCCATGGTAGTGCCAGTGGTGCGAAAGCCAGCCACGCAACAGCGCCCGATGTGCGGTCTTCGAGTCGTAGCTGGTCCTGTGGTGCTTAGGGGTGTGGCCCACTGATGCATGTAAAATGCATACATGAAATTTACATTTTATTACTTGATATTCCAACATATTTGCATCATATATGGGTTATATTTATGTTTTATAATGATTTTAGGGGATAATTCACAGTTTCCCCATTTATTTGGAATTAACCCTGCAGAACCAGAAAACCCCTTTTTCCATCTTTTTGACTTTCAGGGACCCAAACGACGTCCAAATGACCTAATATTTCACGGGCGTCAGTTTTTTGGAAGGAACAAAGCGTAGGAGCGAAGGAAGCGAACAAATGGAAACCCGAGGGCCAAAAGAGGTGGGCCCACGCGGTCAGATTCCTTGACCGCGTGGGACACCCCATCCTGGGCCTCGAGCCTCCAATGTCGTCGATCTTCGTCCCCGTGCCTCCGTCTTGAGTTAAAAACGACTATAAAAATAGTCCCCCGAGGAGTTTCGCGAGGAGGCGGCGGAGAAACACAAAACCACGAAACAGGAGACAGAAGGCTGCCGCCGGAGAAGATTGGAGGGGGGAAACGCCGCCAGAATCACCTCCGGAAGGCTCCTCCATCCCCCCTCCGGAGTCTCCATCAACACCACCGTCAAGACCAGCACCATCTCCATCAACATCTTCGTGATCCACTTCATCCCCCTCATAGTTTGATATTGTTGAACCCTAGCTATTGTCTAAGTACTATTCTACATGTTTGTGAATTGCTACTTGTCATTGTTTTGTGGGGAGATTATATTCTCAGATTGTGTTGTATCACTTATGCCATTGAATCATATCATGTCTTCGCGTTGTGAGTAGTTCTCTCATGTTCCTGGGGGCATTGGATGGATTGGCAATGATTTATTTATGACATGTGTTGGTATTTTGTCTAGTGTTTATCTTTTTTTGTAATTCTATGATGGTGTTGTGCGAACGTCGACTGCACATCACTTCACTTATATGGGCTCATAGGAGAACACCATAGTGTAATGGAGTGAGGGAGTCTTGGGAGGACATGTAAACCTGAGACCGAGTCATGAAGTTGCATTATGAGGGTATTAGTATCAGGGACCATAGAGTTTAAGGCTATGGTGGGACTCTATGTCTTAATAATCTTGTGCAGTCATTTACTTGGCCATAAGAACCATCATAAGGGGGTTTAGTTTATTTATTTAGCTTTCCCTAATTATGGCTCCGTCCAAAAGAAGATTAAAACTTGACAAAATGCTTACCTTGTTGTTCTAGAAATATTTATGTCATGAAGTCTAGGTAGCCCTTGGGAACGTTCTCTACTTATAAGAAACACACACTTGAGCTTGTCCTCTCGCTGCATAGAGGATTGGGCTTTCTCTCTTTGAGAGCTTTCACTTGTCACATTTTATTTTTAGTTTTTTTACTTTATTGCAAACTCTACGCAAAAAACCCAAAAACACTTGCACCATTTAATCATTTTAGTTTGTCTAGTGCATAGATAATAAGAGAAGTGACACTCTTATTTGAGAGGATAAATACTTATACCTTCTACTCCTCATGGGATCGATACTAATACTTACACATTGAAGATTTCAACGATCCCCTATACTTGTGGGTATCAAGACATTTTCTGGCGCCGTTGCCGGGGAGTGTAGCGCTTAAGTTTTTATTCTTGCTTGCACTAGATATTTATTTTCAGTTTTGCATATACTCTAGTTTACTTTCAGTTTTGCATTTAGTTTAGTTTTACTTTCAGTTATATATATCAAAACACAAAAAATTATAAAATGGAAAACAACAAAACAATTATAGAACTTTATAATATCTATCTTGAGTTAGGACATGAAGTATTTGAGGAGAAAATTATAAAATATATGGAAATTTATTTGCATACCAATCATGTCAGTGGTAATACTATTAGTATGAATTCTTTAAACACCTTTATTGCTAATGCTACGGAAAACCTTAAGCTTGGGGAAGTTTGTTTTGATGAATATGATATTTTTAGTCCCCCAAGCTTGGAAGAGAAAATTTATTTTGATGATACTATGCTTCCCATTTATGATGATTACAATGATGAATATGATATTTTCAGTACACTTACTATTGAGGATAAAGTTTATTATGATTATGATATGCCTCCTATATATGATGATTACAATGATGGTTATGAATGTTTTACTCCCACCATCACTAATAAGAAGGATTTTACTTATGTGGAGAGTATTAATACTTTTATGCTTGTAGATCATGAAAGACATGCTTTATGTGATAATTATATTGTTGAATTTATTCATGATGCTACTGAAAGTTATTATGAGAGAGGAAAACATGGTTCTAAACATTTCAATATTATTATGTTTCCTCTTTTTAAGTTGAAAGTCTTGAAATTGCTCTTGTTTTATCTTCCTATGCTACTTGCTTTGTATCTCAATGATTTATTTTCTTACAAGATACCAATGCATAGGAAGTGGGTTAGACTTAAATGTGTTTCATATTTTCCTCTTGATGCTCTCTTTTGCGTTTCAATTCTTATTCCTATGTGAGCATCATTAAAACTATCATGTCTAGCTAAAAGACGTTAAAGAAAAGCGCTTGTGGGAGACAACCCATGATTTTTATCTTCAGTTTGATTTTTGGTTTTTGAGTCAAGGTGCTTGATTACTACTGTAGCATCACCTTTGTATCTTATTTTTCATCGTTGTGGCAAGAATAACCTCTTTTGAGAGGTGGGATCAGACAATAGTGATTTGCTGTCCAGAAAACAGATTCCTAAGCTTCACTGTGAAATTTTTTAAAAATCACAGAAGAAGAATTTTGACCTGAAATTTTACGACGGCAATCTTCAGTTATTATTACACATTCCGTTAGTTCAAAGGTAAAATGCGGTTGCGTGGACAAGAATATAAAGGTGAGGAGACGGTCAAAGATAAGCCACCTTGATTTTTATTTAGATTAATGCGAACACAACAAGAGGAAAAGTATCATATGGTGGGCCCCGCAAAACGCTCTCTCCTCTTCTGCAACAGCGTGGCTAGATAGAAAAGCCAAAAAAGTCAAACGTGTATATGTCGCGCACTTGTCGGAAGTAACTGTGGTGACGGTTACCCCGAAATACAGCTGACAAATTTGGCAGTATGTAACTGGCGCTCACTACTAGAAAGTGCTTTGTAAGAGGGCGTCATGACAACTGTACCAACACTTCCCTTCTAGAAGAGAAGTTGAGAGCTATTAAAGAGTACTAAAGCTCTCAGAAAAAGCATCCATCTTCCTCTCCATCCTCTCTTGTATATCTCTCCTCTCCACCGTGACCATCAAGCCTATTCCTCCTCCTTCTGCTCCCATGGCTGAGCCTGCACCTCGGCCATGGAAGAATCTCCCTGTCGACCTCCTCACCGAGATCGCTCGCCACTTACCGTGCATCGTTGACCGCCTCAACAAGCGTACTAACTTCACCTTCTAGAACAGAAAATAAATATATTAAAGAGAACAAATTTCAAATGAAAATAATTTTTTTAAAGTACATCTAGGTGAGCCTGCCTTCCCTAGGGCAATGTCTTGGGAGGCACCGCTGCTCATGATGTGGAACGTGATGGATGCACCCACGCTGACACATAGTGTTGACGATCCCGGAGACAACTTCCTTAGTAGGCATCACGCATTGCGCACGGGTTTTCATGGTAGTGCCAGTGGTGCCAATGCCAGCCACGCAACATCGCCCGATGTCAATGTCATGCGAGGCACCACCGCTCATAAATGACGCATTGCGCATGTGTTTCCATGGTAGTGCCAGTGGTGCGAAAGCCAGCCACGCAACAGCGCCCGATGTGCGGTCTTCGAGTCATAGCTGGTCCTGTGGTGCTTAGGGGTGTGGCCCACTGATGCATGTAAAATGCATACATGAAATTTACATTTTATTACTTGATATTCCAACTTATTTGCATCATATATGGGTTATATTTATGTTTTATAATGATTTTAGGGGATAATTCACAGTTTCCCCATTTATTTGGAATTAACCCTGCAGAACCAGAAAACCCCTTTTTCCATCTTTTTGACTTTCAGGGACCCAAACGACGTCCAAAAGACCTAATATTTCACGGGCGTCAGTTTTTTGGAAGGAACAAAGCGTAGGAGCGAAGGAAGAAAACAAATGGAAACCCGAGGGCCAAAAGAGGTGGGCCCACGCGGTCAGATTCCTTGACCGCGTGGGACCCCCATCCTGGGCCTCGAGCCTCCAATGTCATCGATCTTCGTCCCCGTGCCTCCGTCTTGACCTAAAAACGACTATAAAAATAGTCCCCCGAGGAGTTTCACGAGGAGGCGGTGGAGAAACACAAAACCACGAAACAGGAGACAGAAGGCTGCCGCCGGAGAAGATCGGAGGGGGGAAACGCCGCCGGAATCACCTCCGGAAGGCTCCTCCATCCCCCCTCCGGAGTCTCCATCAACACCACCGTCAAGACCAGCACCATCTCCATCAACATCTTCGTGATCCACTTCATCCCCCTCATAGTTTGATATTGTTGAACCCTAGCTATTGTCTAAGTACTATTCTACATGTTTGTGAATTGCTACTTGTCATTGTTTTGTGGGGAGATTATATTCTCAGATTGTGTTGTATCACTTATGCCATTGAATCATATCATGTCTTCGCATTGTGAGTAGTTCTCTCATGTTCCTGGGGGCATTGGATGGATTGGCAATGATTTATTTATGACATGTGTTGGTATTTTGTCTAGTGTTTATCTTTTTTTGTAATTATATGATGGTGTTGTGCGAACGTCGACTGCACATCACTTCACCTATATGGGCTCATAGGAGAACACCATAGTGTAATGGAGTGAGGGAGACTTGGGAGGACATGTAAACCTGAGACCGAGTCATGAAGTTGCATTATGAGGGTATTAGTATCGGGGACCATAGAGTTTAAGGCTATGGTGGGACTCTATGTCTTAATAACTCTTGTGCAGTCATTTACTTGGCCATAAGAACCATCATAAGGGGGTTTAGTTTATTTATTTAGCTTTCCCTAATTATGGCTCCGTCCAAAAGAAGATTAAAACTTGACAAAATGCTTACCTTGTTGTTCTAGAAATATTTATGTCATGAAGTCTAGGTAGCCCTTGGGAACGTTCTCTACTTATAAGAAACACACACTTGAGCTTGTCCTCTCGCTGCATAGAGGATTGGGCTTTCTCTCTTTGAGAGCTTTCACTTGTCACATTTTATTTTTAGTTTTTTTACTTTATTGCAAACTCTACGCAAAAAACCCAAAAACACTTGCACCATTTAATCATTTTAGTTTGTCTAGTGCATAGATAATAAGAGAAGTGACACTCTTATTTGAGAGGATAAATACTTATACCTTCTACTCCTCATGGGATCGATACTAATACTTACACATTGAAGATTTCAACGATCCCCTATACTTGTGGGTATCAAGACATTTTCTGGCGCCGTTGCCGGGGAGTAGCGCTTAAGTTTTTATTCTTGCTTGCACTAGATATTTATTTTCAGTTTTGCATATACTCTAGTTTACTTTCAGTTTTGCATTTAGTTTAGTTTTACTTTCAGTTATATATATCAAAACACAAAAAATTATAAAATGGAAAACAACAAAACAATTATAGAAATTTATAATATCTATCTTGAGTTAGGACATGAAGTATTTGAGGAGAAAATTATAAAATATATGGAAATTTATTTGCATACCAATCATGTCAGTGGTAATACTATTAGTATGAATTCTTTAAACACCTTTATTGCTAATGCTACGGAAAACCTTAAGCTTGGGGAAGTTTGTTTTGATGAATATGATATTTTTAGTCCCCCAAGCTTGGAAGAGAAAATTTATTTTGATGATACTATGCTTCCCATTTATGATGATTACAATGATGAATATGATATTTTCAGTACACTTACTATTGAGGATAAAGTTTATTATGATTATGATATGCCTCCTATATATGATGATTACAATGATGGTTATGAATGTTTTACTCCCACCATCACTAATAAGAAGGATTTTACTTATGTGGAGAGTATTAATACTTTTATGCTTGTAGATCATGAAAGACATGCTTTATGTGATAATTATATTGTTGAATTTATTCATGATGCTACTGAAAGTTATTATGAGAGAGGAAAACATGGTTCTAAACATTTCAATATTATTATGTTTCCTCTTTTTAAGTTGAAAGTCTTGAAATTGCTCTTGTTTTATCTTCCTATGCTACTTGCTTTGTATCTCAATGATTTATTTTCTTACAAGATACCAATGCATAGGAAGTGGGTTAGACTTAAATGTGTTTCATATTTTCCTCTTGATGCTCTCTTTTGCGTTTCAATTCTTATTCCTATGTGAGCATCATTAAAACTATCATGTCTAGCTAAAAGACGTTAAAGAAAAGCGCTTGTGGGAGACAACCCATGATTTTTATCTTCAGTTTGATTTTTGGTTTTTGAGTCAAGGTGCTTGATTACTACTGTAGCATCACCTTTGTATCTTATTTTTCATCGTTGTGGCAAGAATAACCTCTTTTGAGAGGTGGGATCAGACAATAGTGATTTGCTGTCCAGAAAACAGATTCCTAAGCTTCACTGTGAAATTTTTTAAAAATCACAGAAGAAGAATTTTGACCTGAAATTTTACGACGGCAATCTTCAGTTATTATTACACATTCCGTTAGTTCAAAGGTAAAATGCGGTTGCGTGGACAAGAATATAAAGGTGAGGAGACGGTCAAAGATAAGCCACCTTGATTTTTATTTAGATTAATGCGAACACAACAAGAGGAAAAAGTATCATATGGTGGGCCCCGCAAAACGCTCTCTCCTCTTCTGCAACAGCGTGGCTAGATAGAAAAGCCAAAAAAGTCAAACGTGTATATGTCGCGCACTTGTCGGAAGTAACTGTGGTGACGGTTACCCCGAAATACAGCTGACAAATTTGGCAGTATGTAACTGGCGCTCACTACTAGAAAGTGCTTTGTAAGAGGGCGTCATGACAACTGTACCAACACTTCCCTTCTAGAAGAGAAGTTGAGAGCTATTAAAGAGTACTAAAGCTCTCAGAAAAAGCATCCATCTTCCTCTCCATCCTCTCTTGTATATCTCTCCTCTCCACCGTGACCATCAAGCCTATTCCTCCTCCTTCTGCTCCCATGGCTGAGCCTGCACCTCGGCCATGGAAGAATCTCCCTGTCGACCTCCTCACCGAGATCGCTCGCCACTTACCGTGCATCGTTGACCGCCTCAACAAGCGTACTAACTTCACCTTCTAGAACAGAAAATAAATATATTAAAGAGAACAAATTTCAAATGAAAATAATTTTTTTAAAGTACATCTAGGTGAGCCTGCCTTCCCTAGGGCAATGTCTTGGGAGGCACCGCTGCTCATGATGTGGAACGTGATGGATGCACCCACGCTGACACATAGTGTTGACGATCCCGGAGACAACTTCCTTAGTAGGCATCACGCATTGCGCACGGGTTTTCATGGTAGTGCCAGTGGTGCCAATGCCAGCCACGCAACATCGCCCGATGTCAATGTCATGCGAGGCACCACCGCTCATAAATGACGCATTGCGCATGTGTTTCCATGGTAGTGCCAGTGGTGCGAAAGCCAGCCACGCAACAGCGCCCGATATGCGGTCTTCGAGTCATAGCTGGTCCTGTGGTGCTTAGGGTGTGGCCCACTGATGCATGTAAAATGCATACATGAAATTTACATTTTATTACTTGATATTCCAACTTATTTGCATCATATATGGGTTATATTTATGTTTTATAATGATTTTAGGGGATAATTCACAGTTTCCCCATTTATTTGGAATTAACCCTGCAGAACCAGAAAACCCCTTTTTCCATCTTTTTGACTTTCAGGGACCCAAACGACGTCCAAAAGACCTAATATTTCACGGGCGTCAGTTTTTTGGAAGGAACAAAGCGTAGGAGCGAAGGAAGAAAACAAATGGAAACCCGAGGGCCAAAAGAGGTGGGCCCACGCGGTCAGATTCCTTGACCGCGTGGGACCCCCATCCTGGGCCTCGAGCCTCCAATGTCATCGATCTTCGTCCCCGTGCCTCCGTCTTGACCTAAAAACGACTATAAAAATAGTCCCCCGAGGAGTTTCACGAGGAGGCGGTGGAGAAACACAAAACCACGAAACAGGAGACAGAAGGCTGCCGCCGGAGAAGATCGGAGGGGGGAAACGCCGCCGGAATCACCTCCGGAAGGCTCCTCCATCCCCCCTCCGGAGTCTCCATCAACACCACCGTCAAGACCAGCACCATCTCCATCAACATCTTCGTGATCCACTTCATCCCCCTCATAGTTTGATATTGTTGAACCCTAGCTATTGTCTAAGTACTATTCTACATGTTTGTGAATTGCTACTTGTCATTGTTTTGTGGGGAGATTATATTCTCAGATTGTGTTGTATCACTTATGCCATTGAATCATATCATGTCTTCGCATTGTGAGTAGTTCTCTCATGTTCCTGGGGGCATTGGATGGATTGGCAATGATTTATTTATGACATGTGTTGGTATTTTGTCTAGTGTTTATCTTTTTTTGTAATTTATGATGGTGTTGTGCGAACGTCGACTGCACATCACTTCACCTATATGGGCTCATAGGAGAACACCATAGTGTAATGGAGTGAGGGAGACTTGGGAGGACATGTAAACCTGAGACCGAGTCATGAAGTTGCATTATGAGGGTATTAGTATCGGGGACCATAGAGTTTAAGGCTATGGTGGGACTCTATGTCTTAATAACTCTTGTGCAGTCATTTACTTGGCCATAAGAACCATCATAAGGGGGTTTAGTTTATTTATTTAGCTTTCCCTAATTATGGCTCCGTCCAAAAGAAGATTAAAACTTGACAAAATGCTTACCTTGTTGTTCTAGAAATATTTATGTCATGAAGTCTAGGTAGCCCTTGGGAACGTTCTCTACTTATAAGAAACACACATTTGAGCTTTTCCTCTCGCTGCATAGAGGATTGGGCTTTCTCTCTTTGAGAGCTTTCACTTGTCACATTTTATTTTCATTTTTTTACTTTATTGCAAACTCTACGCCAAAAACCCAAAAACACTTGCACCATTTAATTATTTTAGTTTGTCTAGTGCATAGATAATAAGAGAAGTGACACTCTTATTTGAGAGGATAAATACTTATACCTTCTACTCCTCATGGGATCGATACTAATACTTACACATTGAAGATTTCAACGATCCCCTATACTTGTGGGTATCAAGACATTTTCTGGCGCCGTTGCCAGGGAGTGTAGCGCTTAAGTTTTTATTCTTGCTTGCACTAGATATTTATTTTCAGTTTTGCATATACTCTAGTTTATTTTCAGTTTTGCATTTAGTTTAGTTTTACTTTCAGTTATATATATCAAAACACAAAAAATTATAAAATGGAAAACAACAAAACAATTATAGAAATTTATAATATCTATCTTGAGTTAGGACATGAAGTATTTGAGGAGAAAATTATAAAATATATGGAAATTTATTTGCATACCAATCATGTCAGTGGTAATACTATTAGTATGAATTCTTTAAACACCTTTATTGCTAATGCTACGGAAAACCTTAAGCTTGGGGAAGTTTGTTTTGATGAATATGATATTTTTAGTCCCCCAAGCTTGGAAGAGAAAATTTATTTTGATGATACTATGCTCCCATTTATGATGATTACAATGATGAATATGATATTTTCAGTACACTACTATTGAGGATAAAGTTTATTATGATTATGATATGCCTCCTATATATGATGATTACAATGATGGTTATGAATGTTTTACTCCCACTATCACTAATAAGAAGGATTTTACTTATGTGGAGAGTATTAATACTTTTATGCTTGTAGATCATGAAAGACATGCTTTATGTCATAATTATATTGTTGAATTCATTCATGATGCTACTGAAAGTTATTATGAGAGAGGAAAACATGGTTCTAAACATTTCAATATTATTACGTTTCCTCTTTTAAGTTCAAAGTCTTGAAATTGCTCTTGTTTTATCTTCCTATGCTACTTGCTTTGTGTTTCAATGATTTATTTTCTTACAAGATCCCAATGCATAGGAAGTGGGTTAGACTTAAATGTGTTTCATATTTTTCTCTTGATGCTCTCTTTTGCATTTCAATTCTTATTCCTATGTGAGCATCATTAAAACTATCATGTCTAGCTAAAAGACGTTAAAGAAAAGCGCTTGTGGGAGACAACCCATGATTTTTATATTCAGTTTATTTTTGGTTTTTGAGTCAAGGTGCTTGATTACTACTGTAACATCACCTTTGTATCTTATTTTTCATCTTTGGCAAGAATAACCTCTTTTGAGAGGTGGATCAACAATAGTGATTTGCTGTCCAGAAAACAGATTCCTAAGCTTCACTGCGAAAAATGTTAAAAATCACAGAAGAGGAATTTTGACCTGAAATTTTACGACAGCAATATTCAGTTATTATTACACATTTCATTAGTTCAAAGTTTTCTGATTTGAGCAACGTAAGTGCCTCTGAAAATTCACTCTTTACGGGCTGTCAGTTTTTGACAGATTCTGTCTTTATTTTGCATTACTCTCATTACTTGTGTTTTGTGTGGTTCTATTGATCAAAGAGCAATACACAACCATAGTAACAGTAGCTAATGTTTAGAATCAACTCATGATATGTCTTTGTTGTACCTATGTGGATTTAATTTATGGAGACACTAACCCTCTAATCAAGTTTTATGATGAGTTTTGTGTAAAGAGAATTTTCAAGTGGAAGAGTTGAGGGTGATGAACAAGATCAAGAGGGACAAACACTCAAGCTTGGGGATGTTACCCCTAGGCTCACCCTACATATATCAATAAGTACAAGAATTCAAGCTTGGGGATGCCAAGCCACCTCACTCCAACCATCTTGATACCAAGTAAGTAAGCCTAGCTATATGGCTATAAAGAAAGCGCTTTACGGGAGGCAACCCGGTTGTTTTATTTTTGATTTTCTTTGTGTCCTCTTGCTGTAACAAGAGACTTAGTTTTTAGTTTTGTTTCTGGAATTTTTAATAAAGTGCCAAGTTTTACCCATTTTGGTTGAAAAAGTTGCTTATTGTATTCGGAGATTTTATTCCAGCACGAATCTGTGCACGGTATGATTTTTATTCTATTCTGTAACTCCGAATGAGCTGAAATTTGAACTGTAGTTGCAACTTTTCATCCTCTGTAAGTGTGAATTTTTCAGATTTTTCGACATATTTAAGTAGGGTAGAAAAATGCGTTTTGCTGCTGCTGTTTTTCTGGACAGATTCTGTCCCATTTTGTTTGATGCATTCTTTGAACTTTTAACTTGAATCTTTTTGATCCAATTGAGTTTATAAGTAGGCATACAACATTATACACTTTCTGGACATTCATATGAATTTTTGTTTAAGGATTTTATGCAGCAAGCAATTCATTTGTCTATCACTACTAATGTCACCCCACAGAAAAGAAATGGGAGAAACGGTGTTTTGAAGTTTTTTCACAGGGATTAGAGGAGATGCACCAAGAGCTATCCAAGGATGGTGAAGACCATAAGCTTGGGGATGTGAAGACAACCCCACTGGACCAACACACTCTCGGTTTGCACACGTCTAACTTCTGTTTTTCGATCAATGCACTTTATCGCATAAACTTGGAGCGTCTTTTATTTTTTTTTTTTTTGTTTTGTTTTGAGACCACACTATCATTTATATATGAGAGAGCTACTGGAAATTTGGGTTGAATTAAGTTGGATGCTATTAAAAAATTGGGAAAGGGATGTTTGAGTTGATTCAAAAAGATACATATAGTTGCATGATTCATGTGCTTTTTAATGAGTATTAATTTGCAAGTGTTTTATCAAGAGCTATCTTTTATTCATGTTTTGATGCTGAATGTTACTTTACTTTGTTTAACATGGATTGGTTAGTTCTATGGACACTTATGCATGCATTTAGACGGTCAACTTTCTCCCTCTTGCTAGCCCAAAAATTCCAACAAGTAAAAACTTGTTTTCCAACACCTTCAACCAAAGTTTTTCCAGTGAGTCCACCATATCTACCTATTAGCTTTATGCTATTCCGAGTATGTTTATCATGTTATATTGTATTATCTATACTTCTGAATTAAAATGCTTATGTTATTGATTGTTATGGGAAAAGTTGGTTAAAAAGCTCTCACGAACTTGATGCACACTTTACTTTTATTGCACTTAATAAACATGAACCATTGTGATTAAAATTATGAAGTTGTGAGCTTGACAAGAGTCTTGGTTGGGAGTTAGCTCATATGTGCTGTCACATGGCAAGCTTTCAACGTGCTCTTAATTATATTTAGTTGATATCATGTACTTTTGTTTATGGATGCTTATCATGGTGCCAAATAAATGCGGAAACTTAGTAAGTTTGATGAGTTTGTATAAATGGCTAGAGAGACGCCTGGGCCGCTAACCTAAGCCATGCATCATTCATGGTGGAAATTTACAGCGCACCAAAGTGAACATTCAGTGATGCACGTCATAATAAAAAGCTATACAATAGTAAATAAAAAGTGTGAGATTGTTCATTGTTGTTTGTCTTGTCATTTTGACATGGGCTAGTTTCCATGTCCTGAGGCAAGAGGTACCCCAGTTGACGCTCTTGATGACGCTATTATATTACTTACAATGACTTTAACTTGAACTTGCTTTGTGGCCCGAGTTGAGTAACACCGTGGTGTAGGTACTCGTATTCACGGGGCATGAGGCATTCAACCCATACTTTGTCAAGCACATTACTCATATTTGCTTTCACTTTAAACTTTAACCATTCAAGATGCTATGATAGGGGTAATGAGAGCTCCACACCAATGAATACCACATTGCAAACATTAACTTAAGTAGAAGCATTTGGAAGCTAGATGAAACTTATTCATGTTTTACCTCTACTTATTTATCTATCTTTCCAAAGTGTCCACTTTTATATTCAGATTTTACAAGAATACTCTATGACCATTATAGGATGTTTTTACTTTTCATTATGCATACATTTGTTCCATAGTACTTTCTTCTATGTTACACTTTGTGAATTATCATTGAACATCCTTTCATTGAATATTTGATATCACTTTATAATCTATCTTGTATATTGCTACTCCTTTGAGAATGAATCATTTGACTTTATGTAGCAATAGTAATCATCTTTGATATCCATTGATAGTATTAAAATGCAAAGTCCATGTTAGTTTTATCACCTTCATACTCGAGGACGAGTATTGGTTAAGCTTGGGGATGTTGATGCATGTAAAATGCATACATGAACTTTACATTTTATTACTTGATATTCCAACTTATTTGCATCATATATGGGTTATATTTATGTTTTATAATGATTTTAGGGGATAATTCACAGTTTCCCCATTTATTTGGAATTAACCCTGCAGAACAGAAAACCCTTTTTCCATCTTTTTGACTTTCAGGGACCCAAACGACGTCCAAATGACCTAATATTTCACGGGCGTCAGTTTTTGGAAGGAACAAGCGTAGGAGCGAAGGAACAAACGGAAACCCGAGGGCCAAAAGAGGTGGGCCCACGCGGTCAGATTCCTTGACCGTGTGGGACCCCATCTGGGCCTCGAGCCTCCATGCGTCGATCTTCGTCCCGTGCCTTCGTCTTGACCTAAAAACGACTATAAAAATAGTCCCCCGAGGAGTTTCGCGAGGAGGCGGCGGAGAAACACAAAACCACGAAACAGGAGACAGAAGGCTGCCGCCGGAGAAGATCGGAGGGGGAAACGCCGCCGGAATCACCTCCGGAAGGCTCCTCCATCCCCCCTCCGGAGTCTCCATCAACACCACCGTCAAGACCAGCACCATCTCCATCACCATCTTCGTGATCCACTTCATCCCCCTCATAGTTTGAGATTGTTGAACCCTAGCTATTGTCTAAGTACTATTCTACATGTTTGTGAATTGCTACTTGTCATTGTTTTGTGGGGAGATTATATTCTCAGATTGTGTTGTATCACTTATGCCATTGAATCATATCATGTCTTCGCGTTGTGAGTAGTTCTCTCATGTTCCTGGGGGCATAGGATGGATTGGCAATGATTTATTTATGACATGTGTTGGTATTTTGTCTAGTGTTTATCTTTTTATGTAATTCTATGATGGTGTTGTGCGAACGTCGACTGCACATCACTTCACCTATATGGGCTCATAGGAGAACACCGTAGTGTAATGGAGTGAGGGAGACTTGGGAGGACATGTAAACCTGAGACCGAGTCATGAAGTTGCATTATGAGGGTATTAGTATCGGGGACCTTAGAGTTTAAGGCTATGGTGGGACTCTATGTCTTAATAACTCTTGTGCAGTCATTTACTTGGCCATAAGAACCATCATAAGGGGGTTTAGTTTATTTATTTAGCTTTCCCTAATTATGGCTCCGTCCAAAAGAAGATTAAAACTTGACAAAATGCTTACCTTGTTGTTCTAGAAATATTTATGCCATGAAGTCTAGGTAGCCCTTGGGAACGTTCTCCACTTATAAGAAACACACACTTGAGCTTGTCCTCTCGCTGCATAGAGGATTGGGCTTTCTCTCTTTGAGAGCTTTCACTTGTCATATTTTATTTTCAGCTTTTTACTTTATTGCAAACTCTACGCCAAAAACCCAAAAACACTTGCATCATTTAATCATTTTAGTTTGTCTAGTGCATAGATAATAAGAGAAGTGACACTCTTATTTGAGAGGATAAATACTTATACCTTCTACTCCTCGTGGGATCGATACTAATACTTACACATTGAAGATTTCAACGATCCCCTATACTTGTGGGTATCACCCACCCGTAGGCAATGCTACTCAGCGCCGTCCTCCTCAATAATCATCGGTGTCTCCACATGTTGCACATGAAGATAAAATAGGGTTGTGTGGACAAGAATAGAAAGGTGAGGAGACGGACAAAGATCAGCCACCTCGAATTTCATTTAGAATAATGGGAACACAACAAGAGGAGAAGAGGAAAAAGTATCATATGGTGGGCCCCACAAAATGCTCTCTCCTCTTCTGCCACGACGTGGCTAGATAGAAAACGTGTCACGCCAAAAAGTCAAACGCGTACGTGCCGCACACCGTCGGAAGTAAGTGTGGCGACGATTACTCGGAAATACAACTGACAAATTTGACAGTATGTGACTGGCGCTCACTAGAAAGTGTTTTGTAAGAGGGTGTCATGACAACTATACCGACACTTCCGCTTCTAGAAGGGAAGTTGAGAGCTATTAAAGAGTACTAAAGTTCTCACAAAAAACGACCATCTTCCTCTCCGTCCTCTCTTGTATATCTCTCCTCTCCACCGTGACCATCAAGCCTCTTCCTCCTCCTTCCGCTCCCATGGTTGAGCCTGCACCTCGGCCATGGAAGGATCTCCCGGTCGACCTCCTCACCGAGATCGCTCGCCACTTACCGTGCATAGTTGACCGCCTATGCATGTCGAAGATGTGCCACAATTGGTGGTTCGCTGTCTAGCGGCCCCGGCCTCCGCGTCAACTCCCGTGGCTCCTCCTCCCGGATCCCACCACTGTTCCACTCCCTCTCCTTCCCGCGGGATCGGGAAGCACGCGGACGGCATCCTTTTATTGTGTCGTCGGCCATGGAGACACCCACAACCTTCACATCGGGCATGACACCGGCGGTGCGCACTTCTTTGGCTCCTATGATGGCGGTTGGCTCTTGCTCGCCCATGGCCAGACCAACCGCCACGCGCTCCTCATCCTCCATACCGACCGACGCTTATTCCTCCCAGACTACGCCTATTGTGTGGCACGAGGAATAGGGGATGAATGGGGTCCTGAATCCATTACCATCCTCGCCGCCACGTTCTCCTCCCCGCCGGTCGAAACATGCAGTGCTTTGGTGCCGCCATCATCGGTATACCGTGGGGGGCCGGTTACACGCAAGTTGCCTTCTGGAGCATGGAGGGGCATGTGATCGCCGTCCGGTGGCCATGAGTTTCATGGGGAATCCGTGGTCCCGGCTTGAGGATATCATACATCACAAGGGAGCTTTCCATTTCCTCACTAGTGCGGAGCATGTCGATGTGTATGAAATAATCAAGCTCCAAGAAGATGAAGAAGGTATATGCTGGGAGGTAGGTGTGCATCATCAGTGCTACAAAACGCAGGCGGCAGCTCGCAGCTCCAGCGTGCGAGTCGGAGCTCGCTACCTCGTGGAGTCCCGCGGGAGCTGCTAATGGTCGTGAGGTTCACGGGAGTTTCTCCTTCACAGACCTGCTAACAGGGACATTCCTGGTGTACCAAGCAACTCAACGCGTCACTGGAGCCGGCCTGGTTCAGTTTGTCTGGACCGAGCTGCCGTCGTTGGAAGGAAGGATGTTGTTCATAGCGCGGGGTGCTCAAGGGCCTACGAGGTGGCTGATCTCACTGGCTTTGGCGTTGGAGACGGCGTCTACTTCTTGGATGACTGGGACTCCGGTGATGTGGACGTGGTGTCCCAATATGGAAATCTCGGGCAGGTGTTATCCTATGTTAGGGAGAATGGATCGTTTCGGTTGGTGGAGGAGGAGCCGATCCGGCGGTACACCTGCAGTGACAACAGGAAGTGTGAGTGGGTGGAAGGGGAGTCGCGTCTCCAAGTCTTCTGACGCTGGTTCGAGGACAAGGAACGCTCTAACTACTCATCGCCGATTTGGTTCATCCCCTAAGGTTAGTGAAGCAGGTTTCAGTGATGGATCTCCGGTTAATTCATTTTAGTTCACTAGATTTTGGTGTTGTGCGCTACTACTCCCTCCGTTCTAAATTAGATGACTTCCATTTATCCATATGTGGATGTATCTATACTTGTAACATGTCTAGATACATCCACATACATATAAATGAAAGTCATCTAATTTGAAACGGAGGGAGTACATTTGAGTGGTGTGTTGTTTCACCTCTTGATCTTAAAGAGTTGCAATTTTCAATTGTTGTGTAATTCCGGCACTACTTGATTTCTGGCAAATGCATGGACTCTTATCAGATTTCTAGATTTAGTTGAGAATAGCCTCAATGCAGGATTAGTTTGTGCTCATGAGTTACTATGTGAACCGCATCACATCCTCATATCTTATTCACCGGATAAAATAGCCAACGTCACTATGTTTTCTTTTTATTAGAGTAACAAATAGAGTTCCTATGTTATAAATGTTGTGGATCCACTTGTTACAGGTTAGGATTTTCTGATGATTATGTATAATCACCTCTTTGACTTAATTATCTCCAAAAAAATCTTATTGTTTAATTAAGAATAATAATACCAAGAAATATGAGTGTCATATTGTGTAAGTTTAACTCTTTCCCCAAAGCTCCACGTGTTGTTATCTGTTCTAGGACACTAAGATCGATGGACATCTAGCTAAATGGAAAGTTACTAATTTCTTCCTTAGTAATGCAAATATGATCGTCTCATGGTGTAATCCAAATATTGTCTGGGAACACAACAAGAGATATCACATGGTGGGCCCCGTAAAATGCTCTATCCTGTTTTGAAACCTAGTGGCTTGCGATAAAAATGCGCCACACGAAAAAGGCAAGCACATACACACCGCACACCGTCGGAGGTAACTGTGGCGACGGTACTCCGGAAATATATGACACAATTAGACAACATGCAAGTGACACCCGCTAAGAAGACCTATGTAAAAGGGTGTCTTCTTTTAAAATTTAGTACTCCCTCCGTCCCAAAATAAGTGTCTCAAGTTTGTCCAAAAGTGGATGTATCTAGACATGTTTCATGTATAGATATATCCATTTTTTGAGAAACTTGAGACACTTATTTTTAGACGGAGGGAGTATGACAAGTGCACTAATTTCCTCTTCTAGAAAAGAAACTGGAAGAGAAAAAAATAAAAAGTATATCTAGGTGATGGGCAACTCAAATTTGCAACTAGTTGCACCTGCAACTAGTTGCCAAAAATCATACTTCCGAGTTTCAAAAAATTCCGAAAAAAATCACGGACATGTGTCATGTTGAATCTACTACACCCATAAAATTTCATCCAAAAATATGCTCATATGTGGCCTGTGCAAAAAAGACAAATGAAAGTTTGAATACTATTCAAACTTTCATTTGTCTTTTTTGCACAGGCCACATATGAGCATATTTTTGGATGTCTTTTTTGCACAGGCCACATATGAGCATATTTTTGGATGAAATTTTATGGTGTAGTAGATTCAACATGGTGCATGTCCATGATTTTTTTCGGAATTTTTTGAAACTCGGAAGTACGATTTTTGAAAACTAGTTACGGGTGCAACTAGTTGCAAATAATTCCCTTTCGTGGTGACGCCACCTTCCCTACGATGGTGTCTTGGAAGACACCACCGCTCATGATTGAAACCGTCATGGTAGCGCCCCCCCCCCCCCCCCCCCCCCCCACCACACATAGCTCTAACGATCCGGGCGGTGTCTTATTTACTTGGCATGAGGCATTGCACAATAGTTGCCATGGTGGTACGCAAGCCGCACAACAGCGCCCTGTGTGCGAGTCACAAGGTTCTTGTGGGGTGGTCCACTGGTGCTTAGGCGTGGGGCCCACCCATAGGCAATGCTACTCATTATTTTCCATCTCAACCATTATCGGAGGTAAATATGGGGTTGCGTGGAAAAGAATATAAATAGAAAAGCCACCTAAATTTTTATATTGAGTGAGAACACAACCAGAGGACAAGAGGAAAGAGTTTCACATGATGGTCCCCACAAATAGCTCTCTCCTCGTGTGCAACCGCGTGAGTAGGCATGAAAAACCTGTCATGCGAAAAAGGCAAACACATATACGCCACACGCCGTTGGAAGTAATTCTTTTACGAGGCACTTTGGCATTCCTCAACGGGTCTCCGTAAAAATGGAGTATCAAATTAATATTGGCATTGTTCAAGCAATTATCAGGACTAAAAATTAGTCACCATAAGAGCGAGTTATATTGTTTTGGCAAAGCGGTGGAGGCCCAAGATGAATACTGTAAAGTGTTTGGATGTCAGTTGAGGTCTCTTCTTTTTCGTGATCTCGGAACTCCCATTCACTATAGGAAATTACTTAACAAAGAGTGGAAACTAGTGGAGGATCGTTTGGAGCATAAAATGGGTTCCTGGATAAGCAAGATGTTGTCAAACGAAGATTGTCTTGTGCTAACTAATTCAGTTTTAACAAATTTGCATGTGTTTTTTATCTTTCTTTGAAATACCAAAATGGGTAAGAAAATGATTAGATTTTATCGTTCTCGTTTTTTTTGGTAAAGTGATCAACAAAATAGAAAATATAGATTTACAAAATTGAACCTAGTTTGTCGCCCTAAAGATCAAATGGGGCTGGGGATTGAAGTGTTAGAGACTAAAAACAAGTGTTTGTTAAGTAAATGGCTTTAGAAAATCCTACACGAGGAAGGCGTATGGGAAGAACTTCTAGTTAACAAATACTAGGCTTCACAAGTTCAAGTCAAACCAACTGATTTTCCCTTTTGGAAGGGAATTATGGGAGTCAAGAATGATTTTTTGACCGTGGTTCTCTTGTAATTGGTAATTGATAACTGTTGGGAACCCCAAGTGGAAGGTATAATATAGTGCATAAGAAAATATTGCTCAGTAAATAACCAAAGTTTATCGAACTAGTAGGAGAGCAAAGCTTACCAAAGTTTGAAGTGGACCTACATACAAAACACAAGGCTCTCTGTCCCCAATGTTACATGAAGGTTGTCAATCTTTCTGTCTCGCTAAAAACAAAGGATTACACGTATAGTGCGGAAGATAATAGTAATAAACACAAATGTAAAAAAGGACCAGCAAGCTAGCAATAAGAAAAATTAAGTAAACGAGGTTGTAAAAATGTAAAAAGATGGGCCGGGGGCCATAGTTTAACTAGTAGTGTCTCTCCTTTAATAGAAAACATTTTTGGATAAACAAATTACTGTTAGACAATTGACATAACTATGATCATAGTTGTATGACAAAGTGTTCAAGGAAAGTATTTATGTAGACATCAAGTCAAACATATATAGACCGTGCACCACCACCGCATTTATAACTAATAATCCGCTTCGAGAGCACTTCTATGCTTGCCTCTCTAATAACAATTAAGTTGCAAACAACAAAGTATTGCATTAAACTCAATACATGATGTAACCAACATTTATTATCAATAAGTAGAAATAAACACCGCTGATATACCCTTAGTAACAACAACACATCGTTACCCTTAGTTGTTTCTTTCACTCGAGCCTAGGTATGAACAAGACATGAACCCACTATCGAACATATACTCCCTCTTGGAGATTTAAAACAACTACTTGGCCAAAGCAATTATATAAATTAGAGATCATGTAGGAATGTAAATAAAGAAATATCAGAATTTATATATCATGCACAATCTGATCATAACATCACAATTCATCATATCCCAACAAACACAACAACTAGCAATTAAATCAGATGAATCTCGATCATGTAAGACAGCTCATGATATATTGAAGCACAAGGAGAAGAGATCACCATCTCGCTACTGTTATGGACCGTAGTCCAAGGATAATCTACTCACGCATGGTCATGGATGCAACAATGGTGGAGTAGATGCCTCTGGTGATGATTTCCCGCTCCGGATGGGTGTCAGAACATGACCACAGAACCCCGAACTAGGATTTCCACGACTGCGGCGGCTCGGTATCCCTTTTCGCAAAATATTCTCCCTCCCTGATAAAATTAGGTTTGAAGGGATTTTATAGCTGAAATCCCCTGGCAAGGCGGTGCCCGAGGTGGGCTCGCGGGTGGGGCCCATGGCTTCCTTTAGCTTGTGAGGTGGATCCACGAGGAGGCTGTGGGTCCCCCGGTTCCCATCTTTGGTCATCGGTCTTTTTGTGATAAAACAAATCCTCGTAAATTGGCGGCCTTATCCGACGATGTTTCTTTAACAACTTGAAACTTAAAAACAGTAGAAACAGAAACTGGCACTTGGCATCTTGTTAATAGTTTAGTCCAAGAAAATGCCACAAAAATTATATTAAATCACAGGAAAATCATGCAGCAATGATATAAAAGTGAATGAAACAATAAAAAATTATAGATACGTTTTGGACGTGGACGTATCAGTAATTGTCACCAAACAAGGTTCTAGGAGGACGCGTGGATGGGACAAAATTCGTTAGCAAATGAATATCCATCACTATACGCTATTCCTAGTCCCAAATGCGATGGTTGCGATTGTTCTATCAATTGTACCTATTAACTTACCTTTCAGAAGGAATTTAGTCGATAACAAAAAGGACTGCATGCCTACACATAGCTGAGAGACTAATGTGAGTCACACTCTACGAGGAATCAGATTTGTTGAAATGGAACTTGACACTGACGGGTGTCTTTTCAGTTAATGGACACACGAGATACTTGCCAAAATATCTGTGAAAATTGAAGATACCTTTAAAGATAAATATTTTTTCTTTGATTTCTACACAGAAAAGAGTTATTGACAAAAGATAACCCGATCAAATGGACATATACGGGATGTAAGAAATGTGTTTTCTTTCATGTAGATGAATCTATTGAGCATATTTTCATATTTTGTCCTTTTGCACGTAATATTTGGAGACTAGTGCATTTCACTTTTAATATTTACCCGCCAACTAGCAAGCTAATATGTTTGGCAGCTGGTTGAATGGGGTAGATAAGAGTACTAAAGCGTGTATATGTATATGTGTGTCTGCTTTTATTTGGGCAATATGAAATTGCCACAATCATATTATTTTTAACAAAATGGATTATTTTCATTACTTGCAGATTGTCAACAAGGCGGTCTACTGGATTCACATGTGGTGATTTCTTCTCCCTGCGGTCCAGCGTGGTCTTGTGGATATCAGCTATACCGGACTGCTGGCGGTCGGATGAGCTATCTTGTGCTGGGTGGGTGGCTGCATCATAGGAGATTAAATGCTTAGAGCTCCTTTATGCGAGTGGTTGATCTTTGTTTTCACTTTGAAAGACCCATGAGTTGTAAACTTTTTTACTATTAAAACTATGCAATAAAGCGGGGCTGTGTGCATCGTTTCGATGCAGAGGCTGGTTATCCGCATCCTGTTTCGGAAAAAATAAGGTCTAGAGGAATGTAAAAGAGACCCCGATTTTTTGCCAAACCGTCAACGTTATCTTCATCATAGGCAAATGGACATTTTTTCATGGAGAGTGGCTGCATGTTCGATGTGCAATGCACCATAGGTTACACTTCACATTTTTATCGAGATCCTACGGACACATATCTATTGATGCTTCCAAACCAAAAATGTGCAGCCGAAAAGTCGTAGAAAGTTATAAAAAAGATTGAGCGAAGCATGCAAATGTGCTTGTCGTATCACATAATTGTTTTCGAAACTCCACACGCACAAACATAGGAGGAGTTTCGTGGTAATCATCAGTAAAAAAAATGCGCGGTTCACGCAAGATGCTACTATTCTCATTTTTTTTCTTACTTCTCTCTTGTTATGCTAACCGACTTACCATGTCTACCACGCTTACTATCTTTCGTAGTGACACACAAATCAAGATGTTGTTTCTAAAACACATAATATCCAAACAATTCCATTGCAGACAAGCTTTATATTAAATAAAAATTTACTTTGTGGTACTCCCTCCGATCCATATTAGTGGGCACAACTTTGTCTAGATACATATGTATCTAGTCTAAATACTTAACTAGATACATATGAATTTAGACAAAGCTATGCCCACTAATATGGATCGGAGGGAGTACATATAGGAGTTTGCGACGCTGTCACATACTCCTTCGAGAGCAAGTTAAAGAGGTTTCTTCCTTTGAGAGAATAAGGGTATGTTTGGTTTGCAGCCAGCGCTAGACTTACCAAAATTTTGGATCGCCGGTGACACTGCTGCTGCTGATTGGTTGGCCCCCAAAAAATTGGCTCGCCTAGGCCACTTCACGCGCTGCAGTGCATTTTTTCGCCAATCGTTGGCGAACTGGGAGCGCCGGAATGATTCGCCAATATTTTGGTCACACCAGGAATTAGACCTAAACCAAACATACCCTAAATCCACACACACATATCGGGAGCATTGATAGAGAAGATAGAGTATATCAGGAGCATTATAGTGTCCTTGTACAAAAAAAAGCCTATTAGTATGCATATCGTGTCTTAATGGCCTCACTCATTTGGCGGATCTTGGAAATGCGTGAATAAAGAAAATATATGTATTCATGGTCCTGTCAGAAATTCCAAGAAATTAATCCAACTTAAGCACAAAAAAACATGTAGTAGTCTTGGTTAGATGTGGTGTCAACATAATGTTAATTTAGATCATGTTTGACATTGTGGTGGTTTATGATGATCCTATGTGCCCAACCAGTAGGCGCAATTCAAAACCACAATCTTAGCATTGCCCCAATGAAACTTCTAACACTATGAATCAAAAGAACTACCCGCATGAGAAAAATTCTAAAGAAAAATAGTTCTCCCAAATTTAGTTTAGCCTTAGCGTTATGAAACTTGTAGCACTATGAAAGTATGAATCACACAACTCACGAGAAGAATCCTAAGACTCCCAGATTTCTTTGATATTTTTCTTTCGATCAAACAAGTGCTTGTTGTCCTAGCTGGCTAGTTGCATCTACACTGGTGCATGGAGCAAAAAGACACAAAATTCGATTGGGCGTTCGCACTAAGAGCATTTCCACTCGCGGCGTCTAAATAGCGTCTGGCTAGACGAATGCTATTGGGGCCATCCGGATGAGCTACCGCGTATTAGGGGGCCTTCGCAGCCCCAATAGCTTAATTTGAAACAATATTCAAATACGAAAATAGATAGATTTCAGTCAAACTTTGTTCAAACTAAACTAAACCTATGTAGGGCGACAGGTCGGGCACCTATAGTGCAGGCAGGAGCCCGTCCGTGCAGGAATAGGTGCCTGGCGGCAGTCGGTGCAACTGTAGTCGAGGAATAAGCCGCCGCCAACGGCCGATGGTGCAGGTGCCGGCGGAGCCAAGGATGCCTCGATGGCAAACTAATGCCCTGCCACCGGGGTTCGGGCCACTCCTCCTCCTCATTACCATCCTCCTCCTCGATCGCTCGCGGAGGTTGAGGTGGTGGCGGCTATAGAAGAACATGGTGGTGCTAGTCTGCCTCGTGGAGGAGGCCGCTTCTAGAGGAGCCCGCCTAGTGGTTGTTGCGCGCGGGGCGCCCGCTTCGACGCCCAACCACCTATGGGCGTCCGCTGCGACGCGCCTTCTCATCTCAGCGCTCGTTGCGACGCCTCACCGCCTCTTGGCGGCGAGTGTGTTCCGCTGGGCAGGTGCCGTGCATCTCATGGCGTTGTTTGCGTCGAGACATGGTTATGGACTGCTGGTGGTGCGGTGGAGGCGCGAGAGGAATGTCGAGGAGAGCAGAGGTGTGTCCCTCTATATAGTGTCCGGGTGAGCCTGAGTGAGTGGTGTGACTTAACTTCGGCCAACAGCTCCCTGCCTCTCATTAACGACGCCGCTCGAAAAGATGCGCTCGTTGCATTGACGTCGCCGTTGTGCAAACGCGACCTCGCCACAGGGAGGCGAAATGACGACTCGCTGCGCCCGGCTGGAAAACCGAAACACGCCTCCAGCCATGAATAAAGCTGACCCGCCGGTGGTCGCTTTGATGTAAACCGGTTTCTATCAATGATATGAATGGCCCACCTGTCGGGTTTCGGCGCGGCATCGCTCGTGGGTTCGCCCGGCTCCCAAACAGCTCCCTACTGGGTGGGGCGGGGGAGAGGGTGGTGGGCTGAGCGCTCCGGTAGAAATATTGAACCGTGCCGGACGTAATGAGGCTATTTACGTCCTGAGTTTTCGTTTGGGGCAAAATCGTTCTGCCTTTGCATTACTGCAGCAGTAAAAACACAGTACCGCCAGCAGTGCGCGTACTCGTACTAAAAATAAAAATATCTCTGACAAGCCAGCTGGCGTTTCCCGGCTCAAAAAGATGGAAGACGAGAGATGCAAGAACCGTGTGCTTCCTCCCAGCGACAGTGACCCGTCTCGCCCTCCTCTCCTCGCTCGTCACCACCACCCCCCACTCGTCACTCCCACTGCGCGCTCGCGCTCGCGGCGCCACCCCATAAAATCCGCCACCGAACCAAAACCCCATGCCGAAATCCAACGCCCGCATCCATCTCCCCATCCATATGCCCGCGTAGGTCCCGGTTCTTTTCTGCTCCAACCACCGTCATGCCTTCTCCACCGGTCGTTTGCCTCCTCTTCGTCTTGCTCGCCGTGCCATGGTCGTCTGGGGCGGCGAGGCCGGCGGGGGCGAAGCCGCTGCTGCTCGCCCTGCGGACGCGGCAGATGCCGATAAGGGCGCTGCCGCGGCAGCCGAGCAAGCTGCGGTTCCACCACAATGTCAGCCTCACCGTCTCGCTCGCGGTCGGCACGCCGCCGCAGAACGTCACCATGGTGCTCGACACCGGCAGCGAGCTGTCCTGGCTTCTCTGCGGCGCCAGGAACAACGCGACGTCCTTCCGCCCGAGGGCCTCGGCCAGCTTCGCCGCCGTGCCCTGCGCCTCCGCGCAGTGCCGCTCGCGGGACCTGCCGTCGCCGCCGGCGTGCGACGGGGCCTCGCGCCGGTGCAGCGTTTCGCTCTCCTACGCGGACGGGTCGTCCTCGGACGGCGCGCTCGCGACGGACGTCTTCGCCGTCGGCAGCGCGCTGCCGCTCCGCGCGGCGTTCGGCTGCATGTCATCCGCGTTCGACTCCTCCCCGGACGGCGTGGCGAGCGCCGGGCTGCTGGGCATGAACCGAGGCGCCCTATCCTTCGTCTCGCAGGCCAGCACCCGGCGCTTCTCGTACTGCATCTCCGACCGCGACGACGCCGGCGTGCTGCTCCTCGGCCACAGCGACCTCCCCCCTTTCCTGCCGCTCAACTACACGCCCCTGTACCAGCCGGCGCTGCCGCTCCCCTACTTCGACCGCGTCGCCTACTCCGTGCAGCTCCTGGGCATCCGCGTGGGCGCCAAGCACCTGCCCATCCCGGCGTCGGTGCTCGCGCCGGACCACACGGGCGCCGGGCAGACCATGGTGGACTCCGGCACGCAGTTCACCTTCCTTTTAGGCGACGCGTACTCGGAGCTTAAAGCCGAGTTCTTGCGACAGTCCAGGCCGCTCCTCCCCGCGCTGGACGACCCGAGCTTCGCGTTCCAGGAGGCGTTCGACACCTGCTTCCGCGTGCCCCACGGGCGATCGCCGCCGGAGGCTCGGCTCCCGAGCGTGACGCTGCTGTTCAAGGGCGCGGAGATGGCGGTGGGCGGGGACAGGCTGCTGTACAAGGTCCCCGGGGAGCGGCGGGGCGGCGACGGCGTGTGGTGCCTGACGTTCGGGAACGCGGACTTGGTGCCCATCATGGCGTACGTGATCGGGCACCACCACCAGATGAACCTGTGGGTGGAGTACGACCTGGAGCGCGGGCGCGTCGGCCTCGCGCCCGTCCGCTGCGACGTGGCCAGCGAGCGCCTCGGCCTCATGCTGTGATGACCCGCCGGCGCCGCCGCGAGATCTGGCTTAACCATCCAGTGTAAACTAGTGTAGTAGTAACATCTGATCGTTCTTAGACAGATCGAGCTTGTAGTAGGATTTGTGTGTAAATATATGGCAATGTAGATTATCTGCAGGGAAGCCTCCTTCCCCTTTTAATTGACAAAATGTGCAAAGTTTGCATCACAGGATGCTTTTGTGTCGCAATGGAATATGAGGTCGATTTTAACAATGGAGAAAGTACACGAGCAGTGAAGTTTAAGTTTAGAACATCGTGCCATGCAGTTTACCCATCGTGAGGCCTACGGGGGCAAGGTATATAGCGTGCTAATATGAAAATGCAAGCAGTAAAATGTAGGTTTCGAACATTGAGTCATGCAATCCCATGGGGGTAAAGGAGGAGATCATTCGAATCGGATCACTTTATTGTCTGATAGGAAAGATACATGGAGTGGCCATTGCTGAATGATCTAAAATTAGTTGTTTCTCAATCCACTATTTATTGACATTTATTCTTGTCATTTTTGCAGTCATACTCATACATATCTTAAGCCTTGATTTGACGATTCTTGGTGACAAAGTTCATTCGGGAAAATAGCAAAACCGAAATGAATAAAATTGACAACGCAGAGTTAGTTTCCTTTACAATTCTGGACTGTTCTTTTTGGGCTTTCTGGATGACTTGGAGGTGAAAAGAAGTCTAAGCCAAAAAAAAAAAGTTGTTTCCTAGTCGTTTCTCGCGTCAAGCAGTTTTCTTGGTTCATTAATAATGGGGACAAAGTATATCTCTATGAACCGATTGTTTGTGCTATTTACACGAATCATTTTCATTTACAATGAGTGACCGACTTTCAACTCATTTCGATGACACAGCTAGAATATCTGTCATCCATCGCCACCCTGTCATCGTTGAGACTACTGATATTTACGCACGAAGGACATCCGTCCAAGGTCATTGCACACATCCATTGGGCGAACAACACCTTGCCTTCTGCTTTGCCCGGGACACTCGTTTTCGCGCGGCCTTACCAATAAGCACATTTAGCGGATTGGGAATCTAGTTGGTCTTACGGCTTATAAGCGAGGAAACCACACCGGAAGCCCAACCAAACAAAGTCTAAATGAAATTTATACTAAACATTTATACATTTTATAACTTACAATTTAAATTTAATTTACATAGTTAGCACAATTAGCAACATAATATTGGTTCTTAATGTATAATACAATAGTTGTGTGCAAAATTCAAATTTGTTTTTGTTTCTAAGATTCTTTCTTGAATCATTGTCGACGATTACACAAACTATAAAGTGTCGATTGTGTATGTGTGTTGTGTGTGCTCACTAGTACAGAACCTCACATTGCAGACGAGACCTAGAGCCGGTTAAACAAAAAAAAAGAACGGTCGTCTGGGATAAAACTCCTCAGCCGGCTGGAATTTGCTGTCCGTCTCTGATAACACCTGCGTCGGATAATCTTTCTGACCGTCGCCAATGTATTTTCATTTGCGACGGCTTTGATATTTGACTGGCGTAGAGTTTTTCTTAGGCGGTCGTGATTTGCGTCTGTCGCTAGTAAACAGTTTGTGGCTGAATTTAGAAGAGTTTAGTTTCAGCATACTACGCGTGCTACTGCTCTGTTCTTCTAATCAGTGAGACAACAGTTTGGACAATTTATAAATTAACCACCAAAAATAATAAAACAGAGATAACGATTGACACCCATATAGCAGAAAGAGAGTCATGAAAGCAGCTACAGGTCGATCGAGGGCCTAAGGCGCAAAAAGCGCTACACATCAAGTTCAGATAGATATAGGAAACAGAATAAATTAAAGCAGCGAGAGATGCCGGATGGCCAGAGATCGATCTAGCTCTAGGCGCCGCGATGGAGGACGTGGACAATCGGGTACACCGGTGGGAGTCTCGCGTCATGGAGGAGCTCCGGGTTGACCTGGACGCAGCAGACGAGGGTGTCTCTGACCCAGAAGACGTCGCCGTGCATCTTCGCCGCCATGGTTGAATCCCAGAGCCTGACGTAGACCCCACTGCCATCCGCGCCAGGGTCGACATAGTACATGCGATGATCGCGGTACAGCGAACGCATGATGATGTTCGCCGCGCGCCATGCGGTGACGTATCCACCGATGGCGAAGAACTGGAGCACGTTCCCGCGGCCATAGGCAGCGGGGCCGAGGATCTCCACCGGGTGCGCGGCCTGCAGAGGAGTCTCGCCGACAACCTCGATGGTGGTCTAGGCCATTGTTGGTGGCGCTATACAGATCTCGATCGATAGATCTCCTTTTGGATGTGGGAGAGAGATCGACCGAAGGCAGAGGAGAGGCCCGTGGATAAGACTGTTGTGCGCGCTACCGGCCGGGATCTAAATTTATAGCAGCGCGCGAGAGGGGAGACGTATAGGCGCGGCGGCGCGGCGTGTAGTCATAACTTTCCCATGGCGAACGCGCTGATCGAGCCAGGCCATTAAGCTTGCTCTCTGACGACCTGAGACGCGCGCATGCCTATGTGAGCGAGCAGGCGTTAGCGCGGCTGCAGAGACCGCGAGCCAGAGTGCATCCACGGGGCGCACGGCAGCACGCACAGCTCGATCGGACATGAACGGCAGGGCGCGCCACCCTTCGACCCAGTGGGCAGGCGAGTGCGCGCGCTCATACACCGATACAATGGCGCGCTGGCATGCGCACGCTACACAGCCTGCATACAAGAGAGCGGCGCGTCGTGCAGGCATGCGCGCGTGTACCGGCATCGATGCAGCCCTAAGCTGCGCGCCGGCCGGCCGGCAGTTCTAGCCCTGCTAATGTGCATTCATGACTCGCGTGCATTCTAATTATAATATATATATATAACGGTGGGAGTTTTGTCGCAAACAAAGGCTTAGCCTAGTGGCAAGGGGATGGTGATGACTTCCTTGCCCACCCAAGTTCGAGTCCCCACACTCGCAATTTCGGTGTTGCATATAAAAAGGTTGTGATCCTGCAGTCTTGTGGCTCCGGTAATTCACTACTATCGATTAATTAGTGGTCGATGATAGTGAGTTGTCGCATCCATCGAACTGTTGCATTGCAACATTTTTTTTTTGTTTTTCCAGTTATATATACATTTTTTTGTGGCTTTTTATTAATTATTTTCAATTTACACGCCATTTTTTGCACATATTAATGTGTTGTAGTAAGTTTAAATATTTGTAGCTATTTTGATAGACAAATATCCGGAGGGTGCAGACAAACTCCGAGTTGTGGTTGTAGTACGCAAATTTTTGAAGTAATAATTTAATTACATGCCATTTTTTACCTATGTAAATATGTATGAAAATTGCCATCTTCCACTAAATGATATCAGTACATGTGTTGTAGTAAGTACTTAATTATAAAATATTTGTAGCTGTGGTTCATATTTTAATAGACCAATATCCGGAGGGTCCGGACAAACTCTGAGTTTTCACTAAAACGGTTTTACTGTATTAATAGTTATTTAAAATACTCTTCTTGCATTTTACAATGATACTTATCACAAAATGTTGGTACTGTGATTTTTTGGGGAGTTTTAAAATTTAATATCTATTTTTCTTGCATTTAATGTTATTCTTTTTGCTTTTTAACGGTTTTAATTTATATAATATGTAAAACTTGCCAATAAATCATGAAACTTGCTATGTGTTTATTATATGATACCTACACGCTATGGTAATTATATTACACAATTCCAAAAAAAATGCACTGAAGTTCTACTGTAACGAGTACAACGTCACTGCTGGTTCACCACACATTTGAGTGTAAACTCCAAAGATTGTATACTACATTATATAATATCTTCATTATATGCTCAATAAATTGTATATCAACTAAATTGTACAGCACAAAGGATACGTACACATTTTTTAAAATTTATAACATTTTTTCCTTATTTGTTTAATTTATTTTTTATTACAGCAAAATCCGGAGTAACCGAACATATACGTATAGTCCGAAGGGCGAATATTGGCGGCAATGCCAAATTTTTTGGGCTCAAAATTTACGGGGCGGGGGATATTTCCCCACTTCCGCCAGGCAACTCAAACCCTATCTCGACCCTGACCCTCTCACCGCCGTCCCCCATTCCCCATTCCACATTCCCCCGACCTCTCACCGTTCCCCATCGCTGCCCCTCTGCTCACCGTCGGCCGCCGTTCCTCGTCGCTCAGGTGTGTTCTTCCTCTGATCCGGCGTTCCTCATAGCTTAGATCTTATCCGATAGCTCCGCCGCTATGGTAGCTTAGATCTTCTCCGAGCCGCCTCCGCTAGCTTAGATCTTCTCCGTTACTTCAGATCGATGGTCGGCCACATGCGCGGCAGAGGTGGGCGTGGCTCCGGAGGAATATCTGCCGCGACCGCTCTGGATGATGATGATATCGCGCGCCTCACCGCTCGGGCTGATGCCGCTCAGGCTCGGGCTGATGTCTCCGCCGCTCGGGCCGCTCATGCTCGGGCTACTTCTGCTATCGCGTCCGCTCAGTCTGATATCATGACCGCTCGGGCTGATCTCGCGGCCGCTCGGGCTGATGTCGCGGCCACTCGGACTGATATAGCTGCTGCTCGGACCGATGTCCTCTTCGCTCGGGCTGATATCGTGGCCGCTCAGGCTGATGTCGCGGCAGGTCGGGCTGATGTCGCCACCGCTCGAGTTGATGTGACTGTCGCGGCCGCCCGGGCTAATGTCCTCGCGGCTCAGGCTGATGCCGGGGCCGTCCGGGCTGATGTCGCTGCCGGTCGGGCTGATGTCCTCACCGCTCTGGCTAATACGACACTGCTTCGAGCCGAGCAAGCTGTGGAGACCGGCGGCGCTGCTTTGGACCACCACAAGCTGGCGTGAAGAGTACTACAACGAGCATCCGCCAAGTTTCTGTTTGGAATATGTTTAGTTTCCTTCTCTGCAACGTAAAATCCGGCCGCTCGGGCTGAACATCAGAGTGTTCTAGCTAATTATAAATCTAACTCGATTTAGTTGTTCGAATATGTACCATGTTCTTTGAATATGCAGTACTAAATGCATTTCAGAATTTGTATGCACATGTTGTGATACTGTTTATTATCACTAATTTATTAGCAGGGATATATATATGGCATGCCAAGTGTGCAAAAATGATTGCGCAGGCAGGAAATACACTGGATCCTTCAGTGTTTATCTGCAAGACTGCCACCAGAAGTCATTGGTAAGAAAGAAAATCTTGTTCGACATCAAATACTTCTAGTACTGTCTTTGTGTTCATATCATTATTATATACCTAATTTATGTGTTGATGTTGCTGCTGCACAGATTGTACCATGCTATGCCAGGCAAGAGTTCGAGTTATTAGTACGCAAAAGTTTGGTTTTTCGTTCTCTTGGGGGCACATACAAAATTCATGTGAAAAACAAACATAGAAAGACTCGCTTGTATGGCAAAGGATAGAAACAGTTGATCAAGCTGAACAATCTCAGAGTAGGAGACATGCTAGTTTTTTGCATGACCGGACCAAATCCAAAAATCTCTGTTCTCATTATGGACTTTGGCAAAAACGTAGAGGACACTGACGAGAAATCTTCTGACAGTGATTCTGATGAGGATTTAGAGAGTGGATAAGAGGATAGTTACATAGTTGACCAAAGAGTCCATCTCAAGAACCATGAGAAGTACCGCCTCATTCCGCTTCTACCCCAAAGAGCTAACTATGTTGGGGTTCCTTTTGTCACTCGTTTGATGAGCACAAATCTGAACCAACATGATATGGTAACGAACACTATCATGCCTCTTTACCTCTTCAAAATGTACATATGCCTATATAGTTATGTTGTCTCTTTACATGCGCAGAAACTATCTAAGACGATAGTAGAAGAGGCTGGGCTACCGACTAAAGGCAATGCTCGACTACAAATTGGAAACAGGGGTTGTCACCACCATAACATACACCACGAAAACTGACGACCGCATTGTTTTCGACAAGCCGGAATGGAAGAATTTTCTTGAAGGCAAGAATTTTAAGGTTGATCAACCTGTGCTGATCATTCTTAGAAAAACCAATGACCTCAGCTTGGAAGTCATCATTGAGATGCTGATCATCTAGTAGTAGTACTTCTTTAGTTATATGCATGTGGGTTTGGTGAAATCATAATATTAAATATTTTGTTGTAGCTACGTTGGGTTGAACTTTCTTTATGTGAATTGTTTTTCTATGAATATAATGGAACAAGGGACTGATTCCCTGGTGGTGATGATCTGTTAATTATTATATTTTGCTTCACAAAGTTGGACCACCCGGAAATAATCCCGGAGCACACGCATATTGCCCAAAATGCAGCTGTTACGGCCGGAGAGAAAACTCGGACCGTCCGCATCCTAACGACGGCCACCATTTGTAGTCGGCTTCAATGTATATGCATTACATACGTCTGATAATCACAGCCGTCTCGGAAGGTTTTGTTATTGGAGACGGTTGTAATTCCTGGCCGTCGGAGCTGTTGAGGTCATTACAGCCGGCCTGAGCCAACTGGTTCTAATGAAGCGTACATTAGAGACCCCGACGTAGAGACAACCATTAAAACCGTCGGAGGTGACTCTCTGGGGCCGGCTCTAATGCGAGGTTCTATACTAGTGGCTTTACGTTAATATTATTCAATACCATAGTCGAGATCACTAAAGTTAGGACATAACAAATCTTAATGGGGGTTTCTAGTTTACGACTAGGTAAGCATATTTATAAAAACTTGTATAGTATAAAATTTTAGCATTGACATTGATTCTTTACTTGATTTTCACGGAAAAATGTGATTTGCAAGTTATATGGGTTAAACACGAGTCAACGACGCGTGCATAGTATGTAAATTTCATTGAAGTAGCATTGCTTGTGAGGGGGCATCGAGCCCATATGCTAACTTTTCTAATTAAATAGGCGTTGATAAACCTAGGGAATTTTTCATCCATCACCACCTTGCCACCGTTGACATCCGTTGTTGGTCTTAATATATTGTTTTCGTATAGTCCATTGCGTTGTGAGAAGATCCAATAATATTCGAGAAGCATCTGCAGCGGCACCTCCAAATATGTGTTCGGTACCCTCAATTGAGACATAATTGTGGTGCCTATACCTGGCCATGGGAAGCCCGGACCAACCAGCCCGACCCAAAATTCCAGGGCCTGGGCCGACCTGGGCTTGTCCATGGGCCGGGTCTGGGCCTGAGCTTTCGGCCCGAAGGTCGCATGGGCCTGACCTGGGCTTTGCATATTGACATTTTAAGGAAAAGGCCTGGCCCGAGTCCCAAAAGCCCGATGGGATTTTGCTGTCATGGGCGGGCCTGGGATACTATACAAGTTTCTATAAATATGCTCGGCCTGTGTGTATGACGGGCGAGCCACCCCTGTCAGAAGGCGTGTCCGGCCAGTGTCTGACACCTGAGAGGGCCTCCAAACTTGGTGGCCCTTTTGGGGTGCCAGACAGAAATCGGATCGGCCCGGACACTTGGGATTGCCGTTGTGGGCGATTTTTACGTCTGAACCCCATGAGGTCTTTGGACTTTGGGGGTTATTTGGAGGGCGCCGGTGGAGATGCTCCAATGCAACCACTAGCCTATGCAACACAAGCATCCCACATTAATCGTCGGTTAACAAGTAATTTAATTCAACTTAGTCCTCATAGAAATGGAATCATGAGGATATATAGAACCGAGGCTTACGCTAGCCACACCTATCCCCATGAGCCATCAGCGCGTTCGCTGGTAGATCAAACAAGTCATGCTTAATGATCTACATCAATGGCAAACAACATATACATGATCGCATAGATAAGAAAATAGATCAACCAAAGAGACTTGCCTAGGTGACCTCAACCAACACCTAGTCGTCAATCTGCACCAAAATCAAAGCTACTATATTCACAGAGTATTTAGCCACAAATCTAACACCATGTCATCCTAATGCACAAATAAGGTACTTCTACTCATGTCCTCACATGATCTAAAATATTTCATCCTATTCTTGAGTTTCCTGAGTGTTTACCTCCATTGTTGTTGTGGATGAGAAGGGCGATGTCATTGCTAGGAATGAAAAAGTCGACTTTGTTCCCTCCACCACCATTGAAGAAACAAAAGTCGCCAAGAAGCAGCGTTCGTCGATAGAGCTGAACAACCAAGTGGATATCAGGGTGAGAGAGTAAAGTGAGGAGGTGACAAAGAGTACAATGACGATTACTACCGTGTGTCAGGAAGGGACATGTCATCTTATGCGTTTCCCACACATGCAACCTGCACATTCTTCTTGTGTCCGAGAAGACCTAACCAGTGTGAACAGCTGTTACTACCGGTACTGATTTGGGGGTGCCTTAAGTACCGCACAGGCTCGAGACCTCGTGCAGACGTCAAATGGCCAAAAAATGGTCGGAATTTGAACCCATTCCAAATGGTTGACCCTTATGGAGGGAACCAACCACCTTAAGTGTTTTTTCGCACAACTAGCACTTGCTTCCTTTTCAAAGAAAACAAGATAACACTTATCTCACCCCAAATTAAGATGGTTGGATCTTTAATCAAAGCCTTGAAAGTGGGGAAGAAGTAGGCAAAAGAAATGGGAATGAAAAGGGTGATTACCATTTGGAACTATGGATGAACTGAAGCGAACCAACTAACTCAAAATGGTTCGAACCACGACTAATTTGCCTGTAAGAAAAGGTTGCACAACCAAATTTGCCTGTAAGACTTGTACGCCATCGTATCTATGGTCACAGGGCGTTCAGCGCACGGCACGGAGCAGTAGTGTCACGAAAGAGGTATTAGCATTGGAGGTACAACAACTTGCACGCGAGGAGCAGTTTCATACAACTACTTGCAATGGTGCACAATCTCATACAAGAAGTTGTCACGCGGTGCAAACTCAAACAAAAACAGTCCGAAACAATCCGATTCGTCCACAGCGGCAGCCACGTCATATACGTAATTTTGCAAAAAAAAAAACCAGAAACAACTGCTACGACGATGGGGTCCGAAGCAACGTGCAGATAGAGAAAATAGTTACCACATACCTGGTTTATTTTATATTCACAGATAAGTCCCTGCTAGCTCATAAAAGGAAACTGCTAAGTGATTGAGGCAACCTGCCTTCTCCGTCCGTGCCGTCGCGAATGCGCCGCCGTCGTCGTTGCGTCGCCGTCCTCGCGACGATCATGGCGGACGAACCCTACTACGGAGATACGACATGGAGGCGCCAGAGTACGGTAAGTTTTCGTGGCCGTGTCACCCATTGTTCTTCTCTCCCACACTGTTCTTCTTCGCCGCTCTGTTCTTCTCCACCGTGGTGAAGATTGGAGGTGGGTTTGGTCGAATAGACCTTTGGAGTCGCAATTGTAGAAGCTGATGAAGGTGCGACGCATGCATCCGTGGTCGATTTCGTGCTGATTGTGGGCTTCGATCTGTCAGTTCGTTCGTGCGTCGCCGGCTGCAAAGTGTGTCAAAATTAGCAATGATTGGGTGGTTCTAATGCGTTTTCGTTTGCAGATTAGTCATATGTGTGGTTGTAGTTAGGTTTTGCAAGTAGTGGGCAACAATTTGTGCATGCCCTGTTTCGGCCATTTTTGCACTGCAATGAATAAAAGGTCTAATTTTTCATGTACATAAGGAGTTTCAATAAGAATTGTTAGTACTGTAGTGTTAGTGTGGGGTGTTTGTCTGCAAAATTTGCAGTTACATGTACTAAAAATCAGTTTAGGAGTGAACTGAATTTTTTTGAAGTGAGCTGTCTGAACTCAAGATGAATTGTTAACTGAATTTTGCTTCATTCTGTGCAATGCAGGTGCTGATAGTGACAAGTTCACTGTCCAAATAACTCATAATGGATTTTTCTGTGGACTGAGGGGCGATGTGGATTATGCTAGCAGCACAACAGACTGGTTTGACAACTACAGCGCTGATACATTCTCAGTTTTGTGGATTCAGGATTTTCTGGAACAGCTAGGCTGATGGGGGATTATAACCCGGTAGGCCCATGAAGAGGGAAGCGTGACCCGCCAGGCAGGAGGCCCGGCCAGGACACCTAACCATCAGTATGGGCCGGGTTACGTCGATGGTCCAGGAAGCTTGTCGGTGACCCGGCTAATAGAGGAAAGCTGCTAGAAGACCCGGAGGCGGTGCAGGACTTGGAGGACACGAAGGCCAGAAGACCTAGAGTAGGACTCTGAGTCTGGGTAGAACCCGGGCTTACCATGTATAGAGTCAGGAGACCCGGCTGTCTATATAAGCAGGCTCCTAGGTCATAGAGAGGGGACTTACGATTCAAGCTTACGCGAGAGAACCGGAGAGATAGATCAGCGTAATCATCGCTACCAAGCGAACCTTGTAACCTAGATCGAGATCCGACTCTGTTGTCGTAGCCGGGTTATCGAGATTGTGATCAATAATAGCATAGCAGGAAGTAGGTCTTTATCTCCAATGGGGAGGCCGAACCTAGGTAAATCCCTTGTCCACGCAGAGCTAAACAAACTCCCAGACACTAGTTTCGCCTTGCCCTACAACTCAAGTTACCCTATGGTAACATCTGTCGTGACAACCCCACGACAGTTGGCACCCACCGTGGGGCCTGCGTCCAAAGGTGTCATCATCATGGGAGAAGCTATGCAAGGAATCAAGAATTTTGTTTTCGGCGAGGTTACTATCAACTCACAAGGAGAATCCATCGTCGACGATTCTGGCTGGGGGCCAGAATCAAATCTGCTATAATCAGGTGATGTCATTTCAATTGGCACGATTAATGTTTTCGTTGGTATGGTACATGCAACTAGATCTACTAGTGATGAAGAATATGAATCTGTGTCAGGAGCCGCTACGCTCGTCCAATCTGACGGGGAGGAATCAGTAGGCACGGCAGTAGCCGGGCTACCATTGGTCATGCACGAGGAACGGTCGGGAGAGCCGGCACAGATCCCGGGTGACGCGATGGAGCATGAAGAGGACACATAATCAATCTTGCCCCTGTTTGAAGGTTGGTATGGATACGAGGCAGAAGAAGAGGACGAGGAGGAGCAAGAGTACAGCACAAGCCCGGTTAGGAAGATGGCAGTTTACACCGCACCTTCGATCAACGCAGGCGCGTCACCATCAACTGCTATTCCACCAGCCTCAAACCCGGACCAGCAGCAGCAACTGTTACCACAAATACTGGAGCTGGCGGGTCAGAGGATGGATGGAGACCCGGCTTCGGTGACGAATGAAAGTGAAGACACGACTCGTTTCAGAAATAGCTTCAGTTTCCTCAATAACCGGGCTCAGGGCGAAGAAAGAAATAATACGGCTAGTGCTCCTGCCTTGTTCAACAATGGCCTGGTCCTAGACCCAACAATGCTAACAAGATTGATTACTCCAGAAAACGCAGCAGTAAGAGTTATGGAGTTAGATACAGCATGCCGGGCTTTGGAACAAATGCGTAGAGATACAATGGCAGAAAAGCAGCAGATGGCAGCCAGACAAAGGAAAATTGAGGACCAAGAGAATCGCCTCAATGACATGACTCGGGTTCACCAGAGAAGACACCAGAGCAGGTTGGCTCCGGGAGAGAATACCATAAACCCAGCAGTACTATTCAGGACCCCGGTGGATCAACCCATTGGTGTGACTCAAGCAGTTCCAATTATCAGAACAAGTGCAGAACCAAACAGAGGGACTGGAGGAGCCGGTGTCGCGATTGCCGGGTCATCGGGTTTACTCGCCGAGGGAGCCGAGGGTAATCCGGGTCTGCCAGCACGAACACCGAGGTTCCACACGCTAGCGGGTCATTATTCCATCCAGCGGATAATGTGTACGCCGCAACCTTAGCGCTCGACCATATTCCCCTTGGAGACTCGCTAGCAGAAATTGAAGCCCAGCATGCCATTGACATGTTACGCACCGCAGTAGTTCAGCAAGTTCAGTATTCGAAAGAGAAAAGTGCACTTCATTATATCGTAGTAAGCATACCAAGAGCCGCCATGGTGAACCCGCCATTGGCCGGGCCCGCTATGGTGCAACAGCAGAATCCACCTCAACAGAACCAGAACAACCAGCAATATCAGCCCGCCCCTGCAGTTTTGGTGGCTCAGCAGATAGTCAATGGATCGCGAGCGAGAAGAGCGGCCAGCGTGAACCCGGCGCTACCTGTCGTAGCAGTGCCGCAAGGAGGACCCGGCGCCGCAGCAGCAGCGTCCATAAGCTCACCAGGTAACAATAATTTTTCAGCAAGTTCTTCTAACTTAGCCGGGCCAAAGTGTCTTTCAGATACCATTAGGGCAGAGCCTTTCCCTGAGAAGTTCAAGAGCCCAGCAAGATATCCAATTACGAGCCTAGCATGGACCGGCAAGCTGGTTGAGTAGTTATGAGATGGCAATGTGTATACGCAACGCCACGGAGAATGTTTGCGCAAAATATATGTACTTGACGATGAGCGACGGGGCGGCGAAATTATGGTTCAAGAACTTACCAGAGAAATCCATCAATTCATGGGACGAGCTAAAGACAGTTTTTACCAAGCACTTTCAAGGTACATGCAAGCGTTTGTTCTCCATTGAAGACCTTGATCGCTGTGTACAGAGGAAGGGCGAGTCAGCGCGGCATTGGATGAGACGGGTCACGGAGATCCTTCACTCCTCATCTGGCATTGACCCAAGGATGCGATTTCAACAATGGAAAAAATGTGCAAGTTTACTCCCCTTGTCCAGAAGCTGGGCCGTATGAAGGAGGGCCACCGGGTCAAGCCAGTCACCATGGCTGAGTTGATGGATGCTTGCAACAGGCACGCAGCCATGGACAAGACCCAGGATGATAACGAGGAAGAAAAGGGAAAGGTCCTGTGAATAATGGAGGAAAGAATAACAATGGCAATGGAAACAACAAAAACAACCAGAATAGCACAAGCGTGGGCACAATGAGGGAAATTCAGAGTTGGTGGCAAACACAAATGCCGGGTTTCAGAGGCAAAGGATGGAAGGAAATTTCACGACAATAGAGGTTATCAAGGAAATAATGGGAACTATAATGGTGGAAACAGTTATCAAATGTCACGCCCAACCAGCACTGAAGAGGCTTTCAGGATGCCGTGTCCTCGCCATAGCAGGAACGGTAAACCGCCAATCACTCGTTGGCCCAGTGTGTAGATTTAAACAGGTGGAAAAACAATGAGATACATAGAGCACTGCAAGGAGCAGGCAGAGGTGGAGGACCCGGCCGGGTGGTAACCCGGCTACAGGACCTTTAACTGGAGCAAATGCAGTACCCACCAACAATTCAGGAGTCGGTCAGAACACAGGCAATCAAGGCGGGTTTTCACAGCAGCCAAAGCAACTTGGCCAATATCACATATATACCAGTGGCACAACCAAGAGAGAGTGAAAAGTAGTCAAAAGGGGGTTAATGCAGTTGTTGCAGGAGTCCCAAGGTATTTAAGGTGGTCAGAGCATATGATCACGTGGAGTAGAGCGGATCACCCGGATGTTGTTGAGCACCCGGGTCTGTTAGCTTTGGTTGTGGCCCCAAGTGGTGGTTTTGAGTTGAAGAAAGTATTGATGGATGGTGGAAGTAGTATCAACATCTGTATTGGGAGACGTTTTTGCGTATGGGTCTCAAAACATCACAGCTACAAAAGACATCCACCGTTTTCATGGCATAGTTCCAGGGAAGTCAGTAACACCAGAGGGAAAAATTTCACTAGAGGTCGCTTTTGGCGAGTCCATGACAACTTTCGTTCAGAGTGGCTTGTTTTTTAGGTAGTAAAATTTTAGAGTCCTTATCATGCGTTTTGGAAGGCCGGCTTATGCCAAGTTCATGGCAAGGCCGTGTTATGTGTACTTGCAGTTGAAATACCGGGTTCTAAGGGGATCATCACAGTTCATGGCAACAAGGAATAGCAGCACAGTGCGACGAGGGAGACACGGCTTGGCAGAACATGCTTGTGCGAGAGAGGAGTTAAAAGCTTATAGGTCTAATCTTGACCCGGAGGATAACACAGCACTCAAAAAACCAACAACAGAAGATGACAGGGAAAGTTCAAAGCCGCCCAAGACACAAAGATGGTAGATTTCGTGCCAGGGGATTCCTCCAAGCAGTTCGCCATAGGGTCCAATCTTACTGACAAATAGGAAAGCACGCTCATCGAGTTCATCCATGAGAATGGGATGTTTTTGCATGGACACCTAGTGACATGCCTGGCATTCCGACTGAACTCGCTGAGCACCGCTTACATGTTGATCCCAAGCAAGGCCGGTAAAACAAGGTTTGAGGAAAATGAATGCAGAGAGAAGAAAGGCTATAGGAGAAGAGGTAGCCGGCTCCTGGCAGCGACTTTATCATGGAAGTTTTTCACCCAGAGTGGTTGGCTAACCCGGTTCTAGTTCTGAAGAAAAATAATGAGTGGAGGATGTGCATTGATTTTACAAGTCTGAATAAGCATTGTCCCAAGGACCCGTTTGCACTGCCGCGCATTGATCAAATCATTGACGCAGTTGCGGGCAGCGAGCTCTTGTGTTTTTTGGATGCATACTCAGGATATCATCAGATCAAGCTTAATCAGCAGATTGGGAAAAGACACGTTCATAACCCCGTTTGGTGCTTTTTGTTACAAGACCATGACGTTTGGATTGAAAACGCAGGGCCACATATCAAAGGTGTATTCAGAAGTGTTTTCATGATCAGATTGGGCGCAATGTGCATGCCTATGTGGATGATGTGGTGATCAAGACAGAGAAAGCCGGGTCATTCATTAATGACCTAAGAGAGACGTTTGTTAACTTGCGAAAGTACAAGATGAAGCTCAATCCTACAAAGTGTGTATTTGGTGTTCCAGCTGGGAAGCTCCTTGGTTTCATCGTATCAGAGAGGGGAATTGAGGCAAACCCGGAAAAGATCAAGGCTATTCAAAGTTTGAAGAAACCTGAGGAATTGGCAGATGTTCAGAAGTTAACGGGGTGTGTAGCTGCGCTAAGCCGGTTTATATCCCGGCTCGGAGAGAAGGCCATCCCTTTATACAAATTACTGAAGAAAACGGACAACTTTGTGTGGAATCAAGAGGCAGATGAGGCATTTGAAGCTCTCAAGAAGCAGCTATCAGAGGCGCCAATTCTTGCAGCGCCGGGTCCCAAAGAGCCCATGCTGTTGTACGTCGCTGCCGGGCCTCAGGCTGTTAGCGTTGTGGTGGTGGTGGAGCGTAAAGAAGTAGGCAAAGAACACCCGGTAGTGGCCGGTCTATTACGTCAGTGAGTATTATCGGAGGCAAAGCAGCGCTATCCACATTGGCAGAAATTAGTGTTTGGTGTTTTCATGGCGAGTAGAAAGTTGAAGCCTTATTTTCAGGAACATCCAATTACAGTGGCCAGTTCAATTCCATTAGCAGATATTATCAGAAACTCAGAAGCTACAGGAAGAGTTGCCAAGTGGGCAATAGAGATGGGGCCGTATCATATCAACTATGAGCCTCTTACAGCCATCAAGTCTCAGGCATTGGCTGATTTTCTTAATGATTGGACACAGTTACGTGCACCACCTCTTACACCAAGTATCAAGCCTTGGATCATGCATTTTGATGGGTCAAAGCAAGAACAAGGTTCAGGAGCCGGAGTTGTGTTAACTTCTCCAAAAGGTGACTGATGACGTGGATCAGACGTTCGTTGGGAGACCCAAAGAGGAAGGTATGAAGCAGTGTAGCAGCAGTTTCCCTCAGTATGAAACCAAGGTTTAATCGAACCAGTAGGAGCAAGAAATCACTTCTGAAGGTTGTCAGTGGCGCGCTGACATGGAACCTGCACACAAAAGAATCAAACTACTTTGCCCCAGCAAAACAGTGAGGTTGTCAATCTCACCGGCTTGCTGAAAACAAAGGATTAAACGTATGGTGTGGAACACAGTAGTAAATTGCAGCGAATGAAAAGGAACAGTGTTTGCAGTTGGTTGTATTATCAGTGTAAAAGAATGGACCGGGGTCCACAGTTTACTAGTGGTGTCTCTCCATAAAAGATAACTAACATGCTGGGTGAACAAATTACAGCTGGGCAATTGACAAAATATTGAGCGCATAACAATGCATATATATGACATGATGATTACTATGATATTCATGTGGGCATTACGACAAATACATAGACTGTTATCCAACAGCGTCTATGACTAATAATCCACCGTCAGGTTGTCATACCGAGTTCCCCGTTGGTATTAAGTTGCAAGCAACGGATAATTGCATTAAGTAATGTGCGTAATGTAAACAAATGCATTAGACCTAACGGCGCACCCTTAAGCTAAGCATCGATTATTTTATCCCTAGTGGCAACAGCACATCCACAATCTTAGAAGTTATTGTCACTCTCCCAGATTACCGGAGGAGATATCACACATGGGAGGTGTGGACCTTATCTCGAGGAGGACCGGTAATATTTCCAACACTGAGAACGCAACAAGTTTTCCATCCGGACTCCGTTTTCAATGATCTTGGGCTTGCTCCGAAGATAATCACAAGCACTACAAGATCATGCATATACATATCATAGTCCATCATGTGAGGAGGATAACACAAGAGGAGAGTTTGACCTCTCTACAAGAGATGAACCGGTAAAACCTCCAACATCAAAACCACCACAAGATATTCAAATGAAATCCGTTTTTGATGAACTAGAGCTTGGTATGGAGATGAACACAAGCTCTAAATTCTCACGTGGATAAAAGCCAAATAAGAACCAAGAAAGATGATATGCCAAATATGCAAAGGTTTGAGATCTCCACAAAGGTGCGATCATTTTACTCACTTGAGAGCCCCTCTTGATAGTATGTCGTCTATCCTATAACCCGGTCTCCCACAATCACCACGAGACCGGTAAAATAGAAACCCTATCAAGATCATACCTTTGCCTTGCGCATTCCACTTGAGCTAGATGATAAAGATCTTGATCTCTTCAAGTGGACCACCTTTCTTGATTGCGCTTGCTACCACATGCTTGATGAAGACTTCCCAAATACTCCCCCATACACCATTATGGGAGAGCCTCGCTTAGCTCCGACTTCATGAAGATGATGTCTTGAATCCTTCAAGACATACTTGCAATATGCTCAACTCTACACATGACCATTCTTCATATAAACCATTGAATAGAGCATTGATCATCATGTAATCTTCTAGAGTCCAACACATGAACTCCAATCTTCTTTATGGACAAGATCTATAAAGATATCTCAATGCAAATATTAGTCCATAAGGATTGTCATTAATTACCAAAACCACGCATGGGGCAACGCATGCACTTTCACCATGTTTATAGCACTAGCATTAGGACTTCTAGCTAGCTTTTGCAAGAACTTAATTACTTCAGAAATATTGCAACCATCAAAATCAAAATCATTATTATCAAAAGTAATTGGACCATTGTCTCTCACATCTCGAAAAATTTCAGCACTTTTATCAGGAACAGTTTCAGTGTTTTCAGGCAATTTTAAACGTTTTGCAACAGAAGTAGAGACATTGCCAACACCAATTACTTTACCATTGATAGTAGGAGGTTTGTTAACACTTGAGTTTATAGCATTTTCAGTAGTAGTAATAGTATAAACTCTAGCAATACTATTCTTTATAGCAATTTCATCCTCTCTTGCCCACCTAGCATGTAAATCAGCTAACATCCTCACATTATTATCAATTTTAACTTGAATAGCATTGAGATTTTTTATCTCTTTAACATCATGAGGCATAGTTTAATTTTTAACAAATCAACATCAAGAGCAAGACTATCCACTTTAGAGGCAAGAACATCAATTTTCCCAAACTTTTCCTCAACAGATTTATTGAAAGCAGTTTGTGTACTAATAAAATCCTTAAGCATGACTTGAAGATCAGAGGGTACACTCTTATTATTGTTGTAGGAATTACCATAAGAATTAACATAACTATTGCCACTATTAAAAGGATAGGGCTTATAATTGTTATTACCAAAATTATTCCTATAAGCATTGTTGTTGAAGTTATTGTTTTTAATGAAGTTCACATCAACATGCTCTTCTTGAGCAACCAAAGAAGCTAAAGGAACATTATTTGGATCAGCATGCATCTTTCCATTTGTAAGCATAGACATAATAGTATCAATCTTATCACTCAAGGAAGAGGTTTCTTCAACAGAATTTACCTTCTTACCTTGTTGAGCTCTTTCGGTGTGCCATTCAGAATAATTTATCATCATATCATCAAGAAGCTTTGTTGCAGCACCCAAAGTGATGGACATAAAGGTACCTCCAGAGGCCGAATCCAAAGTGTAGCACCCAAAGTGATGGACATAAAGGAAATTTTACTAAGGACCAGGCGTTCACCTGGCGAGCCTCGCGAGGGACTCTTCCCCTCGCGAGGGTCATTTCACTCGGCCGAGCATTTCTGCTAAGGACCAGACATTCGGCCTAAGGGGCCTCGAGAGGAACATCTGCCTCAGGAAGGCCTCTCCTGCCCAGAAGATCATCAGGTCCTAGTGCGTCTCTGCGCCACCCTCGCGAGAATTTCCCTCGTGAGGAGTCAACGGTTATAGAACCTCGGCGAGGGTTCAAGCCCTCGCGGGGTTCCTTCAAGTGGAAGCAAGCTCCTGCGCACGCTGCAGAGCGCACATGGGCTCTGCACCTGCTGCAGAGTGATGCGCGCGCCTGCGCGCAGTGACGGAGACGCCGCAGTTGCCGTTCCCGTGTATAAAGCAGTCAACAGAGCTGGGCCAAGCAAAGCGGACTCCAAGACTTGCCAATTTGGTGATAAAGCGGCCGGCCGCCGCTACGCTCCAAGTGCGACATCACCATGGGGCATGCCACAGGGCTCTGCAGCGCCAGCCCGCCGTCCTGGATGGACGGTGGCTTTTCTCCCAAGACGACGTGCTCTCTGCCATGGACCGCATCCATGGACGCCCCCGACGCCGTGCGCTGTGCTCCATCTTTGCGGCATCGTGGAATCCCTTCCCGTCGGAGGTTTTCGGGGAAGAGGACCAAAGCCAGTATATAAGGAGCCAGTGTACGACCAAGGAGGAGGAGCCCGGCATTCACCAATTCATTCCACACTCCAGCAGCTACGTCCGAAGGAGAAGACATAGCTCATTCCACCATAGACCACCATAGCCATAACCATGCCCTCGGCAAGCACCTTTGTACTGTGAACCTCTCCAAGCAGTGCAATACATCTTAGCAGGACGTAGGGTCTTTACACCTCACGGTGGGCCTGAACCTGGGTAGCGGCTCATGTTCACTCTCTGTCGTGATGTTCCTCACCGAGCTCGACGAGCACCGTCGCCGAGGTTGTTGAGGATTGTTTGATTGCGTGGTCAGCCCCTTACTCGTTTCCTGGCATTTGTGAGACACACCCCTAGTTCCTAGGACTAGTCTCCGACACTGATACCAATTGAAAGGATCGGTATGACACCTAGAGGGGGGGGGGTGAATAGGTGCTACTTCAATTTTAGTACTTTTTTCAAATTAGGCTTGACACAAAAGGTAAATTCTCTAGATATGCAACTAAGGTGAATTTACCTATATGACAAGCTAGCAACTAAACAAGATACACGAAGTAAAAACTATAAACAAGGATAGAAGTAACCGAAGTGAAACACGCGGAGACACGGATGTAATCCCGAGTTCCTCCTTTTTAGGGGAGTACGTCTCGTTGGAGAGGTGTGAGCTACCACAAAGGTCAAAACTCAACCGCCACAAAGGCATCACCTTATTCTTCGATGAACCGCACCACAAAGGTTTGGTTCACCTTCCACTATCGGAATCCTTCAAGGCGGAATCCGGACCACTTACAACAACGATCCGGGGCACAACCCACAAGAGGATTGGGGGCTCCCGAACTGCTATAAATCTGTCACAAAGATAACAAGTGAGTACAATAAGAAGCTAGGTTTTCCTAATGGAAATCCTAACCAAGGGTCCCTCAAGTGAATGAGGGGGAAATGAAGAATGGCTTGGTGAAGATGTAGATCCGGGGCTTCTCCTTCAATCCTCTAAGTATCAACGAGTTTGGGTGGAGGGATTGGGAGATCTATCAACTCTTGAGCTTGCAATAATGGAGTTCTTCAAAGTGTTCAAGCTAGGGAGCCGGAGGTAGGTGGAGGGGAATAAATACCCCTCCCAGAAATTTGTCCGTTGAAGCTGAAAACAGCCCGCAACGGTAGTACCGGGCCTCGCCCGGTAGTACCGACTGGCAGGGATCTGACGGCACCTCGAAGACTGGTCAACGCCTCCTCCAGGCGCGCATCGGTAGTACCGGACCGCCGGGTCCGGTAGTGCTCCCTACCCGGTAGTACCGCGCCACTACCGGGGCTACTACCGGATAAAAACTGCGCGAGTCCAGAAAGCATTTTGAGATCCGGTACTGGGCCCGGTAGTTCCGCACGGCAGGACACCCGGTAGTACCAGGGTGAACCCGGTAGTACCGGCTGAAGCAAAGAAGTCAGCATTTCTTCCTTTTCTTGAAACAAAACCTGTGCAATATAAACTGATTCATTCCTGCACACTTTTAGCACACACATTAGACATCTAAGTGTGTTGTCAACAAACATCAAAACACTTGGGGAAGGATATGCCCTTTCAGAAGCTCGCTGCGATTTATAAACGTCTGCAATGTTGTGTCAGTGGCACTGGACCTAGTCCAGTTCACCGGAGTGGCTGCCACGGCAGCGCTGGAGATGGATCCTTTCTTCGCACCCTTCTTTGCGGCCCTGGGACCTCCAGACTTCATCTTCTCCTTCACCATTGATGCGGAATTGTGGTGGTGCCCAATCTCGGAAATAGAGATGAGCAAACCCTATAAATGGAGGTGGGTGCGAGGAGAGGAAGATGCAGAGCGATTGCGGGTGTGATTGAGTCTGGAATCGAGGGTGCGGCACGGATGAATGAGTAGATGGTGGTTGTGGAGATTTCTGTTGAGGTTTGGGAGCTCGATTTGAGATGAGTTTTGTGGCGGCTGCGTGAGGAAGGAGATGAAGAGGCCAAGGAAGAAATGGGGAAAGTGACTGCGGTGTTTACCCTAACCCTATACTTATAGGCGCAGTAAAAAGCCCTAGGGGTGTTGCGGTAAAAAGACGAGGAGATAAGGATTTTTGACCAAGGGTCAATGACAAACAGGAAGAGACAAAGAGGAAAATTATCTGACGAGATTATGATTGAGATTTACTAAAGATTGACTCACAGTTTAGTTGGAATTTTCACTAAGTGTTGAATATAAAACCCGGAGGCGTATGAACCCGGAATGACCGAGCCGGGTTACGATATGGACCACCAAGGAGAGCTGGCCTAGCTAAAGAAAAAAAGCAATGTAACCTGGTATTTAACTTGCTGTATGTTATTCTTATATTTCAGGTGGTTAACCCGGCCAGCCAGGATGACAGCTCTAACCAAGAATGCAAAGCTCGAGACTAGAAAAAGAGCTTGCCAACCTGGAGACCCGGTTAACCTGGGGGCTACTGATGGGGGGATTATAACCCGATAGACCCATGAAGAGGGAAGCGTGACCCGCCAGGTAGGAGGCCTGGCCAGGACACCTAACCATCAGTATGGGCCGGGTTACGTCAATGGGCCAGCAAGCTTGTCGGTGACCCGGCTAATAGAGGAAAGCTTCTAGAAGACCCGGAGGCGGTGCAGGACTTGGAGGACACGAAGGCCAGAAGACCTAGAGTAGGACTCCGAGTCTGGGTAGAACCCGGACTTACCATGTATAGAGTCAGGAGACCCGGCTGTCTATATAAGCGGGCTCCTAGGTCATAGAGAGGGGACTTACGACTCAAGCTTACGCGAGAGAACCGAAGAGATAGATCAGAGTAATCATCGCTACCAAGCGAACCCTGTAACCTAGATCGAGATCCGGCTCTGTTGTCGTAGCCGGGTTATCGAGATTGAGATCAATAATTGCATAGTAGGAAGTAGGTCTTTATCTCCAATGGAGAGGCCGAACCTGGGTAAATCCCTTTTCCACGCAGAGCTAAACAAACTCCCAGACACTAGTTTCGCCTTGCCCTACAACTCAAGTTACCCTATGGTAACATCGGCCGTGACAACCCCATGGCATAGGCCATCCAGATAATGGCAGGACACATGTGTATTGGATCAGGCCTGGTAGAAATATTTAAGATGGGTTGATTTGTATTGAGAAGGATGCTCATATCTTGATGATGACAGAAGCTTCCAAGAAGCACAAAACTCTTGCTTTGATATTGGACCACACTAACTTTCTAAACGTTTTCAGGGAAGATATAATTGAGAGAGTTGGTCCAGAAGTCTCACCTGTATTGAACACAGCTTCTGCAAGCACATCCACAGAGCCATCAGTGGTACTTGAGCAAATTACTGAAGCTGCTGCAAGAACATCCACAGAACCATCAGTGGTACTTGAGCAAATTACTGAAGCTGCTGAAGAAGAGACAGACACTGAATTTTATGACAGTGATTGGGATGTCGAGGATGGTGATGATGATATTTTCGCAACTAATGTTGACAAGGAAGTAAATGATCACAATGAACCGGTTGAAATAGTGGAAGCAGAGGATGATGCTGGACTTGAAAATGAAGATATTCAACTGACAATGGAGCAGCAGCATGAGTTGCAGTACAAATTCAGCATCTTTAACCAAGAAGTGGACATGGAAAATCCAGATTTCAAGGTGGGGATGGTGTTTTCCTGTAAGAAAGAGATGAGAGCAGCAGTGAAATCATATAGCATCAGGGAGAGGGTTAAGATACATAAAATGAGGAATGAAGCTACCAGGTTAGATGGTGTGTGTCTCGGAAAGTGTGAAGGTGGTTGCCCATGGTTCTTGAAGGCATCGCAGGATGGCAGGACTGAAGCAGTTCTAGTGAGAAAATTTTGTGGTGTGCACAAGTGTGAGAGAGTGTGGGAGCTGAAGGCCTTGACAGCTCCCTTCTTGACTGAAACATTCATTGATGAGTTCAGAGACAATCACAAGATGGATCTGTAGACATTTGCAACTAAAATCTAGAGAAAATTCAATATGACTCCAAACAGATGGAAACTAAGGAGAGCAAGGAAGGAGGCTCTTCTAAAAATACATGGGGATGAGGCAGAGCAGTTCAGCTTGCTGTGGGACTATGGTCAAGAGTTAAGGACTTCCAACCCTGGCTCTAAATTTTTCTGAGCACAAATAAATCCACAGAGCAAGGAATAGTGAAGGAGCACCTGGCAACATTGTACTGGTCTTATGATGCTTGCAAGAGAGGGTTTCTTGAAGGTTGCAGACCAATAATTTGCGTTGATGGTTGCCACATCAAGACCAGATACAAGGGTGTACTACTAACTGCAGTAGGTATTGACCCAAATGACTGCATCTATCCAATCGCAATGGGGGTAACTGAAGTGGAATGTACAAGTTCTTGGGAGTGGTTTCTAACCACACTAAGAGATGATCTGAATATCACTAATAGCTCTCACTTCACAATAATGAGTGACATGCAGAAGGTAATTATTTGTTAGCTTGGTTTTTGTATTAGATTGTTCATTAGTTTGCATGTTTTTTGTATTAGCTTGTTTACTTATTAGCTTTTTTTTATTAGCTTGTTTACTTATTAGCTTGTTTACTTATTAGCTTGTTTTTAGTATTAGCTTGTTTACTTATTAGCTTGTTTACATATTAGCTTGTTTTTTGTATTAGCTTGTTTACTTTCCATTTTTCAGGGACTTATTAATGCAGTGAAGGCGGTGTTTCCTGATGCAGAACACATACATTGCGTCAGGCACTTGTATCAAAATTTTAACAAGAAACACAAAGGTGAAACCTTGAAGCAAGATTTATGGGCATTGCAAGATCATGCAACATTCCAACTTGGAGAAAACACATGGACAAACTTGCAGCTGACAGTAAGGAAGCACTAGACTGGGTTGAAGAACTGGAACAACATACATGGATTAAGGCATTTTTCAAGGACTTCTCTAAATGTGACATGCTGCTGAACAACCACTCTGAAGTGTTTAACAACTACATTCTAGAAGCCAAAGAGATGCCTATGTTATCCATGCTTGAGAACATTGTTTACAAGATGCTGCACAGAATTGTTGCAAAAAACAATGAAGCTGAAACATGGCAAGGAAAGATATGTCCAAAGATCAAGAAGAAGATGGATAAAGCTACTGAATGGGCTGCAAATTGTGATGTTAGGAGTGCTGGTGGAGGGCTTTACAAGGTAGCTTCTAGGGAAATTGAAGGAGGATATTGTGTGGACCTGAAAGCAATGACTTGTGACTGCAGGAGGTTGCAGCTGACAGGGATACCTTGTTGGCACGCAATAGCTTGCTGCAGATCAGAGAGGATTAATCCTGAGACTCTTGTGCACAACTGCTACTCCATTGAGACATACAAGAAGGCATATGCACACAACATGGCCCCACTCAGAGCTAGATGCCACTGGGAGAAGCAAAATGGTGTTCTTGTGCACCCTCCATTGTTTACTAAAGTACTGGGTAGACCAAAGAAAAACAGGAGAAAAACACCAGAAGAAGTTGAGAAAATGGGATGAAGTCCATTACAAGGGCAGGTCTGCCAATACACTGCTCAGTTTGCAAAACAGCAGGTCACAACAAAAAAGGGCATGCTAAATACATGCAGGAACAGAACAGTCGTACTACAATTGTTGAAGATGAAAATGGGGACAGAGATAACCCTGCAATTTTAGAGGTAATTATTCGAAAGCCGCTGAACCTGTTTATGTGATCACCTTCCTACAATTTAGCTAATTCATTAAATTTCCTATTTTTCGCAGCACATTATTCCCCAGCCTACTATCCCTGCAATGGATCCTAGCCAACAAGTCGAGACGATGGTGTACATGATGGGTCAAGAGGTTGCACATTTACATGCTAATACATAATTTACACAAGGTTGCACATTTGAGTTGTTGTCTAACTTAATTACTGGGATTTTATTTCTAGGCGAGAGCACACGTACCACAAACCAGGGATAATGGCCCCCTGCCTGAAGAGAGTTCCTTTGTAGCTGCTGCAAGACAAGCTCTGCCACAACCTAGGGTTACAACTGCAATGTCAAGAGGAAGAGCCACATCAGCTACTAGGGGAAGGGGAAGGGGAAGAACCAGCACATCTGAAGTAGAAGGAGAAGCACCAGGACAAGCAGCCACTGGCAGAGGCAGAGGACGAGCGAAGAAAAGAAGTGCAGAAGCTAGCAGCTCTCAGCCTGCAAATACAGCAAGAAGAGCAAGAAATGAAGCAGCAAATTCATACAGAACTGGTCCAGGATCTGCTTACCATTTGTTGTTTGGTCCTAACCAACAACATCAGCAGCAGCAACAGAATCGACAAAGACAAGTACCTGACCTCAATGAAGCAGCTCCTGAAGAAATTCAGACAACACAAGATGCACCTCCTGCCTTTTAGATGTTCTTCTTCAGCCTTGTCTCGCTTTAGTTGAAACTGAACTTGGTTTTGTGCTCTTCTAGCAGATTTGAGTTCATATGTGAACTATATGTACTGAATCATGTTATTTATGCTCCTGAAGCACTACCTTAAGTTTTAATTGAGTCAACACATTTGCTTGCTTACAGCACTAACATTTTATTATAGATCATAGCTAACATGATTCATACATGATACAATTCATTAGAAATATCATTGTAAACCATAGCTCACCATACATAGCTTGCCATCTGAGCATTTGCTTGCTTACAAACTAGCATTTGCTTGCTTACACCACTAACAGTTGGCCTACTGCACTAACATTTTTCCTACCACTAAGCCTACCACAAACACAAACATAACACAGGTGAAGAACATGTATTTGAACTTCATTGCGGCCATCTGAGCATTCTTCTCCTTCAGCTGGTCTTGCAGAGACGTAAGCAGCATCTCTGTAGCTTCTTCTTCTCGAGTCATTGCAAAACCTGCATTTGCTTCTTTAGTTCCAACACCATTGCCCGAACCCTTCAGCCTCCACACTTCATCACGCAAATCACCAATCAAATCACTGAAGAACTTGGGCAATGGATCATCATGCCATTCCACATATCCACATCCACCATGCTATTCAATTGTACAATGCAATTCAATCAGATAAAAGATGTAGCTTGAGCACAAGAAACTAGCAGAGGAACTGAGCAAATATGGGGCTCACCATTGCATCAACGCAGGCGTAGTACCTCCTGCCTGGGTTCTGGCGGCTCCAGGAGATCCATCTCGGCGCCTTCCGCCGCGGATTGCAGCGGCAGCGGCAGTACCTCGACGGCTCGTACGCCATGGCGCCCTCCCGATATGGAACCGGCGACCTCGCTTCAGACGCTCGACGGAATCCGGGAGCGGAAGAAGCCGCTGAAGACCACGACATCACTTTGTCCGCCTCTTCCGCCGCCGCGCCGCCTTCGCCGTCAACCGTGCCGCGCCACCTTCGCCGTCAACCGTGCCGCGTCGCCTCTACAACCGTCGCTAGGGTTAGGGATTTGGAAAAGAGAGAGGAATTGTTTGTGGACCAATCCGTGATGAGTCTCATAATCCAGGGGCTTTGTTGCAAATATCCAGTGGTCCTCGCGTGCAAGTCGTTGTACCTCCAATGCTAATACCTCGTCACGAAATGATTTCAAACCTCGTTCATGAGTGATGACTCAATGGCTGAAGCCCTCACGTCACGGCTACGCAAAAGCCAGGACCCGGACGTGTCCCCGGCACCACACCACGCGCCCGACGTCCACTGCCTACCAACCCCAACTCGTCCTACTCACTGCTGCCGCCCGCCTGACGCCATCGCATCGCACCCATACCGAACCGGGCCGGCAGTCCGGCACGCTCTTTTCCCCCGTCAAACGCCAGCGAGCTGAGCTGCTCCAGTTAGCTCGCCGCGCGCCGCGGCTTTCGCCCCTTCCGCCGCTTCGAGCGAAACAAACTCGGCCGCCGCGAGCTTCCCTGGCCCGGAATGCCCTCCCCGCGCGGCCGGGCGGAAGAGGAGCGGCGGTAGGCGACCTGACCGATGGCGGGGCAACAGGGATACGTCACCCTGCCGATAATCTCGGTGCTCGCCGCGATCGGCTATGTCTACTACACCACGGTGTTCCTCGCGATCCCCGCGTGGCTGGGGCTCGCCACGGCGGCGGGGGTCGCCAACGCCGCGGCATACACCGCGCTCTCGGTCGCCTGCGTCGCCACCTACGCCGTCGCCATCACGCGCGACCCTGGCCGCGTGCCGCCGGCCTTCGTGCCCGACGTCGAGGACGCCGAGACCCCCATCCACGAGATCAAGCGGAAGGTACGCCCCTTGCATCCCTCCTCCTGCACCTGGACCGCCCCCCACCAGATCTCGCTGCAAAGATTGGATCTTTGGTTGGTGTGGCTACTACTGACTGGTATGCTAAATTGAGCATCAAAAGTGGGGCCCTGGATTTAGAGCATTGCCTGCAAGTAAGATCCAGCGAGTTGCTTGCTGATTCTGTCAGTGGGGTTTCGATGTTTGGAGCGGAACGCTCCTTTACCATTTTTAGCTCAGTCTTGATACAGTATACTCAGTGGCGGGCCTAGGAATTTTAGGATGGATCCTTCACGTTGCGTTCTAGATTTTGCAATCTAAAACATAGAAGTCCAGGAAACAATTAATAGCATAGTCCAAACTGTCGACAAAATGTCAGAATAATTTTAAAACAATACATGTCAGAATAATTTTTAGAGAGTACCAAATCACCGAAAGATTATACATTAACAGGACGAGTTTCCATGCCTTTGAACCTAGATACTCCCATGATGGCATGGTGTCACCACTCACCATTCCGAACATGAACTATAAATTCGCACTGAACTGATGCAACACAACAGTCATTAAGTTAATAACCCCATGTTCCATTTTCAGCTTATTTCTCACATAGTTTAGTAAAACTCTAGCAATAAATCTATGGAAAGAACAAGAGTTAGCACTATTTTAAGAAGCCCGCATTGCTCCTCGCAGGGTGTCGGAAAGTTAGAAACACAGCATGCCAACACAGCGCCACCCCCATTTTTTCCGAAGGGTGTCGGAAAGTTATTGAGGTTCATTTTTCTTAAAGAAGAGGACAAAGGGCCACAAAATACCAAAAACCAATGTAAAAGTAAAAAAAAAAACATTTTGAAGAGCAAAATTGACCCCACTGATAAAAAACATGAATCGATCCCGTGACCAGTTGTTAGTTGTGCCTAGTGGCTCCGCTTTGATTGTTAAGTACTGCCATGAGCCCATGACAAACCCTGAAAAACAAAGTCAGTGTTGTTAGTGGGAAAGGTTAACAGCTTGCTGACGTTTGGTGCGCGTTAAATCATGTATGAATGACAGGTATATCAGAGTTGTAGGGGGAAATATATATAATCCCTTTGTCTTAGCTCTCATGAAATGGAAAGAGAAATATGAATCTTCCCTCAACTGCTCTCTCCCCCATCTGAACTCTCCTCTTCATCTATATCATGTTGTTCTTGGCTTCTTGCCTCTGTATCTTGCGATCTATGTGGGGCGGACATTACAGACTGCTGTAGCAGCAAGCTGTTTATATATATTTTTTGTTTATCTGTAGTATTTATTATGTACTAAATGCAGCTGCTTAGTTACTTATCTTTTGCCAAAACTTTTGCGTATACATCTGTATACCCTGACCCAACGTGGATCGGCTCCTGGCTGTACTTATTAGTATTTGATCGATCAATAAAAGTAGTCATTTTAAAGTGAAGGCTGGGATAAGAATGTAAATAGTGTAGGTTCTCACTGGATCTCATATCGAGCACTGTTGTTATTTATAGATAATCTCTGTTTAAGCACAAAATGTAGGCCTTTCTTGTATGCAGAGTGCTAGTAAAATGGGAGGATTTGTATGTGCGTATATATCGCACACAATGGATTTGGCAACCTTAGCTTACTGGGATCTGGTAAACTTCAAAATAGCACCGAATCAAATGCCAAACATAATTAATCGTAATAAAAAAATTCATGAGTGTATATTATTATCGCTTACTGCGCCTTGCCTAAGCACTCACATCCATTGAATCGGAGGCGTTGCTTTGTTTTAGTCGTGGATTTACTCATGTGAAGAAAAGATAATGCATTAACTGTGTTTTGCTTTTGTCTGTTGCCATGATTCAGTGGCTATAATTATATTGATACTACTTCTTTTCACACCACAAGGTGTCTTAGATTCTGAAATTTGTGGAACCCCAAACATGCAAAATAACCTCAAGTGTTTGCAAACAAGAAAAAACCTCAGTTATCGGGATCATAGCTTTTAAAAAATGCTGCTAGGATTTCAGATGAAGTTTGGTAGCATACTCAACTAATGGACCTTTTTCTGAAAATATGTTATATGTCTAATCTATGATACTGACATAGGACTAGGCAGTGGCGGAGCTGGGATTAGGAGCAGGTGATGTCAAAAGCCAAATCACTACCATTAGATAGATTGTGAATGTAGTTTTACATTGTTTGACTTTGGACAAAATATATATGCCCTCTTTCCAGGAACGGATGTAGTACTGTACAATAGAATAAACCTGATTTTGCTTCCCGACTTAATTTGTTCAATGAGATCTGTTATAAACCTTTTCGTGTGCATCATTGCAGGGTGGTGATTTGAGATATTGCCAGAAGTGTTCTCATTATAAACCTCCTCGTGCGCATCATTGTCGTGTCTGCAAGAGATGCATTCTAAGAATGGTGCTGATTGATACTAATATTTTGAGGCCCTATTTCTACTTTGTGATTCTTATGCACATGTATCATACTTTTTCGATGCAGGACCATCACTGCATTTGGATTAACAATTGTGTTGGACACGAGAATTACAAGATTTTTGTAGTCTTTGTGCTCTATGTTGCAACCGCAAGCCTCTATTCTATGGTAATTTTGATATCCTTGATTTATTTTAGCGACTATGCTTGGAGATTGGTTTTGAGAAGATTCAAATTTGTATCAGGCTCTGATAATTGGTTGTGCTGTGCATAGTGCGCCTAAAGATGAACAATCAGGCATAGATTCCCGAGATCATCAATAGTAAGTACCTTGAGGATGTTATTCCAGTTACCAGCATATAAAATGGCGATTAAACTGTTCCTTCTGAATAAGTAACACAAGAATGTTACAAAAGTGCAGATTATTTGTGGCGTCATTCTATCTCCAATAGCATTGTCCACGACAATTCTCTTGGGTTGGCATGTTTACCTCATCTTGCATAATAAAACTACTATCGAGGTTTGAAAAATAGGATCCCTTGTCTTTTGAGGACTTCATTGTCTGTATCTATAATGGTAGCTATGTTGGTGGTTTGCAGTACCATGAAGGAGTTAGGGCAATGTGGTTGGCAGAAAAGGCTGGAAATCTTTACCATCATCCATATGATCTTGGGGTCTATCATAATATTATTTCGGTAAGTTTTTTTTCCATCATTTCTCTTTTACATGTGCTGGGAAGACTTTAGCATTGAAGTATGTTCCCATGCAATGATGTAAGTGCCTTTTGAAAGAAAAAAAATCTGTATAGCACTATAGTTCCACCTTTCGCCCACTGAGAACAAGCACACAAAAATAAATTCGGTGCTACCCTCTCTAAGCCCATGAGTCCCTGACGGTGCTTTGTATTTGTCCATTCAAAAGGAGTATTCTAGAACAAAAGGAAATGAAAAAAAACTAGAGTGCGCCATTGATGTCTGCATATTTCTTGGAGCAAAATTCAGACCACCACTGATTCTTGCTATCTCTTATGTTCGACATGGTGTATAGTTTATATGCCATTTTTCCAAGGTTCGATTGAGCGCTAGGCGCTAATTAAGCGTACCTCTGTTTTTCTCTTTTCTGAAGGACTAAAGCGCTGAGCGCTAGCCGTTTTGCTCCGCTCAGCGCCTTTAGGCTAGAGGATTTTTTTTCATGGAATATCAATATACACATGTTAGCACGAGTTCATATTTTGCCAAAAAAAATTGCTAGTACTCATACAATCCACAATTGTGAATATTTTAATCTTTTTCGAAATGTTCAAGTGCACGTAGTTGATAATCGGTGCATATGCCTGCATGTGCCAAAAATCTGCACCCGTTTTTCATACTTTAGTATGCTTCTTAATTTGTAAAATTATCTCAAAGTATAACAGGAGCCATGTGACATAAGTAACTATTTGTTTCTTGACATTTTCCCCCTATTACAGGTGCTGGGCCCCAATATCTTGTGCTGGCTCTGCCCTATATCAAGGAACATAGGCAATGGCATTCGATTCCGCACATCATATGATATTCCACTATCCACAGCACCATTCAAAAAAGCAGAGCATTTGTCAATGTCTTGAAAGTTTTGCATTGAGTAATGGGACCAAATGTGTGAGTGTAAGATACACGGGGAGGAGCTTCAAGAGTATTTCCTCCAGGCTGCAAGGATATATCTCAAGTTAGAAAAACCTAACTTAGTTTAGTTGTTCCTTTCTATTTTTGACATACTTGATGAGCAAAGTCACCGATGACTGTAAATCTGGAGTGGTCTACACAAAAGCCAGAACTGAAGACTTAAAGACTGATCTGCTGTAATGTAAATGCCTGTAGTGTTTTTTCTTCTTCTGAAGTTCATGTATCGCGTTGTCAGGTCATAGGGACAACAAAAATACTCAAATTTGTATAGAACTCTTCTGAAATGGGCGTCTGATTCTGTCTGCAAATATGTGAATGCATATACGCGCTAGGCGTGTTTTTCACAGGACAGTCTGATCCGATGACTATGCGCACGTCCATGTGGATCATCTCAGTGAAACCTCGCAAGCATGCTGTGACGCATCTGAAACTGTTGTCGATAATTGTTTGGGTTTGAAGTTAAACTAGTGGAATTTGGCGTGCCGCCCTTGATTTTTTTTTTTGCAGTATATATATATTTTTTTAACCAAAATGTTAGCTAAATTGGTATGTTGGAACATGTTTTTATTTTGTCATGAATAGGTAGCATTTTTTATGAGTATTCTTGTCATATTTTGTGAGTTTGTTTGTATGATGTCAGAAATGTTGGCGAAATTGAAATGTTGAAATATATTTGTAATTCGCTATAAGTATGTTGTGGTTATTTTTTGGGAGCATTCTTGTCATATTTTGTGGAATATCAGGAAAAGTCGCTAAGATGTTGGCGAAATTACAATTTGCAAACATGTTTTTTATTTTGTTATGAGTAGATAGTAATTCATTCGAACATTTTTTATATATTTTGTAGAATATTCAAATATTTAGATAGTTGAATTTAGCGCGGCGACACGACGCGCCTTTGCTGAGGATATGCTGTAATAATTTGTTTGTTTTTTTATTTGCGGTATATATATTGTAAGGGAATGTGGTTGTTCTAATTTGTATAATGTAGTTAGGTGGAATTCAATTTGGAAGCAATCCATAATTAGAGTAGACGTGTTTGTATTTTCTGAAAATATTCATGTAAACAATAATTTGTTTAAATGTAACTACATAATTAGAGGGATTTAAGTTGTATTACTTGCAAATATGTTAAGCAAATTTGAATGGTTCAATATGGTTTTATTTTGCCATTATTTTCATACGAACCACCATAATTAGAGATAATATATTCTGGTTATGTTTAAATATTATGTGTCTATTTCGCCTTAAATATGTGATTTAGCTTGTTGTTTAGAGGAAATATGTTGTGTTAACATCTATTAAATTGAATCAATCTTTAGAGGAAACAAATTTTTGATTTCTTTAAATGTGAATGGAATGAAGCATTATTTAAATTTGACCACATAATTATAGAGAGTTAAGTTCAAGTTGAACATTTATTAAATTGAACTGTATAATTGAAGGAAGTTCAGTAATATTATTTGTAAATATTAATTTAGTTGAGTTGGTATGATATGGCTGTGTTTTGTGTTAAATATTTAATCGAACTCAATAATTGGAGGGAATAAATTGTTTGAGCGCTTATTAATTTTAATTTAAAATCATGCCACAATTAGAGGAAATGGTTAACTATGCTTCTTTTTTTTCCCGTAAGTATGAAATTAGTGGGAATTCACATTTTTTGGATTTGATTCTACAATTAGGGAAAATCTATTTATATTGCATCCAAATATTAACCAAATTGGAATGTTCAAATATGTTTCTATTTTACCATAAATAGTTAGTTTTTTTTCTGATTTTTTTATAGTCTTTTAAAAAATATAAAAATATTTAGCAAGTTGGAATATTCAAAGATATTTGTATTGCGTTATGAATGTTTAAATGTAATTTGAGAAAATGCATTCGAATTATCTCGAAATATTTTCCAAATTCGAATGTTTAAATGTGGTTGTATTTTGCCATAGATATCTAATGTAATTACGTAATTAGAGGAAATGCATTATGTGTTTGGAAGGATTTGATTTTTTTGGAATTTTCAAATTTGTATGATGTGGTTATGTGGTGGAATTGAAATGTTGAAAATGTTTACATTTTGAAGCTGTGCAGATCTGAAAACTGTTGAAGCTGTATTTCGGAAGGTACGAAAGTTTTTCGGGGGAAAAAAACCAGGGGAAATGTGGTGAATTTCAATTTTTTGGAAATGTCAACAATTTCAAGTTGTAGTGGTTGCGGAATCTGGAGACTTGGAAGTCATATGACACTATGAAAATATTGATATTTGTAATTTGAGTTGGAATGGTGAATATGATTGCTTTTTTCGTAAAATTGTGCACATGTAGGGCAATTTGAATTGTTCGAATTTATTTGTCTTTTTTGGAAAATAGGTGATCCTTTTTTTCCTCTACTATTTTCATCTATTTTTTTATGTTTTGGCGATGGGTATTTATAGTATTTTTTTGTGTTGGTTCTACTCTTTTATTACAGAAATTGAAATGTTGAAATATATTTGTAATTCGCTATAAGTATGTTGCGGTTATTTTTTTGGGAGCATTCTTGTCATATTTTGTGGAATATCAGGAAAAGTCGCTAAGATGTTGGCGAAATTACAATTTGCAAACATGTTTTTTATTTTGTTATGAGTAGATAGTAATTCTTTCAAACATTTTTTTATATATTTTGTAGAATATTCAAATATTTAGATAGTTGAATTTAGCGCGGCGACACGACGCGCCTTTGCTGAGGATATGCTGTAATAATTTGTTTGTTTTTTTATTTGCGGTATATATATTGTAAGGGAATGTGGTTGTTCTAATTTGTATAATGTAGTTAGGCGGAATTCAATTTGGAAGCAATCCATAATTAGAGTAGACGTGTTTGTATTTTCTGAAAATATTCATGTAAACAATAATTTGTTTAAATGTAACTACATAATTAGAGGGATTTAAGTTGTATTACTTGCAAATATGTTAAGCAAATTTGAATGATTCAATATGGTTTTATTTTGCCATTATTTTCATACGAACCACCATAATTAGAGATAATATATTCTGGTTATGTTTAAATATTATGTGTCTATTTCGCCTTAAATATGTGATTTAGCTTGTTGTTTAGAGGGAATATGTTGTGTTAACATCTATTAAATTGAATCAATCTTTAGAGGAAACAATTTTTTTATTTCTTTAAATGTGAATGGAATGAAGCATTATTTAAATTTGACCACATAATTATAGAGTTAAGTTCATGTTGAACATTTATTAAATTGAACTGTATAATTGAAGGAAGTTCAGTAATATTATTTGTAAATATTAATTTAGTTGAGTTGGTATGATATGGCTGTGTTTTGTGTTAAATATTTAATCGAACTCAATAATTGAAGGGAATAAATTGTTTGAGCGGTTATTAATTTTAATTTAAAATCATGCCATAATTAGAGGAAATGGTTAACTATGCTTCTTTTTTTTCCCGTAAGTATGTAATTAGTGGGAATTCACATTTTTTGGATTTGATTCTACAATTAGGGAAAATCTATTTATATTGCATCCAAATATTAACCAAATTGGAATGTTCAAATATGTTTGTATTTTACCATAAATAGTTAGTATTTTTTTCTGATTTTTTTATAGTCTTTTAAAAAATATAAAAATATTTAGCAAGTTGGAATATTCAAACATATTTGTATTGCGTTATGAATGTTTAAATGTAATTAGAGAAAATGCATTCGAATTATCTCGAAATATTTTCCAAATTCGAATGTTTAAATGCTGTTGTATTTTGCCATAGATATCTAATGTAATTACGTAATTAGAGGAAATGCATTATGTGTTTGGAAGGATTTGATTTTTTTGGAATTTTCAAATTTGTATGATGTGGTTATGTGGTGGAATTGAAATGTTGAAAATGTTTACATTTGGAAGCTGTGCAGATCTGAAAACTGTTGAAGCTGTATTTCGGAAGGTACGAAAGTTTTTCGGGGAAAAAAACCAGGGGAAATGTGGTGAATTTCAATTTTTTGGAAATGTCAACATTTTCAAGTTGTAGTGGTTGCGGAATCTGGAGACTTGGAAGTCATATGACACTATGAAAATATTGATATTTGTAATTTGAGTTGGAATGGTGAAATATGATTGCTTTTTTCGTAAAATTGTGCACATGTAGGGCAATTTGAATTGTTCGAATTTATTTGTCTTTTGTGGAAAATAGGTGATCCTTTTTTTCCTCTACTATTTTCATATTTTTTTTTATGTTTTGGCGATGGGTATTTATAGTATTTTTTTCTGTTGGTTCTACTCTTTTATTACAGAAATTGAAACGTTGAAATATATTTGTAATTCGCTATAAGTATGTTGCGGTTATTTTTTTGGGAGCATTCTTGTCATATTTTGTGGAATATCAGGAAAAGTCGATAAGATGTTGGCGAAATTACAATTTGCAAACATGTTTTTTATTTTGGTATGAGTAGATAGTAATTCTTTCAAACATTTTTTTATATATTTTGTAGAATATTCAAATATTTAGATAGTTGAATTTAGCGCGGCGACACGACGCGCCTTTGCTGAGGATATGCTGTAATAATTTGTTTGTTTTTTTTATTTGCGGTATATATTGTAAGGGAATGTGGTTGTTCTAATTTGTATAATGTAGTTAGGTGGAATTCAATTTGGAAGCAATCCATAATTAGAGTAGACGTGTTTGTATTTTCTGAAAATATTCATGTAAACAATAATTTGTTTAAATGTAACTACATAATTAGAGGGATTTAATTTGTATTACTTGCAAATATGTTAAGCAAATTTGAATGGTTCAATATGGTTTTATTTTGCCATTATTTTCATTCGAACCACCATAATTAGAGATAATATATTCTGGTTATGTTTAAATATTATGTGTCTATTTCGCCTTAAATATGTGATTTAGCTTGTTGTTTAGAGGAAATATGTTGTGTTAACATCTATTAAATTGAATCAATCTTTAGAGGAAACAAATTTTTGATTTCTTTAAATGTGAATGGAATGAAGCATTATTTAAATTTGACCACATAATTATAGAGTTAAGTTCAAGTTGAACATTTATTAAATTGAACTGTATAATTGAAGGAAGTTCAGTAATATTATTTGTAAATATTAATTTAGTTGAGTTGGTATGATATGGCTGTGTTTTGTTTTAAATATTTAATCGAACTCAATAATTTAAGGGAATAAATTGTTTGAGCGGTTATTAATTTTAATTTAAAATCATGCCATAATTAGAGGAAATGGTTAACTATGCTTTTTTTTTTTCCCGTAAGTATGTAATTAGTGGGAATTCACATTTTTTGGATTTGATTCTACAATTAGGGAAAATCTATTTATATTGCATCCAAATATTAACCAAATTGGAATGTTCAAATATGTTTGTATTTTACCATAAATAGTTAGTATTTTTTTCTGATTTTTTTATAGTCTTTTAAAAAATATAAAAATATTTAGCAAGTTGGAATATTCAAACATATTTGTATTGCGTTATGAATGTTTAAATGTAATTAGAGAAAATGCATTCGAATTATCTCGAAATATTTTCCAAATTCGAATGTTTAAATGCTGTTGTATTTTGCCATAGATATCTAATGTAATTACGTAATTAGAGGAAATGCATTATGTGTTTGGAAGGATTTGATTTTTTTGGAATTTTCAAATTTGTATGATGTGGTTATGTGGTGGAATTGAAATGTTGAAAATGTTTACATTTGGAAGCTGTGCAGATCTGAAAACTGTTGAAGCTGTATTTCGGAAGGTACGAAAGTTTTTCGGGGGAAAAAAAACCAGGGGAAATGTGGTGAATTTCAATTTTTTGGAAATGTCAACATTTTCAAGTTGTAGTGGTTGCGGAATCTGGAGACTTGGAAGTCATATGACACTATGAAAATATTGATATTTGTAATTTGAGTTGGAATGGTGAAATATGATTGCTTTTTTCGTAAAATTGTGCACATGTAGGGCAATTTGAATTGTTCGAATTTATTTGTCTTTTGTGGAAAATAGGTGATCCTTTTTTTCCTCTACTATTTTCATATTTTTTTTTATGTTTTGGCGATGGGTATTTATAGTATTTTTTTCTGTTGGTTCTACTCTTTTATTACAGAAATTGAAACGTTGAAATATATTTGTAATTCGCTATAAGTATGTTGCGGTTATTTTTTTGGGAGCATTCTTGTCATATTTTGTGGAATATCAGGAAAAGTCGATAAGATGTTGGCGAAATTACAATTTGCAAACATGTTTTTTATTTTGGTATGAGTAGATAGTAATTCTTTCAAACATTTTTTTATATATTTTGTAGAATATTCAAATATTTAGATAGTTGAATTTAGCGCGGCGACACGACGCGCCTTTGCTGAGGATATGCTGTAATAATTTGTTTGTTTTTTTTATTTGCGGTATATATTGTAAGGGAATGTGGTTGTTCTAATTTGTATAATGTAGTTAGGTGGAATTCAATTTGGAAGCAATCCATAATTAGAGTAGACGTGTTTGTATTTTCTGAAAATATTCATGTAAACAATAATTTGTTTAAATGTAACTACATAATTAGAGGGATTTAATTTGTATTACTTGCAAATATGTTAAGCAAATTTGAATGGTTCAATATGGTTTTATTTTGCCATTATTTTCATTCGAACCACCATAATTAGAGATAATATATTCTGGTTATGTTTAAATATTATGTGTCTATTTCGCCTTAAATATGTGATTTAGCTTGTTGTTTAGAGGAAATATGTTGTGTTAACATCTATTAAATTGAATCAATCTTTAGAGGAAACAAATTTTTGATTTCTTTAAATGTGAATGGAATGAAGCATTATTTAAATTTGACCACATAATTATAGAGTTAAGTTCAAGTTGAACATTTATTAAATTGAACTGTATAATTGAAGGAAGTTCAGTAATATTATTTGTAAATATTAATTTAGTTGAGTTGGTATGATATGGCTGTGTTTTGTTTTAAATATTTAATCGAACTCAATAATTGAAGGGAATAAATTGTTTGAGCGGTTATTAATTTTAATTTAAAATCATGCCATAATTAGAGGAAATGGTTAACTATGCTTCTTTTTTTCCCGTAAGTATGTAATTAGTGGGAATTCACATTTTTTGGATTTGATTCTACAATTAGGGAAAATCTATTTATATTGCATCCAAATATTAACCAAATTGGAATGTTCAAATATGTTTGTATTTTACCATAAATAGTTAGTATTTTTTTCTGATTTTTTTATAGTCTTTTAAAAAATATAAAAATATTTAGCAAGTTGGAATATTCAAACATATTTGTATTGCGTTATGAATGTTTAAATGTAATTAGAGAAAATGCATTCGAATTATCTCGAAATATTTTCCAAATTCGAATGTTTAAATGCTGTTGTATTTTGCCATAGATATCTAATGTAATTACGTAATTAGAGGAAATGCATTATGTGTTTGGAAGGATTTGATTTTTTTGGAATTTTCAAATTTGTATGATGTGGTTATGTGGTGGAATTGAAATGTTGAAAATGTTTACATTTGGAAGCTGTGCAGATCTGAAAACTGTTAAAGCTGTATTTCGGAAGGTACGAAAGTTTTTCGGGGGAAAAAAAACCAGGGGAAATGTGGTGAATTTCAATTTTTTGGAAATGTCAACATTTTCAAGTTGTAGTGGTTGCGGAATCTGGAGACTTGGAAGTCATATGACACTATGAAAATATTGATATTTGTAATTTGAGTTGGAATGGTGAAATATGATTGCTTTTTTCGTAAAATTGTGCACATGTAGGGCAATTTGAATTGTTCGAATTTATTTGTCTTTTGTGGAAAATAGGTGATCCTTTTTTTCCTCTACTATTTTCATATATTTTTCTATGGTTTGGCGATGGGTATTTATAGTATTTTTTTCTGTTGGTTCTACTCTTTTATTATAGAAATTGAAATGTTGAAATATATTTGTAATTCGCTATAAGTATGTTGCGGTTATTTTTTTGGGAGCATTCTTGTCATATTTTGTGGAATATCAGGAAAAGTCGATAAGATGTTGGCGAAATTACAATTTGCAAACATGTTTTTTATTTTGTTATGAGTAGATAGTAATTCTTTCGAACATTTTTTATATATTTTGTGGAATATTCAAATATTTAGATAGTTGAATTTAGCGCGGCGACACGACGCGCCTTTGCTGAGGATATGCTGTAATAATTTGTTTTTTTTTATTTGCGGTATATATTGTAAGGGAATGTGGTTGTTCTAATTTGTATAATGTAGTTAGGTGGAATTCAATTTGGAAGCAATCCATAATTAGAGTAGACGTGCTTGTATTTTCTGAAAATATTCATGTAAACAATAATTTGTTTAAATGTAACTACATAATTAGAGGGATTTAATTTGTATTACTTGCAAATATGTTAAGCAAATTTGAATGGTTCAATATGGTTTTATTTTGCCATTATTTTCATTCGAACCACCATAATTAGAGATAATATATTCTGGTTATGTTTAAATATTATGTGTCTATTTCGCCTTAAATATGTGATTTAGCTTGTTGTTTAGAGGAAATATGTTGTGTTAACATCTATTAAATTGAATCAATCTTTAGAGGAAACAAATTTTTGCAAGTTGGAATGTTCAAACATATTTGTATTGCGTTATGAATGCTTAAATGTAATTAGAGAAAATGCATTCCAATTATCTCGAAATATTTTCCTAATTCGGATGTTTAAATGCGGTTGTATTTTGCCATAGATATCTAATATAATTACGTAATTAGAGGAAATGCATTATGTGTTTGGAAGGATTCGATTTTTTTTGGAATTTTCAAATTTGTATGATGTGGTTATGTGGTGGAATTGAAATGTTGAAAATGTCTACATTTTGAAGTTGTGCAGATCTGAAAACTGTTGAAGCTGTATTTCGGAAGGTACGAAAGTTTTTTGAGGGAAAAAAACCAGGGGAAATGTGGTGAATTTCAATTTTTGGAAATGTCAACATTTTCAAATTGTAGTGGTTGCGGAATCTGGAGACTTGAAGTCATATGACACTATGAAAATATTGATATTTGTAATTTGAGTTGGAATGGTGAAATATGATTGCTTTTTTCGTAAAATTGTGCACATGTAGGGCAATTTGAATTGTTCGAATTTATTTGTCTTTTGTGGAAAATAGGTGATCCTTTTTTTCCTCTACTATTTTCATATATTTTTCTATGGTTTGGCGATGGGTATTTATAGTATTTTTTTCTGTTGGTTCTACTCTTTTATTACAGAAATTGAAATGTTGAAATATATTTGTAATTCGCTATAAGTATGTTGCGGTTATTTTTTTGGGAGCATTCTTGTCATATTTTGTGGAATATCAGGAAAAGTCGATAAGATGTTGGCGAAATTACAATTTGCAAACATATTTTTTATTTTGTTATGAGTAGATAGTAATTCTTTCGAACATTTTTTATATATTTTGTGGAATATTCAAATATTTAGATAGTTGAATTTAGCGCGGCGACACGACGCGCCTTTGCTGAGGATATGCTGTAATAATTTGTTTTTTTTTATTTGCGGTATATATTGTAAGGGAATGTGGTTGTTCTAATTTGTATAATGTAGTTAGGTGGAATTCAATTTGGAAGCAATCCATAATTAGAGTAGACGTGCTTGTATTTTCTGAAAATATTCATGTAAACAATAATTTGTTTAAATGTAACTACATAATTAGAGGGATTTAATTTGTATTACTTGCAAATATGTTAAGCAAATTTGAATGGTTCAATATGGTTTTATTTTGCCATTATTTTCATTCGAACCACCATAATTAGAGATAATATATTCTGGTTATGTTTAAATATTATGTGTCTATTTCGCCTTAAATATGTGATTTAGCTTGTTGTTTAGAGGAAATATGTTGTGTTAACATCTATTAAATTGAATCAATCTTTAGAGGAAACAAATTTTTGCAAGTTGGAATGTTCAAACATATTTGTATTGCGTTATGAATGTTTAAATGTAATTAGAGAAAATGCATTCCAATTATCTCGAAATATTTTCCTAATTCGGATGTTTAAATGCGGTTGTATTTTGCCATAGATATCTAATATAATTACGTAATTAGAGGAAATGCATTATGTGTTTTGGAAGGATTCGATTTTTTTTGGAATTTTCAAATTTGTATGATGTGGTTATGTGGTGGAATTGAAATGTTGAAAATGTCTACATTTTGAAGTTGTGCAGATCTGAAAACTGTTGAAGCTGTATTTCGGAAGGTACGAAAGTTTTTCGAGGGAAAAAAACCAGGGGAAATGTGGTGAATTTCAATTTTTGGAAATGTCAACATTTTCAAATTGTAGTGGTTGCGGAATCTGGAGACTTGAAGTCATATGACACTATGAAAATATTGATATTTGTAATTTGAGTTGGAATGGTGAAATATGATTGCTTTTTTCGTAAAATTGTGCACATGTAGGGCAATTTGAATTGTTCGAATTTATTTGTCTTTTGTGGAAAATAGGTGATCCTTTTTTTCCTCTACTATTTTCATATATTTTTCTATGGTTTGGCGATGGGTATTTATAGTATTTTTTTCTGTTGGTTCTACTCTTTTATTACAGAAATTGAAATGTTGAAATATATTTGTAATTCGCTATAAGTATGTTGCGGTTATTTTTTTGGGAGCATTCTTGTCATATTTTGTGGAATATCAGGAAAAGTCGATAAGATGTTGGCGAAATTACAATTTGCAAACATGTTTTTTATTTTGTTATGAGTAGATAGTAATTCTTTCGAACATTTTTTATATATTTTGTGGAATATTCATGTATAGAAGTTCTCTGTAATTTGCATTTATTTATTTATTTGGTGATATGTTTAGATATTCGCTTGTATTTAAACAGTAGTATATGATTTATTATTATAAATAGAATCGCTTGTGTTACTTTCTAATTATCATTTGCATGATTACGTTGTTGTGTTGTAGTAATATATTATGTGATGTGTTTATCCATGTTTAATCCTTTATGACTTGTTACTATTAGTTTGTCTAGTTCATGCATGTATACACATGAGTTTTCTTAGTACTCTATTATTTGTTTAGTACTTTATAAGAAGTTGATACTCTTTGGTTCCTATTGTTTGTTTAGTGGCTCGTGCATATAGTTAGTTGTTGTATCAATGTCATGAGCACCTTATCGTGCTATTACATGTGCATTGTTTGTGTAGTTTATTATTCATGCTTAGATATCCCTGTATCTTGTACCATGTGTTCCATATGATGTTTTGTTCTATTTATTCTAGCCGCATATATTTGTGCTAGGATGTATTTTCATGCCTTGCATGTATGTATAGCTACATAGGATCTAACTTCATGTCACATTCGACTGCTCAGTTCTTTGTGTTATATATGATGATGTTTACCACTCTTGTGTTGCTTAGATGCTTATATGTTAGCATGCTAGATAATCCTAGCTACTGTTTATATCACTAGTATGATAGGTTCTGTGTGATGATTGCAAACTAGTTTGATATGGTTCATTGCTATGTCCTCTTTACATGTTTGCTAGTTATCTAGTCATGCTACTCTATGTTATTTGGGTTTATTGTGTTACACGGGTACAACCAACCATGCTATAACCCCTTATGTTGGGTTTGTAGTCAGTTAGATGTAGTAATATCTATCCATATATCATAGCACTACATTCCAGTCTGATAAACTATCCTAGCATCCCGTACATGCCATTTGATTCATATCCGAGTTGCCACAACTCACTCTTTCACAATTCTATCAAGATGTCCTATCTTCTTATTCAACTACTACTCCCTTCATTCTCATTTGTATTTCATTTGGATTTGGCAATTATTGTTTTGGTATTTATTTGGTTACCATTTGCTATCGTTACAATGAGTAGGGAGTGACGTGGTTGGACGTGGATATGATCAGCTTATTGAAGAACGCCGATATAATCAGCTTATTGAAGAAGAAGGATTCGTCAACGAAGGCATGCCCCCCCTCTCATGTTTTTATCCTATGTTTTTAAAAGGGGCATTATTTATTGTTTTAAAATTATGCATGCTATTTTCAATTTACTGGCGTGTCGATTGACACCAGCCTGATCCGCTTGTCGCCTTATATACTTGATACCCTGAGTAGAAATTATATAGTAATCCTGTAGAGTAGAAATGCTTAGCCATGCTTAATATCCAGTAGGATATCTTTATCTTGCCTCTTTGGAGGAATTGGTTGACCCTTGGGTCACAAACATCTTTCTGAACTTGATGAGCTCGTTGAGCTTGGCTGATAAGCCGTTGTTGCTTCCTCTACTCTACCGTCTACTCTGGGTGAAACTTACCATCTAAACATTGGCGCGGGCGACTGCTGGATCAACAATGAAGGAGCGATTGGCTGCCCTTCACCAGCTGAAGGGGGCAATCCGTCGTCCGTGCCGTATAAGGGCCTAATAAGTCTCGGATTTGAAGATTGTGACCACCGTACAACCACATGCTAATGGGCTCTGGCTGGGTCAAGTAAGTTAGTCAGCCTTTGGTGTCGATGTCGCCGTACCGCAGATGGGGTGTCTGCCTACGGGAGAACCTTCGGCACAGATGGGGGGACCGGTTTGGGGACGTACTCTCAGTTCCGGCGCCATACCCGGTGGGCATGTCACATTTTTGGGGGATCTAGCTAAAAGACCTTGTCACGAATTCTCTATTGCTATGCTAGCGACGGCTGGTTGCAATTAGGCGAGTTTGTGACGTGTGGTGAAAGTGTACCACCTCTGCAGAGTATAAAACTATTCGAATAGCCGTGTCCACGGTCATGGACGACACATGAATCTTTCTTGACATACAGGAACCCTGTTTTGCTACTTCCCTCTACCCCTATTCTGGAATTCTATGGAGAACGTGAGGTGTCGAGGACACTCACAATGATGAGAAACATTACACTGAATACAAAACCTATTTTCATCTAAAATCGTTTTTATCAAAACTACTACATATGGTATTGCAAACAAAATTAGCTTTTATGCAAAAGAACCATATAGCCTTTCTTTGAAGCCACATGTAGCTATTATAGGTTTTGCATGAGGGGGCACGCTGAGTACATTATTATGTACTCATCGCATTGCTTTTGTTGATTATTCAGATCACTATGAAGAAGAAGAAGACTACGACCACTACGACGATGCTTAAGAGTGAGGCCTCGTGGACTACATCGACTGCCTGTGGCTAGATGGAGTCACTTCGCATTTATATTTCCGCTGAGCTTTCTGATTGTAACAAATGTCACAAGACATTTCGCTATTGCTATTCAAACCATGTAACTGTACTTTTTGTACGTTGCAATGGTATCATTTCGCTGTGTTGTCAACATTGATCTTGGGATTGACATGATTACACAGGAGGTCTGGAAGTGTAATTCCGGTCCTCACAGAAGTGGTATCAGAGCCGACGTCGACCTAGTCACGTGGCCTTAGTTAGAAATGGAAAGCCTTAGAGACTGTTTTGAAGAAATAAAAACTATTTTCATAAATCCTCGTAGTCTAATTCTCAACTATTTCTATTTCTTGTCTTCTCTTGTTCAACATTGTGTTTAACTGCTTCTTCCCTAAACTACTTCTTTAGTATCCCATACCCTATCCAATAGAACCATCTCAAGAACTCATGGAGTCAAGAGTCGTCGACCCCACTCATTGTTCTTCGGTGTTGAAGATCGGACACCAAGACCTGCTATGACCAACCAACCATATATAGGGTAAGTTAGGAAACACCCTGAAGGTGTATAGTTAATATCGTTTAGTCGTAAAAAAAATGTTTTTGCTTGAGCAATGTCTGCATATTTTTGCCTTTTGCACCTTTATATGTGCAGTCATGCTAAAACCCTATGTAATTTCAAAGAAAATATTTTGTGCTTCTGAATTCTTCTGTAGAAACCTTTTGGTTGGACTCATGTTTTTTTCTTGGATATCCCTCCCAAGCTAGGTTCTTGCATGCGTCTTATTCTTTTCCCTCTTACCTATGAGCCTTGGAAACAAAGCAAATTGTGAACGCCAATTATACCAATTTGCATGAAGCTCTAAAGACCCATAAAGTGAAGGGAAGATATGTGCTTTACCAGTATCGAAGAAACTATTGCTACAACCTTCCATACAAATCAAGAAGGAAGGAAGATGCTTGAAAGTGAGATAGCACACACCGCCTGAGGACACCGTGAAGCTAACCAGACGATGATGCAAGCTACCCAACCATACATTGTCCCCAATCTATGATAGCTTGAGCTTATGCAAAGAACGAGAATACTACTCTACCACCATGTTCATCATACTCTTGGGAGCACCGCGCGACCAAGCGATGCAAGAAAGACACACTAACCAACCTCAAAGAGATGTATGAAAAATCCTCAACGAGAGTTCCTTTAAGAGGGTAGCGGACAGATATCCAAAGTAAAGATTGAAAAGCCTCAACCGAGCCCAGCAGCCATCCAAAACCCATTCTATAGTGAGCCCGAATCTCGGGGACGAGATTCTTTTAAGTGGGGTAGAATTGTAACGGACCGATTTTTGGAGTTTTCAAAAACATTTATCTAAAAATGAGGACTAGATAATTTCGTTTGATTAATTAAAACTTAACTGGACTTTTCATAAACATGAAGCTTTAAAATGAATTTAGCATCAACTTGGATAAATCTTTTGTTTTATTTTCCCTTCAAGTTGGATCGTAGTTTCTTGGCTTCGGCATATTAAAATATCCTCTTTTGAATTTGATTTGTTTTCATAAATTCATTTGGTATTTTTCGGAGCTTTATAGCATTTTCTAGATTTTCCTAAAAAGGAAAATCTATTTCTTTTATCTCTTATTTCGTTCTATCTAAAATCCTAATTGGATTTGCTCCTCCAGCTAATCACTCGTATGTTATTTAGGCTGTAACCATGCACATATACACCAGTACTTAACTAGTACATCATCGGTTGATTTATTTCCTTTCCTTGCTATTCCTCATATCTTTCTTCTCTCTAATTTCCCATTGGGTGTTGAGTTATAGACATGCACGTGCACACCATTGTTTTTGGCTCGCACATGTAGTACATATAAGTTGTACAGCATGCATCGATCGATCCTTTCTCATGTCTTCCTTCTAGTTTCTCTTTCTTACCTTGCCTTTCTTTTCTTCTCCTGCCAACCACCGAAGCAAGCGACCCAGACTTCTTTTTCTTCTAGGTGACAGCCCAGACGAGCAAGTGCTCGCTCGGCCAAACGTCCGGCCGTTTCCTCTCCCTGCACGCACTTATGCAGCCAGCCAGAAACGGCAGCTCGGCCAGAAACTGCCGCAATTAACGCATCAATTCTATTTACTCGGCATTCATTTTCTGTCGCGTACGTCGCACTGCTTGCTCTTCATGCACGAACCCATGAAAACGCCAGCAAGCCAAGCATCGGTCTGCTGCTGATGCCCTGGCCTATACAAAATCTCCATTCGTCTTCCATCTATCATCTCTGCCATCTTGTGCCACCATACCAGCCCTAGCTCGCCCACAAGGTCTGATCTCGTGGAGCTCCGATCCAGACCACCGTTGGACGCCGTCCACGTTCCCGGCGACTCCGGCCACCACAAGCAGAACTACTGGGACACAAGTGCCGGGAGGAGGAGGAGGGCCGATCCAGGCGACCAGAATATTTAACCGTGGATTGCAGCCGAGGAGTCGTGCAACTACATCTGCTCTGTTCATCGACTTCTTTGGACGAGTTGGTCGCGTATGGTGAGAATCTGATCAATTCCATTGCAACGTAATCTCATATCATGTAGCACTACAGATAGCCTAGACAAGCTTTGACAGCCCATCTATTCCATTCTCCCCATCGACTCTTAACCATGTCATCCCATATAGACATCGTTATGCCATCTCCATTTTTGCCACAATTTCGTGAGATCCTTCCGTGTCACTTTATCCAGCTTATCTACAGGAGTCCATATGAGAAAACGGATCTTCAATCCAACCATCGGAGAGAAAACACAATTGACGCCAATTCGTTAAATAGCGACATTGCTATGCAAATCTTTCTCTGTACATCTGTACACTTCGTTCTAATCATGTGAAAGTATCTAGATGACCTTAGGATCCATTTGGTGGATTTGTATTGTAATTACATCGGGTAGAATTAAAGTTAGGCTTTAATATATGATATTGATTTATATGCTTGCTTTTGTGTGTGATCTATTTTGCCTAGATGTATCACATGTATAGAAGTTCTCTGTAATTTGCATTTATTTATTTATTTGGTGATATGTTTAGATATTCGCTTGTATTTAAACAGTAGTATATGATTTATTATTATAAATAGAATCGCTTGTGTTACTTTCTAATTATCATTTGCATGATTACGTTGTTGTGTTGTAGTAATATATTATGTGATGTGTTTATCCATGTTTAATCCTTTATGACTTGTTACTATTAGTTTGTCTAGTTCATGCATGTATACACATGAGTTTTCTTAGTACTCTATTATTTGTTTAGTACTTTATAAGAAGTTGATACTCTTTGGTTCCTATTGTTTGTTTAGTGGCTCGTGCATATAGTTAGTTGTTGTATCAATGTCATGAGCACCTTATCGTGCTATTACATGTGCATTGTTTGTGTAGTTTATTATTCATGCTTAGATATCCCTGTATCTTGTACCATGTGTTCCATATGATGTTTTGTTCTATTTATTCTAGCCGCATATATTTGTGCTAGGATGTATTTTCATGCCTTGCATGTATGTATAGCTACATAGGATCTAACTTCATGTCACATTCGACTGCTCAGTTCTTTGTGTTATATATGATGATGTTTACCACTCTTGTGTTGCTTAGATGCTTATATGTTAGCATGCTAGATAATCCTAGCTACTGTTTATATCACTAGTATGATAGGTTCTGTGTGATGATTGCAAACTAGTTTGATATGGTTCATTGCTATGTCCTCTTTACATGTTTGCTAGTTATCTAGTCATGCTACTCTATGTTATTTGGGTTTATTGTGTTACACGGGTACAACCAACCATGCTATAACCCCTTATGTTGGGTTTGTAGTCAGTTAGATGTAGTAATATCTATCCATATATCATAGCACTACATTCCAGTCTGATAAACTATCCTAGCATCCCGTACATGCCATTTGATTCATATCCGAGTTGCCACAACTCACTCTTTCACAATTCTATCAAGATGTCCTATCTTCTTATTCAACTACTACTCCCTTCATTCTCATTTGTATTTCATTTGGATTTGGCAATTATTGTTTTGGTATTTATTTGGTTACCATTTGCTATCGTTACAATGAGTAGGGAGTGACGTGGTTGGACGTGGATATGATCAGCTTATTGAAGAACGCCGATATAATCAGCTTATTGAAGAAGAAGGATTCGTCAACGAAGGCATGCCCCCCCTCTCATGTTTTTATCCTATGTTTTTAAAAGGGGCATTATTTATTGTTTTAAAATTATGCATGCTATTTTCAATTTACTGGCGTGTCGATTGACACCAGCCTGATCCGCTTGTCGCCTTATATACTTGATACCCTGAGTAGAAATTATATAGTAATCCTGTAGAGTAGAAATGCTTAGCCATGCTTAATATCCAGTAGGATATCTTTATCTTGCCTCTTTGGAGGAATTGGTTGACCCTTGGGTCACAAACATCTTTCTGAACTTGATGAGCTCGTTGAGCTTGGCTGATAAGCCGTTGTTGCTTCCTCTACTCTACCTCTACTCTGGGTGAAACTTACCATCTAAACATTGGCGCGGGCGACTGCTGGATCAACAATGAAGGAGCGATTGGCTGCCCTTCACCAGCTGAAGGGGGCAATCCGTCGTCCGTGCCGTATAAGGGCCTAATAAGTCTCGGATTTGAAGATTGTGACCACCGTACAACCACATGCTAATGGGCTCTGGCTGGGTCAAGTAAGTTAGTCAGCCTTTGGTGTCGATGTCGCCGTACCGCAGATGGGGTGTCTGCCTACGGGAGAACCTTCGGCACAGATGGGGGGACCGGTTTGGGGACGTACTCTCAGTTCCGGCGCCATACCCGGTGGGCATGTCACATTTTGGGGGATCTAGCTAAAAGACCTTGTCACGAATTCTCTATTGCTATGCTAGCGACGGCTGGTTGCAATTAGGCGAGTTTGTGACGTGTGGTGAAAGTGTACCACCTCTGCAGAGTATAAAACTATTCGAATAGCCGTGTCCACGGTCATGGACGACACATGAATCTTTCTTGACATACAGGAACCCTGTTTTGCTACTTCCCTCTACCCCTATTCTGGAATTCTATGGAGAACGTGAGGTGTCGAGGACACTCACAATGATGAGAAACATTACACTGAATACAAAACCTATTTTCATCTAAAATCGTTTTTATCAAAACTACTACATATGGTATTGCAAACAAAATTAGCTTTTATGCAAAAGAACCATATAGCCTTTCTTTGAAGCCACATGTAGCTATTATAGGTTTTGCATGAGGGGGCACGCTGAGTACATTATTATGTACTCATCGCATTGCTTTTGTTGATTATTCAGATCACTATGAAGAAGAAGAAGACTACGACCACTACGACGATGCTTAAGAGTGAGGCCTCGTGGACTACATCGACTGCCTGTGGCTAGATGGAGTCACTTCGCATTTATATTTCCGCTGAGCTTTCTGATTGTAACAAATGTCACAAGACATTTCGCTATTGCTATTCAAACCATGTAACTGTACTTTTTGTACGTTGCAATGGTATCATTTCGCTGTGTTGTCAACATTGATCTTGGGATTGACATGATTACACAGGAGGTCTGGAAGTGTAATTCCGGTCCTCACAGAAGTGGTATCAGAGCCGACGTCGACCTAGTCACGTGGCCTTAGTTAGAAATGGAAAGCCTTAGAGACTGTTTTGAAGAAATAAAAACTATTTTCATAAATCCTCGTAGTCTAATTCTCAACTATTTCTATTTCTTGTCTTCTCTTGTTCAACATTGTGTTTAACTGCTTCTTCCCTAAACTACTTCTTTAGTATCCCATACCCTATCCAATAGAACCATCTCAAGAACTCATGGAGTCAAGAGTCGTCGACCCCACTCATTGTTCTTCGGTGTTGAAGATCGGACACCAAGACCTGCTATGACCAACCAACCATATATAGGGTAAGTTAGGAAACACCCTGAAGGTGTATAGTTAATATCGTTTAGTCGTAAAAAAAATGTTTTTGCTTGAGCAATGTCTGCATATTTTTGCCTTTTGCACCTTTATATGTGCAGTCATGCTAAAACCCTATGTAATTTCAAAGAAAATATTTTGTGCTTCTGAATTCTTCTGTAGAAACCTTTTGGTTGGACTCATGTTTTTTTCTTGGATATCCCTCCCAAGCTAGGTTCTTGCATGCGTCTTATTCTTTTCCCTCTTACCTATGAGCCTTGGAAACAAAGCAAATTGTGAACGCCAATTATACCAATTTGCATGAAGCTCTAAAGACCCATAAAGTGAAGGGAAGATATGTGCTTTACCAGTATCGAAGAAACTATTGCTACAACCTTCCATACAAATCAAGAAGGAAGGAAGATGCTTGAAAGTGAGATAGCACACACCGCCTGAGGACACCGTGAAGCTAACCAGACGATGATGCAAGCTACCCAACCATACATTGTCCCCAATCTATGATAGCTTGAGCTTATGCAAAGAACGAGAATACTACTCTACCACCATGTTCATCATACTCTTGGGAGCACCGCGCGACCAAGCGATGCAAGAAAGACACACTAACCAACCTCAAAGAGATGTATGAAAAATCCTCAACGAGAGTTCCTTTAAGAGGGTAGCGGACAGATATCCAAAGTAAAGATTGAAAAGCCTCAACCGAGCCCAGCAGCCATCCAAAACCCATTCTATAGTGAGCCCGAATCTCGGGGACGAGATTCTTTTAAGTGGGGTAGAATTGTAACGGACCGATTTTTGGAGTTTTCAAAAACATTTATCTAAAAATGAGGACTAGATAATTTCGTTTGATTAATTAAAACTTAACTGGACTTTTCATAAACATGAAGCTTTAAAATGAATTTAGCATCAACTTGGATAAATCTTTTGTTTTATTTTCCCTTCAAGTTGGATCGTAGTTTCTTGGCTTCGGCATATTAAAATATCCTCTTTTGAATTTGATTTGTTTTCATAAATTCATTTGGTATTTTTCGGAGCTTTATAGCATTTTCTAGATTTTCCTAAAAAGGAAAATCTATTTCTTTTATCTCTTATTTCGTTCTATCTAAAATCCTAATTGGATTTGCTCCTCCAGCTAATCACTCGTATGTTATTTAGGCTGTAACCATGCACATATACACCAGTACTTAACTAGTACATCATCGGTTGATTTATTTCCTTTCCTTGCTATTCCTCATATCTTTCTTCTCTCTAATTTCCCATTGGGTGTTGAGTTATAGACATGCACGTGCACACCATTGTTTTTGGCTCGCACATGTAGTACATATAAGTTGTACAGCATGCATCGATCGATCCTTTCTCATGTCTTCCTTCTAGTTTCTCTTTCTTACCTTGCCTTTCTTTTCTTCTCCTGCCAACCACCGAAGCAAGCGACCCAGACTTCTTTTTCTTCTAGGTGACAGCCCAGACGAGCAAGTGCTCGCTCGGCCAAACGTCCGGCCGTTTCCTCTCCCTGCACGCACTTATGCAGCCAGCCAGAAACGGCAGCTCGGCCAGAAACTGCCGCAATTAACGCATCAATTCTATTTACTCGGCATTCATTTTCTGTCGCGTACGTCGCACTGCTTGCTCTTCATGCACGAACCCATGAAAACGCCAGCAAGCCAAGCATCGGTCTGCTGCTGATGCCCTGGCCTATACAAAATCTCCATTCGTCTTCCATCTATCATCTCTGCCATCTTGTGCCACCATACCAGCCCTAGCTCGCCCACAAGGTCTGATCTCGTGGAGCTCCGATCCAGACCACCGTTGGACGCCGTCCACGTTCCCGGCGACTCCGGCCACCACAAGCAGAACTACTGGGACACAAGTGCCGGGAGGAGGAGGAGGGCCGATCCAGGCGACCAGAATATTTAACCGTGGATTGCAGCCGAGGAGTCGTGCAACTACATCTGCTCTGTTCATCGACTTCTTTGGACGAGTTGGTCGCGTATGGTGAGAATCTGATCAATTCCATTGCAACGTAATCTCATATCATGTAGCACTACAGATAGCCTAGACAAGCTTTGACAGCCCATCTATTCCATTCTCCCCATCGACTCTTAACCATGTCATCCCATATAGACATCGTTATGCCATCTCCATTTTTGCCACAATTTCGTGAGATCCTTCCGTGTCACTTTATCCAGCTTATCTACAGGAGTCCATATGAGAAAACGGATCTTCAATCCAACCATCGGAGAGAAAACACAATTGACGCCAATTCGTTAAATAGCGACATTGCTATGCAAATCTTTCTCTGTACATCTGTACACTTCGTTCTAATCATGTGAAAGTATCTAGATGACCTTAGGATCCATTTGGTGGATTTGTATTGTAATTACATCGGGTAGAATTAAAGTTAGGCTTTAATATATGATATTGATTTATATGCTTGCTTTTGTGTGTGATCTATTTTGCCTAGATGTATCACATGTATAGAAGTTCTCTGTAATTTGCATTTATTTATTTATTTGGTGATATGTTTAGATATTCGCTTGTATTTAAACAGTAGTATATGATTTATTATTATAAATAGAATCGCTTGTGTTACTTTCTAATTATCATTTGCATGATTACGTTGTTGTGTTGTAGTAATATATTATGTGATGTGTTTATCCATGTTTAATCCTTTATGACTTGTTACTATTAGTTTGTCTAGTTCATGCATGTATACACATGAGTTTTCTTAGTACTCTATTATTTGTTTAGTACTTTATAAGAAGTTGATACTCTTTGGTTCCTATTGTTTGTTTAGTGGCTCGTGCATATAGTTAGTTGTTGTATCAATGTCATGAGCACCTTATCGTGCTATTACATGTGCATTGTTTGTGTAGTTTATTATTCATGCTTAGATATCCCTGTATCTTGTACCATGTGTTCCATATGATGTTTTGTTCTATTTATTCTAGCCGCATATATTTGTGCTAGGATGTATTTTCATGCCTTGCATGTATGTATAGCTACATAGGATCTAACTTCATGTCACATTCGACTGCTCAGTTCTTTGTGTTATATATGATGATGTTTACCACTCTTGTGTTGCTTAGATGCTTATATGTTAGCATGCTAGATAATCCTAGCTACTGTTTATATCACTAGTATGATAGGTTCTGTGTGATGATTGCAAACTAGTTTGATATGGTTCATTGCTATGTCCTCTTTACATGTTTGCTAGTTATCTAGTCATGCTACTCTATGTTATTTGGGTTTATTGTGTTACACGGGTACAACCAACCATGCTATAACCCCTTATGTTGGGTTTGTAGTCAGTTAGATGTAGTAATATCTATCCATATATCATAGCACTACATTCCAGTCTGATAAACTATCCTAGCATCCCGTACATGCCATTTGATTCATATCCGAGTTGCCACAACTCACTCTTTCACAATTCTATCAAGATGTCCTATCTTCTTATTCAACTACTACTCCCTTCATTCTCATTTGTATTTCATTTGGATTTGGCAATTATTGTTTTGGTATTTATTTGGTTACCATTTGCTATCGTTACAATGAGTAGGGAGTGACGTGGTTGGACGTGGATATGATCAGCTTATTGAAGAACGCCGATATAATCAGCTTATTGAAGAAGAAGGATTCGTCAACGAAGGCATGCCCCCCTCTCATGTTTTTATCCTATGTTTTTAAAAGGGGCATTATTTATTGTTTTAAAATTATGCATGCTATTTTCAATTTACTGGCGTGTCGATTGACACCAGCCTGATCCGCTTGTCGCCTTATATACTTGATACCCTGAGTAGAAATTATATAGTAATCCTGTAGAGTAGAAATGCTTAGCCATGCTTAATATCCAGTAGGATATCTTTATCTTGCCTCTTTGGAGGAATTGGTTGACCCTTGGGTCACAAACATCTTTCTGAACTTGATGAGCTCGTTGAGCTTGGCTGATAAGCCGTTGTTGCTTCCTCTACTCTACCGTCTACTCTGGGTGAAACTTACCATCTAAACATTGGCGCGGGCGACTGCTGGATCAACAATGAAGGAGCGATTGGCTGCCCTTCACCAGCTGAAGGGGGCAATCCGTCGTCCGTGCCGTATAAGGGCCTAATAAGTCTCGGATTTGAAGATTGTGACCACCGTACAACCACATGCTAATGGGCTCTGGCTGGGTCAAGTAAGTTAGTCAGCCTTTGGTGTCGATGTCGCCGTACCGCAGATGGGGTGTCTGCCTACGGGAGAACCTTCGGCACAGATGGGGGGACCGGTTTGGGGACGTACTCTCAGTTCCGGCGCCATACCCGGTGGGCATGTCACATTTTTGGGGGATCTAGCTAAAAGACCTTGTCACGAATTCTCTATTGCTATGCTAGCGACGGCTGGTTGCAATTAGGCGAGTTTGTGACGTGTGGTGAAAGTGTACCACCTCTGCAGAGTATAAAACTATTCGAATAGCCGTGTCCACGGTCATGGACGACACATGAATCTTTCTTGACATACAGGAACCCTGTTTTGCTACTTCCCTCTACCCCTATTCTGGAATTCTATGGAGAACGTGAGGTGTCGAGGACACTCACAATGATGAGAAACATTACACTGAATACAAAACCTATTTTCATCTAAAATCGTTTTTATCAAAACTACTACATATGGTATTGCAAACAAAATTAGCTTTTATGCAAAAGAACCATATAGCCTTTCTTTGAAGCCACATGTAGCTATTATAGGTTTTGCATGAGGGGGCACGCTGAGTACATTATTATGTACTCATCGCATTGCTTTTGTTGATTATTCAGATCACTATGAAGAAGAAGAAGACTACGACCACTACGACGATGCTTAAGAGTGAGGCCTCGTGGACTACATCGACTGCCTGTGGCTAGATGGAGTCACTTCGCATTTATATTTCCGCTGAGCTTTCTGATTGTAACAAATGTCACAAGACATTTCGCTATTGCTATTCAAACCATGTAACTGTACTTTTTGTACGTTGCAATGGTATCATTTCGCTGTGTTGTCAACATTGATCTTGGGATTGACATGATTACACAGGAGGTCTGGAAGTGTAATTCCGGTCCTCACAGAAGTGGTATCAGAGCCGACGTCGACCTAGTCACGTGGCCTTAGTTAGAAATGGAAAGCCTTAGAGACTGTTTTGAAGAAATAAAAACTATTTTCATAAATCCTCGTAGTCTAATTCTCAACTATTTCTATTTCTTGTCTTCTCTTGTTCAACATTGTGTTTAACTGCTTCTTCCCTAAACTACTTCTTTAGTATCCCATACCCTATCCAATAGAACCATCTCAAGAACTCATGGAGTCAAGAGTCGTCGACCCCACTCATTGTTCTTCGGTGTTGAAGATCGGACACCAAGACCTGCTATGACCAACCAACCATATATAGGGTAAGTTAGGAAACACCCTGAAGGTGTATAGTTAATATCGTTTAGTCGTAAAAAAAATGTTTTTGCTTGAGCAATGTCTGCATATTTTTGCCTTTTGCACCTTTATATGTGCAGTCATGCTAAAACCCTATGTAATTTCAAAGAAAATATTTTGTGCTTCTGAATTCTTCTGTAGAAACCTTTTGGTTGGACTCATGTTTTTTTCTTGGATATCCCTCCCAAGCTAGGTTCTTGCATGCGTCTTATTCTTTTCCCTCTTACCTATGAGCCTTGGAAACAAAGCAAATTGTGAACGCCAATTATACCAATTTGCATGAAGCTCTAAAGACCCATAAAGTGAAGGGAAGATATGTGCTTTACCAGTATCGAAGAAACTATTGCTACAACCTTCCATACAAATCAAGAAGGAAGGAAGATGCTTGAAAGTGAGATAGCACACACCGCCTGAGGACACCGTGAAGCTAACCAGACGATGATGCAAGCTACCCAACCATACATTGTCCCCAATCTATGATAGCTTGAGCTTATGCAAAGAACGAGAATACTACTCTACCACCATGTTCATCATACTCTTGGGAGCACCGCGCGACCAAGCGATGCAAGAAAGACACACTAACCAACCTCAAAGAGATGTATGAAAAATCCTCAACGAGAGTTCCTTTAAGAGGGTAGCGGACAGATATCCAAAGTAAAGATTGAAAAGCCTCAACCGAGCCCAGCAGCCATCCAAAACCCATTCTATAGTGAGCCCGAATCTCGGGGACGAGATTCTTTTAAGTGGGGTAGAATTGTAACGGACCGATTTTTGGAGTTTTCAAAAACATTTATCTAAAAATGAGGACTAGATAATTTCGTTTGATTAATTAAAACTTAACTGGACTTTTCATAAACATGAAGCTTTAAAATGAATTTAGCATCAACTTGGATAAATCTTTTGTTTTATTTTCCCTTCAAGTTGGATCGTAGTTTCTTGGCTTCGGCATATTAAAATATCCTCTTTTGAATTTGATTTGTTTTCATAAATTCATTTGGTATTTTTCGGAGCTTTATAGCATTTTCTAGATTTTCCTAAAAAGGAAAATCTATTTCTTTTATCTCTTATTTCGTTCTATCTAAAATCCTAATTGGATTTGCTCCTCCAGCTAATCACTCGTATGTTATTTAGGCTGTAACCATGCACATATACACCAGTACTTAACTAGTACATCATCGGTTGATTTATTTCCTTTCCTTGCTATTCCTCATATCTTTCTTCTCTCTAATTTCCCATTGGGTGTTGAGTTATAGACATGCACGTGCACACCATTGTTTTTGGCTCGCACATGTAGTACATATAAGTTGTACAGCATGCATCGATCGATCCTTTCTCATGTCTTCCTTCTAGTTTCTCTTTCTTACCTTGCCTTTCTTTTCTTCTCCTGCCAACCACCGAAGCAAGCGACCCAGACTTCTTTTTCTTCTAGGTGACAGCCCAGACGAGCAAGTGCTCGCTCGGCCAAACGTCCGGCCGTTTCCTCTCCCTGCACGCACTTATGCAGCCAGCCAGAAACGGCAGCTCGGCCAGAAACTGCCGCAATTAACGCATCAATTCTATTTACTCGGCATTCATTTTCTGTCGCGTACGTCGCACTGCTTGCTCTTCATGCACGAACCCATGAAAACGCCAGCAAGCCAAGCATCGGTCTGCTGCTGATGCCCTGGCCTATACAAAATCTCCATTCGTCTTCCATCTATCATCTCTGCCATCTTGTGCCACCATACCAGCCCTAGCTCGCCCACAAGGTCTGATCTCGTGGAGCTCCGATCCAGACCACCGTTGGACGCCGTCCACGTTCCCGGCGACTCCGGCCACCACAAGCAGAACTACTGGGACACAAGTGCCGGGAGGAGGAGGAGGGCCGATCCAGGCGACCAGAATATTTAACCGTGGATTGCAGCCGAGGAGTCGTGCAACTACATCTGCTCTGTTCATCGACTTCTTTGGACGAGTTGGTCGCGTATGGTGAGAATCTGATCAATTCCATTGCAACGTAATCTCATATCATGTAGCACTACAGATAGCCTAGACAAGCTTTGACAGCCCATCTATTCCATTCTCCCATCGACTCTTAACCATGTCATCCCATATAGACATCGTTATGCCATCTCCATTTTTGCCACAATTTCGTGAGATCCTTCCGTGTCACTTTATCCAGCTTATCTACAGGAGTCCATATGAGAAAACGGATCTTCAATCCAACCATCGGAGAGAAAACACAATTGACGCCAATTCGTTAAATAGCGACATTGCTATGCAAATCTTTCTCTGTACATCTGTACACTTCGTTCTAATCATGTGAAAGTATCTAGATGACCTTAGGATCCATTTGGTGGATTTGTATTGTAATTACATCGGGTAGAATTAAAGTTAGGCTTTAATATATGATATTGATTTATATGCTTGCTTTTGTGTGTGATCTATTTTGCCTAGATGTATCACATGTATAGAAGTTCTCTGTAATTTGCATTTATTTATTTATTTGGTGATATGTTTAGATATTCGCTTGTATTTAAACAGTAGTATATGATTTATTATTATAAATAGAATCGCTTGTGTTACTTTCTAATTATCATTTGCATGATTACGTTGTTGTGTTGTAGTAATATATTATGTGATGTGTTTATCCATGTTTAATCCTTTATGACTTGTTACTATTAGTTTGTCTAGTTCATGCATGTATACACATGAGTTTTCTTAGTACTCTATTATTTGTTTAGTACTTTATAAGAAGTTGATACTCTTTGGTTCCTATTGTTTGTTTAGTGGCTCGTGCATATAGTTAGTTGTTGTATCAATGTCATGAGCACCTTATCGTGCTATTACATGTGCATTGTTTGTGTAGTTTATTATTCATGCTTAGATATCCCTGTATCTTGTACCATGTGTTCCATATGATGTTTTGTTCTATTTATTCTAGCCGCATATATTTGTGCTAGGATGTATTTTCATGCCTTGCATGTATGTATAGCTACATAGGATCTAACTTCATGTCACATTCGACTGCTCAGTTCTTTGTGTTATATATGATGATGTTTACCACTCTTGTGTTGCTTAGATGCTTATATGTTAGCATGCTAGATAATCCTAGCTACTGTTTATATCACTAGTATGATAGGTTCTGTGTGATGATTGCAAACTAGTTTGATATGGTTCATTGCTATGTCCTCTTTACATGTTTGCTAGTTATCTAGTCATGCTACTCTATGTTATTTGGGTTTATTGTGTTACACGGGTACAACCAACCATGCTATAACCCCTTATGTTGGGTTTGTAGTCAGTTAGATGTAGTAATATCTATCCATATATCATAGCACTACATTCCAGTCTGATAAACTATCCTAGCATCCCGTACATGCCATTTGATTCATATCCGAGTTGCCACAACTCACTCTTTCACAATTCTATCAAGATGTCCTATCTTCTTATTCAACTACTACTCCCTTCATTCTCATTTGTATTTCATTTGGATTTGGCAATTATTGTTTTGGTATTTATTTGGTTACCATTTGCTATCGTTACAATGAGTAGGGAGTGACGTGGTTGGACGTGGATATGATCAGCTTATTGAAGAACGCCGATATAATCAGCTTATTGAAGAAGAAGGATTCGTCAACGAAGGCATGCCCCCCCTCTCATGTTTTTATCCTATGTTTTTAAAAGGGGCATTATTTATTGTTTTAAAATTATGCATGCTATTTTCAATTTACTGGCGTGTCGATTGACACCAGCCTGATCCGCTTGTCGCCTTATATACTTGATACCCTGAGTAGAAATTATATAGTAATCCTGTAGAGTAGAAATGCTTAGCCATGCTTAATATCCAGTAGGATATCTTTATCTTGCCTCTTTGGAGGAATTGGTTGACCCTTGGGTCACAAACATCTTTCTGAACTTGATGAGCTCGTTGAGCTTGGCTGATAAGCCGTTGTTGCTTCCTCTACTCTACCGTCTACTCTGGGTGAAACTTACCATCTAAACATTGGCGCGGGCGACTGCTGGATCAACAATGAAGGAGCGATTGGCTGCCCTTCACCAGCTGAAGGGGGCAATCCGTCGTCCGTGCCGTATAAGGGCCTAATAAGTCTCGGATTTGAAGATTGTGACCACCGTACAACCACATGCTAATGGGCTCTGGCTGGGTCAAGTAAGTTAGTCAGCCTTTGGTGTCGATGTCGCCGTACCGCAGATGGGGTGTCTGCCTACGGGAGAACCTTCGGCACAGATGGGGGGACCGGTTTGGGGACGTACTCTCAGTTCCGGCGCCATACCCGGTGGGCATGTCACATTTTTGGGGGATCTAGCTAAAAGACCTTGTCACGAATTCTCTATTGCTATGCTAGCGACGGCTGGTTGCAATTAGGCGAGTTTGTGACGTGTGGTGAAAGTGTACCACCTCTGCAGAGTATAAAACTATTCGAGTAGCCGTGTCCACGGTCATGGACGACACATGAATCTTTCTTGACATACAGGAACCCTGTTTTGCTACTTCCCTCTACCCCTATTCTGGAATTCTATGGAGAACGTGAGGTGTCGAGGACACTCACAATGATGAGAAACATTACACTGAATACAAAACCTATTTTCATCTAAAATCGTTTTTATCAAAACTACTACATATGGTATTGCAAACAAAATTAGCTTTTATGCAAAAGAACCATATAGCCTTTCTTTGAAGCCACATGTAGCTATTATAGGTTTTGCATGAGGGGGCACGCTGAGTACATTATTATGTACTCATCGCATTGCTTTTGTTGATTATTCAGATCACTATGAAGAAGAAGAAGACTACGACCACTACGACGATGCTTAAGAGTGAGGCCTCGTGGACTACATCGACTGCCTGTGGCTAGATGGAGTCACTTCGCATTTATATTTCCGCTGAGCTTTCTGATTGTAACAAATGTCACAAGACATTTCGCTATTGCTATTCAAACCATGTAACTGTACTTTTTGTACGTTGCAATGGTATCATTTCGCTGTGTTGTCAACATTGATCTTGGGATTGACATGATTACACAGGAGGTCTGGAAGTGTAATTCCGGTCCTCACATTCTCTATATTGTGTTTGTTATTATTTGATGTACCCTAGTTTCATGCCAGTTTATAAATAAAATTTGTTGCATGGAATAAAACATGAAAATATAATTAGGTAAAACTTGCGGGGCACACGAGACTAAAATTTGTCATCGCCGGTCACATTGATTCCCTTACGTCCCAAGAGGCTCGTGGTGTGTATTTGCTTCCGTGAATGAAATATACTCATAACCATACATTTGTGATTTTTGTGTAGCGTAGAATGAGAAGTATTTTGCTTGTGATTTTGCACACTTGTATGATACATCATTGGGAACACGCAGGATTTTATCAGATTTTCTGAAACTACTAAATATTTTTTTGAAATTTTCAAAATAGAGGGAGCACTTGTGCTCACGAGCCATAAACCTCCTCTTGTGCCATATTTTTACCGCCGGACACTGCTAATATAGTAAAATTTCATCCCATCATATGACCAAAATGCCATGAGGATGTATATACAACTAGGCGTGGCATTCACGAGAGAGAATTATTTGGTCAGACTTCTATTTATGATCACTAGCGAGCAAATAATTTAACGCTCAAAGAAATCTTTAGAGTCCAAAGAATTCTGTAAGGAAAATCAACTTGCTTGGCAAGTAAAATGTAATACAAAGATTTGGTAGATAACCATGCAGATCTAGTCAACGGCCAGTCTACCCTATCCAGGTCAGTCTACCCTATCTGGACAGTCAGACAATTGAATATGGCTACAAACTATCAGCAGATTTTGTCACGTTTCTTTTATTTCATATCTAACAAAACGTATCAATTTAAGATAATCAAATGCAAATAATTCTTGAAATGGGGAATCCATCTGGAACAGGAGCCCTATTCAGGGCCATTTAGATAGAAAGTTGGTATCGGGGCACTTAAAAATAAATACAATTTATACTGAACTCTTATACTTTTATATGTTTAATTTTTAGCATATTATAGCATTACAAGTATAATTTTTTTCCGCATATTTTAAGCACATAACTCGCAATGTTGCTAATGTTAGTTTGTGTTTTTGTTTGTTTGTAGGGAATTCATGGGAAGATACCTAATTGTATTTTGTAACAAAGTTTGTTTTAGAACTATATTTTATACACTAACATATATAATTTAAAAATATTTATGGTAAAGATTCGTAAAGAGTAATAACAAATGTCTCAATATCGGTTTCTAGTGTATGATTTATTATGCTTCTTTATAGAAATTTGTAGAGTATAAACTGAACAAATGACACTTAGAGTGGTATTTTGGCACCCTGCTCCCGGTTTTTAAATGTATTTAAACACATTTTGACACGGAAGTAATTTCGGACAAAACATTTCGCGCGTACATGCCAACATTCTATGTGCTCACAAAATCACTTCACCACAAAACCATATTTTTGTGTCATGGATACCAAAAAAATAAATTTGGTGCTAACAAATCTTTTCATTGAACATTTTTTTTGTCTTTATCACACGGGCAACAAAAAATGTCGGTTTCCCATGAAACTTGGAGTGTGCACTTAAAATGTCAAGCTACAGCGGAGCCAACTTACGTGGGCTTGTCGGCTGCTAGGAATCTGGCTCTGAAAAAAACAGCCAAATCAAGCATTCCTCTAGGGTCAGGCCCGAGGTCCGTGCTATGAAAAAATGCAGTGCATGTCGAGCAACCAAACGGGGCAAAAGTTGCATGCATGTAACAGTGGGAAATGGAGTCTCACAACTAACCAAACACGCCCAAAATCGGAAAGCACGGGACGGACGGTGTGTATGTGTTACAGAACGGCTAGTAGGAGAGGAGAAGCAGAGACCGTATGTATGTTTTGCCGCCGGTCGGTGGCTCTCTGCAAGACTGCAACCATTCCTCCTCTCGATCCTAGCCAGCCTAGATCACAGCCGGTTTGGTTACCTGCAAAGGGGCTAGGGAGCGATGAGTACTTGATATAGGCGGTCACAGAACAAGACTTGACTTTTCTGGCGGATGCCGTAACGGGTGCCTTCTAGGCGTCTCTCCCAAACTCTCGTCTCTCCTAGAATTCTCCTCCTCCGTCGCAGTCAAACCGCCGTCAAGCCGTCGCCGGCAAGCTCGACGCAGACGTCGATCCACCTCCCTCAGTCCAATCCCCCGCCCTCCTCCATGGATCCCCCTCCCCCACCATTTCCCCAAAGAACTACACACCTCCATCTCCAACGGAATCCACAACCCCATTCTCCTCAGAAATCACTTCGGATCCAATAAGGAAAATGGAAGAATCAGAGGAGCTATGCGAAGAGAATCAAGTTCAGCAGATCTCAACCGAAGAGGAGCTGTTAGACCAAATTTCAATTGAAGAAGGCAAAGAAGCTGGAAGGAAGAAGAAAGGATCAGCGGGAAGCAAAGAGAAGAGAGAGAATAATGATTACAAGCCAAGCAGTTTGGCAGTAGTAGAACACATATCTGATGTAGAGGAAGTAGACCTTTCAGCCATTATGAAAAGTCTACAAATTGCAATCCCAGAAGACATTGAAGTGGGATATCAAGGAGAAGAGATGCATAAACCAGAAGAAGACTCGCCTTTCAAACTTTTGTTGAACGTTGCAAGTTCGACAGGTACGCCAAGAAACATTCCCTTAAAAGCCCTGAATAATGCTATGTCCTCTGCTTGGGGAGGAAGATATTGGTTTATTGATCAAATTAAGCCAGCATTGTACAAAGCATACTTTAGAAGTGAAGAAGATATGGACTTTGTTCTTAAGAGACAGCCGTGGTCAGTGGAAAATGACAACCTGCTGTTAGAATGGATTAATCCAAATGAAGAAGACAGAGATATTGAAGACTATCAGTTCAGATACATCTATGTCCCAATCAGAGTCTATGGCGTGCCAGAGAAATTCAGAACACCTAGTCTGATGAAATTTGTCATAGACAAATCAGCTCAGATGTCAGACTTGCATCCACCTCCTGAAATCACCATGACCTCAAGAAAGGATTATATTCAGGCCTATGCAAAAATGGATATTCTCAAACCAGTGAAAGATAAGGTCAAATACTTTGTGTCCCCAAAGGATTATATTCTGTTTTATCTCAACTATGAAAAAGTTAAAAGAATTTGCATATTCTGTGGCATGATGTTTCATTCAGTTCAGAATTGCCCCAATAGAAGCAAACTGATTAGGCATCTACAGAGCATTAGAGCCAATACTTCTATTGTTCCTTTTTCAAACATAGGTATCTGGACATCACAAGCAATGAAGATACCTCAAGAAGCTTTGCAACAATCAAGCATTGTTGGAAGAGAAATGAGAAAGGAGTGTTTACTGAATACAGACCAACTCAGTTTTTCCAGGCTTAAAATCCCAGAAAAGCAATCAAATCCAAGCAAAGACAATTGGAAATATTCAGATAAACTTGTGCATCCAACTTTACAGCAGATTACACAGACTGGAACTAATCTGATGCTAAAGTTGCCTCCACCGTCCAGTGAAGTTGATACTACCAAGCAGCAAAGGCCTGATATTATTATCCCACAGCAAGGGCACAAGAGGCAAGCTGAATCAGAGATCAGCCCAATGGAGGAAGATACAGGAAAACACAGTTACACAAGGCCCAAGTACTTCCATCAAGAACAACTTCTTTGTCCAGAAGCTAATCTTTGTCTGCCCTGAACACGGATCAAGGTGACGTGTATTGTCCTACACAACTGCGACTACAACAAGAAGTAGAAACAAGAGATAAAACGCATATTCCATTCCAAACAATTGAACAATTCCAACATAACACAATGGTCTTCAGTGAAGGAATATCACAGTCCTCTGGAACTGAAAGGAAGAAAATACGTCCACAAAAAAGGGTCCGTACTGTTGAAAGAAAGCAGCAAACAAGAGAAAATACAATGAAGGCGAGTCAAGAAGGAAATCAACAATGGAAGATTCAGTGTCCCAACCAAACAAACCTCTTCACCATGACATTGAATGAAGCAGGTCAAGTCTACAACTGTGGAACAAGTTGCATGAGAGAAGATGAGGAAACCTCTAAAGAAGAAAATCAGGCAGCGGCGCCAGCCTCTAAGGCGCCACGGGCGCAATGAGTTTTTTAAGTTGGAACTGTCAAGGCGCGGGCAGGAGTCTTGACAGTAATAAGATGAACTATCTTGCCCGCATAATGCACTCTACTAATGCAAAGGTGACTTTTATCTCAGAAACAAAAACTTCCAAATATAATAGAGTGCAACTATCTAATCATTTTAATATGGCTCATAGTTTTGTAGTTCCGTCGGAAGGACGCTCTGGTGGTCTTTGGCTTCTATGGGATAATGACATCGATCTCAAAGTTATAAGGGCAGATTCTAATATAATCCTAGCTTCCCTTGTAAACATTCCTACTAAAGAGGCTTTTTGTTTAATTTGTATGTACGGTGATCCTAGTCACTATAGAACTAAAGATCTTTGGAAACAGATCTCTGCTTTTGTGGATGAGAACAGTGGAAAACCTATGCTTTGTATGGGAGATTTAAATGAAATCATGTACCCCCAGGACAAAAGCAATGCAAACTGTGTTAATCAATCTAGAATAAATTTATTTTGCTCACTTGTGAAAAATTGTGGTCTGTTTGACTTAGGGTATAATGGGCCAGCTTATACATGGTGCAACAAAAGGTATTCTTCTAAACCTCTGTATGAAAGGCTTGACAGATTTCTGGCCAATGCAGAGTGGAGCAGCTTATTTCCGAATGCAAATATTTATAATCTACCTATTTTACAAGGTGATCATGCTCCAGTCATGGCTGTACTCCATTCCAAGTTTAAAAAACCTACTTATCATTTTAAATTTGAGAATTGGTGGTTACTTGAAGATGATTTTCAGGAGACAGCTAAGCAAGCTTGGGAAGCAACTCACAGTCATCATTTCACAGCAAGAACAAGGTATCTAACAGGAGTATTGAAGAGTTGGAGAAAAAAGAAGAAACCATTACAGAACCAGCTGAATGATATTGAGGAAAAAATAAAGGAAATTCAGGAGAAGCCCTTTCAAGAACAAGACCATAATGCAGAAGAAAAGTTGATAGTAGCTTATGAGCAGACAATGACAAGATTAACAGAATATTACAAGCAGAGAGCAAAAAAGCACTGGGCTATTCACGGTGATAAAAATACAAGGTACTTCCATCTCTCTGTCTTGAAAAGAAGAAGGAAAAATAGAATAGTTTCCATCAATAATTCTCAAGGTCAAAACACCGTAGATCCTGAAGAAATAGCTCACTGCTTTGTCAACTATTTTAAGAATATCTTCACCTCATCCACCTTTGCCTCTTCAGAGCAAAATTTTCATGCTATTCAAACAGGAACAATACAAGATGAATTTACCAACTCAGTTCCTGATAAAGAAGAAGTATGGAACATATTGAAGGGAATGAGAAATGATGCATCGCCAGGGCCTGATGGGTTGAATGCAGCCTTCTATAAAGCAGCATGGAGCTGGATTGGAAATGACATCACCCAACTGGTTCAAAACTTCTATCTTACTGGTTATATTCCACATCAGTTAAATGAAACTAGCATTGCTCTCATACCTAAAAAAATTCAATGCATTCAGCCACAAGATTTTAGACCCATAAGTCTATGTAATGTTGTTTATAAGATTATTGCCAAATCCCTGGCCAATAGAATTAAGCCTCACCTTCCGAACAAGATGCCCAACAAGCTTTTATAGAAGGGAGGAGAATTTCCAACAATGTGATTGTGGCGCAAGAAATCACTCATTCTTTTTCTTTATCCTCTTGGAAGCAAAAGGCATTCATGATAAAGATAGATTTGGCTAAAGCTTTTGATAGACTGGAATGGGACTTCATAGTCTCGGCTCTGCAAAAACAAGGATTTAATAGTCACTTCATTAAACTTATTAAGGCTTGCATCTCCAATCCCAAATTTTCAGTTATCATTAATGGCAACCACTATGGCAAGTTTAAAAGTCAGAGAGGCATAAGACAAGGATGTCCTCTTTCCCCTTATCTGTTTGTCATAGCCATTAATGAACTTGCTGTTCAGCTACAAGAAGAGTTGCAAAGGGAGAATATTAAGGGAGTCACGCTGGGACCAAACTGTCCATCAATATTCTCCATGATGTTTGCTGATGATCTACTGGTTTGTGGACAAGCTAATCAAAGAGAAGCTAAGACCATTTGGAATACTATCAATAATTTCTGCAAACAATCAGGGCAAACCCCTAATTGGTCAAAGTCTTCCATCCTTTTTAGCAAGCATGTAAAAGAGGATCAGAGAAATTTGATTAAGAAAATATTTATGGTTCAAGAAATGAACAACCAATCAATACATCTGGGGCATCCGCTTATTCTCCCAGCAAAAAATAGATCGCAAGCCTATAATTTTGTCATTCAGAAGCTAAAGTCAAAACTCAGCTGCTACAAAGCAAATAAAATGTCACACGCTGCAAGGTTAGTGCTCATCAAATCAGTTCTTTCATCTATCCCGGTTTACTATATGTCCAATATACTCTTGTCCAAGAAGATGTTGGCAAAAATGAATGCTATCATAAGAGACTTCTGGTGGACAGGTATACAGCAGGATTCCAAAACAAAGCCAATCTACTTTAAAGCTTGGTCAGAAATTTGTAAATCCAAAAAGAAGGGGGTTTAGGAGTCAGGAATCTTGAAGCTATAAATAAGGCCCTAATCCTTACAGCTGCTTGGAATATTGCCACCCTTTCGGATAGTAATACAACAAAAATCCTCAAAGCCAAATATTTTCATAACACTTCCTTCTGGAAAGCAAATCCTAAGCTACCCAAATCAGCTTTCTGGACATCTATACTCAAAGTTAAGGACCAACTCATAGAAGCTACAACTTATCAGTTCTCTAAGGGTAATACAAATATTTGGTCTGAACCATGGTGCCCTTTTTGGAGAGATATTCACAGGCACTTGATAATTCAAGATGTTAACTTTGTTTATCCTGCAACTGTGTCTGACTTATGGATTCCAAACAAAAAAGAGTGGAATATTCCTTTAATCACAAAACTTTTCGGCACTCAGAATGCAAACATGGTGGCTGGCATCCCTATAAATAATGACAACGGAGAAGACGTTCTGATTTGGAAATATACACCTTCTGGTATATGCACCTCAAAAAGTGCTTATCAACTCTTTAGTCCATCCTTCTATGGTCTCAATGCTGGACTACATCAAACTATTCCTTCACATTTGAGATCTATTCTCCAGGAAATTTGGAAATGTGACAACATACCTCCAAGAGTGCAAGTTTTTGGATGGAGACTATTGAGAGGTGCTCTAGCCACAGGGATGAGAGCTGGAGCGAGATCTAAATACATTGATCCAACATGTAGCAGATGTGGAAAAAAGGAAGATGATTTTCATCTTTTCTTTGATTGTAAGTTTTCTCAAGCAGTCTGGTTTGCTTCTCCTCTTGGTCTTAGAGTGGAAGGATTAAATCATATGGAAAACACTCAAATTCAAGACATCATTCATTATGTTCTCGTGTCAACTAAAAATAAAGATACTCTCCAAATTGTTCTGAGCATATTGTGGAGTATTTGGAAAGCCCGAAATGACTTCCTCTTTAACAAAATCAAATGCAGTCCACTACAAGTTCTTTCTAAAGCCAAAGCTATTCAATTGCAGAAAGAAGAGGCACAGACTAAAAAAGACAGGAAAGTAGGATCATATCAAACATCCTCAGATTGGAGTAGATCAGAAAGTGGCCTCAATATTTATACGGATGCGGCCTGGAAAGGCGGAGATCACTCTTTAAAGGCTGGCATTGGTATCTATTTGGATTGGAATTGTGAGGATCACAAAGATATCTATGTGCAGGCATCCTCTTCAGCTACTTCGGCATTACAAGCAGAAGCTCAAGCGATGGAAGTAGCAGCCCAAATTGCCAAGATGCTAAAAATAAAGAATCTGAACTTTCTCACTGATAACTCAATATTAGCCCAGACTCTGAAAATTCAAGATCTGAAAAAGCATCCAGGACATTGGATGATAAGACCAAATCTGCAGAATTTCATTCACCATATTCAAGGTATGCAAGCCAGTATCTACAAAATCAAGAGGGAAAATAATAAGGAAGCTCATGGACAAGCAAAAGAAGCATTTAGTGCTCATAGTATAGAAACATGTCTGTTTAATTGTACTAAGCATCCATCAGATCAATGCCCTGTAATTGCTGTTTTCAGCAATCAAAATCAAAATGTGCATCCTGGCACATTACTGTCTGTAAAATGTCAATGATATTAATGAATATCTTCTGAATTGCCAAAAAAAAAAGGCGGTCACAGGACCACTGCCCTCGTCGCTGCTACGTTCGTAAGCATGGGTCCCTGACATCTTCAGCATATACATACATAGACATACCATGGATGCCGGGTACGCACGTACGAAACCGAGAGAGACGTTCAAACTTTCTTCTGATCCTTGTTAAGCCATGATGTGTGGATGCTGTTCGACTGACTTATACTACTGCTGCCTGGATTGGATCGACGTGGTAGAGCTACTGGCCGGCACCACCGCCCGGACAGGCAGGGTTCCGACTTCCAAGTACTCTACTTATCTACTACGCCGCTGCGCTGGTCCAAAGGGGCGGAGGGGATTTTTACGTGCGATGGCGTGCAACCCGCAGGGGCACAGGGGCGCTCAGATAGCACGTTCCCCTCCCCTTCCTCAACAGTAGCGAAGGGCGATTTTTCTGGACCCGACTGGTCGCCGCCACTCTCGCCGTCGCGGGGCGTGGGATCTCTCTCCCCCCGTCCGCTCCGGCGGCGGGTGGGTGGGGGATCCCCGTCCTCTTCGTGTACATAGAGTAGGGGCAAACAGTTTCCTGCCGGCGGCGCTGAGGAGGCGGTGGTGCGGCTGGTGGTTTTGGTGGCGGCGACCCTCCCCTCCGGCGGTGGAGCTCCGTTGGCGCTCCGTCGAGTGGTGGCCGTCCTGTTCCTGCTCGCGGATCTGCGGATCTGCGGTGTGGGGGCTCCCTTCTCCGGCGGCCGTGGTGCGGCGGCGCTGGGGATGCGATTCGGCTGAAGCTGGTCAAGATCTGCGGCTTCCGGCGGCTTCGTCGACGACGATGGCCGCGGCAAAGCGGCGTGGAAGAGCCGGGGGGACGCCTGCCCCGCTCGTTCATCGACTTGGGTTCCGCCGTGGCGCGGCGGACGTTCATGGCGACGTCTTTCAAGGGCTTAAATCTGCCCAGGCTCAGGCTAGGTGGTGGTGCCGGTCTTCGTCTTCCTCGCAGCCGGCGGTGCCGCGGATCTTCGATCTGGGTTCTAGCTCTGGATCTTCATCCTCTTCGTATTGCTCTTTTTCTGTTCTTGTTCTATGTACTGGGTACGTGGATTTGAGATGAATATACGGAAGTTTGGATGTGTCAAAAAAAAGGGGCGCTCAGATACGGAGGTGTCGTTTTGGGAGTTAATTATTCAGTGTGTCACCACACTTTGGTTGGGCCTCGGGAAGCCCACCACCCTCGTTCCGGCTCAAAACGCTACCAACGGTTTTTCTTTCTTTGGCTCCAACTCCTACTGCGATCCCCTTCTCTTCGGTTGCCGCTAGCTCTAAACATTCATTCTTGCAGAGCCTGGTATCCTTGACTTGCGGTGGTACATCCTCATCACCAGAACCTGATTGTTCACTGGAATGAGACTCGTATACAAGATCTCAGTAAAATCCCGTCCGTCTTGGGGCAGTCCAAATTTGAGTCAAACTGGTTGTTCATGGGCCAATCTTAATGTGATTGCCCTTGGTTCCTCGATGTACCAATCGGAAGGCCACTCCATGCGGCATTGGGGATTTACTATTTATCTCCTTGGTAGTGCCATTGTTGGTCTCTATGCTGCATCTATACAAAAATAATTATTTCATACCAAAAAATTGAATTTAGGATAAACAAGTTCGGCTCTCGAGAGGACTCGAGATATGTTCGGCCCTTGTTTAGTTGGACCGGGCCTCTTCTTTCACTGTTTTTTTCTTTGATTTTAATTAGGTGGCTGATGTGGCCGGGTTGTTTTTGCCACATGGGCACTTACAAGCCGGACCTACTTGTCAGCAGTCAGATTAATAAAGACAAACACTAGATTAGACCTAGCTGCAACTTATTACCCCAATAGCAGGTGTTCTCTGCAACAAACCCCAAAAGTAGGTGTTTTGCGCAAAACTAGCACCAATACGTGGTGGTTTGTGCAATTTCCTCCAAACAAGGCTACAAGAGCAAGGAGCGGACGCACAGTGACACCAGCAGGAGCTAAATCCAAGAAGACTCCCCCATTCGGACTGACGATCAATAGCTCCTCTATATTACGAGTAGATGCTCACATGACATCAGAGTTCAGGACGCAACAAAATGCGCAGCGCAGCGGAGCGACGCCGCATCGCTCTACTCTTAGAACTAGAGAAAATGGAATCTAACTACTCTTTACACAAGTGACAAGTTCCCTGTTCCTGAGGAAATCAAGAGTGAGGATTTGATTGCTCCTGTTCCTGATGAAATCAAGAGGGAGCTGAGTTTTCTCCTCCTCTCCTCAACCAATGCTGCACGCCATGCGGCATTGCTTCAGGCGTACTCGCGCCAGCAGACGAGCATGGTGACGCAGCGGCGCATGATGTAGCACCGCGCGCGCTGCTCCTTGACGAGCCGCGCGCACCGGCCGGAGAAGGACGGCCGCCCGCTCTTGCCGCTCACCTTGCCGCCGCTCCTCTTCTTGGACGACAGCCTGCACGGCTGCTTCTCCTCCGCGCCGTAGAGCTCCATGAGCACTTCGCCGGCCGACGAGCTTCCTGAATCCTGATCGATCTCCTGTGAGTCGTTGAGCTGCGGGAAGGGGATGGAAGCTAGCTAGGGAGAAAAATCGAGAGGAGTGCCTGAAGTGTGGAAGTCTATTCGGGAAGAGCATCTACTAGTAGCTGATTATATAACGGGGCTGGGGCTGGGTGTGTGCTGGTGGGACCACGCATGACGACCCCGGAAGGACCCGCTTTGTGTTTTTCTACACGTATGCAGGTTTTTGTTGTTTCTAATCTTCTACTACTAACATGGATATACATTTCGGGTACCTACCATTAGTATACCTGAGATGCACGTGACGACTAAGCCCAATAACGAAGAGTCTACTCGAAGCACAAGACAAGAGGTCCAAGAAGATGGAGTACCCTCCAAGATTAGACATAGGCATAGTCGGTTTAGACTTTACTTACGTGTAAACTAGGTCGGTTGTGAACTCCCGAGACCCAGCCTGTTTAAAGGCTGGGAGGAGTGTCGATCTAGGACCAAGTCATACTCAAACCACCAAAGCCCTAGCGAGATCAACATCTCGCCAGATCTCCCTTGTAACCACATAATGTCACACGATCAATAACAGACAAGCAGGAAGTGAGGTATTTACCTCCACCCGAGGGGCCTGAACCTGGGTAAATATTTGTTTCTGCTTGTCAGCCGACGAAACTACCAGTACTACCACATTCTCTCCCCATAATCTCAACCCTAGGTCCTTAACCATGGGATTTGATGAGTGTACCCCTCGTCAATTGGCGCCGTCTGTGGGAAAGAATAGTGCTGGACTCACGGTTTCTTCGGTTCCGGCGGAAAACGGCGACTCGCCGATCGGATCTACAAACGGCAACTCGCCGGCTGCATCAACAAACCAGAACCCGCCGACTCGGGCGGCACACGGCAACTCGCCGAATCACTCGACAAACGGCAGCACGCCAGTTTCACCTGCAAAAAGTACATCAGATACTCTGATGGATTTCGAGCCACACTCACCAGAATTCCAGAAGACTTTCTCCGATCTCGAGTCAGGTTTGGGTTTAACCGTTGGTTCGTTCAATTTTTTCGTAACAAGCTTGGTACGCAGGACTTGACAGACCCACGCCAACTCGTGACTTCCGTACCCGAGGCTCCATCGGCTGCGGCTCCGTCAACTGCGGATCCATCAACTGCGTCCATACCATCGCCAATTCTCCAAGCTTGTTCGTCTGCAACAACCATGTCGACTCGAGAGATGAACGAGCTCATCGACGAACTCCAAGGAGAGGAGGCCCGTCAGCATACCACACAAATGATCCCGAGCTCGATCTCCCACTCGAGGATACTTTCGACTGCGGGATCTCCCTCAGCGACTTCGATGAGCCCGAAACTCACATCGACAACTACGTTGACTCCGAGATCTGCACCAACAACAACCTCGACTTCGAGATTCACAACAACTTCGCCAATGCCGAGATGAGCATAGATGATGAGGCGTCGACAGCGAGACCCGTCCACACAGACCACTCGATGGGCATATCGATTTCGACATGAGCCTTGATGACGACATCGAGTCCATGACGGGACTCGAAAACACATACACATACCCTCGGGTGATACCCCAGCAGGTCTACGTTACTTTCGCCGCAGAATCATCTGATGTTGCGGCCAGTCGCAGGCCTACAGAATTCCCGTGCACGGTTACTATGCCGGACGGAGACACAACTCTCATAATTACTGCTGAGATGGCAGCAAAAGTAGATAAAGTCATCAAGGAGTCACAATGATGCCTATGGACGCAACACGGGAAGAGATGTTAACCTTCCAATATTTCACTGGCAGAAACACTTCGACTGCAGCAGATCAGGGCAACACTCGAAGAACATAAAAAGCAACTAGCTTGTCGAGTGCGCGCAGAAGATAGCTCTCCCTAAGCTCCACCGGGCGGGCAGATACAAGACCCAATCAAGGCTGTCACATCTCGCGCCAGATGAGAGGGCAGCGCTCACCCGCAACCTAGGCAACTCTTTCATGACATACGATGAAGAGGGAGTGTCGGTACCCAAAACAGCCGCGGGTGCTCTCTTTACTGCTGCAGCATATCTAGAGGCAATCAAACCCCAGCGGATGACCCCAATGCAAAACTATATCGCCAACAGATCAAATCACTCGCCTTAGCAGCAAAGGCCATACGCCAAATTCCAACAGCTCCAGGAGGGAGTCGAGATCGTGCCATAGTTGACACACGTCGTGAAGAGCATAATCGCAGCGGTCGCGGTCACCACTCGAAGGAAAGGGGCAGCTCACGTCGGCGCAGGTCCAGGAGCAGATCACGTAGATCTTATAGTAGTGACTCGTACTCTAATCAGAGCCTCTGTCAGGGGAGCTCCTGCTTCACTCGACGCGTCCGTGAGACACGGATGCCCAAAGGGTTCAAACTCACATCTGAACAGCCCAAATACACGGGTCGACAGGAACCTTCAGGATGGCTGGAAGACTACAGACTGGCTGTCTCGTGCCAGCGAGGCACGAACACCACAGCCATGCAATACATACGACTCATGCTCGAAGGCACAGCCCGCGACTGGCTCAAGGCTCTACCTCCATCAACATACGACTCGTGGGATCACTTCCGCACAGACTTCATCAAAAACTTCGAGCCTCTATGTGAGCGCCCAAAAACGTTCGAAGCTGCGAGCTTGTTCAACGGTCAGACGAAACGTTGAGGTCATACATCCGACGATGGACTGAGATACGCAACTCAGTCGGAGTAATTTCAGAAGATATGGCCATGGATGCTTTCATCATGGGCCTCGCCAGGCGAGACTTCAAAGAAGCACTCGGTCGCCAAAAGCCAACCTCTGTGGCTAACCTCTGAAGATTGCGACTGAGTGGGCAGACGGAGAAGACATGGCGCGCACCACACGCGGGTCCTCACCCCGTGACAATCAAGAAGGTGGCAGTCGAAGCCGCAGAGACTCATACAGAGACGACCGAAGGCGCAAGCGTTCAAAACGTCACTACGACGACGACAGACCCGAGTTCATGGCGGCTGGGTTCTCCACACCCCGCAACGACCAAGACAGAAGCGACCGACGGTCAGAAGATCGACGGGACAGTCGAGACGATCGCCGGGACAGTCGAGACCGCGGCCAACGCAGCGACAGCTACAAGAGGAAAGACTGGCGCAAGTCACGCTCCGGCGCACAATCCGAGCGATCATTCGAAGAAAAGATGGATGCTGATTGCAGATTCCACCTGTACAAGGGGGAAGACGGAAAACTGCGCTCCAATCACTCGATGAGAAACTGCAGGGAGTTCGACCAAATGGCGACTGATTACATAAATCTCAGAAAGGCAGCAGCCACACCCGCACCCGTGCTGCGCCGCAGCCAGCCAATGTACCCGTTCTGATGGCACCACCTCCACCACCACAGCCTCCGCAGGCGGAAACATCGCGGGTGCCATACAACCGTACCTCGGGTGGACGAACCTCAGTACCCTCCCCCAAGGGCAGATGTACATGATACAGAAAGGTCGCCCTTCCAACAGGGAGCAAAAACTTCGCACTCGACAAGTAAACATGGCGGTCATGTCACCTCCTGTAACTGAATTCTTGAAGGGATCCGAAACTGCAATAAGCTTCAGCAGAGAGGACCACCCACCATCGGTGTTCGTCCAGGGCACTCTGCTCTGGTACTCGACGCCAAATTGGAGGTACGCCATGTCCAAGGTCTTCATGGATGGTGGCAGCGGCATAAACATCATCTTCGCAGATACGCTCCGCAAAATGAACAGGTCAGTCGAAAACCTGCCAAATCTCAAATACCTTTCACGGTATCGTCCCAGGCAAAGCAATAAGCCCAGAAGGCACCATACAACTCGACGTAACGTTCGGGGACAAGAACCACTTCAGGACAGAGTCGATTGAGTTCGAAGTTGTCGACTGGAAGTCACAATACCGCCATACTTGGACGCCCGACGTTCGCTCGATTCATGGCGGTCCACACTATGCATACCTCCAGCTGAAAATGCCTGGACCAAAAGGAGTAATCACAGTCAAGGAAACTTCCAAAAGTCCGACTCTTGCGACCGAGAGTTTAGCAAAATCTCTGAGATGTTCGGCATGGAAGCAACACTCGCCGATCTAGCGGTCTCCAACGATCGAACACTTATGCCGGAGCACAAAAAGGTGGCAGTCGACAGAGCATTCAATGCCACCAATGACACAAGGTCGCATCAGGTGCACCCGACTGACCCGACCAAGACAGTCAATGTCTCGTCGAGTCTGCCTATCGCATAGGAAAGCGCGCTCGTCGAATTCCTCCGTGAGAACTGGGATATATTTGCGTGGTGTCCAGCCGACATGCCAGGTATTCCCAGGGAATTCGCCGAGCACTCTCTCCAATTATTTCCAGATGCTAAACCAGTCAAGCAAACAATGCGCCGCATATCCGGCCCAAAAGAACCGCAGTCGAAGCCGAAGTCGACAGACTACTCGCAGCAGGTTTCATCAGAGAATCAAGAAATCACAATGGGTGGCCAACCCCGTACTCGTGAGAAGAAGAACACAGATATCCTTCGGATGTGCGTAGATTTCACAGCACTCAATAAATGCTGTCCAAAGGATCACTTTCCACTACCTCGAATCGACCAGATCGTCGACTCCACCGCCGGGTGCGCTCGCTTGTCCTTCCTGGATGCTTACTCGGGTTACCACCAGATAAGGATGAAGGAAGAGGATGAAGAGAAAACGGCGTTCATAACCCCACTCGGGGTCTACTGCTACACAACAATGCCTTTCGGGCTCAAGAACGCAGGCGCAACCTACCAGCGCATGATGCAAGACTGCCTCAAGAAGCAAATTGGGCGAAACGTCCAGGTCTACGTAGATGACATCGTCATCACAACAAGGGAGGAAAACACACTACTCGATGACTTGCGAGAGACGTTCGCAAACCTCAAACGCTTCCACATCAAGCTCAACCCGAAGAAGTGCACGTTCGGCGTGCCAGCCGGGCAGCTCCTGGGTATCTAGTCTCGGCTCGAGGAATCGAGGCGACCCGGAGAAAATACAGGCCATCTTGACGATGCAAAGGCCTTCAAAGCTCCATGACGTGAAAAATTAGCGGGTCGAGTGGCAGCACTCAGTCGATTCATCAGCAAGCTGGCGAAAAAGCACTCCCGTTCTATCGACTGATGAAGAAAGCAGACAAATTCGAGTGGACGCCAGAAGCCGAAGCAGCCTTCACGGACCTCAAGCGAGTCCTCACAAGCCCTCCAATCCTCGTCGCACCAAGGGAACGCGAGCCACTATACCTATATGTCTCCGCAACTAACAGGGTGGTGAGCACCGTACTGGTAGTCGAACGCAGGGAGGAGGGACACGCCCAAAGCATACAACGTCCAGTCTATTACTTGAGTGAAGTGCTCTCCATATCAAAGCAGCGGTACCCGCACTATCAAAAGCTGGCCTACGCCGTGTTCATGTCCTCAAGGAAGCTGACGCATTACTTCGCAGAGCACCCGATCACTGTAATCAGCACCTCAGGGATCGGGGACATCCTCACAAACCCCAACGCAACTGGGCGAGTCGCAAAATGGCTCATCGAGCTAGCACCACGAGATATCAAGTATGATTACCCGAAGGCCATCAAAGCACAAGTCTTACCTGACTTCCATACCGAGTGGATGAAGCTCAGTGCCAGGAGCACCAGATGTGTCCAACTCATGGACTATGTACTTCGACGGCTCAAAGAAGAACGAAGGCGCAGGCGCAGGTGTCATCCTCATATCACCAAAAGGCGACAAGCTTCGCTATATCCTGCAATGGATTCGAGTTACCATCCAATAACGAAGCAGAGTACGAGGCCCTGATCCATGGCATGAGGATGGCCAAAGCCCTCGGGTGCACTCGACTGATGATCTATGGTGACTCGAATCTTGTGGTGCAGCAAACAATGAAGGCCTGCGATGCAATCGCAGATAACATGATCGCCTACCGTGACCTGTACAACCTAATGGAGGGCAGCTTCGAAGGCTGCGAGTTGCGGCACATAGGGCGAGAGCAATGAAGAAGCAGATAAGCTAGCCAACATTGGCGCGACCAAAGCACCAGTTCCACCTGGTGTCTTCCTCGAGCGCATCGAGCACAGGTCCATCAAGAAAAAACGAACATCTCCTACATCAGCCGCACCAGCCAAGAGCAAAGCACCTAGCACAGAGGACCCGCCAGTCGAGGTACTCCTCATCGAGCCAACTTGGACTCAACCTTTCCTCGCATACATACTCCGCGGCGAGGTACCTGAAGACATAACAGAGTCAAGACGCGTCACTCGACGATCTAAAGCATACACCGTCATCAACGGTGAACTATACAAGCGCAGCGTATCAGGTATGTTCCAACGTTGCATAGCATTTGAAGATGGCCAAGCCATCCTTCGTGATATTCATGCAGGTACCTGCGGGCATCACGCCAGCAGTCGATCACTCGTAGCCAAAGCCTTTCGCGCAGGCTTCTACTGGCCCACAGCACTCAAAGACGCGGAGGACATAGTCAAAAGGTGCATCGGCTGTCAAAAATTCGCCACAAAGCCGCACGCACCCGCATCGGCGTTGAAGACAATACCATTGGCCTGGCCCTTCGCCCATGGGGGCTCGATATGGTGGGCCACTCAAAAAATCCTCCCATGGAGGGCATACTCACCTTCTGGTGGCGGTCGACAAGTTCACCAAGTGGATTGAAGCAGTCCCTATCACAAGTTCGACTGCCACTACAGCAGTCAATTTCATAAAATCCATCATATACCGCTTCGGCGTGCCAAGCAGTATCATCACTGATAACGGTACAAACTTCACGGCTGAAGAATTCCGAACTTTCTGCAAAGAGCAAGATATCACGCTCAACTATGCATCCGTGGCACACCCGCAGTCCAATGGCCAAGTCGAAAAAGCCAATGGACTTGTGACGAGCGGAATCAAGAAACGCCTCCTGGTGCCACTCAAAAGGGCCGCGGGTGCTTGGGTCGAAGAACTCCCATCTGTGCTATGGAGCCTACGCACAACTCCCAATGCTCAACACAATTTACCCCATTTTCATGGTCTACGGCACAGAGGCAATCCTGCCATCAGACGTAAGATTCAATGCACCAAGAGTCGAAGCATACAACGAAGAAGATGCAGATGAAGCACTCGAAGATGCAGTCGACTTGCTCGAAGAAGCACGCAACATGGCGCTTGCACGCAGAGCTGTCTATCAGCAAGACCTCCACAACTACACAGCCGTCGACTGCGCACCAGGTCCTTCGTGGTTGGTGACCTGGTTCTTCGACTGAAGCAGAAGAAGGTGCACAAACTCGCCTCCCATAGGAGGGTCCCTTCATCATCACTGAGTCCTTGGTGGTGGCGCATACAGACTGAAGCACACAAAGACAGGCGAACTCTCGCACAATCCTTGGAACGTTGCGCAGCTGCGCCGTTTCTATGCTTAGGTTGCTGCAGGTTTCAGACGCGCTCTTTTCCTTATCATGGTATCAAAGGGGACTGGAAGGTTTTTAATGAGGCGGCCTGCAGCTTAACATTCAAAAATGGAATATAGTCAATGATTCCTCATATCTCTCCCTGCTTACTACTCGCATAACTTATCTGCATAAACTTAGCCTCACCCGAATACTCGGGGGCTGCGTTATCTCAAACATGAGCTTTCGCTCCTGGTTCAAAACATAATACCCCGGCCGCACTCGAATACTCGGGGCTGGGTCATAAAATCATACATAAACGAAAAAGTTGCTCAAAATCATGAGTTGAAGCTTCAAACATCGCAAAAATTCACAGCCTCACTCGAGCACTCGGGGGCTGTGCAATTTATGTTCCATGCTCTAAGCGTTTTTCATAAACCCACTCGAGGCACTCGGGGGCTGCGCACATACACATAAAACAAAATATACAAAGTGGCAAAATTTCACTCGGGGGCTGACCCCTATACATAAAACCTTAATCTACAGGTTCATCCTTTGGCTGGGTCCACTTCTCCTCCTCCTTTAGCACATGATGGATTAAGACCAATGCGTCTACCCGTGTCTCTCGGTAGTGCTCCTCCATTTGCACAGGACCACCACCTGGTACGGGTGCAGGCCCCATCGCAATCTTTTTAAATCAAGGTGTGAAAGTGCGACCGCACAAAGGCAAGAGCAACGTTAGCCCCGCTAATCAGTTGCTCGCGTACAAATTTCTTGATCGCCTTGCCCTTTCGAAATTTCTTCAGCAATGCGCAAGGCCTTGTGGTTGCTCATTCAAAGGAAACAATGCCTCGTGGACTCGAAACAAAGCTAACCTGCAGCTCTCCAGTCGAATGGCAGTTCGCCACGCACGATCCAGAAGCTTTACCAAAATGGCACTCCTCGCCCTATCCGACCAAAAGGGGTGGGCAGCGTATTCCGCGCTACTCGCTTGACCGTCGAGTCGGTCTGTAACCGTGCCTCCTCCTTCGCTGGTCAAAACAAACACCTATGGCAAAAATAATAAAAGAATGTTATCCCAGTCGACCTGTGGGTCGAGTCCACAATTCAATTTCCAAAAAGAGCTTACTTCAAGCTGTAGTTCACTTTCTCCAATCTTCAAGCAAAAAGGCCTCCCGCTCCGTAGTTGGAGATGGCCTCGACTGCAACTCCGCATATGCGTCTTGAGTCTTCTTTAGCTCACTTGACACCTTGGAAAGTTTGATATGAAGGAAGTCGATGATTTTCTGATCATTCACACTACGTGATTGAGTGGAGCCGCTTGCTCCTGGACCAGTCGATGTTCTAGAAGCTCGGGTCTATATCCAGAATAACTCAGAACATAAGAGAACATAAAAGATCAAGCAAAAGGCTCGGGGGCTGTGCCTCCCGATAACTGGAGTTCATATTTCATGCAGCACAAATAGGAAGCCTGAAGTTTTTTACAGCAAAAGCAAAATCATAAAAGTCCCTAAAACTAGGCGACGAAGGAATCACTCGCTAGTCATCGACTTCTTGGAGGAAGCCTTCTTCGCCTGCACCTTGGCTGCCCTATCTTCAAAGTTGTTACTAGCTGTTGAGCATACTTTGGGAAGCCTCCATCCAAGTGCCTAACCCGACGGTTTTTCCGCCAGGTCCCCCTCGGGAACTTCGTCGTGACCTTGTCAAAATCCGCCTCGACTCCGTGCGCGAGCAACATGAGAAAAGTAGTCTGAGCACCACTTACCATTTGCTCGCGACAGAAATCGGCGACGGCAGTTCCTTCGGGTTTAAACAGCTCCACCAGCTCTGCAAACGTAGATGGAAGTTCATCGTCTGGGAAGAAGCTGCCGTGAAGGGCGCCCAAAGCACTCGCCGCCTTCGTCAGCATCTCCCCTGCTCTACTGTTGGCAACCTCTGCAATAGCTACACTTTCATCAAGTGAAGAGCCAATGTTTTGCTTGCCAGGGGCAGTCGGGCGTCCATCACACCTAGCATAGCATGTAAATACCATGTTACAAAGCATAGTACAACAACTTCAAATATCTCATGCAATCGCAAAATTGCATACCTGTCAAATTGGTGCTGGCAGCAGAAAGTCGACCAATTGTCTGGTCTTCCCTAACTTCGGCTGCTTTCAGCCTCTTCTCCAGATCAGCAACTCGATGGGTAGCCTTGCCCATTCTTCTGCAGCGGCAGTCGCTGACTCTGCGAAACACATAAGCATTTCCTCAACATGCTGCAAAAGATAGTCACATAAAAACACTCGAGTTCTCATCACAGGATACTTACTCTTCGAATCCTGGAGTTGCGCTGCAAGGTGGTGACTTCCGTCTCCATGTGCACATACTTGGAGCCTGCCTTCAGTAGCTCTTGTACAAATGACTACATCACAACACGTGAAAGTTCAGAATGGAGTTATCGAGTCTATGAACGCTTTAACACTCGCTGGTGATTCAACTATAGTACAAAAGCACAGCTTACGTGATTCTAGAAGGAGGAAGTCGACGCAGGAATGCCTGTCGCTGCTGCCTCCTCTTTGTCAGCCGCAACCTCAGGCTCAGATGGTGTGGCCGCGTCCGGAGCAGCTGGAGTTGCAGTGGTTGGCGGCTGTTCTGGTGGCAAACTCCGCGCAGTCGACGCGCTGCTCTTCTCCATCTGAGGTGGCAGTGGCAAATCCTCATCCGAGGACACGCTGTGTCACACATGCTAAGTAAAAACTTGGCAACATGCATAAACTATCAAAAAGAAGATGCTCATATTACTTACTCTTCAGTAAGGTCGACCATTCGACCAGGTGCAAGCACACCCACCTGGGGCGTGATTTCTTCGGAGGTCGTGGGGGAAGCGAGCGAATCGGAGGGATATCGAGTGGCGCCTGTCGTCGACTCCGTCTCGTTCCCCTCCTTCTCCTCTGAGTCAGCAGTGTCTTCCTCCTCGCGCACCGCTTCTGCTTGGTTTGCACCTCAGCATCGCCTTCATCGGCATCTGGCGTATGTGCGGTGGCAAGTGAGGCCACTTCATCATCAGAGCCCGCCTCGAGTGGCTCATTGTCCGGCACTGGGCCGCTCTCTGGCAGACGGGGCATAACTCATACATTCTGTGTCCCTGCACACAGAAACAGCAAAGGAATCAATATCGCACATGCATAACATATAAACTTACATATAGTATCGACTGTTACCTCTGGTAGAGGGTTGCTGGTTTCATAAGGAGCCACAGGCGAGTTCATCTCGCAAGGCTCTTCATCAGTCAGTTTGGTAAGGCTTCTTACCAACTTCTCTGCTTCCGCATCAGAAAGCTCCACTGCGCGCGAGTGGGTTGGATCAGAAGCCCCACTGTATGCCCACAAAGCATGCGCTCGGGCTCGGAGGGGCTGCACTCGCCTCTTGGCCATAATGGCTAGCAAATGGATGCTCGTAACCTCCCGACCAACAGTGGTCTGAAGCTTTAGTACCTTCTCCATCAGAATGTCAGCCTCTTCGGCTTAACTCCGGTCGGCTGGCGATCCAGGATGGCCTCTTCTTCACCAGGGCGTCTGCGTCAAAGGGAGGCAACCCAAACGCTTGGGTGCCTATGGTCACATCCTTGATGTAGAACCACTTTTGGCGCCATCCTTGCACAGACTCAAGAAAGTTGATCTTGAAGTACTCGACGTCAGGTCGAGTCTGTACTCCAAAACCACCAGGTCCCTTGGCGTTGTGCTGGCGCTTACGTTGAAGATGCGGCGAAACAGCCCAAGTGGGGCGCAACGCCCAGAAAGCACTCGCAAAAGCCCATTGGGCATAAAATCGTGCAATTGCACCATAAACGTGCATCAGTGCACGAAGAAAGTTATGAACAGGGAAGGAGAATCCCTGTTCACAAAATCCACAAAACAGACCCGCTCATTGGGGCCTGGCGGGATTACCTCGGCGCCGGGGATGCGAACTGCGAGGTTTCCTCAGGAATCAGCCCGTCGTTCCGAAGGCCGGTGAGCATCCTCTTGCTGCAGGTGCTCTTGGTCCACGAGCCTTTTCCCTCTTCAACCGCTGGCAGCGGCTCCAGCGGCGCTGTCTGCCGACGCGTTCGCGGCGCTCCTGCTCTTCCAGGTCGAGGGTTTCGTCATTGCAATGGTGGGTGGCAAAGGCTTGAGTGTTGGGCTATGGCGATGCGCTAGGAGGAAGAAGAAGCAGCGGCGGCGGAGAACAAATGGCAAGTAAAAGTATTATTTACTCCGCCGCAGACTTTTAACCTCACGCAAACGAATCCGCACCGTTGATGCGAGATCGTGGGCAACGTAGCAAATCAGCCGTACATGTGGCAGCCGTGGAGAGCAACCGTCGCCGGCCACTCTGCCCACTACGCACGGGAATCTAGGAACCGTCATCATAGTCCTGGAGAAATCATGTCTGAACGGTCAAATCCAGTCCAAACGGCTGCATCGTGGGCCCACAGACGTGTCACGTCCCATCTATCACAGCATAACGCACGCCACCGCGTGTCAGGCAGCGCAGTCGCCAAAAAACGTCATCCCTGACGTCATTGTGAGCGCTCTGATCAGAAATACATTCGAGTCTGCCCAACGCATGTCGGTCACTCGACTGCCTTGTTTGGTTCGGGTGTGAAAACGCAATGTTAAGGCAAAATTGGTCACTCGACCGTTCCTTCGACTGAGTCATATTACTCCCATCGGGAGCATATAAAAAATTCTTCGACTGGAGATGCTCAAGATAAAATGATTTTGAGATTATCCTCCATTACAAGCAATACAGCATAATCTCGGGGGCTACTCCCATCGGGAGCACTGTCGTGCACCCAATAGAATTACGGCAAAAATTTCTTCGATTAACATATACATGGTAGGAAGATTTGAGATTATCCTCCATTGCGAGCAATAAAGCATAATCTCGAGGGCTACTCCCATCGGGAGCGCTGTCGCACACCCGATAGAATAATGACAAAGTATCAGTCGACAAAAGGATCGACTCAGTTCATAAACAAAATCATACTCGAAACATTCCCGAGTTGCGTCCATCGTAAATACCTCGGATGCTGCACGCATAGTGTAAAGGTAAGACCCGCCGAACTTTCGAGCTGGGCTAAGGACCGTTCAAGCAACGTTAATCCTTATACTTTCCGTGTCAGCAGACATGATAAAAAATCCTGACGGACGCGTTGGGTAAAATTCAAATCTGTACTGCAGATCGACTCAGTAAGACCTCCGCGGCCTAGTCGAATCTTACCAGTTTGTTCCAGATTCGAGTCCGGAGACTCGAGTTTGATTGAAAGCTAGTAAGGTTTTACCCGAATGTGTAGTTAACCAGTCCCGATCCGTCGAGTGTACTGGGCCTGCTAAGCTATTATCCCTTAATCATCATAAGCAAAAATCACAGTTGATGAGATACTCGACATAGCCAACATGTGCTATTCATACAGGAATTTCAATTATACATACAAGTACAAAGCATACGACGTGCACTTACGAAAGAGTTCATACCCAATTCTTCGAGTCGGACAAGTACTCGGGGCTACTGATATGGATATACATCTCGGGTACCCTACCATGAGCATACCTGGTGCACGTGATGACTAAGTCCCAATAGCGAAGAGCCTACTCGAAGTACAAGACAAGAGGCTCAAGAAGATGGAGTATCCTCCAAGATTAGACATAGGCATAGTCGGTTTAGACTTTCCTTACGTGTAAACTAGGTCGGTTGTGAACTCCCGAGACCCAGCCTATTTAAAGGCTGGGAGGCGTGCCGATCTAGGATCAAGTCATACTCAAACCACCAAAGCCCTAGCGAGATCAACATCTCGCCAGAACTCCCTTGTAACCGCATAATCTCACACGATCAATAACAGACAAGCAGGAAGTAGGGTCTTTATCTCCACCCGAGGGCTTGAACCTGGGTAAATCTTTGCCTCTACTTTTCAGCCGACAAAACTAGCAGTACTAACATATTCTCTCCCTACAATCTCAACGTTACGTCCTTAACCATGCGATTTGATGAGTGTACCCCTCTTCAACTACTCCACATGTTTTTTTACTAGCCTTTGTTGCGAAATGAACCTATCTAGGATTGCTCTGCGATTTATTTTCTCCTCGTGCAAAAACACGAGCGTGTCAGGAATGGGGCCAAACCGCCACAATTTTATAAACTTTCTTCAGCACCTGTGGACTTGTAGAGACAGTGAAGTGGTTGAGACATGACAAGCTAGCGTCAGTACGAGTTAATACGCTCACCCATAGCGTTAGACTCAGCTCTATTTTCTAGAGCGAAGTTGGACTCAGTTCTATTAGAGTAAAACATTTTCTGACAAGCAAATAAAAAGCCACACACAGAACCATCCACTCAAGTCAAGATGAAAACAGTACGTAATATCAGGACGGCATCAGCAAATTTGACCATCGCATCGCACACGCGCGAGCACACACACTGTGTGAAGAAGGGTGATGAACAGTAGCTGCATGCGATCAAGATTCAAACCTCACGTAGTCTCCGGACACGAAGTAACTAGCCATCCCTACCCGCGCGCAGACGAAAGTAGAGACGCGGGACAGGGGCTTTGCGGCAGAGCTCCTGCAGGTGACGCGAGCCGCCACCGTGCGTGAGATCAAAAGCTCGAGCCGCCCGAATCGAAATGGCTAAAAAGCGCCATTGCCAGCGTACGTACAGAAACACGGTAGAGTTTCGCTGCTTCTACGTAGAGCGGGTGTCCCAGTCGGCGAGAATGGATAAACACGACACGTCGATCGACGGAGCTAGCTAGCTAGTGGCAAGCTTTAAGCTAGGTTGGAAGCCATGGCATGACGGCGTTAGCTTTAGACTGTAGTAGCGACCGGCCGGAGCAGACTGGCGCGGCCGTGGACCGGGGTGGGGGGCTCTCTCTCGCTCGCTCGGCAGGGCAGGGCGCGTCCTCCGCCTCGGGAAGGTGGCGATGGACGGGCGGTCGGCCACAGCTCGCTGCTCAGGTGGGCCCTCTCTTCCTCCCTCCGGCCACGCCATGCACTGTGCCTGCCATTCTGTATGGTCCGGTCAAATAAAACAGCGTACTTGAACTGCCTGGTGCCACTGCTTCGTGCTGCACGCCACCTCGTCCTGAAAATGAAAAAAACATCCTAGTAACTTGCAGCGTTTGTTTTCTCCATCGACTTGGATCCCCTGCACTTCCGCGTCGTCGCTGCAGTACCGCTAGTCTCATCGACGGCCATTCTCCGTACGGCCGGGCGCTCTGAAGGCGAGCGCCTTTCTCTGATGGAGGCGCAGCGGCGTTCGCGGAGGTGGCTTCTGGCGACGCCGAGTGGTGGCTCTGCCGCCGGCCCCGCTGATCACCGCTGCGTTACCGTACGGCCGGACGCACTGTACTTGCCTCATCACACGCAATGCGCCAGGCCCCCTGTGGCCATTTCTTGCATCGCGGCAGGCCTCCGATATGGCAAAGATACCAGGACCGACGCTGGTGCTATTCGACCGTACGTGGGCGCTCGTCGGACGTACGTGGCACAGGACACTCCTGCTGCGACACGTGACGTGATCCCGGCCAGAGAATAGAGACGATACTGGCGCGCGTATATACGTACGCATCTGTTCAAACTTGCGACATTAATTAGTGTCCGGTACGGCCGGCCCTCGATCTCGTGTATGTTTGCATGCATGCATTATTTGCTTGTTTGGCGTCACCAGCCAGTCCACCATGCATGCTCGATCGATGCGTGACAGCGCGCACGTCGACATGGGTGTAGCGAAAACTGCTTGAACACCTGCCGGAAAGTACTTAATGGCGAACACTGACGATGTGGCGGTGTTTCTAGGCAACTGTTTAATTTGGAGGAAAGGAGACGTCCGTACCAAATACTGTAGTTCCAGTACGTGAATGACCGCGCGCGTGAAGCCAACGTGTATCTTAAAATATAGGGAAAAGGTGACAGGCAAGAAATCTTTGTCTGCCACTCGTGTGTGTCATTTAAGGGACGTCGACACGCAGCGTAGAATATAGGGAAAGGGTGACGGTCGACACGCACCGAATGCTTCCACTTCATGCATGGTCGTTTTGACTCAGGCCTTGTTTGGTACGGGATGTTTTCCATCCCAAAGGGGTTGGGGATTGTAGGGGATTCGGTGATCCCCTCCCCTTCACCCAATCCTCTAAATTCCCCGCTAATCCCAAACCCCTCCAATCCATGTCCACTATTTGGTACACAGGGTTTGTTAAAGTTGGCAGACAGGGTTTGATACATTAAACGTTCAGAACAAGGCATCAATGAACATCAGCATAGGTTATGAAAGATGCAATTTTTATTGCAGAACATGAACAAAACCATTCGAAAATCAACGAGCAAACTGTTCCCAGCAGGCTCTATCACATACTTCAAAACATTAGTATATACACGAACGAAGCATCAGCTCTCAAGCATTACTAGACTGCAACTACTTATCTGTTGATCTGACCATGCAGAGCCAGACCACATGAACATACTACTGCTAACAGCTTTTGATGCTCAAACTGAACAACATCAATATCTCAACCACACGACAACAAAATTCAAGTGGCAATGGTTGGCATCTCTTCTCCAAAATGCATTACATTGGACGATTTTGGATATCGAACATGAAACAGATTTGCAAGTGAAAAACCGGAGGTCGTGACAGCATGTAGAACCAGCGTACTTCAATGTTTGACAATGGCTCGTTGGATTCATGGATGTGCCTGGACCAACAGAATAATATAGTCAAGTCAGATTCATCAAAATCAGAAAATAATACAGAGAGAAGAACTAGAGGATGAGTGGAAGACAACTTAGGCTGATTCAGCATGCACTGAAACAGAAAATTCTTCCGTCATTTATATGCCCGTACAACCAATAAACAAGCATATGCCGATTGCAAAGGAAAACGAAGACAGTCCTTAAACAGATGCTAATTTGAACTGCAAGAAATCAAAAGTGGGCGGACATCTGCTCGCAGCCTCACTGAGGGACTGCTGACGCCAAACGGTGGACTCCTTTGGCTCCGCGTGCCTCGTCTGAGTCCTGCACGAGGCTACTGACGGCGTGTTAGCGACGGACGTCTATATCGTCTTTCCCCTCCACCAACCGCCGCATGGCGTCCGGCGGATCTTTACCACAAGATTTGCAAGGAGGGGATGGAAGACGCGGTGCTTCAGCAGCTTCTGTGGCTGCTACATCAGAGACCGACCGGGCCATAGATCAACTGCGCGTGCTCGCCCCGACGATCTGATCCCCAACAGGGTTATACCAGCGCAGCCGGAGGTCGTGCAAAAACGAATAGAGGAGAGGGATGGGAGGTGGATACGTACCGGTGAGAATCCCAGGGAGGAGTAGGCGCCTGCCGTGGAGAAGGAGTAGTCTTCGGCGGCGACGATGAGGGAGGAGGAGGCGGCGCCGGCGTCGAGAGAGGAGGCGGCGCGACGCCTCGCTTTCGTCTCGTCGCGTCGCTTCCTCGGTCGATCCGCGAGGCAGGGCGAGCGGCGTGTAAACCACGTGGAAGGAAGGGGATCGGGGAGGTTTGGTCGGGCTGGCCCAACCCCCACCGGTCTACCAAACGGGCCGCCGGAGATTTTATGGCTTTTTATCCGCTAGTGGATTTTCCCTCCAAATACTGGCCCACCCCTGGCCACCAAACGAGGCCTCATAGGGGTGTTACTTAGGTGAAACCGTTCGATCGAGCCGTAGCTTTCTTCCGTACGTGCCGCTTCAAAGTTCAGCTATTGCTCGCTCGCTCAAGTCTGCAAACGCCATCATGGCGCAGATTGAAGAAGCATCCTTCAAGAGTAGAGCTGGTCCGACCGCTGATCACTCGACCTACTCAGATTCCGCAAACAAATTAGCCGACTGAATTTTTGAATAAAATCAGTTGATCAAGCAAATGTGGAAGGAAAATGTCAGCACATATTCAGTGGCACGTACAAAACCCAGTTGCATGTTACTATCCAACCTCCCTCTCTATTTATGTGACGCACATGTATTTTCAGTTTCAACTTCAATAATCAATTTGTTAAGAAAAAGTGGGTCATATATGCTATACAAATTAAACCATTAAATTCGTCGCGTGGAAGGGGGTTCCTCGCGACGGCGCCCCCGCCGCCCTGGCCTAGGCACTGCCGTTGACCTCCTGCCCGACCTCCGGCCGTGAGCCCCTGAGATCCACCGCTGCGTCGAGATATGGCCGGACTTCATCCCGCGCGGACGCCGCCACCTACCCCTCGCTGGCGAAGGAGATGAGAAAGTTTGTGCTGCAAGACGTGCGAGATGCGCCCGGCGTTGCTACCATAGCGGGGGCTGCCATGGGGACGGCGGTGCTGCCACAGCGGGCGGTGCTGTTGTAGCAAAATTTGCACTGATTTTTTGTTTCTTTTTTTTTGCTTGCGGTGCAATTTTTTTGAATATTTGTAGCACAATAATTTCTCTTTTGATGCAAATCCACTGATCATTTGTAGCATTTTTTCATATTTATATCATTTGATTTTAGTGCAAATGTTTTGGATGTTTGTAGCAAAAAATCATTTTTATGCAAATCCGTAGTCATTTGTAGCAATTTTCTTTGTGCGGCAGAAGAATCCGGCAAATCCGGCAAGCCACGCCTCTCCGATGCTATGATCGGATGCTAACCGATGTCTCGCGGCATTGCTACCGACGAGCCGGCGATGCTACCGACATCGGTGGTGGTGCCAACCGGAGGCGACGTGCTTGCTGGCGGTGTTGCGAGCCGTCGCCGGAATTTGTTCAGCTACAATTGTCTGTAGTTTTTGCACCATACATTATGTGAATTTGTTTTGCTGTTCGGAGAACCTTGCCGGATTTTTTTTGCTACGATGCTGCAATATAGCAATTTTTTTTGCTATTATTGTTATGTGATTTTTGCTACAACAGAACAAAAAAATTGCTACGATGTCTCCGGCGAGGTCTTCGTCGATGTCTCCGGCGAACTCGATTTGCTACAGTAGCAATTTTGCTACAATAGAACAAATCATTTGCTACGATGTTTCCGCGAGGTCTCCGTCGATGTCTCCAGCGAAATCGATTTTGCTACAATAGCACATTTTTTCTGCTACGGGATCTCCGGCGAGGTCTCCGGTGAGGTCCGCGAGTCCGTTAAGGTCTCCGGCGAAATCAGTCATTTCTTTTCTGTTTTCTGGGCGAACCGTTTTTTGCTACATAGGGAGCAAAAGCGGGGATTATTTGCTGCGGCGGCAATAAAAGCGGGATTGTGGTCTGTTTGAAGGGACAACGTGTCACGCATGCAAGCAGGATGGGAAGGGAATAATCCCCCGGAGGACGCCTAGTGTTGTCCATCCCTAATCCCATCCTGACCATTTGCAGGGTATCGTTTGTGTGGAGATACATTGTAGTACTGCTAGTGCTATGCATATTCTTTTGACAGGGATTCTGATATTTTCCGTTCCACACTTGTGCGGCCTACTGTACCTTTACATGGTTGCGGCCTCGCGGGTGCTAGATAGGACGACTTAATGTTTGCTGAAATGGAAACATCTTTTCTGTCGCCAGTTAGATGTGATGCTAATGTCAAATCGTATTCGTATCTGGCTTCGTGGTGAAGGATCTGACTCAAGTCTCCCTTGTCTCGTGTAGTTCAGCGTGATGGAGTGGTTGGAGGTGGAACACTCGACTACTCTCGAGCTGTACTTTTCGCACGACATCATGCAGTAGCTGCCGCGTACTGCCCCGAGGAAAGCCATAATCCTGGGAGAAAAAGGAAAACTCAAAGAGCGAAGCAAAAAGAGAGCAAAGCATCAATCATTTTAACAAGGACGAACCTCCAAGGACCCAAAAGCTGTATTGTCCTAAACTATAACCGTTCAATTACAAATTAGTACGAGGACCCCATAAAAAGAGAAATACATTACAGTCCTCGGATTTCAAAAAGACCTGTTTTAAAGATGAAACACTCAATTGGACCCTTCTACACCAATCTTCCATTGAATCTTTAGAACTCAGCCACCCACGCCACTGCCGGGACGTCACCACTTGGAGCGAGTTGGTGATGGAAGCCACGTCGAAGACAAAGGCCTCATAACTGATCACAACGCCAGAGCCCGAAGCGGCTGCATGTCGCCCAGAAATCACAACGGTGTGACAGCGATGGTCGTCTCCGCGTCGCTGGGTTGAGGTTCGGATAACCGCTGCACCTTCACATGTTCCCCAAAGAACTGTAGATCTACGCAATCAGGCTCGCTTCTGCTGCCGTCTTCCCTTTCTGTCACCACAACATGGAAGAGAGTAGGAACCTCTAGATTGTGAGGAATAGAAACTATCGTGCCACCTACACCATGGAGGATGACCTGAGGAGGTCCCCGTTGTCTCCTTATTGCACCTAAAGCCACTAGAGATACAACAACTACTATAAAGAGTTGGAGGCCATCCTCCTCTCCCCCTCCCACTCTAGGTGGCGAGGCCGCAGGAGGAGAGAGGGAGAGGAGCTGGGCAGAGCAGACATGACATGGGTATACATCTCGGGTACCCTATCATGAGGGTACCTGGTGCACGTGACGACTGAGGCCCAATATCGAAGAGTTTATTCGAAGCCCAAAGACAAAGGCCCAAGAAGATGGAGTACCCTCCAAGATTAGACATAGGCATAGTCGGTTTAGAACTTTCCATATGTGTAAACTAGGTCGGCTAAGAACTCCCGAGACCCAGCCTATTTAAAGGCTGGGAGGGGCACCGATCTAGGGAAGCCATACTCGAACCACCAAATCTCTAGCGAGATCGTCATCTCGCCGGAGTCCACCTTGTAACCTCATAATCTCCACGATCAATAACAGACAAGCAGGAAGTAGGGTCTTTACCTCCACCCGAGGGGCTGAACCTGGGTAAATCTTTGCCTCTGCTTGTCAGCCGACGAAACTACCAACACTACCACGTTCTCTCCCCATAATCTCAACCCTAGGTCCTTAACCATGGGATTTGGTGAGGATACCCCTCGTCAATTGGCGCCGTCTGTGGGAAAGAATAGTGCTGGACTCACGGTTTCTTCGGTTCCATCGGAAATCGGCGACTCGCCGATCGGATCTACAAACGGCAACTCGCCGGCTGCGTCAACAAACCAGAACTCGCCAACTCAGGCGGCACACGGCAACTCGCCGGCTCACTCGACAAACGGCGACACGCCAGCTTCACCCGCAAAAAGCGCATCGGATCCTCTGATGGATTTCGAGCCACACTCGCCAGAATTCCAGGAGGCCTTCTCCGATCTCGAGTCAGGTTTGGGTTTAACCGTTGGTTCGTTCAATTTTTTCGTCAACAAGCTTGGTGTGCAGGACTTGACGGATCCACGCCAACTCGCGACTCCTTCGGCTGCGACTCCTTCGACTGCGGATCCATCTGCATCCATACCATCGTCAACTCTCCAAGCTTGTTCATCTGCATCAACCATGTCGACTCGAGAGATGAACAATCTCATCGACGAACTCCAAGGAGAGGAGGCCGAATCAGCATACCCCACAAACGATCCCGAGCTCGATCTCTCACTCGAGGATACCTTCGACTGCGGGATCTCCTTCAGCGACTTCGACGAGCCCGAAACTCATATCGACAGCCACGTCGACTCCGAGATCTGCACCAACAACAACCTCGACTTCGAGATTCATAACGATTTCGCCGACATCGAGATGAGCATAGGCGATGAAGGCATCGACAGCGAGATCCGTCCAGACGGACCACTCGATGGGCATATCGACTCTGACATGACCTTGATGACGACGTCGGTCCATGTGGGACTCGAAAACACGTACACATACCCTCGGGTGATACCCCAGCAGGTCTACGTCGCCTTCGCCGCAGAATCATCAGATGCTGCGGCCAGCCGCAGGCCTACAGAATTCCCGTGCACAGTTACTATGCCGGACGGAGTTACAACTCTCACAATCACTGCTGAGATGGCAGCAAAAGCAGACAAAGTCATCAAGGAGTGCACAATGATGCCCATAGACGCAACACGGGAGGAGATGTTGACCTTCCAGTACTTCACCTGGCAGGAAACTTCGACTGCAGCAGATCAGAGCAACACTCGAAGAACGTAAAAAGCAAGCTAGCTTGTCGAGTGCGCGCAGAAGGCAGCTCTCCCTGAGCTCTACCGGGCAAGCAGACACAAGACCCAGATCAAGGTTGTCACACCTCTCGCCGGAGGAGAGGGCGGCACTCACCCGCAATCTGGGCAACTCTTTCATGACATACGACGCGGAAGGAGTGCCAGTACCCAAAACTGCCGCGGGTGCTCTCTTTACCGCCGCAGCATACCTCGAGCAATCAAGCCTCCAGCTGATGACCCCAACGCAAAATTGCATCGCCAACAGATCAAATCACTCGCCTTAGCAGCAAAGGCTATACGCCAAATTCCAACAGCTCCAGGAGGGAGTCGAGATCGTGCCATAGTTGACACACGTCGTGAAGAGCATAATCGCAGTGGTCGCCGCCACCACTCGAAGGAAAGAAGCAGCTCGCGTAGGCGCAGGTCCAGGAGCAGATCACGCAGATCTTATAGCAGCGACTCATACTCTGATCGGAGCCTCAGTCACATGGGGCTTATGCTTCACTCGACGAGTCCGCGAGACGCGGATGCCCAAAGGGTTCAAACTCACATCTGAACAGCCCAAGTACACGGGTCGACAGGAACCTTCCGGGTGGCTAGAAGACTACAGGCTGGCTGTCGCGTGCCAGCGAGGCACAAACACCACAGCCATGCAATACATACGACTCATGCTCGAAGGCACAGCCCGCGACTGGCTCAAGGCCCTACCTCCATCAAATACGACTCGTGGGATCACTTCCGCGATGACTTCATCAAAAACTTCGAGCCTCTATGTGAGCGCCCAAAAACATTTGAGGAGCTCCGAGCTTGTGTTCAACGGTCAGACGAAACGTTGAGGTCATACATCAGACGATGGACTGAGATACGCAACTCAGTCGGAGTAATTTCAGAAGATATGGCCATGGACGCTTTCATAATGGGACTCGCCAGGCGAGACCTCAAAGAAGCACTTGGTCGCAAAAAGCCAACCTCTGTGGCTAACCTCTTGATGACTGCGACTGAGTGGGCAGACGGAGAAGACATGGCACGCACCACACGGGTCCTCACCCCGTGACAATCATGAAAGCGGCAGTCGAAGCCGCAGAGACTCGTACAGAGATGACCGAAGGCGCAAACGTTCAAAACGTCACTACGACGACGACAGACCCGAGTTCATGGCGGCTGGGTTCTCCACACCCCGCAACGACCAAGACAGAAGCGACCGACGGTCAGAAGATCGACGGGACTCGAGACGATCGACGGGACAGTCGAGATGATCGCCGGACAGTCGAGACCGCGGCCAACGCAGTGATAGCTACAAGAGGAAGGACTGGCGCAAGTCAAGATCCGGGCACAATCCGAGCGATCATTCGAAGAAGATGGATGCTGATTGCAGATTACACCTGTACAAAGGAGAGACGGAAAACTACGCTCCAATCACTCGATGAGAAACTGCAGGGAGTTCGAACAAATGGCGACTGATTACATAAATCTCAGAAAGGCAACAGCCGCACACGCACCCGCGCCGTGCCTCAGCCAAACAATGTGCCAGTTCTATGGCACCACCTCCACCACCACAGCCTCATGCAGGCGGAAACATCGCGGGTGCCATACAACCTGTACCTCGGGTGGACGAACCTCAGTACCCTCCACCCCAAGGGCAGATGTACATGATACAGAAAGGTCGCCCTTCCAACAGGGAGCAAAAACTTCGCACTCGACAAGTAAACATGGCAGTCATGTCGCCTCCGCTGTAACTGAATTCTTGAAGGGTTCTGAAACCGCAATAAGTTTCAGCAGAGAGGACCACCCTCCGTCGGTTGTTCGCCCGGGCACTCTGCTCTGGTACTCGATGCGCAAATTGGAGGCTACGCCATGTCCAAGGTATTCATGGATGGGGCAGCGGCATAAACATCATCTTCGCAGATACGCTCCGCAAAATGAACAGGTCAGTCGAAAACCTGCCAAGGTCTCAAATACCTTTCACGGTATCGTCCCAGGCAAAGCAATAAGCCCAGAAGGCACCATACAACTCGACGTAACGTTCGGGGACAAGAACCACTTCAGGACAGAGTCGATTGAGTTCGAAGTTGTCGACTGGAAGTCACAATACCATGCTATACTTGGACGCCCGACGTTCGCTCGATTCATGGCGGTGCCACACTACGCATACCTCCAGCTAAAGATGCCTGGACCAAAAGGAGTAATCACAGTCAAGGGAACTTCCAAAAGTCTGACTCTTGCGACCGAGAATTCAGCAAAATCTCTGAGATGTTTGGCATGGAAGCAACACTCGCTGATCTAGCGGTCTCCAACGATCGAACACTTATGCCGGAACACAAAAAGGTGGCAGTCGACAGAGCATTCAACCACCAATGACACAAGTCGCATCAGGTGCACCCGACTGACCCGACCAAGACAGTCAATGTCTCGTCGAGTCTGCCTATCGCATAGGAAAGCGCGCTCGTCGAATTCCTCCGTGAGAACTGGGATATATTTGCGTGGTGTCCAGCCGACATGCCAGGTATTCCCAGGGAATTCGCCGAGCACTCTCCAATTATTTCCAGATGCTAAACCAGTCAAGCAAACAATGCGCCGCATATCCGGCCCAAAAGAACCGCAGTCGAAGCCGAAGTCGACAGACTACTCGCAGCAGGTTTCATCAGAGAAATCAAGAAATCACAATGGGTGGCCAACCCCGTACTCGTGAGAAGAAGAACACAGATATCCTTCGGATGTGCGTAGATTTCACGCACTCAATAAGTGTGTCCAAAGGATCACTTTCCACTACCTCGAATCGACCAGATCGTCGACTCCACCGCCGGGTGCGCTCGCTTGTCCTTCCTGGATGCTTACTCGGGTTACCATCAGATAAGGATGAAGGAAGAGGATGAAGAGAAAACGGCGTTCATAACCCCACTCGGGGTCTACTGCTACACCACAATGCCTTTCGGGCTCAAGAACGCAGGCGCAACCTACCAGCGCATGATGCAAGATTGCCTCAAGAAGCAAATTGGGCGAAACGTCCAGGTCTATGTAGATGACATCGTCATCACAACAAGGGAGGAAAACACACTACTCGATGACTTGCGAGAGACGTTCGCAAACCTCAAACGCTTCCACATCAAGCTCAACCCGAAGAAGTGCACGTTCGGCGTGCCAGCCGGGCAACTCCTCGGGTATCTAGTCTCAGCTCGAGGAATCGAGGAGACCCGGAGAAAATACAGGCCATCTTGACGATGCAAAGGCCTTCAAAGCTCCATGACGTGCAAAAGTTGGCGGGTCGAGTAGCAGCACTCAGTCGATTCATCAGCAAGCTGGTGAAAAAGCACTCCCGTTCTATCGACTGATGAAGAAAGCAGACAAATTCGAGTGGACGCCAGAAGCCGAAGCAGCCTTCACGGACCTCAAGCGAGTCCTCACAAGCCCTCCAATCCTCGTCGCACCAAGGGAACGCGAGCCACTATACCTATATGTCTCTGCAACTAACAGGGTGGTGAGCACCGTACTGGTAGTCGAACGAAGGGAGGAGGGACACGCCCAAAGCATACAACGTCCAGTCTACTACTTGAGTGAAGTGCTCTCATATCAAAACAGCGGTACCCGCACTATCAAAAGCTGGCCTACGCCGTGTTCATGTCCTCAAGGAAGCTGACGCATTACTTCTCCGAGCACCCGATCACTGTAATCAGCACCTCAGGGATCGGGGACATCCTCACAAACCCCAACGCAACTGGGCGAGTCGCAAAATGGCTCATCGAGCTAGCACCACGAGACATCAAGTATGATTACCCGAAGGCCATCAAAGCACAAGTCTTACCTGACTTCCACACCGAGTGGATTGAAGCTCAGCTGCCAGGAGCACCAGATGTGTCCAACTCATGGACTATGTACTTTGACGGCTCGAAGAAAAACGAAGGCGCAGGCGCAGGTGTCATCCTCATATCCAAAAGGCGACAAGCTCCGCTACATCCTGCAAATGGGGTTCGAGTTCCCATCAAACAACGAAGCAGAATACGAGGCCCTGATCCATGGCATGAGGATGGCCAAAGCCCTCGGGTGCACTCGACTGATGATTATGGTGACTCGAATCTTGTGGTGCAACAACAATGAAGGCCTGCGATGCAATCGCAGATAATATGATCGCCTACCGTGACCTGTACAACCTCATGGAGGCAGCTTCGAAGGCTGCGAGTTGCGACACATAGGACGTGAGAGCAATGAAGAAGCAGATAAGCTAGCCAACATTGGCGCGACCAAAGCACCAGTTCCACCTGGTGTCTTCTTCGAGCGCATCGAGCACAGATCCATCAAGAAAAAGCGAGCACCTCCTACATCAGCTGCGCCAGCCAAGAGCAAAGCACCTAGCACAGAGGACCCGCCAGTCGAGGTACTCCTCATCGAGCCAACATGGACTCAACCTTTCCTCGCATACATACTCCGGCGAGGTACCTGAAGACATAACAGAGTCACGACGTGACTCGACGATCAAAGCATACACCGTCATCAACGGCGAACTATACAAGCGCAGCGTATCAGGTATGTTCCAACGTTGCATAGCATTTGAAGATGGCCAAGCCATCCTTCGTGATATTCATGCAGGTACCTGCGGGCATCACGCCAGCAGTCGATCACTCGTAGCCAAAGCCTTTCGCGCAGGCTTCTACTGGCCCACAGCACTCAAAGACGCGGAGGACATAGTCAAAAGGTGCATCGGCTGTCAAAAGTTCGCCACAAAGCCGCACGCACCCGCATCGGCGTTGAAGACAATACCATTGGCCTGGCCCTTCGCCCATGGGGGCTCGATATGGTTGGGCCACTCAAAAAATCCTCCCATGGAGGGCATACTCACCTTCTGGTGGCAGTCGACAAGTTCACCAAGTGGATGAAGCAGTCCTATCACAAGTTCGACTGCCACTACAGCAGTCAATTTCATAAAATCCATCATATACCGCTTGGTGTGCCAAGCAGCATCATCACTGATAACGGTACAAACTTCAGCTGAAGATTCGATCCTTCTGCAAAGAGCAAGACATTACGCTCAATTATGCATCTGTGGCACACCCGCAATCCAATGGCCAAGTCGAAAAGGCCAATGGACTTGTGACGAGTGGAATCAAGAAACGCCTCCTGGTGCCACTCAAAAGGGGCGGGTGCTTGGGTCGAGAACTCCCATCGTGCTATGGAGCCTACGCACAACACCCAATGCCTCAACACAATTTACCCCATTCTTCATGGTCTACGGAGCAGAGGCAATCCTGCCATCAGACGTAAGGTTCAATGCACCAAGAGTCGAAGCATACAATGAAGACGATGCAGATGAAGCACTCGAAGATGCAGTCGACTGCTCGAAGAAGCACGCAACACGGCGCTAGCACGCACAGCTGTCTACCAGCAAGACCTCCGCAACTATCACAGCCGTCGACTGCGTACCAGATCCTTCGAGGTTGGCGACTTGGTACTTCGACTGAAGCAAAAGAAGGTGCAAACTTGCTTCTCCATGGGAAGGACCCTTCATCATCACCGAGGTCATTGGTGGTGGAGCATACAGACTGAAGCACGCGAAGACAGGCGAACTCTCGCATAACGTTGCGCAGCTGCGCCGTTTCTATGCTTAGATTGCTCAGTCGCACAATGTAATAGGCACATATGTCGGATGGCTGCAGGTTTCAGACGCGCTCTTTTCCTTACCAGGGTACCTAAGGGGACTGGAAGGTTTTTAATGAGGCGGCCTGCAGCCTAAATTCAAAAATGGAATATAGTCAATGATTCCTCATACTCCTCCGTGTTTACTACTCGCATAAACTATTCGCACAACCTTAGTCTCACTCGATACACTCGGGGGCTGTGCTACTTAAAACGTGAGCTCTCGCTCCTTCAACAACACCCAGCGCACTCGAAGACTCGGGGCTGGGTCGTAAAAACATACATAAACAAAAAGTTGCTCAATAACATGATTTGACGCTTCAAAATCGCAGCCTCACTCGATACACTCGGGGGCTGTAGAATTCATGTTCATACTCATAAAACCCCACTCGATACACTCGGGGCTGCATACATACAAGTAAACAAATATGTACTAAGTACAAGTGGCAAAATTTACACTCGGGGCTGCTCCCTATACATACATACCCTAATCTTCTGGTTCATCCTTGACTGGGAGAACGGGGCCCATAAGTTGAGCGTTATAACACTCAACCAGTACCCTCGCATGTTTGACTGTATCGTCCAAATGCGATTGGGACAAGGACGATCCAGGCACAGGTGGACGTAGCTGTAAATTTGGACGCTGACTTCGAGGTACGCCATCGTTGCGTTGGCCCCATCCACAAGCTTCTGGGTGATAAAGCCTCGGATGGCCCCGACGCTTCGGAAAAGCCCGAGCAACGCGTGGATGCCTTGAGGTTGCGGCCCTGTCGGAAAAAGAATTTGGTTGATGCGACTGAAGGCCGACCTGCATAACTCGAGCAGCATAGTGCCCCGCCACACTCGATCCTGCAGAGTCACGAGTATGCGTGCTCGGTGCCTATCGAAGCGAAACCTTCTTCCCTTCACGGCGGCCGCGTCGGTCGCGGACGCAGTGGTGGTAGAGGCTTTCCTCTTTGGCGCCATGGCGGCGGTGGCTAAGGAGAGCAGCAAAAGCTCAGGGCGCGAGAACAATGGAGAAGGAGCGCGAGGAAGAAGATGGAACAGGGGCGGCGCGCAGGGCAAATGGCTAGTAAAAAATAATGCCAGCGCTGTTTCCCCTATTTACCTCGAAACAAAGAAAGTCACAGTCATTCAGATCTTAACCGTGCGCTACGCACCGTACACGTGGCACATGCGGAGGGCAACCGTCGCCGGCCACTCCGCCCACTACGCACGCAAAAAGAGGAGTCATAATCACCTCTCTGGAAAAAGTGGGCCCGAGTGGTCAAATCAAGTCCAAACTGCACCGATGTTCGGTCAGCTCTGCACAAGTGGGCGCACCTATGTGTCACGTCCCATCCATCACAGCATAACGCACGCCACGCGTCAGGCAGCGCAGTCGCCAAAGAACGTCATCTCTGACGTCATCTGAAACGCGTATTGGTTACTCGACTGCCCTATTTGGTTTGGATGTGCAATAGCAATGTCGATCAACTTGGTCACTCGACCGTTCCTTCGACTGACGCATATTACTCCCATCGGGAGCATATCAAAATTTCTTCGACTAGAGATGCTAAAGAGTGATTTTGAGATTATCCTCCATTAAAAGCAATACAGCATAATCTCGGGGCTACTCCCATCGGGAGCACTGTCGTGCACCCGATAGATTTACGGCACACTTTTTTTCGACTAATATATCAAACGATAAAGGATTTGAGATTATCCTCCATTGCAAAGCAATAAAGCACAATCTCGGGGGCTACTCCCATCGGGAGTGCTGTCGCGCACCCGATAGAATAATGTCAAAAAGTCAGTCAACAAAAGAATCGACTCAGCTCAAAAACAAAATCATACTCGAAACATTCCCGAGTTGCGTCCATCGCAAATTTCTCGGATGCTGTACGCATGGTGCAAAGGTAAGACCCACCAAACTTTCGAGCTGGGCTGAGGACCGTTTCAGCAACGTCAATCCTTATACTTTTCGTGTCAGCAGACATGATGAAAAATCCCGACGGACGCGTTGGGTAAAATTCAAATCTGTACTGCAGATCAACTCAGTAAGACCTCCGCGGCCTAGTCGAATCTGACCAGTTTGTTCCAGATTCGAGTCCGGGGACTCGAGTTGATTGAAAGCTAGTAAGGTTTTACCCGAATGTGTAGTTAACTAGTCCCGATCCGTCGAGTGTACTGGGCCTGCTAACCTATTATCTCTTGATCATAAGCAAAAACCACAGTCGATGAGATACTCGACATAGCCAACATGCGCTATTCATACAGGAATTCCAACTGTAAAAACGAAGCATATGACGTGCGCTTGCGAAAGAGTCCATGCCCGATCTTCGAGTCAGACAAGTAATCGGGGCTACTGACATGGGTATGCATCTCGGGTACCCTATCATGAGGGTACCTGGTGCACGTGACGACTGAGGCCCAATATCGAAGAGTTTATTCGAAGCCCAAAGACAAAGGCCCAAGAAGATGGAGTACCCTCAAGATTAGACATAGGCATAGTCGGTTTAGAACTTTCCATATGTGTAAACTAGGTCGGTTAAGAACTCCCGAGACCCAGCCTATTTAAAGGCTGGAGGGGCGCCGATCTAGGGGAAGCTATACTCGAACCACCAAAGCTCTAGCGAGATCGTCATCTCGCCGGAGTCACCTGTAACCTCATAATCTCCACGATCAATAACAGACAAGCAGGAAGTAGGGTCTTTACCTCCACCCGAGGGGCCTGAACCTGGGTAAATCTTTGCCTCTGCTTGTTAGCCGACGAAACTACCAACACTACCACGTTCTTTCCCCATAATCTCAACTCTAGGTCCTTAACCATGAGATTTGGTGAGGATACCCCTCGTCAAGGCAACTCTCGGAAAGGGGAGGCACAGAGAGAAAAGTTTGGCCAGTGTCCCGCTGTTGTGATCACTCCTCTCACATTTTTGCTGAGAAAAGGAAAACAGAGAAAGCTACTCGCGACCAGTCCCAGAAGATAAATGGATACCATGGTGCTAGCTACCACTGTTTGTGGACGGTGGGAAGCCGCAATTGTTAAGTTAAATTCTCAGTTGTGGAGGACAAGGTGTTTTGCCTCATAGGTTTAAATACACCCATTATGAAAAATGCCTTTTAATTCCATTTAGATTTTATCTTTTTAAAATGTGCATCTGGACATTTTATGTTTGGACACAAAATTTTGTGAAAAAGACAATTTTGTGGCTTGTGTAAAGAAGGGAAAAAATGTCTCACAAAAAGTCACTTTGGATCACAGAAACTTGTCTTATTTTACAGAGGCCACATTTTTTTGTGGAACTTCGTGTGCAAAGTCCTGATGTACATCCCAAAAAAATTCCGGCATTTTTTGACTTCTTGGAATGCGTTTTTTGATAGTGGTGATTAGTACTTCTAGCTCAAGCACAAAAAAAAGATCCCCAACAAAGAGAGGCTTGGTTTTCCCCGAACGAAAAAAAAAGGAGCTCCAAGTACGACCCTTCTGCAGCTCACTGCCCCGCGGGCCATCTCGTTCTTACGGGACACTACAGCCCGTCGGCCGGCGGCGTCACCGCACATGAGCGCCATTCTCGGAACGGTCGGCGAGCTTGATCTGCCTTGTCGCCTCGTCGTTCGTTCATAGGATCTGGAAACTGTCCGCGTCACCATGATCTCCCCTCTTTTCTTTCAGGACCACAGAGTGCTTCTGAAGCCCACACCTTGCAATACACGGACTAGCGTCTAGTAACAGAGATACAGAGCTTCAGAAAGTCACATCATGCTGCCGGCCGGGCTCCCACAGCCACATTAACTGCATTCGGAAATCGAGATTCAAAAGTACACACACTTGTGCAAAAAAAAAAGTACACACACCTCACAGCTTCATGTCTTTTTTTTGAACAAGGAGAAGGACCCCGAAGGGCCCAGACTGCATTATATGGAGGGAATACAGATTACAGCAAGGACCGTAAAGAAAGGTAAAATTACAGTCAAGTCCTTGGCTTTTACAAAAGGACCATAATTAAATTACAAAGAGTGCAATCAAGTCCTTCTCCTCCACAATCGAACAGCTCAACGCAACAGCCGCCATCACCAACTCCGGGGACGCGACCACTTGGCGATGATGAGACGAAACTTGCTGGAGCGGAGCTGAATAAGGGCCTCCGAAATGGCACCATGGCCTGGAGGTTGAAGATTCTGTGGTGCAAGAAGCACCGCAGCACGGATTGCCCCTTTGGCCAAGAATAACAGAGACGAATTGTCGTCGCCGTTGAGGATTTCCGCAGGTCGCAGTCGAAATTTCTCCTCGTAGAACTTCAGATCTAAGTCGCTCCTTCTTCTTCCCACATCCTCTGTGGCTTAGAAGCAGAAGTTCCTCTTCTCCAGAAATCCTACAAAGCCTATCTTGCCGCTGACTAGCAATATGCAACAATCCGTCATCGAACTCTGCTTCTATGCCACTAAGCAGAGGAGACAAATCGAAATAGATGCAGCGGAAGAGTAGGGTTTCGGCCTTATGAAAGCTGGTAAATCTCTTCTTCCCCAAGAACTCCAACCTCCGGAGCAGCAGATCAAGAAGAAGGAGAAGAACCCGAACCCGGGACTGGCCGGAGCGCCCCAGATCGATGCTTCCTGTGCGTACCTTATTGGGAGAGATGCGAGCCTCCGTCAACTTCGCCTGCAGCTTCGCCTGCCGCCGACGAGCTTCAGCTGGGAAGAAGAAGGCATCGGCGCATCGGATCTGGCCGCCGAGATCCGATGACCTACTCTCAAGATCTACGGCATAAAGCCACAAACTGGCATAGAGCCAAGGTAAACTAACTAGAAACCTAAATCTACTCTGTACAAGGAGCGCCCGACCACCTACTCCATCGTCGCACCGGCCAGCGTACCCGCCGGAGAGGAGGAAGGAGAGGGGCGGCGGGAAAAGCGTGGGTCGACCCTCAAACTACTGTTTGAGAGCGGAGAGCGAGAGGGGAAAGTGAGAGACGTCCAGCTTCATGTCTTCTGTATTGATTCCTTGGCAAAACAAAACAAAAGAACGGCACAGTATCGACAGTCAACCACAGTTTGATACGTCACCCTGTATCAGGAGCCGACCGCGCAGGGTCAGCAGCCGCCTTCAGATTACAGTGGCCACAAGCCGCCATTATTGACCTTGGATTCTTTGTGAAAAGACCTAATCAACAGCAATGGACATACTAACAAGTATCAGTGGGAATAACTTCAGCTTTCATTCTAAAAAATGAATTCATATCAGCGGAGACAGTTGGTACAAAATTGCTCAGTAAGCAAGCAGAGAATACAGCCACAGCAAGCAGTGCCAAGAAACAAATAAGGATTCATCATTCCAGCCGAATACAAAACCTTGTGCTTATCAGCTCCCAGCTCATATCAGTCCTCCTCCGCCTAACCTAGCTAACATACTACTCCGAGAACACCCCTAATCCGCTACCACTAATACTCTAGTAGAGTACAACAGAGGAGAAACCGGCTAAGTATCTACAGTTCCCAAAATCAATCCAAAACAGAGCTCTTCCTCAGCGGCGGCCGCCGCAGCTGCCGAAGTCGCCAAATCACGCGCAGGACGCCTGCCGGCGCGGCGCGAGCGCGAAGAGGGCCTCGAGGTCGGGCGGCTGGAAGTAGCCGTTCTTGGGCGGGCCGCGGGGCTTGCCGAAGTCCGCCGCCGCCTTCCTGGGCGCCGCGGGGCAGGGCAGCGTCGCCGGGATGCGGCACTCCTCCCGCTTCGGCGTCTCCCACCCGCCGCAGCCGTATCCGCCCATAGCCGCCATCCCGGCCGCCGCCAAAGCCTCTATGCCGCCGCCGCCGCTCTCCATTGGATGCTTTCTTGTTTTTCGGGGGAAGGAGAAGATTTGGCTTTCCTTGTTTTGAAAGGGGATTTGGGAGGGAAGCGTCGTGGGCTGGGGGCGCTAGTTATAATGGGCGCGGCCGTGGCGGCCTGGCGGGAATGATCCTCGCCTTCCAACGGACGGCGCCGCGCGGCTCCGTGCAGAGCAAGGTGGGGCGGGGTGGGTGACGTGGAGGTCCCCTCGCCGTCGGATCCGCGGCGGGAATTTTAAGCGGGAAAAAGGCGCGCGGGCGGGCGGGAAAGCTCAGGCCACTGTTGGATTTAAAACTCTTGCCGCCGAGGACCTGGGTTTTCCGATTTCGCGTAAGATCCCTCGGTGGACCACGTGGTGATGGGCTGGATGCGAATAGTGTTCGGTGCAGGGGGTGTTGGAATGATCCCTTCCGCCTCGGATTCTAGGGGCACGTGGGCCCCGCACCGGAAGGACCTTGGACGGTCTCGTCTGAAACGGCAGCTCTGAGCGTTGACTGCTGGCGAAAGGTTCCGCCTAGGTGGGCACGGCACTGCCCACGGGCTTTCTCCGCTTCGGCCTAAATATTGCTCGTTTTGCTATCGCCGCAGGAGTAGCCCAGCACTGGGCATTTCCTATTCATCGACCAGGTCGATGATAGGAAAACGTCGCACACCCCAAATGGGCCGGCCCAACAAACGGAGCGCACCTGCTCGCCTCTCTGTTGCTTATGAGCCAGCCAGTAGTGCACCGCTTCTTTCTTTTTTTTTGGTTGTTTCTTTTTTATTTCTTATTTTTCCTGTTTCTTTTTCGTTTTTCTTTTTTTGGCTATTTCTTTTTCCTTTCTGTTTTATTTTTAGATACTATTTAAAATTTAATATTTTGAAAAATAATATAAAAATGCTAAGATTTAAAAATTGTTCATATTTAAAAAATGTTTAGATTTGAAAATTGTTCATCTCTAAAATTTGTTCACTTTTTAAAATCGTTCAAAAATAGTTCATTTTCAAATACTTATTTTTTGTTCACTTTTTGAAAATCGTTCAAAAATAATTTCCGTTCACAGACTTTTTCTGTTCGCCTTTTAAAATCGTTCAAAAATAATTTCCGTTCAAATACCTATTTTTTTCACTTTTTTGAAAATCGTTCAAAAATAATTTCCGTTCACAAACTTTTTTCTGTTCGCCTTTTAAAATCGTTCAAAAATAGTTTCCGTTCAAATACCTATTTTTTGTTCACTTTTGAAAATCGTTCAAAAACAATTTCCATTCACAGACTTTTTTCTGTTCGCCTTTTAAAATCGTTCAAAAATAATTTCCGTTCAAATACCTATTTTGTTCACTTTTTTGAAAATCGTTCAAAAATAATTCCCGTTCACATACTTTTTCTATTCGCCTTTTAAAATCGTTCAAAAATAATTTCCGTTCAAATACCTATTTTTTCATTTGTTGAAAATCGTTCAAAAATAATTTCCGTTCATAGACTTTTTTCTGTTTGCCTTTTAAAATCGTTCAAAAATAGTTTCTGTTCTAATACCTATTTTGTTCACTTTTTTGAAAATCGTTCAAAAATAATTTCTGTTCCCAGACTTTTTCTGTTCGCCTTTTAATATCGTTCAAAAATAGTTTCCGTTCAAATACCTTTTTTGTTCACTTTTTAAAATCGTTAAAAAATGAAAATCGTTCAAAAATAATTTCCAAATGTGCTAGTACCCTACACATGATTTCTGATGCTTTTTTTGTTACATTTTTCATCATGTAGAGAAGATGTTTTTTTAACGAAATAGATGAAGCAGATGGTTTAAACCTACGGTACAAGATTATCTCGTATATGACCATCGAAACAAAAAATTACAACTTGAAAGTTGTGTGAAACGTTGACATTAACCTACTCGTCAAAGGATTTTTCAAACGATCGACCGAGTGCGACGAATTTGATAAAAATTGTCTAAAAAGATTTCGAATATCGATTCAAAATTGAGAAGTTACAATCGACGAAACTCGAAACTGAGTACAGGAATGGAACCTATCAGTTGACGTGCATAATTTTTGTGTACACTTTATTTTAAATTGATTTTTTTTGTGTAAATATATGTCCATTTTTAAACCTCACAAAAAAAAACAGTACATTAGTGTACACTAGTACAGGTATGTATTTAAAGTAATTGGAACATGCAAGAAACAGGAGAACCTGCATGTTCCGCACAGGTCGCTCGTAGCTATGTAGGTACTTCAATGTTTTTCAAAGAAATTTGAATTTTTCAAAGAAATTCGAAATCCATACAGAAAAGAGGAAAAAGTAGAACATGCACTCAAAGGGAGCTGCGCGGGAGTCGTGGTCTTGCATGCGAATAAGGCGTTCTAGCCTGTTTCGTTATTGGGCCAGCCCACTGTCGCTGGGTATGCGTATGCATGTTATCATCGACCAGGTCGATATATAGGGGATTCCCTATTTGTACGGTGAAGACCGCAATCAGCTATATATCGCCCACAGGGGGCGCCAGACGGCCACGAGCCTGAAGGCATTTACTGATAGGCCGGCCCATTTCGGCGGATTTCCTTTTTTTCTGTTTTCCCTTTTCTCCTTCTTCTTCTTTTTCGTTTCTTTTCTGTTTTCGTTTTTCATGTAATTTTCATTTTCGGAAAATATTCAGTTTTATAAAATGTTCAAATATAATTTGCTAAATTTTAAATTTGTTCACTTTTGAAAAAAAATCATTCGAAAACTTTTTTATATTAAAAAAATGTTCAGATATTAAAAATCGTTTGAATTAATAAATTGTTCAAGTTTGAAAACTGTTCAAATTTTGAAAATTATCCAGATTTGAAATTTGTATATATTTAAATTGTTCAGATTAAAAAACAGATTTTGAAAATGTAAAAAGGGAAAAATTAAAATTTTAAAATGGTTCAATTTAGTAAAATGTTCAGATTCAATAAATTGTTCAAATTTTCAAAAATGTTTGAATTCAAAAAATGTTCAAATTTGAAAAACGTTCGATTTTTAAAATCATCTAGATTTGAAAATTGTTCATATAATTTTTTTTACATTGATAGATTTTAAAAACGCAAAAACATAAGAAAAAAATGTACATTTTCAACTGGGCCGCTTTTTGAGCGGCCCATGAAGCTACAGCTTCAAGCGGCCTGGGGGAACGCCGCCTGGAGGCGCCATATAGGAGCTCTTGCCGTCGATAAGGGGTGCTCGTCGCATCGCTCTTTTTCAACGTTAGCACTGTCTCGCCTGCAAGAGTCACACATCACGGGCCGCACTATTCAGTTTTTTTTGTGTTATTCTGTTTGTCATGTTCGATTATGTTTCTTTTTCTTTAGTTTTTTTATTTTACTTTCTTGTTTTATTTTTTCCATTCTGTTTTGAACCCCATGACTTTTCTAATCCATGAGCTTATTATTTTGAACCCTCGAATCTTTTTTTTTTTAGAATAGAAGTGAGCCCAATTCACTTGGTTTGGGAAGTGGATGTACAACCCCAGCCACCCAGGTTCAAATCCTCACGGGCGCAAACTTGGGTTCTTATTATTTTAAAAAAACGCTGTAGGGTTTTCCCCTACCGCATTCCTTTCAAAAAATCTTTTTTAGAATATGTAGGAACATTTTTTAATTTTATGAATATATATTTTTCAACCCATGGATAACTTTTTAACCTCGTGAACATTTATTTAATTGCCATGCACATTTGTAAACTACATGGACCATTTTTTGATATAAAAAACATTTACTTCAAATGCATGAATATAGTTTTTCAAAACCATGAAAAGCAAAAACTACGTGAACATTTTCAAAACCCATGAACGTTTTTTAAAAGCATGAAAACAACATGAACATTTTAATATAATTTTTGTTACTTCAAATGCATTAATAGTTTTTTATTCCGCATCGAAAAGACGTTGCTAATAGCAATTCAATATTTTGCAATTCTCTGTTTGTGCTTGCGGTTCGTGGGATGCTGAATATATGAGATGATCTGACTCCAAGATACGTAAGTGATAACAACCATAATATTTATAATCATTGCATTTTGACGGTTAGCCTTGCGTCATAGAAACTTAGTGTGTACGCTTGAAATTTTATTCATGTTACTATTAGTACTACATATATTGCATTACCCTTACGCTTGAGTTTTACTTATGTGTGATCAATTATTCATTGATTTTTTCGTCCGGGTTTTCATAATTAACAGGACAACTTTCTTCTTATTAATCATTAGAACGGGCAAACCTTTTAGGTCATGTTTTTTAGACTAACAGGGGAGCCCCCCCCCCCCCCCCCCCGACTCCATTCTCATTGAAAATGAAATCACAGAGTGCCATACAAGGTCTGTTGAAAATAAAGGAAACTAAGAGCATCTCTAGCGGAGCCCGCAAAACGCGAACCCGCAAAACAGTTTTAAGGGACGGGGAACGCGCGTTTTTTGGCTAGAAACGAGGCGCAGCGGAGCAGAAACTGCAAAGCCGAACCTCAAAACAGAATATTCTGTTTTGAGGTTCGGCTTTGCGGTTTATGCTCCGCCGCGCCTCGTTCAGAACTGTATATGCAAACATGAACTAGGCATGAATATCATAAAAACTGAATAACAAATAAATAAGAACTAAATTATAAATATTTGTATTACAACAATAGTACACTATGAATCCTCATCAATAATTTATTACAATAAAAGTTTGAATCACACGAATTAAACAATAATTCAACACAAGAAACGTTGTAGAATAAAAATATTGTTTGAATCAAACATGCTTTAAATGAATTTAAAAAATTGCTACTGCCCATGCCGCTTCCAGGCGTGTTCAACTAGGTCTTTCTGCAGCTGGGTGTGTTCGTCTGCATCTTCTATCTCACGGTAAGTCTGAAGAAAAGCTCTGATGCGATCTGGGTTTCTAGCAGGCTTCACGCGGCTACCAACATTGTCATAGGACAACTCCAAGTCCAAGTCCCTTTCATCCTCTATGATCATGTTGTGAAGAATCACACAACAAGTCATGATATTTTTCAGTGTTTTCTTGTCCCAAAAACGAGCGGGGCCTCGAACAATGGCAAACCTAGATTGCAAGACACCAAATGCCCTCTCTATATCCTTTCGGCATGCCTCTTGAGCCCTTGCAAATTCAACTTCCTTGTTGCCTCTTGGATTTGAGATGGTCTTCACGAATGTAGTCCAAGTTGGGTAAATACCGTCGGCAAGATAGTACCCCTTTGTGTACTCATGCCCATTAACAGTGAAGTTGCAAGCCGGAGCATCACCACTAGCTAGCCTTCGTAGTAGATGAGACCTTTGCAACACATTGATATCATTCAATGTGCCCGGCAAACCAAAAAAGCAATGCCAAATCCATAGATCCTCAGACGCAACGGCCTCAAGCTTCATGTTTTAACAATTCGCGGCGCAAGCTTCTACTATCTTCACGAAAAGAGAGCGGCGCATACGATACCTTCTTCGGAAGATGTGAGCCGGGTACGTCGGTATTTCGGCGAAGTAGTCACGCATGAGCAGTTGGTTGTCGTAGAAGCGGTTCCGTGGTATGCAAAGGCGGCCAGCCTTGGATCCTTGCCGCTGCTTCGCATACCGGTCCTCGAACTCCTTGACGGCGAGGACGGCGACCACCATTTGCTGCCGCCGGCTTTCAAACAGCGTCTCCACGTCGGAGTTGTCGGAGAAGGACGAATCGGAGAGCAAAAACTCCTCCTCCGGGCGAAACTCCATCTGAAACGGGTACCGCATATCACTACCGGAGTACTCCGTCCGAAAACACAACAAAATCGAGCGGAGATGGACTCACCGACAGATCGGCGGCGGCGGCGCAGATTTGGCCGGAAAGTGGTCTCCACGGGCGGGGCGAGCCGGAAACCGGCGGCAGGGGACGTCCGCGGCCGGGGGGTGTCGCGTGCGGCGGGGCGCCTGCAGATGCGGCCGGGAAAAGGGCGAATCGCAGGCGGCGGCGCTGGCGTCGGAGGCGGCGGCGAGATGGGGATGAAGCGCGTGGTGAATACTCCCTCCGCCAACCGTTTTCACGTTATACAGGGCTCGCTCGGTTCGGCGGCGAAATCTGCGAATTTACCGTTCTGAGGGCCGGATTCACGGCCCCCTTAAAAACTTTTACGGGTCGGTCAGTTTTGCGGGTTCTGTTCTCCGCGTTTTTACGGGTTCGAATCCGTATCGGGCGGTTATTTTGCGGGCTTCGGCCTTTTGCGGGCTCTACTAGAGATGCTCTAGGCATGGCAGGCCTGCAACGGAAAGTAAAAGAGAACGAGTCTGACGAAAGAACTGTCCCGCACAACTTAAACTAAAAAGAGTCGCTTTCACCACGACAGAAAACTTGCACATGGAGCGAAAGAGCTAGCGAAAACTAACTCCCCGGAGCGCCGCGGCACCCCTCAGTCGATGATGACGTTTTAGGTCACGTTTCAAGAAAATTATAGATTGCTAAATCTAGTACTCCTACTAAGTAGGATGCACCTATCTGGCAGTGGTAGGTCGTACGTAGTAAGGCCAAAAAATTCTTTGAAGTATCCGGACCCTATATGAACTTTAATTAGCACAATGCCGATGTACTACCTGCTGGCTGCTGCCACCAAAACTAAACGTGGGCTACCGTGGCGGCGATCCGCCTCGTCGAGAAGCCGAGGAACCTTGGCCATACGAGCATCACGGTACTGTTGCGCCTTCAATGGCTGTACGGCGGACGCCGATGAGTGAGTCCGTGAGTCTGTCGGCCTACATGTCGCGCTCATCGCCTGACCATTTCAACTACTAAGTGATTACTGTTGTCCCGGCGCACACGTGGATAACCACAGCTGGTCGCCATTAAACCGACGACAAGCCAGAGCTGTCCCGACGGACGTACCGCTCCGGAGATGGCGCTGCTGCCGGCAGAGATGCAATGAAGATCTTGACTGCTGCTGCTGAGTACTTGTCCCCGTACGGGGAATTGATCGTGCCTCATGTGTGATATTAATGGTGTTCGGAAAAATTATGTTACCACTCAAAAGAGAGTAATGATGTTCGGAAATTTTTTGTTACCAGTACTACTCAAAAGTAAGTATTGTTGTTGTTTTCGCTCTATTTCTTGTTTTTTGAATGGTCACCGGGGGAGGGAGAAAACCCTCCACCTGAATTTATATTCAATTTTGCCTACAAGATTTTGCAGCCTTTTACAAGATGGGTTCAAGTGAACCAGAATTTTACAGGGAGGAACCGGAGAGAAGACAAAACAAAAACAACGCACACAACACACACACAAGGGGGGGGGGGGGGGGGGGGGGAGGGGGGTGGGTTACAGGCGCACTTGAGAAGCACTATCAGGCGTGCTTGCACGACGACCATCACCAGAAAGACGGGCAGGACAGTGCGTTGAGGAGTGCGTCCGACGCCGTCGAAGGGCATCACAATCCAAGACATTGCAGGTTGCCACCACCTGCTTGCATGGCGACTATCCACTAGCTGGCGAAACAGGAGCACACGGGACCAACGAGTGAAGCTGGCATAGCCGAAGGACCTTACTCCACCGAGAAAGCGATGCAGACACGAAGCTCACGCGGCTGAATAGTGCCAGAACTGCGAGAAGTTTCTGCCAGCGCCATCGAAGGGCATTGCAAGACCGAGATTCCACCAGCGTCACGAACCTTGAACCCGAGCTCAGCCAAAGGGGCAGCCCCAAGCACTCTGCGAGGTGGGGAGGCGACCTCGCCACCGAAGGGGGCCGATCAACCGAGACCGCACCAACAACACGAAGCTCGCGACAATGCCACTACCATCCCCATCGGATTTTGCCAAGCTTGCATAGCCAACAAGAGCTGAGATCGAAGGGCGCCAAGATAGCCCAAATTGCCGCCACCGGACAAGCAGCACGAGGTTCAAATTACGACGCCTTCAACAAGGGAAACGGCGCCCTCAGGCACCGTCGTCGTGGAGCTTTCGCTCAGAACCACAGCAAGAGGCTGACAAGAGGTGCCTCTCCCAAACCACGCCCCCAACAAGGGTAAGCGATGCAACCAGCGCCGTCGTGGCCGCCCTGGTACAAACCAGAGCAGGATTTCTCCGGGATACTCACCTCGACATGGCAGCCGCCCGCCGTGCGCCTGGGAGGGGCAGCAAGCCCACCACTTTTGCCCAGACGAGAAGCTGCAGCCTACCAGAGGAGGAGGAGCAACAGGGCCGCCGGCGCAGTGGGGGGAGGGCTGCCAGTGGTCCTCACCCCTGGGCCGGGTCTGGACCAAGGTCCGAAGACACGACCCGGGGGCAGCACAGGCAGGGGCTTCAGCCCCACGCCGCCGGACCTGGAGCAGGGAGCTCAACTCCGGCATGGGCTCCAGGAGGCAAGGACACGGGCCGAAGAAGGACGCAGCCATCAGCCACGGAGGGGAGGACGGGGGCCCGCCGGAGACGAGGAAGGCGGCCACAGACGCCGGCGAGCTTTGGATCTTGGGGAGGAGAGCGGATGCAGCGCTGCCCCCGCAGGGCCTCCCGCGACCTTTGGCCACGGGCCCGCCGCCACCGCGGCGGAGGCCGGCGGCAGGGAGGGGAGAGCTGGGGCTGGAGGCGACGGCGGCGGCGGTGGTCTCCCGGGTCGCCCTAGGTCAGGATGACACGGGAGTCGGGGCTGGACCAACCGGCTGAATGTTCTTGCTATTCTTTTCGCTCTAATTCACACGGGTCATCAAGTTTTAAAGCATCTGCTCGCCAAAAAGGACATAAAGCCTCGTTTAATTCGGTGGTTCTTATTACTCCAATAATTTAATCTGCAGATCATCAACAGGAAAGGCGAATACAACCCGTAGCAATTCATCTCTCGAGAATGGAAATGATATTTCATGATCCTATTCCCATAAACGAATCTTTCCCTTCAGAAACCTTGTTATTGTTAAAATATAAGTAGCTTGATTTACAGATTATGCTAGCGTGTAGAAACATATTTACCACCTAATATAATATGACATACCAAGAAAAAAACTCCAGTGATTTATAGCATTACTTCTATGACGATCCATATCTCTATTGACACGCATGGACTAGGGTATGATAAGGAAGCATGTTCCTAACCACGAGATGGAAGCCATCCTACGGGCTTGTGTCTCGAATCTCGATAGACAATGTGGAGGGCATCACGTTGGAGATCGGACCGCTGCTTCTACTTGCTCACCTTATTTAGGGATGCACATAGCTATGTTAAAATGATGTTGCTTGCAAGGCAACAGATTCCCGTGAAGTATAGTTTATCAATATAACCATTTGGCGGTCTGGGAATGGATTATCTTGGATCATTTCCCAATCCAATGGTAATACCCTATTACTATTATATATTATGTTACACATTAGGTGGATTTTTTTTCCATTGACCATGCAGATGCGGCCATCTCGATAAAGATGATCAAGAACCTCATATTCCTTAGGTCTAGAGTTTCTATTACTGGTGGTGTATCTCATTTTTTACAAGGTACTTTTAGAACGATTCTCATTAAGCATAGGGTGACACACCGTATGAATTTACCGTATCATCCTCAAACGAGTTGACAGAACTTTCCAACCGGGAAATTAAGATGATCCTGCCATAAAATGGTGAGTAGGTGAAGAAACGATTCGTACACCAAGATTAACCGTCAACAGATGATTCAACATTCTCAACATAAGACTTCACAATAGGAGGGCTAGAACTTTCTAGCATCATGATAGTCTAATGGATTTTGGCTAAAACTTCTTGAAATATTGTATAGTCTCATCAGGAGACCTTTGAGGTTGAATAGTTTTCTTTATGGAAATAACCTCTTTAGATAAGTGTTTCACTCTTTCAAACATAACATAAAGATTATCAAACTTAGCAATAAAGTATTTGTTGAGTTATTGTTTAGTTGATATGAATAATATAATTTTACTTCTAAGATCATAGGAAACATCATTACCATTAACAAAATTATTTGGAGCTTAGGATGGTCGAAAGTAACCATTATTGAAGTTCTCTTGTAAGCATTGTTGCTGAAATTATATCTAATGAAGTTAACATCAACAATTCACCATTGATTTCAACAAGCTCACTTAATGGAATACAATCAACATTAAGTTTCCAAAGCATAGAAATTAAAGAATCAATTTTCGTTGTTAGAAAGTCAAGGTCCTCAACTGAATAACCTTTTATAATGAAGTAGATGATCTCTCATTTGGCCTCTGGCCATGGTTTACCAACATATTTTCAAACATAGCATTATCTTCTGGAATTATTTTTTGTCATAAAGGCACCACCTGCAGCTGAATCAAGCATGCTACATAACACATAATTTAAGTTAGAAGTCGGTCAAATCACTAACACGATGAGAAGGATATGTTCTAAGAATCACCTTAATTTTTCCCAAGCAAAAGCTAGGTGTTCATTATTATTTTTTCTAAAAGATAGGTTGTTATTTCTATTTTGCAATATTTTAACATGGAGGTATATTTTTCTACTGGAATCTTCTTTTTGTCTCAACAATTTATACTACCATTTGATAAAGATAATAACCACTCCTTTGATTTTACCACACAAAAAAACAGCTTAAGATTAATAATATTTTAAAATTTTGCATATCACTTATTACACGGAAGTCATGCAAATGCATACACCTCAATACCTCATGAAAATTAGTATCTTCAAACTGCTCCTTACAAATCAAGTTAAGCAAACTTGGGCCTATTTAAAAACATTCAATGATAATCTTAGGAGAGGCAATAGATTTGGCAATAAACTAGCATTAGACACATTAGTAAAGACACACAACTTAGTTATATCAGCATGTTCACCCATAATTACAAGATAAAGTAATAAATTTTTTTGCTGGAATTTTCGAATTTATGCAACAGGGCTGAAACTGTTAGAGTTTCAGCCCTGTTCCTTGGAGACAAAATTATTCGTGTCCATTGCGTCTCCAAGGAACAGGGCTGAAACTCTAAAACACCGTCACTGACGTGACCCCATATCGTCAACGGAGACCGGTAGAATTTCATTACAGATGAGAGACGTCAGAAACAGTAGAGCCTCCATTACCGATGTGTGCACCATACTGGTCACGTGAATTCAACGACAAAGCCTATCTCCCATTGGCCATTGCCGATGATGGAGCCACTCTGTACTGGTGACCTATCCTTTTATGTGTGCACACACACGCGCCCTTTTGTTCCTTTTTAATGCTTGTAAGCTGCTTTCTCAGTACCACGCACTTATTTGGGCAGCATGGGGTTTTATATCAATTTGAAGCCAAGCATATTACATTTCATCTAAGAAAACTTGCTCTCTGTCTGTTGCCGCAGTAGAACCCAACGGTCAACCGAGCCACAAGCGATCATCCGGTGGCTGCTGAAAAGTCTTCATCAGTGGGGTTGTCTTTTCAGCTGAAATTCGATGCCAAGTTCATTCCATCGATCCACATAGACTCCATGTGTGTATGTGACCATGTGTGTATAAAAACCTTTTGAGCCGCGGGCTACATATGGTTAATCCCTTCACAGGCGTGGGTCCTTACTATCCACGAACAAGAGATGGAAGATACGCTGAGGGCTCGCGCCGGCGCAGCTGAGGACGAGGCTGGCGTCTGGCCGGGCGAGCTCGACGAGCAGCTCATAAGCGAGCTCCTTACCGACGACAGCCTCCTTGGCGCCCTGGTCACGGCCAACGGCGACTCTTACGACACGGGAGGCGCAGCCGCTGCTCCGTCCAACAGCTGCAGCGGCAGCACAGCAGCCGAGCACGAGAGATTGCCGCCGGCGTCGGGGGCTAGCAAGGCTCTGTGTTCAGTGTACTCCGGCCCTACGATCAAGGATATCCAGAAGGCCCTATGGTCTCGGCCGTACCCCTCCAGCCGCCGCTACAGCTCGCTGTATTTGTAGGTGCACACGGTGTCGATCCGTGAATATATATTTTGCACTGATCACTGCTGATCAAATGAGACGAGTAATCTGTGTATGGTTTTGGTTGAGAAGCCGCAGGTACGGAGCGCCAAGTACGGCGCCGGAGAGAAAGCACACGGCCAAGGTGAGGAGCTGCGGCGGCAAGACGCCGGCGGACGGGTACAAGTGGAGGAAGTATGGGCAGAAGTCCATCAAGAACAACCCCCATCCCAGGTGCACGCAGTTTGATCGATACATCTAGCTTGAACTTCTGAAGTCGTACTTTGATACTCGTTTTCTTCTCTTCATGCATGCATGAAACGACTAGCTAGGGCCTAGCTAGTTATATGTCCGACAGCGCTTAACTAATTTGCAAATTGCAAAAGGATGAACATGGGCTAGGGTTCCGTAGTTCATTTTTACGACTCGGAGTGTAGATACGAGCTAGGGTTCGCTAGACATGGGCAACTCTACACCATTCAACGATGCCGTGTAGTATTATTGTAAGTAAGCAAATCTACAAATGGATTGACATGCATGTCTCTAAATGAGAAGAAAACAAGGATAGGCCGGGTTGGGAGAGCACACACACACACGGGTCGGCACCATTCGTCGCACCATGAAAGCAGAGCTGGGCTGGGGTAGTTAGCAGCTGGAGAGCAAAGTCGCTGCGCTGACAGTCCATGTGTCCATGGGACTACGGCTGCGCGCCAAGCCGCGCGGTTGTCGGCCATGATGTTACGTGAGCGTGTTAGCTTTGGCCTTTGGGGCTTTCGTAGAGCTTTCTACGATAAGTGCAAGTTGGCACCCTAAACTAAACTAATTATGCAAATCCACAGTAAGCCTTTAATTAAGGATAGAGCCCTACTGCATATAATTAAGCAGCAGTTAACTAACTGATAAGATACTGGGGTCCAGTCCAATAGTAAGCGAAGAGAACAGCTTAGCTAGCTAGCATCCATCAATCGTCGATAGGGATAGCTCAGGGAGCATCCTGTTCTTTGTCAATCTTTTTCTTATGAGACCCTAGCTAGCTATCTCTCTTCCTCGCACTTACCCAGCTGATCATACATGCATGCACTACCCCCACTAGTAGAAACAAGGGCTTCAATACCGGTTCCAGAGGTCTTTTAATACCGGTTGTGCAATCGGGATAGTTAAATCGGGACTAAAGCCCCCCCCCCCCCCCCCCCTAGTCCCGGTAGGCCACGAACCGGTGTTAAAGGTCTCCACGTGGGCGGAGCTGCGCGCGCGCGGGCGGAGGACCTTTGGTCCCGGTTGGTAACACCAACCGGGACTAAAGGTTTCTGCTTTTTTTCTTTTCGCTTATTTTTCAGGGTTTAGGGTTTCTGCTTTTTTTCTTTTCGCTTATTTTTCAGGGTTTAGGGTTTCGGAGGAGATCACGTCGATGCACAAAAAAAAAGTTTTCGCACACGTGAAGATCACATAACACACATACAACTTGGTATATATATGTACACATATAAAGTACTCATTACATGGAGATCACTGCTAGTACATGGAGGGAGTCTATTTTTCGATATAGGGAATTCTCCGGATTTAGGTATGACCTCCGTAAGGAAAAAACCCGCCAATTCCTCCGCAATTGCTTTTACGCGGTTTATTGGTAGGAGCTGGTTCCGCTTCCTTGCCATCTTTAAAAGAAGGAGATCAAATCAATTATGAAGGAAACTAAATACAATTGATGGTAGCAAAATAAATTTGTGAATGATGTTTACGTACCTCTTGATTTCTTCGACTATTGACTCTGTCATTGACCTTCATGTGAATGTACTCGCAAACGTAGTATCCACATAAATCCGTCCCCTGTGGTTGTCGCAGGCACCACTATACGATAATAGAATTCAATCAAATAATAATCAAGAGAATAATAATGGTATTGAAACTAGAATTAGAGAGATACGTGGACCTAGGTACATAGTACTACTTACGTTGTTAGCCTTAAACTCCAGCTTATCTTTCCATTCACCGCGTTCTTCCGCGATGAACTTTCTCCAAACCCTGCCTGACAAAGAAAATGAATTGAGGAGTTATAACTTACTTTGATATCAGGAAATGAACGAAAGATGCCGATATAGTGCGATTGAAATTATCTCTTGAGCAATATACGCACGCTTTTGTATTCATGTTGATCTCTCCTTAATGAGTCCCAGACTTCAACTTCTCCAAGATCGATTCTAATGATTAGCAGAATGAAGTGGAATCTGCGCACGTTTATATACGCAGTTATTCAGAACTCATCAATTACACTTAATATCGGGAAAGCAAAATAGAATGTGTACAAGACAGTAACACTCACTTGAAGTTGTAAGGAAAAAGTATTTCTTTTTGCTACTTTGTCGCTTTAAAAACGTTAGCAAAATGTCCTCTGTGTCCTGGGCATACTGTTCTACGGTGACTTCATGAACTTTATCCGGGTCAATGAACCCAATGTCCCAGATTCCTCCCACTCTGCATTCACGAATCTTCATTCTGCATAATAGTGTACAAAATAATGTCGTGAGGATAATTACAGGCAATGAACGAGCTTAACTAAAGAATTAAATTACACAAATAAATCACTTACAGACAATAGCAGCTGATGATAGATTTGTCGAGGGCACGTTGATTGTACATCTGAAAAATTCGGCGAACTCAACCTGCACAGCATATTCTCAGAATTAGTGTTGTTCCTTAACTCCCGCCATGAAATAGAATCTCCCTTCTTTTGCGGCGGTCATGTACCAGTTATGCAATTTCCATAACTGTGTTGTTAGAGCATTCGTATCTGTGACCAGAGGCTGCCCGAAAACATATTGATATGCTACCTCAGCAATGGCATAACCTGTATCGCCATGGATTTGCTGAGCAACAATATTGTCGTTGTAGAGAGCCGCCTTATCAGAAGGCACAATGAGCGGGGCGATCGATTGTACTTCTTGTTCTCCGAGCTGGGGAACTTTTTTCCCGCATTTCTTTTCCTCCATATGTGAGCTATGTTGCTTGTTAATACCGTGCTCATAGTCTGAAAGGGGCCTCACTGGAGGGATATATAAGTTGTCAACGGTGCGATCAAGTGTCTCCCTTGGTATATTCTTCAGAAGTTCCTTTACAGGGTCCTGTCTTTCCTGTTTTTTCCGTGCAAAAAAGGCTGTCACCTCGGCACGCGTGCTCTCTTCTAATTCCTCCTTACTCTTCTCGGAAGCTAACTTCTCAGGAGTCTTGACTTTCTTGGGTATGTTTGGACGTTTCTTGACAGGGGACCTGTCTTTTCTGAGCATAGTACCAGTCGACGTGAACAGCTTCCGCTTTGTCAAATTACTAGTGGGCGCATCAGTCGGCTGACGGGACGGCGCGGGCGATGGACTCGCGGTGGGCTCCCAATCGTCGGGGAGGGCGGGTGGACTTTGAGGTGGTGGATTTCTACTCGGAGGAGTCGGTGGCCTTGGCGACGAGTCTGGAAACACGATGTATTTCTTCTTCCATAGAACGATACCAAGCTCGACTTCTCCTAGTGTCTTCTCATCGTCACCTCCAGGAATGTCAAGATCCATTGTCTGGAATCCCGGCTTAACTTTTGTCACCCCGACACGAGCATAGCCAGCTGGAATCTGACCAAAATGGAAGATTGCTCCAGGTTGATTTGGTAAAGCATAGCCATCCGCCACCGGACAACTAATGTTCTTCATTGGCATATGTAGCTGACAATTTGTCTTCTCCGTGATATCATCCACGGGGTAGTGAGCCGCCGACGGTTCGACTGCAGGATCTTCTAGCTGCGTGGAACCCACGCTGCTTTTCCGCTGAGATGGGCAGGCATCGACTGCAGGATCTTCTAGCAGCAGCTGAGATGCCCTTTGCTGGGTAATTGAGTCCAGTTGCTCCTGCTGCCGCTGCACCTGGCGTTCTAATTCCGTTAACCGGTCCAACCCCCTCTTCTTATTTCTGGAACGGCTTCTATAAGTTGCAACGTCCGCCGGAAACCCTTGATTCCAATTAACCCCGGCTCCTCTGCCTCGACATCATCGCCAGTGTTCAGGATTCCCGAGGGCGAGTGTCAGCTCGTCGTCCTCTCTATCGGGAACAAATTTTCCCTTTCGGACTAGGTCTATTGCGTCCACTAGTTTTTTTATGACTCTTGTAATTCTTTCTTCCATTTTCCCTTTGCAACAATCAGCCCTGTGTCTGGGTCCAACCCTGCCCCATGCGCGAACAACCAGTACTTGGACCTCTCGGGCCAGTCATCTGTCTGTGGAGTGATCCCTTTTTCACGCAGTTCATTTTCAAAGGCTTCCCACTTAGGCAAGGCAGTCTTGTAGCCACCTGACCCCAAAGTATGGTGATATTTCTTCTTCTCAGCATTCAACTTATTTTTGGCCGATCGGGCCACAGCGGTGTCCGATTTCTTATACGCCACAAATTCGGGCCACACATCTTTTATCTTCTCTAGATGTCCAGTGAAATATGGAGTTACTTTCTCATATTTTTTCCACAATGTTTTCTTCCAGCAGTTGAATTGCGTGGCCATCTTCTTAAGAGTCCACTCCTTGGCTTTCTCCTTCTTCTTCTCTGGGAGACCTTCCGGTAGGCTGAAATATGTCAAGAGCGTGTCCCAAAGCAAATCTTTAATTCTTTGCTCAACATAACTTGCTCCAACGTTGGCTTTCTTCGGCTTATTCCATTCTGCAATGGTGATCGGGATCGTGTCCCTAACAAGAACTCCGCGTTGACCTACATATTTACGGCAGTTGCCTTCGGGTTTCAGCGGTCTGCCATCATCGGCAACTACGTCGATCGACAACTTTGCACCATCTGGCAGCTTTATCCTTTGGTTCGGGCCTCGTTTCGTCTTTGGCGGAGTTCGAGGCTTAGATCTGGAGGGCCAAAAGAAAAATGATTCGTTAATAAGTGCAATATAAATCAATTAATGCATCTAGTGATCAACAGAGACTTAATATATATATATACCTCGCCGGAGTTTGCTAAGGGCACTTCGTCGTCGTCTCTTATTTCTTCTAGCTCAAGTCCCTCACCGGAGTTGTTCAAACATTTTTCGCTGAAATCATCGTCTTCTCCACCGGAATCTTCTCCATCCGAATTTACTCCAAGGGTCTTCTCAAATATAATTTCTGCCATTCGCTCTTCATTCTCCTCGTCTCTGATGAAGGGGGCGTCCATAGCTCAATGTCACTGCAATTTACAAAATACTTAGCAAATTTAGTAACAACAATTGATACAAAAGTGCAAAGTTTTAACAAATTTGCATTGCCCAAATTTAGTTTTATTGTTGTTTAACTGCATTTTCTAAAGTGCAAAGTTTTAACAAATTTTCATTGCCCAAATTTTTTCTACTATGAATTCTATCACTAACTATTAACACTAACAAAAATTTTCTACTAACAATTTTTTCTACTAACTATTTTTCTACTAACAATTTTTTCTACTAACAATTTTTCTACTAACAATTTTTTCTACTAACTATTAACACTACCTAAATTGTGCTATCTAAATGATCTAAATTTTGCTATCTAAATGACCTAAATTTTGCTATCCAAAAATAATAACTTCAAACTTCAAACAAAATGATCTAAATGATCTTTGCAACTACACAAAAATATTGCAAAACTACAAAATACTAAAATTTCCTAATTTTTACATGTACTACAAAATTACAAAACTACAATGTACTAAATTTTTACATGTACTAAAAATTTCCTAACATTTCCTAATTTTTACATTTCCTAACATTTCCTAATTTCTTTTTCAAAAAGGCCCTCAAACAAGCCAAAACAGGAACCAGGGGCCTATTTGTAGAACATCTCACAATTTCCTAAAACACCGGGGGGTTTCTGAAAAGTGGACAAGGTTGTCTTCAACCTTCGCACGAACCGCGCGCGCGCCATGACGCAGCCGTGCACGGACCGCATGAACCAGTGGACAAGCTAGGGAAAGGGAGGGAGAGGCGCGGGCGACCATGGCGCGGGCGAGCTAGGGCCGGAAGGGGAGAGGGAGGGGCGCGGGCTCACCTGGTCGTGGAGAGGAGGTCGAGGTCGAGGCAGGGAACGGCGGAGAGGAGGTCGAGGGTCGCTACAGCGGCCTGGCGGCGTCGAGGTCACTGCAGGTGAATTCCAGCAGCCTGGCGGCGTCGATCTCTTCGATCTCTGGAGGGCTATCTGAGAAAGTGGGGAAGAAAGAAACGGCCGTCGGTATATATACAAAAGGCCTTTTGTACCGGTCGCAGCCACCAACCGGTACAAAAGACCCCCTTTAGTACCGGTTGGTGGCTGCAACCGGTACAAAAGGTCTTTTTTGGGCCGCTTTAAATTCGCGCGCGCGAAGCCAACCTTTAGTACCGGTTGGTGGCTGCAACCGGTACAAAAGGTCTTTTTTTTGGAATTTCTTTTTTTATTTTTCTGATTTCTTTATTCTATTGATTTAATTGTCCAAATTTGACAAACTTTATATCAAACTTAAGCCCTAGACATGTAGAATCTTTTGCTACTGGTTATTTTCAAATTTGACTATGTTGAATGTATTCAAATTTCAAATGGATGATTTGAGTAAATTTGACATAGATTTAAATCCATATCATCAAAAAATTCAAACAAAATGCATTTTTGAGTTTTTTATATAATTTGAATTTCAAACAAAATATGGGCACATTATCACAAACTATGTCACGGGAATGTTCATATCTTGGTCATTTGACTCAAAACTTATGTTTAGGGTCTATTTTCTTTTTTCTGATATCTTTTATTCTATTGATTTAATTTTCCAAATTTGACAAACTTTATAACAAACTTAAGCCCTGGACATGTAGAATCTTTTGCTACTGGTTATTTTCAAATTTGACTATGTTGAATGTATTCAAATTTCAAATGGATGATTTGAGTAAATTTGACATAGATTTAAATCCATATCATCAAAAAATTCAAACAAAATGCATTTTTGAGTGTTTTTTATATAATTTGAATTTGAAACAAAATATGGGCACATTATCACAAACTAGGTCACGGGAATGTTCATATCTTGGTCATTTGACTCAAATTTATGTTTAGGGGTGTGTTTCTTTTGAGCCAATCAGGAAGAAGCACACGGATCATGTGTTTCTTTCAAGCACTTGTGAGCCGTTGGATCAGGGGTGTGTTTCTATTGAGCCAATCAGGAAGAAGCACACGGATCCCGTGTTTCTTTCAAGCGCTTGTGAGCCGTTGGATCAGGGGTGTGTTTCTTTTGAGGGCTTGTGAGCTGTTGGATCAGCACTATCACGACCACTTCGTGAGCCACACGACCCTATATATAGCCCACCTCTCGGACATGGTGGGCACTCAGTGTGTACTCATTGTAGTTCATTTGGTATACAAATCATTCGGATTCCCTGCATACATCCGACGGTGCATTTGATATGCGGGCACTCACGAGCCACCGTCAGGCTGTATGCAGGGGAAACCGTGTGTTTTGTTCTATCTACAAATCCTTCAGTTCATCGACCGAATACAAATCATTCGGATTCCCTACATACATCCCAACGGTGCATTTGATATCCGGGCACTCAGGAGCCACCGTTGGGCTGTATGCAGGGGAAACCGTGTGTTTTGTTCCAACTTTTTCGAGCGCTTGTGAGCCGTTGGAGTTTTTAGAACCAAAAATCAGTGTTTAGAGTTTTCTTCTGAGTTTTCATAACACAGTTACATAAAAGGTTTAATACATTATTACACATCACCAACAACACCCCCTATCTATTGTTGGGGTATAATTTTTTTTTCTTCGTGTATGTCAACCCTTTCTTCTGATTGCGCCGTAACCATGGAGAATCTTCATCATTTAACGGGATGCTTGGGTCAGCTTTCACTTTGAAGGGCGGAATTTCATCAAACTTATTGTAATCTTCTGACATGTCTGTCTTGTCCTCCACTCCCACGATGTTTCTTTTCCCTGAAAGAACTATGTGGCGCTTTGGCTCATCGTATGATGTATTCGCTTGCTTATCTTTTCTTTTTTTCGGTCTGGAAGACATGTCCTTCACATAGAAAACCTGAGCCACATCATTGGCTAGGACGAATGGCTCGGTGTGGTACCCAAGATTCTTGAGATCCACTGTAGTCATTCCGTACCGCGGGTCTATCTCTACCCGCCTGACAGGTTGACCCATTTGCACTGAAACAAAGGGATCTTAAAAGAAGGTCCATAGTCAAGTTCCCATATCTGCTGTATGCAACCATAATATGTGTCCTTTGTCCCATTGTCGTTTGTTGCATCAAAGCGGACACCACTGTTTTGGTTAGTGCTCTTTTTGTCTTGGGTGTCCGTGTAAAATGTATTCCATTTATCTCGTACCCTTGGAAAGTCAATATAGTCGAAGATGGTGACTTGGCCAACAAGTATAGCTCTTCTCCAACATGGTGTTATTAATGAGATGTGTTTGCAACCAACCGCCGAAAGTATCCACGTGTTTTCCTTTAATCCAGAAGTCAGTCTGCTCCGGGTATTCGGAGCGTAAAATATCCATGTGTTTCACGATATACGGAGCCACCAATCTGGAATTTTGTAGAACTGTGTAGTGTGCTTGAGTGAAAGAATGCCCGTCCATACTTGTTGTTGCTTTCTTTTTAGCGTGCCTTTTCCACGCAGTCTCCCCTCATGGCGCGATTGAGGAACACCGATCGGCTTAAGATCAGGAATAAAGTCAACACAAAACTCAATGACCTCCTCTGTTCCATAGCCCTTGGACATGCTTCCTTCTGGCCTAGCACGGTTATGAACGTATTTCTTTAAGACTCCCATGAACCTCTCAAAGGGGAACATGTTGTGTAGAAATACAGGACCGAGAATGGAAATCTCTTCGACTAGGTGAACTATGAGGTGCGTCATAATATTGAAGAAGGATGGTGGGAACACCAACTCGAAGCTGACAAGACATTGGACCACATCCTTCTGTAAACTTGGTAGAGTTGCTGGATCGATTACCTTCTGAGAAATTGCATTGAGGAATGCACATAGCTTCACAATGGGTACTCGAACGTTTTCCGGTAGAAGCCCCCTCAATGCAACCGGAAGTAATTGTGTCATAATCACGTGGCAGTCATGAGACTTTAGGTTTTGGAACTTTTTCTCTGCCATGTTTATTATTCCCTTTATATTCGACGAGTAGCCAGACGGGACCTTGATACTGCTCAGGACTTGAAAAAAGATCTCCTTCTCTTCTTTGGTAAGAGCGTAGCTGGCAGTACCTTGATACTTCTCTGGATTCAGGTTGTCTCGTTCGTGCATACGTTGCTGGTCCTGCCGTGCATCCGCTGTATCTTTCGTCTTCCCATACACGCCTAAGAAGTTTAGCAGGTTCACGCAAAGATTTTTCGTCACGTGCATCACGTCGATTGCAGAGCGAACCTCTAGGAATTTCCAATAGGGTAGTCCCAAAATATAGATTTCTTCTTCCACATGGGTACGCGATTGTCAGCGTCATTCGGAACAGATTGTCCGCCAGGACCCTTTCCAAAGATTACTTTTAAATCCTTGACCATGCCATATATAACATCACCAGTAGGGAGGGTAGGCTTCGTGGTGATCTGCCTCACCTTTGAAATGCTTGCCTTTCTTTCTTACGGGATGCTTGTTTGGAAGAAATCGACGATGCCCCAGGTACACATTCTTGTTACCTAAATATATACTTTCAGTCTCACCTAAACAGTGTGTGCATGCATTGTATCCCTTGTTTGACTGTCCTGAAATGTTACTAAGAGCAGGCCAATCATTGATGGTTACAAACAGCAACGCTCGTAGGTCAAATTCCTCCTGTTTGTACTCATCCCACACACGTACACCTTCGTCAGACCACAACTGTAAAAGTTCTTCAACTAATGGCCTCAGGTACACATCAATGTCGTTGCCGGGTTGCTTCGGGCCTTGGATAAGCACTGGCATCATAATAAACTTTCGCTTCATGCACAACCAAGGAGGAAGGTTATAGATACATAGAGTCACGGGCCAGGTGCTATGACTGCTGCTCTGCTCCCCAAACGGATTCAAGCCATCTTAGACCAAACCTTAAGTTCCTTGCGTCACCTGCAAAATCCTTGAACTCACTGTCGATGTTTCTCCACTGCGACCCATCTGCGGGGTGTCTCAGCATCTCGTCTTCCTTACGGTCTTCTTTGTGCCATCGCAACAACTTGGCATGCTCTTTGTTTCGGAACAAACGTTTCAACCGTGGTATTATAGGAGCATACCACATCACCTTGGCAGGAACCCTCTTCCTGGGGCTCGGCTCGCCCTCAACATCACCTGGGTCATCTCGCCTGATCTTATACCGCAATGCACCGCATATCGGGCATGCATTCAAATTCTCGTACTCCTCACCGCGGTAGAGGATGCAGTCATTGATGCATGCATGTATCTTCTGCACCTCTAATCCTAGAGGGCAGACAACCTTCTTTGCTTCGTACGTACTGGGGGCAATACGTTATCCCTTGGAAGCATCTTCTTTATTATTTTCAGCAACTTTTCAAATCCCTTGTCAGATGTACCATTCTCTGCCTTCCATTGCAGCAATTCCAGGGTGGTACCCAGCTTTTTCTGGCCATCTTCACAATTTGGGTACAACAATTTTTTGTGATCCTCTAACATGCGCTCCAACTTCGACCTCTCGTTTTCACTTCCGCAGTTTATCTGTTCATCAAGAATGACCCGACGAAGATCATCATCGGACTGATCATCAACAATGACCTCATGTTCAGCTTCGTCTTCCCCCATTGTAGTACCACCGTGTTCAGAGAACACAGGATAGTTGTCATCATCCTCTTCTTCATTGTCTTCCATTATAACCCCTCTTTCTCCGTGCTTGGTCCAACAGTTATAGCTGGGCATGAAACCGTTCTGAATCAGGTGGACGTGAAGGGTTCTTGAGGAAGGGTAATTCCTTTATTCTACAGTCATCACATGGACAAACATAAAACCATTCTGCTTGTTTGACTCAGCCACACGGAGAAAATTATGCATGCCATTAATGAACTCGGGACAGCGTCGGTCACCGTACATCCATTGCCGGCTCATCTGCATTATATAAATATATCAAAAACCATTACACTATAGCTATATCATGAATAGAGATACGTGACCAAATTCATTAATACAAGTTCACCACATTAAAACAAAAGTAGAGTAGTGACCAAATCTAATACATAGTTCTCATAAACATACATTAATTGAAACTAACATACAACTATCTAAAGAATTTAAATCCAACGACAAATGCGATCAAAATCGCAACTAAGTAATTATTGAACCAACAGCATAATGATACCAAGCCTCTTGACTAATGGCATATTTTCTAATCTTTTTAAGCTTCAAGCGCATTGCATTCATCTTGATCTCGTGATCCAAGCGCATTGCCTCCATCTTGATCTCGTGATCATCGACGACGTCGGCAAACTTGAACTCCAATTTCATCTTCTCTTCTAAGCATTGGAGACGAAGATCTTCACTTCTTTTCAATTTTTCTTTCAAATCATTGTTTTCTTTTTCAAAAAACTCGATAATAGGGTCGGTTGGAATTTCCGGTTCAACTACCTCCTAGATAAAAATATATCTATGTCAAGTTGGTCGGCATAATTGTCATAAACACGAAATTAAACAAATATATAGTTATAACAAACAATCGTACCACATCCGAATAATAGAGCGGACGAGAGCCGGTGTGGACAGATGTCAAAACCATGACACTATATATAACAAACAATTATACAAATAAGAAAATTATACAAGTAATAATTATGCATCTAAATCATACAACTAAGATTTTTTAAAATAAAAGATAAAAACAAGAGGCTCACCGAGGTGGTGTCGGTGACGGGGCGGCGCGGGCGATCGACGGCGGTGAGAAAGGGGACGGACGACACTATAAAAAACCACAAATCATACTTTAATTTGAGCTCAAAATGCATATAAACAAATGAAATCCCTAACTTAGGCATTTCATCAAACACCTAGCTAGCACTACAAAAATCAAATGAGCTAAACTAGCAATAAAATGAGCTAAACTTGAAATGCCGGAAGAGAGGATGAAGTTGCTAACCCTTGTATAAGTAGGTGCCACCAATCTGACAAATGTTGGAGAAAAATGGGGTGAACTCGAGCTCGGGAGAGAGAAGAGAGAGCATAAAATGGAGTTGTGCTCGAGCAGGAAATATGGAGCTGGGCTCGGGGTGGAAGAAGATATATGGGGAAACTTTAGTCCCGGTTCGTAATACGAACCGGTCTTTTGTACCGGTTCGTATTACCAACCGGTACTAAAGGGTCTCGCCATGGGGCCCCCTACTGCTGCCGCCTGCCGCAACCCTTTCGTCCTGGTTGGTATTACCAACCGGGACAAAAGGCCCCGCACCAACCGGGACGGCTTCCGGCCGGCCGCCTCGCCTCTGGAACCAGGACTAATGTCCCCTTTAGTTCCGGTTCCTGTCCAACCGGTTCAAAAGGCACCGGCCCCTGTTTCTACTAGTGCCCTGCAACTGGTTCGATCATCCAATCGATCGTGTGCGGCTCCCACCTGAGCATTCAATCAAAATACTATACTAAACAAACTTGAAACATGATTGATTAATTAATTACCTCCATGATGAGCTGAATTTTCGGTTGAGAAGCGAGGGGACCTTCAATTTCGGAACAACGACACGCAAAGATCGAGTTTTATACTACTTCTGTTGCTGGCTTGCCGCTAGTTGCCGAGAAAGCTCGTTCTCAGACATCACTCGATCATCCATGAACTCGAGGGTGAGTCGGTCTCACACTGTAGAGGCGCACCAATAAGACGTTCCTGAGAGGTGCAGATACGCACTTACGCTGGATGGATGTGGCGTTGACCAGCAGCTACTCACTCCGTTCTAAATTAGTTGACATGTGTTTGCCTAAACACGGACGTATCTAGACACTAAACAAGTATATGTGCATCCGTATTTGGACAAATGCAAGTCAACTAATTTGGAACGGAGGGAGTACGTATGTACGTACCCTAGGTAGGGGTAGAAACGGATTTGATGCGGATTGAGTAGTACCCTTACTACATTCGTTTTTATATTTCAAAACGAATATGGATACAAATATGGATATTGTCGGATACGAATATAAAGCGGTTGTTAATCGAATACGAATGTTGTATCGGATGTTTTCTCATTTCGGAACGAAAACCAATATAATGAAATAATAGACTAGTGTCTTATAAATTATAATGCGTCAACTATATATAGAAGGTAACAGTGATAAGTATAGCTATATGTACAATCACAAAAAAAATACATTTGATAACTTCCTTACTATTTTAGGTTGGGTAATTACCATATCGGGCTAGAATTATCAAAATTGTCTAACATAATTTTATTCGGATACGGATATATCCATTATCATATCCACATTTGTTTCAAAATTCAATATCACTTTTGTATTTGTAGTTGTAAAAATGAATCTGGATATTTACCACTTCCATTTATGTATCGATTGGATTTGGATACTTACCTTGGATACTTACCGCTTCCATTTCAATTTCTCAAATACGAATGTCGGATAATTCAGATTATACGCTGCTACTAGTTTCCACCCCAAACCTTAGGCTTCAGAGGGTTTCACAATTTTCTACAAGGCTTGTAGGCATCTGTGCATGCTTACAAAATTATATTGGATGGTTAATTTGGACACGGTGCGTTATGAACCTTCTCCTTCTCATCCATTAATTAACTCGTGCGGCGTGGACAAACGATCTCCAACTCCAAGTGCACTTCATCGGACTATTGCCATTTATGTTTCGTGTACGTCGCACTGACTTTCATTTGCATATGCATGCAGGAGCTACTACAAGTGCACGAGCTCCCACTGCAGCGCCAAGAAGCACGTGGAGAAGTCCACCGACGACCCGGAGATGCTCATCGTCACCTACGAGGGGTCGCACCTCCACGGCCCGCAGCCGCCGCTCCGACGCCTCCTGCCGCCCCCGGCCGACACGGACCTACCCGGCGCGGCGGGCGACGTAGTTTCCGAGGCCGTGGCGAGGAAGAAGACCCGCAGGCCCTCGCCGCCGGCGTCCGAAGGCTACCACGGGGCCGCCGCCGACGGAGGGTTCGGCTGCAGCATACGGTCATCATCAAATGGAAGTTCCGACGAAGAGGTACGAGGAGGCAGCAAGCTGCACGGGTGTCAAAAGGGACGCGCCCATGACGCCATGAAGCGTGTGGCCACGGATTCATGCGACGTCTCGGCGGCTTCTGCAGTGCCGGGTGCTGCTGATGCCGCCACCGCCGTCTTTTCTTCTTCTGCCTCGCCGCCGGACGACTGGCCTGGCCTGGACTTCCCGTGGTCACTGGAAGCTCTACTTCCCGTACAGAGGAACTGATCGAGTCGACTAAGCCACACTAGGGGCGTGCACTATATACCAAGGTGGCAAGGTGTAATATACAGCGTTCAAAATATCTGATCCTGGTGTCGACAAAAAAAAAAAAAAGGAGCACCCGAGGTAACCAAGCACGTTAGTGGACCTTGGGCAACACCGGTGAATTACTTAGGTGTCATGGCGATAGAAATAGAACAGTTTCCATCGCTGGCTCATGTACTAGCTGGGTTATACATTAGTAGTTTTCTTATGGAGGGGCTTATAAAGTGTACGAACTGCCTACAACAAGTGTATCATGTCTATTTCCACTAGTGTACTTAGGTGTCATGACGATAGAAATAGAACAGTTTCCATGGCTGGCTCATGTACTAGCTGGGTTATACATTAGTAGTTTTCTTATGGAGGGGCTTATAAAGTGTACGAACTGCCTACAACAAGTGTATCATGTCTATTTCCACTAGTGGAAAAAGGGCAAAAGGTTTCGACCTTTAGTACCGGTACTAGTTAGGTCTTTCCAACGGCTATAATGCCTCCCAGACCACGTCCCGGTTCGTGAGGGACCTTCAGTCCCGGTTCCAGCCACGAACCGGGACGAAAGATCCACCACGTGCGGTCGCAGAGGCTCGGGCCCGCGCGAGCACCTTTAGTCGCGGTTCCAGCCACGAACCGCGACTAAAGGTAGAACTTTAGTCTCGGTTCCTTGCTGGACCCGGGACTAACGTTCTTCCTGCATCACCTTCCACCCTGAGCCAGGCAGGTTCATTTTTCCAGCTCGAGTTCTTCTCCATTTTCTTCACCATTTGGCTCTCCCGAGATCGATTTCGTCCCCATTTTTTCCACCATTTGTCAAGATTGACGGTGCCCCATCTATCCAAGGGTTAGCACAGCTTCATTCTTTCTTCCGGCGCTCGTTTCGTTGCTTATTTAGCTCATTTCATATTTTTAGTGCTAGCTAGGTGTTTGATGAAATGTCTAAGTTAGAGATTTCAATTGTTTTATATGCAATTCGAGCTCAAACTAAATTATGAATTGTGTGTTTTAGTGTCGTCCCATGTCCGTCCGTAGATCGCCCGCGCCGTCCCGTCACCGGCACCACCTCGGTGAGCCTCTTTTTCTATTTTGTATTCTAAAAAATATTAGGTGTATGATTTATAAGCATAATTATTATTTGTATAATTGTTTGTTATATATATAGTGTCATGATTTTGACATCTGTCCACACCGGCTCTCGTCCGCTCTATTATTCGGATGTGGTATGATTGTTTGTTATAACTATATATATGTTTCGTTTCGTGTTTATCGCAATCATGCCGACCAACTTGACATAGATATATTTTTATCTAGGAGGTAGTTGAACCGGAAATTCCAACCGACCCTATTATCGAGTTTTTTGAAAAAGAAAACAATGATTTGAAAGAAAAATTGAAAAGAAGTGAAGATCTTCGTCTCCAATGCTTAGAAGAGAAGATGAAATTGGAGTTCAAGTTTGCCGACGTCGTCGATGATCACGAGATCAAGATGGAGGCAATGCGCTTGGATCACGAGATCAAGATGAATGCAATGCGCTTGAAGCTTAAAAAGATTAGAAAATATGCCATTAGTCAAGAGGCTTGGTATCATTATGCTGTTGGTTCAATAATTACCTTAGTTGCGATTCTGATCGCATTTGTTGTTGGATTTAAATTCTTTAGATAGTTGTATGTTAGTTTCAATTAATGTATGTTTATGAGAACTATGTATTAGATTTGGTCACTACTCTACTTTGCTTGATGAACTTGTATTAATTAATTTGGTCACTTATCTATTCATGATCGATGTAGTATATATATATAATGGTTTTTGATATACTAATATAATGCAGATGAGACGGCAATGGATGTACGGTGACCGACGCTGTCCCGAGTTCATTAATGGCATGCATGATTTTCTCCGTGTGGCTGAGACAAACAAGCGGACGAATGGTTTTATATGTTGTCCATGCAGTGTCTGTAAGAATATGAGTGATCACTCTAACTCAAAAGTCCTTCACGTCCACCTGTTGCAGAATGGTTTCATGCCTGGTTATTATTGTTGGACCAAGCACGGAGAAAGAGGGTTATAATGGAAGACAATGAAGAAGAAGAGGATAATGACAACTATCCTATGTTCGATGAACACGGTGATAGGGAAGACGAAGTTGAAGAAGATCCCATTGTTGATGAGCCCGACGATGATCTTCGTCGGGCCATTCGTGATGCACAAATGGACTGTGGAAGTGAAAACGAGAGGTTGAAGTTGGAGCGCATGTTAGCTGATCACACCAAATTGCTGTATCCAAATTGCGAAAATGGCCAGAAAAAGTTGGGTAGCACACTGGAATTGCTACAATGGAAGGCAGAGAATGGTACTTCTGACAAGGGATTTGAAAATTTGCTGAAAATATTTAAGAAGATGCTTCCAAAGGATAACGAATTGCCCTCTAGTACGTACGAAGCAAAGAAGGTGGTCTGCCCTCTAGGATTAGAGGTGCAGAAGATACATGCATGCATTAATGACTGCATCCTCTACCGCGGTGAGTACGAAAATTTGAATGCTTGTCCTGTATGCGGTGCATTGCGGTATAAGATTGGGCGAGATGACCCTGGTGATGTTGAGGGCGAGCACGGTTGTCCAAGGAAGAGGGTTCCTGCCAAGGTGATGTGGTATGCTCCTATAATACCACGGTTGAAACGTTTGTTTCAAAACAAAGAGCATGCCAAGTTGTTGCGATGGCACAAAGAAGACCGTAAGAAAGACTTGATGTTGAGACACCCCGCTGATGGGTCCCAGTGGAGAAAAATCGACAGAGAGTTCCCGACATTTTCAGATGACGCAAGGAACTTAAGATTTGGTCTAAGTACAGATGGCTTTAATCCTTTTGGAGAGCAGAGCTCCAGTCATAGCACTTGGCCTGTGACTCTATGTATCTATAACCTTCCTCCTTGGCTGTGCATGAAGCGGAAGTTCATTATGATGCCAGTGCTCATCCAAGGCCCGAAGCAACCTGGCAACGACATTGATGTGTACCTGAGGCCATTGGTTGAAGAACTTTTACAGTTGTGGCGTGAAGAAGGTGTGCGTGTGTGGGATGAGCACAAACAAGAGGAATTTGACCTACGAGCGCTGTTGTTTGTAACCATCAATGATTGGCCTGCTCTTAGTAACATTTCAGGACAGTCAAACAAGGGATACAATGCATGCACGCACTGTTTAGGTGAGACTGAAAGTATACATTTAGGTAACAAGAATGTGTACCTGGGCCATCGTCGATTTCTTGTACCCAACCATCCCTTAAGAAAGAAAGGCAAACATTTCAAAGGTGAGGCAGATCGTCGGCCGAAGCCTACCCGCCCTTCTAGTTCTGTTATACATGATATGGTCAAGGATTTAAAAGTAATCTTTGGGAAGGGTCCTGGCGGTCTATCTGTTCCGAATGACGCTCTCAACCACGTACCCATGTGGAAGAAGAAATCTATATTTTGGGAGCTGCCCTATTGGATAATGCTAGAGGTTCACTCTGCAATCGACGTGATGCATGTGACAAAAAATCTTTGCTTGAACCTGCTAAACTTCTTGGGCGTGTATGGGAAGTCAAAAGATACACCGGAAGCAAGGCAGGCCCATCAACGTATGATGGAACGAGACGGCGCTCATTCAGAGAATCATCAAGGTCCTGCGAGCTACGCTCTTACGAAAGAAGAGAAGAAAATATTTTTTGAATGTCTTCGCAGTATGAAGGTTCCATCTGGCTTCTCGTCGAATATAAAGGGAATAATAAACATGGCAGAGCTAAAATTTCAAAACCTAAAGTCTCATGACTGCCACGTGATTATGACACAATTACTTCCGGTTGCATTGAGGGGGCTTCTACCAGAAAATGTTCGAGTACCCATTGTGAAGCTATGTGCATTCCTCAATGCAATTTCTCAGAAGGTGATCAATCCACTAACTCTACCAAGTTTACAGAAGGATGTGGTCCAATGTCTTGTCAGCTTCGAGTTGGTGTTCCCACCAACCTTCTTCAATATTATGACGCACCTCATAGTTCACCTAGTCGAAGAGATTCTCGTTCTCGGTCCTGTATTTCTACACAACATGTTCCCCTTTGAGAGGTTCATGGGAGTCTTAAAGAAATACGTTCATAACCGTGCTAGGCCAGAAGGAAGCATCTCCAAGGGCTATGGAACGGAGGAGGTCATTGAGTTTTGTGTTGACTTTATTCCTGATCTAAAGCCGATTGGTGTTCCTCAATCGCGCCATGAGGGAGACTGCGTGGAAAAGGCACGCTAGGAAAAAAAGCAACACTATGTCAAGACGGGAATTCTTTCACTCGAGCACACTACACAGTTCTACATAATTCCAGCTTGGTGGCTCCGTATATCGAGGAACACAGGAATATTTTACGCTCCAAATACACAGGAAAAGATTGTATTGATGGAGAACACATGAAGACTTTCGGCGGTTGGTTACAAAGACGTCTCATTAATGACACCAATGTTGGAGAACAGCTATACTTGTTGGCCAAGCAACCATCTTCGACTATATTGACTTTTCAAGGGTACGAGATAAATGGAAATACATTTTACACGGTCGACCAAGATAAAAAGAGCACCAACCAAAACAGTGGTGTCCGCTTTGATGCAACAAACTGCAATGGGCAAAAGGAAACATATTATGGTTACATAGAGCAGATATGGGAACTTGACTATGGACCTTCTTTTAAGGTCCCTTTGTTCAAGTGCAAATGGTTCAACCTAGAAGGCGGGGTAGAGGTAGACCCACGGTACGGAATGACTAAGTGGATCTCAAGAATCTTGAGTACGAGAACGAACCATTCGTCCTAGCCAGTGAAGTGGCTCAGGTTTTCTATGTGAAGGACATGTCTACCCTACCAAAAAAAAGAAAAGATAAGCAAGCGAATACATCATACGATGAGCCAAAGCGCCACATAGTTCTTTCAGGTAAAAGAAACATCGTGGGAGTGGAGGACAAGACAGACATGTCAGAAGATTACGATAAGTTTAATGAAATTCCGCCCTTCAAAGTGAACACTGACCCAAGCATCAAGTTAAATGAAGAAGATTGTCCATGGTTACGGCGCAATCAGAAGAAAGGGACACACACGAAGAACAAGTGAACACTAGATAGGGATGTTGTTGGTGATGTGTAATAATGTATTAAACCTTTTATGTAACTGTGTTCTGAAAGTTGAAACAAAACACACGGTTTTCCCTGCATACAGCCCGACGGTGGCTCGTGAGTGCCCGCATATCAAATGCCCCGTCGGACGTATGCAGGGAATCCGAATGCTTTGTTTACGAAATGAACTACAATGAGTACAAAGTGAGTGCCAAACATGTCCGAGAGGTGGGCTATATATAGGGTCACTGTATTCTGAAAACTCTAAACACTGAAGAGAACAAAACACACGGTTTCCCCTGCATACAGCCCAACGGTGGCTCATGAGTGCCCGCATATCAAATGCACCGTTGGACGTATGCAGGGAATCCGAATGCTTCGTATACCAAAATGCCGGTGGAGAAGATGATGAGGATTTCACCTCACAATTTCTGATGGACTCTGGTGAGGGAATTGAGTCCGAAGAAAGAAGAGCCGACGAGGTATATATATTAAGGCTATTTTGTTGATCACTAGATTCATTAATTGATTTGTATTGCACTTATTAACGCATTATTTTTCTTTTAGCCCTCCGGATCGAGCAAATCTGCTAAAAAGGGAGCTCCTCGAGGCAGCACGAAAAGGATGACGAGCGATGATCCAAAGTTACCGATCTGTGTAATTGGTGCTAACGGCGAGCCGCTGGAACCCAAAGAGAACCGCCGTAAATTTATAAATCAAGCTGGAGCTATTGTTAGGGACATGCTCCCGATCACCATACAAGAATGGCATAAGCCGGCGGCCGCAAACGACGATGACCCCTGCTATGTCCACAAGATTACAAAAGATTTGGTATATGACACACTCTTGTCACATTTTAATCTCCCGGAAGATGTCTCTGAAATCAAGAAGGAGAAACTCAAGCAGTGGACTCTCTCGAAGATGGCCGAACAATTCCGGAACTGGAAGAAAACAATATGGAAAAAATATGAAAAAGAAGATCCAGATTTCAGTGGAAATTCCGGAACTGGAACACTAGTGAAGATACAAGATTACTGGCCCGCGTTTAAGGCGTATAAGAAATCGTCTACGGCTGTGGCCCGATCGGTAAAAAATAAGGCAAATGCCAAGAAGAAGATATACCACCATAGGTTGGGGACAAGTGGCTACAGGTCTGCCATTCCTACGTGGTTAGCCGCTGAAGACAGACTGCTTGCTAAAGGGATCACTCCATAGACAATGCACTGGCCCGAGAGGTCCAAATTCTGGATGTTCGAGCATGGTGCAGTGTTGAACGAGGAAACATGGCTGATTGTTGCAACGGAAGATGGAAGAAAAAAGTAGAAACAAACCTCCCGAAGCTTATACTTGCAATAGATGAAGCTCGCCGGGGTGTGTACAAACCCGATAGAGAGGACGACGAGCTGACACGGGCCCTGGGTAATCCTGAACACGTTGGACGATTACGAGGCTGTCCCGGCGGTGTCACCGTGAAGACTGGGTTTCCGGAGTGCGCTGACAGTTATAGAAGTCGTGCAAGAAAGAAGAAGAAGGGTGAAGACCGGTTATCGGAATTGGAACTCAAGGTGCAGCAGCTCATGGAGTCACTTACTCAGCAAAGCCGTCTCAGCAGCAGCTAGAAGATCCTCAAGCCAATGCTGACCGATCTCAGCTTAGAAGCAGCGTGGGTTCCACGCAACTACAAGTCGATGCTCACTACGCCGTGGATGATGTCACGGAGAGGACATAATGTGAGCTACATACGCCAATGAGGAACATATCCATGAAGGTGGCAGTCGGCAATGCTTTACCAAATGAACCCGAAGCAAGCTACCATAATGGTGACATTCCAGCTGGCTATGCTCGTGTCGGGGTGGATGAAATTATGCCGGGATTTGAAACATTGTCTCTTGAGATTCCTGGAGGTGACGGTGAGGCGACATTGGGAGAAGTCAAGCATGGTTTTGCCCTGTGGAACAAGAAATACATCTTCTTGTCAAGGCCATCGACTCCTCCTTGTAGCAGTCCACCTCATCAGCAAAGCCCATCACTCCTAGACAGGGATGTCATGAGCGCGAGTCCATCTCGATCTCCGCCGCGTGAGGAATTGCCCGTTAAGTTTCTCCCGAGGAAGCGCAAGGTCGGTTCGCCGATTAGGAGGGGACCTAGAAAGCAGAAAACACCGCCGCCTCCTGAGAAGTTACCTTGTGATAAAACTGTCGAGGAAAACGCCGCCGTCGTGAAGGCCTATAATACAACATTCTTTGCACCGAAAGTGCCCGAGCCAAAATTTACCGCTGCAATATCTCCGGAGCGCCTGGCACTTACCATCGAAAACCTATATAACTCTCCACCAGCGCCGCCATCAGACTATGACCGTTCTATTGACAAGTCATATGACGATCTGATGGAGCTCCCACCGCCGAAAAAAGGTAAACAAGTTCCCCAGCTCGGAGAACAAGATGCACAATCGGTCCCCCCGCTCAAGGTGTTTGACGAACAAGAAATACATCGTATTGCCGCGGCCGCGCAATGTACTCCACAACAAATAGGTTCGTCAACCGATTACGCCGTCGCTGATCTAGCAAAACAATATGTTCCCAGGGAAAATTTGGTCGACGGCAGGTTATCAACAAAAATGCGTGCGTTGCATACCTGGTACAAGACAGCCGCAAAAGCGGGGAATATCAGTCTCATGGTGGGAGTTAAGGAAGAGCACTACTGCCAAGAATACGCTGTGTCCGTTGAGTTTAGCGAACTTTTTCAGTTATACAATATCCGGGCCCTCGACAAATCTATCCTCAGTTCCTATTGTCTGTAAGTGATTTATTTCTGTAATTTAAGTCTTTACCTCAGCTCGTTCATTGTCTGTAATTATCCTCACTATAATCTTTTGTGCGTTATATTTTGCAGAATGAAGATGCTCGAATTGAAAAGGCAAAAAAACAAGGACTTTGGGTTCATTGACCCGGATAAACTTCATCAAGTCACCATAGAAGATTCCTTATATAACAAGGACACACCGGGGGATTTGCTAAGGTATTTCAAGCAACACCGTGACAAAAAGACTATATTTTGGGTTTACAACTTCAAGTGAGTGTTACTGTCTCTTCTACACATTATATTTTGCTCACCCGATGTTAAGTTTAACTGATGAGTTATGCATGACTGTGTATATAAACGTGTGCAGGTTCCACTATATTCTTCTCGTCATTAAAATTCACGATGGAGAAATTCATGTCCTTGACTCATTAAGGAAAAGTCCAAAAGAATACAAGACATGTTTTACAATGCTCAAAAGTAATTTCATTTCTTATCGCCTCTTTCGTTCATTTCCTGATATCAAGTCATTAATAACTCCTTTGTTAATTTTATTTGTCGGGCAGCGTTTGGAAAGAGTTCATCAAGGAAGAACCCGGTCAATGGAAAGACAAGCTGATATGGCGTCTGAACAATGTAAGTAGTACTACCTAGGTCCACGCACCATTATCATACTTGATTATTATTTGATTGAATTCTATTCTTGTATAGTCTTGCGCGGAACAGCCGCAGGGAACTGATTTCTGTGGATACTTCGTTTCCGAGTACATACACGTTCTGACCTGCGAGAAATTCGAGGGCAAAAGAAGTAAAGAAGTACGTAAACATTATTCACAGCGTTATTGTTTTACCATCAGTTGTGCTGAGTTTCATTCATTTGATATATATATATATATACACACACAACTCATGTATTTATTTTGATCTTATTCTTTTAAAGTTGGAAAGAAAGCGCAGCAAGCTACCATTAGAGGCCCGCTTCAAAGCAACTGCGGAGGAATTGGCGGGATTTTACCTTGCAGAGGTCATACCTGATACAGGAGAGTACTACTATAATACAAATTAGTATGCCTCCATGTAATACTGATTTGCATGTAATTAAGTACCTGGAACCGGGAAACTTGATCTTCATGTACTACTTAATTTGTTTGTGTCATCAACGTGATCTTCATGTAATTTGTATGTGTTAAATATATATGCATCAACTTCATCTTCGTGTTTTTGGCGCATCGACGTGATCCATGTACGATGGAAACCATCCGAAACCCCTAAACCCCTCCTAAAACCCTAAACCTAGAAAATTAATCGAAATAGAAAAAAAACGTAAACACACTAGTCCCGGTTCGTGTTACGAACCGGGACTAAAGGTTCTGAGCCCGCGCGGTCTACGCCGTGGCCACGTGGATGGGCCTCTAGTCCCGGTTCGTAAGCAACCGGGACTAAAGAGGTGGGGGCTTTAGTCCCGCTTTGTTAGTCCCGGTTGCCTAACCGGGACTAGAGGGCCTCTGGAACCGGGACTGCTGTCCCGTTTTCCACTAGTGTTCATGCTCACCAAGAGGTGCAAAGACTGTCATAACAAGAAACGGTTGATTTTTTCTTCGTCGCTGTGGAATCCTGCCGATGCCTTGGAACTGGTTTGCCACCTTACTCTTTGACATCTTAGGCCATGTACAATGCAAGTTTACAAAAATAAACCAAATTTTTTCATAGGCACCAATGTTTATTTCTATAGGAGAGGTGCCTAGTTACGCATTTCTCTAGTCTAAATAAGCACTAGTGCTTACCCAAAAATCAGTTTATTTTTCAAAGCACCTTGCATTGTACATGCCCTTAGAAGACATTGTCCAACAAGGACTCCCTCCCAAAACCCTTCCTTTTCCTTTTTTCCTTTCCTATTTAAATACGGACTCTCCAAAAATCCATTAATTAAATAAAGAAAAAGGTGGGGAGGGTGGTGCGCCGCACCAGGTGGGCCTAGGACCCATGCGGTTGGCCGCACACATGGTGCGGCACAACCCTAGGGCTCCCAGCCCCCCTCCCCCAGGCACTTCCCCTTTCCAGCAAGTTTCTGAAACTCTTACCGAACCAAATATACTCTATACATAAAATCAGCGACTCTATCCACCGATGTCAGAAACACTTCCTGGCATCCCGGAACATCTCATGTTCGCCATATTTCTCTCACTAGACTTTCAGCCCTATACCGGCATTAAATGTCTCTCATGATAACTTCACCGGAACACCTCCGATTCTCACCGGAGTTGTTCCTGTGACATTCAAATGACTCCGACCACTTCTCATAACCAATATTACTACATCATAATTCTCTCAATAAATATTGACTACAGTTTAAGCATGTGACTCAGAAGGTTTGGTAACACATAGACATGACTGGAGTGCTTACCGGACAATAACCAACATTGGGATCTAGACGGCAGGACCGCCTCCCATGTGTTCACGAATAAATGATGGAACCTATTTTGTTTCTCATTACGCTAATTCCCTTACGTATACCAGTGGTATCATGAGATGAGACAATGTGCTCTAGTGTGATCAAACCATTCGATCATAACACATATAAACTCGTGCCGATATCATTCTCTTTTCTCATTCCGTATTCTCGATGTCCTGTGATAAATCACACCGTGTCTGGCCAGACGATTAGGGTGGCATCGATAATACTGAGAGATCCTACATGATGTATCTCTCCATCACCTGGAGGTGTAAGTACCATTCTTGAACGATTTCCGTTCCATTACAAATTCTAGACAATTCCCAAAAGCCACCTTTATGATTCCCAATTAAGGCCAGACGTTTGGTGACAATCAAAATATAAGTGTCGAATGTGCGGTCACTGGATATTCTCATGATATAGGAATACAACTAACGAAAACTCCATATAATCAATTTCTAACTTCATCTGTGATGATTTGTCTCTTAGCAAGATTGTACAATTGGGTCGGTTCGGTACTATTGTCATTCCGACAAATATACTCTCATAGTTGTGTGACTTATACAAAGTCCATGATCAGGAAACGGTGATCATCTAACAACAAGATGAGCTTAGAGACAAGACCAAGAATACTTTGTATTTGTATTGTTCATATCTCTACACGTGCATTGGAGGTTTTCATTTGAATACTCACTATTCAATTGCCAATGAGTTGTAGCATAAAGATATAAATATTAATACTCCCTCCGGTCCAATAAAAGGTTCGTGAGAATTCAACGTGGGTAGTACAGATGGTAGGTACAAGTTCCGAATCTTATTCTGGATCGGAGGAAGTAATAAACTTGGAGATACATAATAACTAAATATTATTGTCTCGGGCATATCTCCAACATCCTTTTCGGTGGGAGACGATGTGTTCGTTGGCTACGAGACGCCCATGGTGATTTTGTCAATCTCACATTTTTTTTGTGAGAAAACGACAAGACTGCCATGATTTTTATTTATTTTATACAAAGTGTACAAAAAAAAAGACTAGCTAAAAAAGCTAAAGCTGACTGATGCTACCAAAAACGAGCTATAGTAAACAACATATAAAGAGCATGTGTATTCTGAACTTAGGTCTTAAAACCTTACAATATCTTCTTTTTAGCTCATGATTTATGAGTCAGTATTTCAGAGGAGTTTAGAGAGGTAAGTTGTTTGTGTGTTTATTCATAAGTGTTGAGTGTACGTTTTTGAATGTTATCTGATTGGTAGAATGGTAGACGACTGATAAATGTAACCCGTTTGATAACTACTTGTACGATGGAGACGATGTGCTCATTGACTATGAGACGTCAATGGTGATTTTGTCAATCTCACGATTTGTCAGTCAGTCTTTTAGAGGCATTCATAGAGGTTAGTTGTACATGTTTTCGTTCGTAAGTGTTGAGTGTATGTTTGTGTTTGTATCTGATTGGTAGATTGGTAGACGTCTGATAAATGTAACCCATTTGATAACTACTTGTACCATGCATGCACTTTTAATCAGCTCAAAAGCAGCGTACTATGTATGCTCCGATCTCTTGATGCTAATTCCATTTTTCCCTAATTTCTCACGATTTTCCGTTGGACAATGACCAGACTTGACCCTCTTTTAATACGAGTAGACCAGAGGTTTTCCTGGGAAAAACTTGGGCCGGAGAGTGGCCTGCTGGAAGAAAAACTTTTACTCCCTCTGTATCAAAATGTAAAACTTTCTGGCCTTTTTGTGTTTATCCAAATCCGTTACTAAATGAGTGAAATCAACACACTAAAACATGTGTACATACGCACGAACTAAGACAAACACAACAGGGCTAAAAAGTTTTACATTTTAATACGGAGAAAACGGAGAAAGTAGATTGGAGCGAGGACTAGGGGTCACCAGTGATTGGTTAACCCGTGAGACAGCTCAAAGAAGAGTGGTTGCCGAGTGGGATGATAGTGATCCACACGAGTCCTTTTCCTGAGAGCTCTGGAAGTAGTTTGGAGCTGCTCACCATCAGTTCACTAATTTCTCTTCCCCAATATCAGTCGACTTTTTATTGCCGGGGCAACATCACTGACATTTCTCCCCGCTGCTCTGGTGAGAGAGACAGCACTGCGGCGAGGGAAATTTTTTTCATGTGTACTTGATAGGTGACAATGTATGCATGACAGATTTGACAACAGAGAACCTTTGAACTTGACAGTAGCGCGATGCAAAAAAAAAAAAAAAAGAACTTGACATTAGCGTCTTAGCAGTTTTGAGTGAGCCGTTGGTGCTATGTCCTCCAGTTTCTACTTTGGTGGAAGGGAATCTTCTTTTGGGCCAACCTCCAGGTTCGCGTAGCCCGCCTCACTAGTACCAGAGACTCGATCAGTGTTGGGCCGATGGGCCGACGCACCAATTAATCCACTCAAATCCACACAGAAAAGCCGTGTTATGCAGCAAACGCCGCCACGTGTCAGCTAACCCGAATGCCCGATCATAAACACGACGCTGTGGCTGTGTCGCTGTCCGCCGGCGCAAACCAAACCGTGGCCTCGCCACCAGTTCGTCCTCCCCACTCGAAACGGAACCCGCACCGGCCTGAGTGGGAAAAGAGAGACGAAAGGAGGAATCTTGTAGGAGTACCAAGTACAGTTTGTTCGATCGGCGCGGCGAAAAACCCTAGCCGGCCGGTCCCTTCCCATGCCCTCGCCGTCGCCGCCATGAGCCTCTCCACCCTCTCCCGCGCCCTCGCCCGCTCCTCCCGGTCGTCGCGCCAGGTGAGTCTCTACGGCCCCGCATCCTCGTCTCCGTATCTCCGCTTCGGCGGCTTTTAAGGTGCATCGCGTCACTGAATGCCAATGTTCGGCCCCTCTAGGGTTATCTGCTCGGGGGCCATGGCGTGCTCCGCGCGCCGCCGCTGCCCGGCGTCGAGAGCGGCGGGTTGGGGTTCGTGCGTCGCTACTTGACGTCCGCGCTCGTGAGCCGGGCCGCGGCGGCCAATGGGGCGGGGAAGGCCGCGGACTGGAGGCGCCTTCTGACAAACTCGCAGTTCCGGCGGCTACTCAGTGACCAGTCGAAAAATAGTAAGCTTTCTCTGCGGGTTTTTGGTAAGTCATTTAATAATCCGCTTATTGGCTCTGTTGATGACGTGGCCCTTAATGCCTTAGATTGCCCCAAGGAGAAGAAGGAGGTGCCGAAAGGGGATGGGAGCAACAAGTCTGAATCCAAGCGTAAGTTCTGATTTTGCATTTGAGTTGCTCAGTAGTTTATAGTAGTTGGGAAACTCATGTACTTGTCTGCGAACTTGTTTCATTTCACAAACATCCCCAACAGTATTGAAGTTGGCTATGATTTGCAACCATAATTTGGTACTAGAATTAGAATATATATACATCTTATGAAGTAATGCTGCATTTCTTCTATCTCTTGTACATATCCTTGTTAGTTCTTACCGCCTTTTGCTTCTAATGAAATGGCAATGCTTTTGTCTTGCATTAAAATAAAGTGGAGGAATTTTACTAACGAATCCAATGCAGTTATTTTTTCATAGTTAATATGTATACTTTCACATATACTAGTGGTCGAAGTTTTAAAAGGTTGTCTCCCTGGATCCCATGACCGGACAGTTTTTGAAGATGGGATATATACAGCTTTAGCTGATCTTTTACTGTTAGTATCACATCTTCTGGCAGTTTGCCTCCAAAGGAGAGTGTACTGGCATGAACATGAACAAATGTGCCTGCAATTTTGCAACTTTCATACGGTTGAGTGTGTTTGGTCCTTTTATCTTGGCATGCTTGGACATGCACTAATATGCTCACTTCCTCTGTGCACTATGCAGAAGAATTCAATTCAGGTTCTCAGTCCAATGTCCAGGAGAAAGTTGTGAAGCTATTCAAGGAGGTGCTTGGTCCTATACTCCTTATGGGCATATTGCTATCAACCATGTCCTTCAGTTCATCGGAGCATGAGGTGCTGTGCTTACAATAACAATAGTCATCACTGTTTTTCTTACTCGTGTTCTTCTGCATAGGAGATCTGTCTCTTGGACATCTTCAAAGAGTTATTCCACTTAAGCGTGTTGTTTAAATTATTTGCTTATGGAAATTGCTTCAGCATCCAGTTTGAGTGGTGCCAGTTAGTTGTATAAATGATTACACTTCCATGAAAATAATATTTGGTGGTGTGATCTAGCTAAGTGGCAGAGAAAAAAAAAAGTGCTTCTCCTTTAGATGTTCTTTGTTTATGGTGTATATAACGATAGACGTTTATTAATTATCATTACTAATGTTGCTGATAAGAAATAATTTCATAGTTACACTCAAAGATTTGATTTGTTGCTACAAATACATTCCAGTAGTTCACAACTGATGGCATATCTTACTATCCTAGTTAGTACATTTATCTAGGCCATTGCTACCACGTGCTTTATATTATTGTTTATAATCTCTATGGTATATCCTATTGTACCTCCTGCTAATACTTGATATGATAGACCGGTGTCAGTCAACAGTTTAATATCTCTTCATTTTTCGATATACAGGATGTAATTTCTTTTACCTGTCCGTTTTACTAACTCGGAAGGTTCATGTGCTCTAACTGTTGCAGATAAGCTTCCAAGAATTTAAGAACAAGTTACTGGAACCTGGGTTAGTTGACCGCATTGTTGTTCTAAACAAGTCGGTTGCAAAAGTGTATGTCCGGAGTTCATCCTTAACCATAAAAAATGAGGACGGCGATACAAGTATTACGACCAGTCATCTTCCTGGGAAAGAGACTCCTAGCAGTTGCAAGTATTACTTTAACATTGGAAGTGTTGATTCTTTAGAAGAGAAGTTGGAAGAGGCCCAGCAAGTATTGGGAATAGATCGACATGACTATGTTCCAGTCACTTATGCTGATAAAGTAAGTTGGTTCAAGGAAATCCTGAAGTTTGCCCCGGCAGTTCTGTTTGTTGGATTGCTATATGTGGTGGCGAAGAGGACGCGGATTAGTATCGGTGGTGGTCCTGGGAGTAGTATTTTCAATATTGGAAAAGTTCAAGTGACAAAGATGGATAAAAATTCCAAAAACAAGGTTTATTTTTTCTTCAATTTCATTCTATCGCTATTTCAAAAGCAATGCTTAAAATGCTTATGTTATCAGATTATTTCTTAGTAGCTTCCATTTGGTTAAGGAGCTTTGGCTTGGTTCATCATTGCCAAAGAACAGCAAAGCTGAACACAATAAGATAAGATTCACCTCAAGAATTCATTATTTTGTCATATGCTGCAGGTTTTCTTTAAGGATGTAGCTGGCTGTGATGAAGCCAAACAAGAAATTATGGAATTTGTTCATTTCCTTATAAATCCCAAGAAATATGAAGAACTGGGAGCTAAAATACCGAAGGGTGCTCTTCTTTGTGGCCCTCCTGGCACAGGAAAGACTCTCCTTGCCAAAGCTACTGCTGGAGAGTCTGGCGTACCCTTCTTGTCTATTTCTGGTTCAGACTTCGTGGAAATGTTTGTTGGTGTTGGTCCATCGAGGGTGAGAAACTTATTTCAAGAAGCTCGGAAATGTGCACCTAGTATTGTATTTATTGATGAAATTGATGCAATTGGTCGTGCACGAGGCAATGGAGGGTTTTCCGGTGGACATAGTGAGAGTGAAAGTACATTGAATCAGTTGCTTGTAGAGATGGATGGGTTTGGAACAACAGCCGGAGTAGTTATACTTGCTGGCACAAATAGACCTGACATCCTGGATAAGGCTTTGCTAAGACCAGGAAGATTTGATCGTCAGATAAGTATTGATAAGCCGGACATAAATGGCCGTGAACAAATATTTCACATCTACCTTGCAAAGCTTAAACTGGATAATCAGCCATCATTTTATTCACAAAGATTAGCTGCTTTGACACCTGGATTTGCTGGAGCAGATATTGCGAATGTTTGTAACGAGGCTGCTTTGATTACTGCAAGAGGTAATGAGAAACTGATTACAATGCATCATTTTGAATCTGCAATTGATAGGGTAATTGGGGGCTTGGAGAAGAAAAATAAGGTAAACATTCCATTTAGCCCCTGTCCAAGTTAAGTTAATCTCGTTGTGTATCCAGTGCCAATAATATAAATTGAGCACACCTAGTTTAAAGCATACCTTTCTTGATCTATTGTGGTCGATTGAACTATAGGCAAATGGACATATGATACTGACATTCATATTTCTTGACTATGTTGATATGTCTGCAGATCATTAGCAAACTGGAGCGTCGAACTGTTGCTTACCATGAATCTGGTCATGCTGTCGCTGGATGGTTTTTGGAGCATGCAGAGCCACTCCTTAAAGTTACAATTGTACCTCGTGGAACAGCTGCTTTAGGATTTGCTCAGTACTTACCAAATGAGAATCTTTTGATGACAAAAGAACAGCTTTTTGACATGACATGCATGACCCTAGGTGGCCGAGCCGCTGAGGAGGTACACAACATCTCGTAGATCCTTTGCTTGTACTCCCTCCGTGTCAAAATACAAGGCGCGCTATTTTTAAGGTGGTCTTTGACACTCAACTTTGACCACCAATATATATCAAAATATATTGAATGGGAATGTATATATGATACCGTTGGATTCGTCTTGCAAAATTCTTTAATTTCATATATCTTTATAATAATTTTGGGTACATATTATAAGTACAAATCATGGTCAAAGTTACACGGCGTTGACCAGCGAAATTAAAGGGCGACTTATATTTTGAGACGGAGGGAGTATAACATATTTTTTCTTGAGAGCATCCTAACAAGTGGCATGGTTGTTCTTTCCTCCTCAGGTTTTGATAGGGAAGATCTCGACTGGTGCTCAGAATGATCTTGAGAAAGTTACTAAAATGACGTACGCGCAGGTTGCAGTATATGGCTTCAGTGAAAAGGTTGGGCTTCTTTCTTTCCCTCAAAGGAATGATGGTTTTGTAAGGCCATATAGCGGAGAGACAGCATCCATCATTGACACCGAGGTGAGGGAATGGGTTGCCAAGGCCTACAAAAACACAGTTGAGCTGATAAGGAAGCACAAGGACCAAGTTGCCCAAATTGCGGAGCTGTTGCTCGAGAAGGAGGTCCTCCATCAGGATGATATAGTCCGGGTTCTAGGGGAACGCCCATTTAAGACAGTGGAGCCAACAAATTATGATCGCTTCAAACAAGGTTTCATGGATTCAGATGACAGTAAGAGTGCTGAAGTCGGCCCATCATCACCCGTTGGCGATGCCGTTCCAACATAACTTGGACAAGACCATAGCTGCGTTGCATGTACAGATGTAGCTCTTTCCTTGGCATGACAAACTGCACAAATGAATGCTTTGGCCCAGTCGTAGCACTTAATTTTATGCTAATTGAAACATCGTCCACTCTCCCTAGGTGATCCTGTTGTCGTTATCATTTTGCTACCTGTCCCTGCAATTGCCAGCAGGAAATGCTGATATTTCCTTGAATTTTGTTACTCGGCTGGAGCCATGAAAATCTGGTGTTTTGGTGGGCACTGTAAGCCAGCCAGAGTGCTTTCCCCTGTTTGTTGTCCAATGTAGTTTAGCATGTTGCATGACAATGGCATTTTGTTCGAGAAATGAACTAAGTATGTTAACCAATGTTTCTTTATTGAACTGCAATGCAATGATACACCTGTCTGCATGAAAATGTATGATCCTTGCATATACCCGTCCCTTTCCAAGAATGGTTAACCTGCATTTAGCGTTTGTATGTATGATGTACTCAATATAAAGTAGTATATATGTCGAACGTCGACAAAAGTACGTCGCTTAAGTTGGAAGTAGGCCTTACAGCCAGCCATGAGTTGTAACCATTCAAAGTAAAGGGAAAGGGAAAGGGAAAGGGAGATGGAGATGAGGTTGGGTCAGCCATCCTTCTCTTCCTTGGAAGACTCTTGCGGGAAAAGAAGGCAGTGAACAGTTGGAGCACCAAGGCTCTGGCCAAACAATAAGACGATCAACACTCACACCTGCCCACCTTCCAAACGACGAATCCCTCGGCCGTTTTTACACCACGTTAATTAATCGGACCACGCAAGTCTATTGGTGGATGGATGGTGGCCGATCGATCGACGCCAACGTGTGGCCAATCAGCAACAGCCTAGTTCCATCTATCAGGTCGTTGTCTTCTCCAGTTCTAGTCCCTTGGCATGTAAGGAGGATACAGTAGGTGGGTGTCCAAAGAAAAGTTGTGATCTTCAGCTGGTCCACCTGGTCTCCCTTATGACCTTTTGTTCCAAAAGCCAGGGTTCAACTACTTCCGATTTAACGCATTTTCTGACAGGTTGGTGCAAGCAATCCAACAGGATTGGAAGCCATCGTAGTTGGTTACTCAAGAATTCATATTATACATGGTTGGCTCGACATGTCTTACGAAGAATAATGAAAAGGCAGTAACAATAAAGCATTGCATCGTCACCACCTGTTGAAGGAAACGTTAACCATCATCAGCAGCCGAAAGTGAAATGTGGTGCTTCTTAAGTAACCCAGATGGTGTGGTTTCAATTTAGTTTCAACGTTGCACACGTGGACACAAGTACTTCCGAAGATACAGTTACGGCACAATTTTTCTTCCTCCCGGCAAGCGGTGGTGACATGAGATGGTGTACGTGGACTCCTTGCCTTGTGTTTCAATTTTTTGTGTGTGTTTTTTTTTTCACTCTACTTGAACAAAATATCAGGTGCTAAGTAGTAATTAAGTACCACCAACACCTACAAATCACCTGAAGTTTGTGCAATCCGTGCAACAAATCCATAGGTTTCGCATTGAGATTGAGTAAATCGTACTTCATATTGTTCAACATAACGTAAAATGGCTAAGCACGGCTTTTGTCTTTCTGAAGCAAAGATGACTAAATTAATTTGTGCGCTATTCGCGATAATTGAGTGCGGCCCTTCGCACCAGGTGGATTTGGTTCCAGAGAACTTGCACTGATAAGCCATGGCAGGGGCTGGAACTGTCGCTATCCGCAGATGCCAGAGGTCTGTTTAACGCGGCGGTACGCATCGAGCTGGGCAGAGGCGACAAGGTCCTCTTCTGGAAGGATCCTTGGATCCACGGACGCACGGCGGCGTCTATTGCACCAGCGGTTCTTGAGCTGGTCAGGCCTGGGATTGCACACTCACGCACGGTGCAGGAAGGAAGGCCTCAGAACGCTTGGGTGCTAGACATTGCAGGGGAGATCACGGTCGACGGAGTGGTGCAATTCTTCGCCCTCTGGAACCTCATACAGTCCACCCAACTTCACGAGGACATGGCCGACGAGTTTGTGTGGAAATTTACCGCCAACGGGCAGTTCTCGACCAGATCGGCGTATCAAAGCTTGTTCGCTGGATCCACCGCGCTCCCGGCGGCGACAAACGTGTGGAACTCCTTCGCCCCCCTCAAGTTCAAGTTCTTTGGGTGGCTAGCGCTACGGCGCCGATGTTGGACGGCGGACAGGCTGACAGCTCGAGGACTACCGAACCAAGGTTCCTGCCCCCTTTGCGAGCTGAGGGATGAGACGCTTGATCACCTGCTGATGCAGTGCCCTTTCTCTCGTGGGGTTTGGTTCAATGTCCTCCGGCCGCATGGACTGCAGCGGCTGCTGCCGAGCACTACGGCGACGATCACGGATTGGTGGCCAGCGGCCGCGTCGTTCGTGCCCGCGAAGGTGCAGAAGGAGCTGAATTCGTTGCTGCTGCTAGTTATGCGGAGCCTCTGGACTGAGCGCAACGCGCGCGTCTTCGACGGGGTATTCTGCACAGCCAACGTTCTTCAGACTCGAATCTTGGATGAATGGCGTAGCTGGTTGAGTTGTAGACGTGGGCCGACTAAAGGAATAGGCTAATTCTTCAGCTGAGAGGTGGGATCTGCCCCAAAGTGGGTATGATCGTGAGCTGTGGTTGTGGTGTTTGTGCCGGGCACTCTGTCCTGTAACTAACGTGTAGCTCTCCTGTACTCTTCTTCTTAAGCTTAATATAACGAGCGCAGATCTCCTGCGGTTCTCGAAAAAAAAGTAACTAAATAGTACATAATTACTTACAGCCCATTCGATTTGTGGTACAATTAGTTTCAACGTTGCACGTAGGCACGTTGACACAAGTACTTCTGAAGATACAGTTATGGCACAATTCTTCTTCCTCCCGGCAAGCGGTGGTGATCACATGAGATGGTATATATGGTGCCTTTTGTTTCAAATTTTGTGTGGTTTTCTGCACGCTTTTTGAACAAAAAAAATCAGGGGCTAAGTACCACCAACACCTCCAAATCACCTGGAGCTTCTGCAATCCGTGCGGCAATTCCATAGGTTTCGCATTGAGATTGTATAAATCACACTTCATACTGTTCAATATATAGCGTAAAATAGCTAAGCACGGCTTTTCTCCTTCTGAAGGATGGCTAAATTAATTTGGGCGCTATTCGGCATAAGGAATCATCGAACAATAAGTCAATACAAAATCACTTACGGGCCATTCGATCTGTGGTAGTAGTACTGTATATTATATTTTCATAGCGTGTTAATATATTAAGCCATGGAATGATGGAAAGGGCCAAGGGTGGTCAAGATCGACTTGGTTCGATCGCGCGAAATGACATCTAAACCGAAGAGTGGTTGACTTTATCCGCACTCCGAAGCTACAGCCATATACGCATGGCCCCAGCCCACAGTGTTCGCCTTACGGCGGCTAGACCTCCTGCTCAGCGACTAAGAACCAACCAGCACCAACTAAAGCCAGTTCACTGAACTCGGGTCGGGTGGTGAACTACGTCTTGACAAAAATGCCTTGTGTCCTGCATGCAGCATGCTCCTCTTTTTCAGTTATATATATCGTCATACCTAGGATCTCAAACACATAAACATTAGCCACCATCGAAGACCTCTGGCATAGAAAATGGCGGCTACCTTCTACTTTCTCCTCGCCGCCGCCGCGCTAGTGGCCTTGTCCGCCGAGGCCGCCACGGTGGAGTATCAATTCGATGTAAGTTAACTAGATCGTTTGTGATCGATTGATTCGATCTCAAGACATTGCAGTTGGCGTTGCAACTGATAATGTATGATCAATGCAGGTGGCGACCATGAATGTGACGCGGCTGTGCAGCAGCAAGAGCATCGTGACGGTGAACGGGCAGTTCCCGGGCCCGACGGTGTTCGCCAGGGAAGGAGACCTCGTCGTCGTCCGCGTCGTCAACAACGCCCAGTACAACATGAGCATCCACTGGCACGGCATCCGGCAGCTGCGCAGCGGGTGGGCGGACGGCCCGGCGTACATCACGCAGTGCCCCATCCAGCCGGGGCAGAGCTACGTCTACAAGTTCACCATCTCCGGCCAGCGCGGCACGCTGTGGTGGCACGCCCACATCTCGTGGCTCCGCGCCACCGTCTACGGCCCCATCGTCATCCTCCCCAAGCTCGGCGTCCCCTACCCCTTCCCGGCGCCCTACAAGGAGCTTCCCGTCATCTTCGGTAAGTACATGCATGGTGATGAAGTGTGTGTCTGTGCATGGACGATCTCTTAAGTTTATTGTGTTTTACGTACGAACTTGATCGTCAGGTGAATGGTGGAAGGCGGACACGGAGGCGGTGATCAGCCAGGCATTGCAGACCGGAGGAGGCCCGAACGTCTCTGATGCCTTCACCATCAACGGCCTCCCAGGGCCGCTCTACAACTGCTCTGCCAAAGGTTAATTAATTGTGTACTCCACTTGCATCCATGCATGTCTGACTGACTGACACTGTGGACATATGTGCTTAACTTGCATACGATACGTGTGTCATGTTGCAGACACGTTCAAGCTGAAGGTGAAGCCGGGGAAGACGTACATGCTCCGCATCATCAACGCTGCACTCAACGACGAGCTCTTCTTCTCCATCGCCGGGCACACGCTCACCATCGTCGACGTCGACGCCCTCTACATCAAGCCCATCACCGTCGACACGCTCCTCATCACCCCGGGCCAGACCACCAACGTGCTCCTCACCGCCAAGCCGTCCTACCCCGGAGCCACCTACTACATGATGGCGGCGCCCTACTCCACCGCGGCGTCCGGAACCTTCGACAACACCACCGTCGCCGGCATCCTCGAGTACGAGGACCCCAGCTCCGGCTCCCCCGCGGCCTTCAACAAGAACCTCCCCCTGTTCAGGCCAACCCTGCCCAAGATCAACGACACGAGCTTCGTCTCCAACTACACCGCCAAGCTCCGGAGCCTCGCGAGCGAGGAGTACCCGGCGCAGGTGCCGCAGGAGGTGGACCGGCGGTTTTTCTTCACGGTGGGGCTGGGCACCCACCCTTGTGCCGTCAACGGGACGTGCCAGGGGCCCAACAACAACAGCCGGTTCGCGGCGGCCGTGAACAACGTCTCCTTCGTACTCCCCAAGACGGCTCTGCTGCAGTCGCACTTCACGGGCATGTCCAACGGGGTGTACTCGCCCAACTTCCCCGTCGTTCCGGCGTCGCCGTTCAACTACACGGGCACGCCGCCCAACAACACGAACGTCTCCAACGGGACAAGGCTGGTCGTGCTGTCGTACGGCGCCACCGTGGAGCTGGTGATGCAGGGCACCAGCATCCTCACCGCCGAGAGCCACCCGTTCCACCTCCACGGCTTCAACTTCTTCGTCGTCGGCCAGGGGTTCGGCAACTTCGACCCCGTCAACGACCCTGCCAAGTACAACCTCGTCGACCCCGTCGAGCGGAACACCGTCGGCGTGCCGGCCGCCGGGTGGGTGGCCATTCGCTTCCGTGCTGACAATCCAGGTACGAATCTATCTATCATAGTAGGAACGAACATCCTAATTTAACTAAAGAACCTGGCCGGCGGGATTCTGAATAAGAAAACCGATCTGTTTCTGATGTGCATGCCTGATGTGTGCAGGGGTGTGGTTCATGCATTGCCACTTGGAGGTTCACGTCAGCTGGGGCTTGAAAATGGCGTGGCTGGTGCAGGATGGGAGCCTCCCCAACCAGAAGCTCCTCCCTCCGCCGTCCGATCTTCCCAAATGCTAGGAAGATTCGCCCGCTTTTGCTTCTCTGTCGCGCGTGCGCGCGGTTGGTGCTACACAATGCTTTCCTACCAGTGTGCCATTTTTTTCATGTTTAGTCGCCATCTGATTAACTGTTGTGAGAGTCACGAGCAGGTTTCTTGAGCAAAGCAAGATAAGTGTAGGACTTTGATTTTGGACTGCTTGTTAGTTGCATTCTTTTGGAACATGTACGGGAGCTGGGTCATATGCCCAAGTGCCCGAAGAATAATTTGTACGAACATTTGATTTATGGCAAAGAATTTGTTCTTATCTCATTTGAAGATTCCCATCATATGATACATCAAGTGCAGTAGTTTTTTTAAGGGAAAAAATAGTTGTGTTCAAGAACTACTGCGCAAGGCGGGTGGACCTTCAACCTTACATCGACAAAGTGGCATCAAGGTTAAATCCGGCTAAGGTCAGATTCCTCAATAGGGCCGGATGTGATACTCTCGTCAAGTCGGTACTCACTGCCCCGCCAATCTTCCTCCTCACGGCTATTAAGGCCGACAAGGCCACCCTAAAGGCTTTTGACAAGCTGCGTCGAGGCATGCTTTGGGGTGCGACCGACTCTGTAAGCGGAGGGAAATGCAAGGTCGCCTGGTCTAAGGTGTGTCGACCCAAAAAATTAGGTGGGCTGGGGATTCTCGAACTCGTCAAATTTGCTCGTGCCCTGCGACTGTGCTGGCTTTGGTATGAATGGAAAGCACCGGACAAACCATGGGTTGGGCTTGAAACCCCAAACGACTTAAGGACCTGTTCAATGCTGCAACCAAGGTCACCATTGGGATGGACTGACAGCGAGCTTCTGGTCCTCCTCCTGGCTCAACGGATCCACGCCAAAGTCTATCGCCCCCAAAATCTTTCAGGCCTCGAAGAAAAAGAGGCGATGCGTTAGGGATGCCATGACCAACCATACTTGGGTTGCGGATATTGCAGTCAATGAGTTTACCCTGGAGCACATGTCACAGTTTGTGTCTCTTTGGGAACTTGTGGTGCAGAATAGGCTTTGGACGTCTGACCGCCTAGCCATTAGGGGATGGCCGCACACGCCTCTTTACCAGCTTTGCAAATGCCAGGGGGAAACAGCGAGACACATCCTCTTTGACTGTAGATACTCGAGACGCATCTGGCAAGCGGCCGCCTCCTGGCTTTCTTGTCCATCTTTGGTGCATGACATAGGCACGGGACGCTCAACTGTCATCGACTTCTGGCAGGCGGCCATCAAATCTCCCACGGCGCACCCCAAGGGCCTAAAATCAGCAGTCATGCTGATCACCTGGGAGATATGGAAGGAACGAAACGCTCGCGTTTTCAACAACACCTTCCTAATGCCGTTGGCACTCGTCCAAAAGATCAAAGATGTGGGCAAGAACTGAATCCTTGCCGGCGATAAGCACTTAGCTGAGATTGTTGCTTGAGAAGTTTTCACCATGTGATACCTTGTTTTTTATTTTGCCTCGGCCTGTCACGTTTGTTTCTCCTATATCAATTTAAAAGGCAAAGTTTTTGCCTCGTTTCAAAGAACTTTGAAACTACTGCGCAAATTCTGTGGTCACTGACTCACTAGATGATTTTAGATGGCCATTAGGCAGCAAAATATTACCACCAGAAGTTCCTCCGGAACGCAAATTCACAAGTAGTGTACTATTACCTTGACGGTACTTTGAGAGGACGTGAAAATTCAGGAATCTGAGGGACGGCATGGAAGGTTCAGAGGCAACGGCCGTGGACCAGTGAGCACCATAGGAATGGATAGCTCTCTTTGGGACACGCAGCCACCTAAACACTCTCTTTCACTATCTTCCCCATCATCTGTACCGCTCAAAACCACACCTCCCCCCTGCATTTCCCCCTCAGTCCTCTCCTTCCTTCTAGACACCAATCCTTCTTCCTCACCCAACTAACCAACTACCTGAGCAACCGAATTGCAGCATGCCCGCAGTGATGAAAGCTCTTGCTGCTACCTCACCAGTCTCGGCGCCGCCACAGCCCCGTCGAAGCCTAGCAGGTTTTGTTTGTTCATTCTCACTGAAGCTGCATTTCCATTTCTTCCCGGCAATGGTTTGAGAGAGTTCAGAATTGACTATGGTGCCTTTATATGCCGTTCTGTCGCACCATATATGTTTGTTAATTGTTATGGATGTCATTTCAGTTAGGAGTAAGCATGAGAGGGGCATGATAAGTTCGTTTATTTTTTATGTATTTTTAACTGCAGTAGCGATAGACCATATCTCACTCGGTCGGGTCGTTCTCTGTCCGCCTATCTATTGTTTGGCCTGGTTCAGACCTCAGAAAGTTCAGGCGAACACTGCATATCTGAAATCAATCCGTATACTGAATATTTCCTTCTCAAGCAAGGTGATTATCTTCCACATATTCAGTGAAGAGTATAGCGTGCGCTATCTTTTCGATGCCATGTTTGTGATATCCTAGTCTATGTTTTTGCGTCCCAAATCAACATTTCAAAATGCAATGTCTGCTCATGAGCCATGATGGAGTCATGACCTTAGGCCATTCTGAATTTCACATTCAGTACCTGACGGCACCATGCATTTACAGGTTCATTAGGTGCGTCATGCCAAAGCCTGCACTCCTCCTTCAGCGGCATCTCCCTGCGTTGCCGCCCGCAGAAACCTGTTCACTCTAGACCATGCAGCTCCCGTTCACCGGTGGCGATGTTGGCGGTGAAGCCGGCGATCCAGTTCATCCAGGGCACGGACGAGCAGACGATCCCGGATGTGCGGCTGACCAAGTCCCGCGACGGCACGAACGGGACGGCCGTCTTCGAGTTCGACCAACCGTCGGTGTTCGACTCGTCGGCGGAGCTCGGGGACATCACGGGGTTCTACATGATCGATGAGGAAGGCGTGCTGCAGACAGTGGACGTGAGCGCCAAGTTCGTTAACGGGAAGCCGGCGAGGGTGGAGGCCAAGTACGTGATGCGCACGGCCAAGGACTGGGACAGGTTCATGAGGTTCATGGAGAGGTACTCGCAGGCCAACGGCCTCCAATTCGTCAAAAATTAAGCGTGCACCGCTCTCCTTCTCGTCAGTCCTTGTGTGTCCTTGTGTCACCGTGTTCTGTTCAGTGTAACTGCTGCGTCTTAGTCATGATCGAGCTGGTAATTATGGTTTAACCTTGATACTCAGTTTTCATGTGTAACTTAGAAATTTTGTAAACACCAATCCATGTTACGAATGAGCCAAAATAAATCAAGGAAGACGAACTGATAGCTCTGAGCTAGTACATCTGGTTACGAGTAAGGAGAGAGATGGCTCGGCTCTATGCCACTTGGTGCATGATCATCAAATTCTGCTTTCTTCGGCTCAAGTGGAAACGATTTTAAAAATTCCTAGACTTTGTAATAGTGCTAGTCATGAGTTAGCTAGATTTGGGATGTTAAATAAAAGAAGTCAAGTTTGGGTAGGTTCGGTTCCTGATGCTCTACGGAACTGCATCGTTAAAGATTGTAACAATTCTATGATTATTTAATACAATCCTTTCCCCCGCAAAAAAAAAAAAAATACAAGGAAGACGAAAACGAAACTAGATCTCGCAAAAAAGAGAGAAGAATCCAGGGCGAACATTACCACAGGGGCATTCCAAGGCAACTAGTTACTACGAAGATATCAGCGCTTTAAGTGATACTTGTCAAAATTCAAAATGTTTTAACTTTTATTGCATGAACTAGATTTATGATGCAACCTCACTGTCGGTTTTATTTCGACGAGGGATTTAAAACTAGATCCTATGTTTGTATGTCTGGACTATCTTTTCACCTTCAAAGTCGCCACCCAGTATATTTAAAAGTTGTCACTCCATTAGTGCCAAAATTATCGTTTGATAATCGGTTACGGAATACGTTGGTGATAGAAGCTACCGAGGATCCTTGATCGCCGATGATGTGAGATCTGCTATCTTAAGACAGTACCATCCGGAAACGCTTAATTGTCAGGCCCTCATAGCAGAAGGCGTTTTGGCGTGCAGTATAGGAGAGGCATGTCATAATGAAATGTGTGGCATCATCTCTAGCCATGGATTCACCCTCTAAATTACCTTGCTTTGTAAACGTTGCATGTATAGATATCCAATGCCTAAAACCTTTTATACTCTGTCATGTTGTTTAGTGTTTGTGTCGTTTATTTAATATTTTTGTTATTTGTTTCACTTGTCGCTAGTTCAATTTACCTTATCATTATTTATCAATGACTCGTAGAAGGCAAAAAAGAAAAGAACCATTTCCAAGGATCCGCTCGGGTGCAAACTCGATTAAAATCGGTTAATTGCCACTTAAAATCTAATCACGCAACCCATATGATTTTGTTAGCTTGCTTAATTGATTGATTGAGACATTGTTTTGCACTCGATCTGTTGCATCGTTTTGACCGCTCGCCATTGTTGTGCATGCACTCGTTCGAATTGGTTGACATTTGTACGTATAGAATACGCTAGATCGATGCGTTTCTCAAATATGTCACCATTAATTGGTTTGAACTCAATTTGTACACTAATACGTCCAAAACATATATATAATTTATGATAGTTTAATGCTACTTTATATCATTGTTACATACATTTATCGTGATTTAATATCATTTTGAGGCATTTTTGGGAACTAACCTATATTAAAAAGATGCACAGTGTCAGTTCCTATTTTATGTTGTTTTTTATTTTAGAAAAGTTGTTAAAGAAATATTCTCGTAATTGGACCAAAAATTTTACGAAGTTTTTTTTGTCGGAGGAAATACACAGGAGACAAAAGGGCGACGCGAGGGGAGCCACGAGGGCGCCACGCAGGTGCTGGCCACGGGCCCCACTCACCTTGGCACCTCGGGCACCGCCTTCGTCTATTAAATCCCCCTTAACCTAATTATCGGGATAGAGATTATTTTCACGAAACACATACATAGCCGCCGTCGTCGCGGAAACCCTCGTTTGGCAGTCCTAGTGACTTGTTCCGGCTCCCTGCCGGAGGGGGATATCATCATCGGAGGCCTCTACACCACCATTGACGCCTCCACGATGATGCGAGAGTAGTCATCATTGGACGAGCGGTCCATATCAGTAGTTAGATGATAGCTTCTCACTACCAGGAAACAGCTAATCACCGGCGTGGCGTTTTTGGCATACTGTGTTGTCGTGAGCGGCCTAACATGGTCGAGATCAATCCGATGTAATTGTTGTTGTTGTGTTTGCTGGGATATGATGAATTGTGATGTTATGATCAGATTTTCCGTGTTATCTTATATATTAGATTGCTTTATTTACGTTCCAACATGCATGCTCTCCTATTTATATGATTGCTTTGGCCGAGTAGTCATTTAAATCTCCAAGAGGGGTATATGATCGAAAGTGGGTTCATGCCTCGTTTTATCAGTGGGCTCGATTGAGATGAAACATCTAAGGTGATGATGTGTTGTTCCTACTAAGAGTAAAACAACGATGTTTATGTCTTCTTTTGATAATAAATGTTTCTTACATTATGTTATGAAGTTAATGCAATTCTCCGTTATTTTGGTAACTTAATTCCTAGAGTGGCAAGCATAGAAACACACTCGAAGTGGAGTATGTAGGTATAAATGCGGTGCCGGTGCACGGTCAATACACCTTGACGTGATGTCTATATAAATATTTTCCTTGCACAATTTTATTATAATTTGCATGATTATAATTATGTCAATCGCCTAACTATAATTTGTACACCCAACAATGATTTCTGTGAAAGGAGAGTTACCACTAGTGACACCATGGCCCACGGTCCATCTTTTTACATTGTTTACAACCCGGTTACACACTTTTCACCATTGTTTTCTTGTTGGTCTGTTTATACATTATGTCTTTTTACTATTATCTTCCACACTATACGTTTAACTATTTGCTTTTAGCGAGGCTGGAAGATTGACAACCTTCATGGAACGTTGGGGACAAAGAGATTCTGTTTCTTACTTGTAGGTCCACTTCAACTTTGCTTAACTTCTCAACTCCTATTGGCCTGATAAACCTTGGTTCTTAATCGAGAAACATTTGTTGCTGCACTACATCATACCTTCCACTTGGGGTTCCTAACAGTTATCATACACCAACATGTTCGTCGAAACAACTTAATACTTCTGACCATGTGTCTATATGCTAAACATATGAACATAAATTTGATAGTGTGTTCCCAAAATACTAACATGCACATCTCGATCAGTAGTATTGTAGATTTCACAGGGTTTTTAGAGCTCGTTGCGGGAAGCAGGATGTGTTGTGTGGTGCCACCAATGTCACAGAGCTCTTAAGTAGACTCATTTATGTTTGAACTGCTTGATGGCCTTATGTGTCTGAGCTCCCAAGTCTCGCCGGAAGGATTTTGATGTATTCATGTAGATTCTTATAAAATAATTGAAGCGTTGTGAAAGGGTATCCTTCCTGAATATGTGTTTGCCAAACATGATGATCATGACCCGTTCTATTTGCATGTTGCTGCTCTGTGTAGTATGAATAATTATCCAGTTTTGGACACTTCCAACAGGAAGAGTGACCAGAGGTTATAACGCATGTATTCACTTGGACAAATGAACACTATGATAGATGGGAGAGTTGAAAATGAATATCGATTTGATGAGAAAGCCGAAGAGAAGCTTAAGTTTAGTACACCTGAGATTGTCGTGCCACGTGGCTTACCAGCTGAGGAAAGTGATGCACCTGGAACTGGTGACATTGTACATACGATTACTATCCAAGGCAATTATAATTGATCCACATCAACTAGTAGGAAACAGGCTATAGCCGCCGCGCTACCGCCGGCGAACAGGAGTTTCCGTGCGCCAGTGCTATTACCGCTGGCGCACACAATATGCAGTTCACCAGCGATAAGTAGGTTACCGTTGGCACAAAGATACTTGCATTCGCCAGCGGTAAGAGGGACCCAACGGCCATTCAACTCGTTAGAGGGTGCTCTCCCGTTCCCGTCGATCAAGAAGCCAATCAAGAAGAAGTGATCGACGATGTGTTGTCTATCTAGTACGATCGATCTGTTGGGAATCGTAGACAGAAAACAAAAAATTTCCTACCGACGATAACCATAAACTAGCCAAGATCTAACTATGCAGATATACTATACGAAGGAGGACGGAGTACATACCCTTGTAGACCGAAAGCGGGATTACGTTCCTGCACAAACGTTGCCGATGAAGCCGACGAAGCCGACCTCAAGGTCGTGTAGAGGAAGTAGTCGTACTCCCAGCGCCACGTAGTAGCGCCTCGCAGTTCCACACACATGCGGTGTAGATGACGACCTCCGAGCTCCAGATCCAGCAGAGCAGCGGAAGTAGAAGATTGGATCTCGAAGCACGGCGGTGTGCGTAAGGTAGAGAGACTTCCCTCCTCGTACGCAGCTCCAGAAACGGAACCACGCTCAAGGTAGGAGAGAAGAAGGAAGAAGGGATGATCTCCAAGGCATGGGGGGGTCCCTATTTAAAGGAGAGGGGGGAGACCTTCTCCCTTGGCTAAGCCATGTGGGACTAAACCCCACATGGTTGGCCGGCCAAGGAGGGCAGCCGCCGGCCCTGGTGGGCCCCATTCGGCCCACCCAGGGTGGCTGGCCCTCCTCCCCTTTTTTCTTTTCTTTTCTTTTAGGGAATTTTCCCCTAATGGGCCTCTAAGGCCCATTTAGGTTTTAATGCCTTTTAAATTCGAATTTAATTAAATAAAAAATATATTTAATCACTAATAACACTTATTAATATTAAATACATATTATTTAATTCATTCGGACCCCGAAAACATATTTCGTTGCCTCCGATCAACATCGGACAAGTTCCGGAACACTTCCGGAGTTCCCGGTTTCTATCTCTCTTATATCCAATCAAATCGTCACCTACCCTTAAGTGTGTTACCCTACGGTTCGGGATCACTCCAGACATGATCGAGACACGTTCTCCGATCAATGACTAACAGCGGGATCTGGATACCCATGATAGCCCCTGTGCGTCCACGAATGACTTTTATCGTTTGAACCTTTAGACGTCCAGTCTCATCCTCTTGCCTAGCGATACTTAGATTGTCCGAGCGTCGTTCTCTGGTATCATTACCGAGCATGACCTCATCACCGACAAATCTATCTTTACTCGTCTGTGATATTACATCCCCGTGACCTAGTCACATGCTTGCAAGCTCATTGATGTAATCTCACCGAGTGGGCCCAGAGTATCTATCCTGCTATGTGGACTGGCAATTTCCGCTCTTGATCACTCGCTTCTACTGCTTCCTTCCGATACCCGAAAGTGTCACCTTTATTGTCACGCTATATAAGACATGCCGTTTGATGCAATCAGCCGCATCTTCCAGAAGCAGAGATTTGATATGATCTCACAGTCGAAGGTATGAACACTACGTTTCTATATTTTGGGTATGTCCATCACATCATTCACCTAATGACATGACTCCGTTGTCAACCGACGTAATTATCCATGATCAGGAAACCTTGATCATCTGTTGCCCAACGAACTAGTTAAATAGAGGCTACTAGGGACCTGGTTGTTTTCATACCACACGTGTATTAATGTTTCCGCGTAATACAGTTATAGCATGGTATTTAAAACATATTATGAACAATTGAGATATGACAAATAAAATCACTTTATTAATTGCCTCTAGGGCATATCTCCAACAGTCTCCCACTTGCACTAGAGTACCAATTAATCTAGTTTACAACTTGGTAAAAGCTTAACACCTATAGCAATATGGTGCATGCTTGTCTCGTGGAAGAGGTTCAGTCAACAGATCTTCTCACATTGAGATCTGTATGTGCTTTGCAACACTACTATGTCACCTAGTTTGACATCATCTCGTATCATATGATAACGGTGAAATATATGCTTGTTGATGGAGTGAGACTCAAAAATTTCACACAGCATGAGCCTTAAAAGTCTAAGAGATCTATTAAGGGAAACCAGGCATGCTCGGAAAAACTGCTCAGTCCAATCATACTTGCTACTTCCGAAATAGCCATATATTTCTATACCTATGTAGATCATGCGACAGTGCATTCATATGCAATTTCGCAAGCTAACCCTTCTACGATAGTGCATTCATATGCAACTTCGCAATCTAACCCTTTCTTTAAAACAAAGGACTCCTCCTGTATGAGATTTCTAGCCGTATGGGTCAGTGTCATAACTTGCATCATCGTAACCCTTTTACGGCAAGTTATCTCTTCACTCTCACCCATACATGAAACATATCTTCAGTTCTCTGTAGACACTGAAGGATATACTTAACGTTTGTTCATTGATCCATCCAGGGATCACTCTAGAACCCGTTCTTCAACCAAGAACTTGGGTCACATCAAGCCAAGCTTTCAGTATGATAGAATCTATGACTAAGGCATAGAGGATGTCGGACATCTTTTTCTTTCAATAACTATCGCTGAAATGCCAAGATAATATTTTACCTAGTCATACAAGTAAGAATCCTTTTCTTTGCTTGTTCTATTCTGAAACATTTCAGAATCTTGACCTAGAAAAATATTCCGACCTAATGTTACTAAGCCCCTTATGATCTATACGAATTATAGATTTAAAGCCTAATACTCTAAACTTCATTCATAGAAAATTTAATCACTTAAATAATCATTCATACTTTACTAGAGGATCTGTATCATTCTCAATATGTCATTACATATAAAGTCTGGAATGACACCTAGCTCCCACTCAAATATGCCTTCCACATATAAGACAAGGGAATTTCTTTTTAGCTCCCACTCAAATATGCCATTCAAGAAAAGCTACTTAGCTCCCACTCACTTCTTGTAACTGCAGGTTTCTTCAACTATTTTGGACAACTCCAAAATCCTTTGATCACATTATCAAAATGAAGATTCCAGCTCCGATATGCTTGCTTCAGCCCATGAATGGACAACTAAAGTTTGCATACATGTCTAGCATCCTTAGGATCAACCAAACCTACTTGTTGTACCGGTTACAACTCTTCCTTAATGTTGCCATTAGGGAACACGGTTTTCTTCATCCATCCATCAATTTCTTAATTGATAATAATTGCTAGAACAATCCTAAATAAACTTAGGCATCGCCACTTGAGACACAATCTCGTTGCGGTCAACTTTTGAATTTGTCAAAACAGTTTTGTGACAAATCGATCCTTATAGACGGTTGTCTTTCCGTCAGCGTCTATTTATCATAAAATTCCATTTACTTTCAATGGCCTGAATGCCATTAATAAAATATACCTAAGTCATTACTTAGTTATTGTACATGGATTTTATCTCGGATTATATATGGCTCATAGCCATTTCTCGGACTTAGGTCCACCATCGCTTCTTTGTAGTTCGTAGGTACTTTCACGTTCCATAAACATGACATTTCATAACAAGATAGTCGTAGCACATGGTGCGGAAACTATTCTCGTATGCCTACGATCTTAGTATGAGCTTAGAGCATCATGATCATTATCATTAGCTTTCTTTCATCTATGGAGGACGATATCGGAACAGTTTCCGTTGCGTCACTCTGATGTCTGGAGAGGAAGTTCATTAACTCCGTCCTGCTCTACTTTCTTTCTCACTTATACCTTCGGACAAGAACCTGTTTCTTGAGTAAGGTATATTCCGGCAACAATTTTACCTTTTTGTCGTGAGACACGTACCCAACTAATTCTTTTAGGTACACTACAAAGATTTATCCATTTTAGGTTTAATCGTATCGAAACACTAAAATACCAAAACGACAATCTAGGCTAAAAGCCATGCCATAATTCATATGGTATTGCCTCCATGGATTTAGATGGTTTCCCTACTATCTAAAGTGAATGTTCTGTTCCTACCATACGACTCTAATGATCACAACAATTCGATAAGAGATATAATTAATAACACACAATCCAATATCGTGTGATTACGACGTTCTAACACACCATAACATTGTGATGTTCCATACGGCGTAATTTGTGGAACTCTTTTCACAAGTCTTCCAATGATATGCCAAACTCATAACTCAAATCCTCGTTCCCTCGATCTGTATCGTAGGAAATTGATTATCTTGTTAAGTTTACTTTCCTACTTTACTTCTGAACTTTATTTGAATTTATCAAACTATTCAGACCAGCATTTCATTAAGCGGATGCCCATACATCTACTTAAATCAATCTTGGTAAAGTTTACTAAATAATGATTTCCACTACACGTTGAAATACTTCATTGATCCACACACATCAATTATGTATGATATTTCAATAAGTTATACGCCCGTTTCCTGAAAACGGTGTCTTAGTTATCTTGCAAGTGTCAGAAGATCAAAATCCAAAGACTCATAGATCCATCAGAATGGAGCTTCTTTATGCTTATAACTTTGACATGATTCAAAACGTGAGTGCCACATAAATGTGGTGTCATTACTAAGTTTGTATCCTTTGGCATGAATATTATAAATGTATGAACTACTAACATTTAGATTCACATATGAACATTCCATTCACGATCGGTGTATGATCATTATATCGCTCATAAATGTAGGACAACGATTTGTCACTAACAAATATGAATGATTGTCTCGCAAGAGAAAGACACTTATAATGATCATGCTCACAAGCGATCAAAAGGAATATTTGTTCAAATCCAAATTAATCCAAATGGTGGATGTTGAGAGAGAGTGTCTATGGCTATCACAACATGTTTGCTTGCCATCATCAACACACATTGTCTCCTCATCCTTCCAAGCTACTCAAGCAGAAAATCTTGTTTTCATAAAACATGACTAGTATCACAACTTAGTCACTGCAGTGAGTACGTTGTTTACGTCAAAACATTTATAATGTGTATATCATATATATACCATCATCATTGATGACTTTCCGGCGATCTGCTTCATCTTCTAGATTCTGCAATGTAATCAAGAATTCATGAAGGTGAATGATTCCCCTTTCATGACATAGTCTATGACAAACTATTTGCACCTGGCAACGTTGTCTGTCATCAAGTGATCGAGTTGAGCGAGGCGTCTCAATGTCATCAAATATGACCAATGTCATCTAGTATGACCAATGTCATCAGGTATGACTGCCACATGCTCTTCTAATGCGAGTGTTCTCTTCCATCTAGTTGAGAAGAAAGCCTGATTTACGGTGAATACAGATCATCAATCTCAGCGACCATTCGCGTCTGTCAACACGCACCCACAGTTCATTCTCAACGGCAGAGATCATAGCATACACTGGACTATGATGAAATTATCCGCACAAAACTTGATAATCTGAATTATCTTTTGTCAACGGAATCTCCGGTTTTATCTCCTAGCGGGTTTTGTATCGTATAGAGCTAAAAGGTTTGAAACAAGGAGTATCCTCAAGCTATGGTATAAAACTATGAAGTTTGGACCCATCTCTTTTAAGTTTCTCAAACGCAGGAATGCGCCTAAGTCTAACAGGGCTATAGAAGAGGTTATCATCTACAAAGGTTTTGCAAAGCATAAAGACTTTTGTTCATAATAAAATATGGGTTCTAGTTTTCAAAATAAAACTAAGTTTTCAAAGTAAAACTACTAGAACTCCCACTCAAGACGAGTATCCCTCGCATCGTCTTAGTGATTACATGATCCTCATTCGATACACTATCCCCGATCGTCACGGCCGATAGCATAGCTTCAAAGGTAGACATCGTTTATGTCAATCACAACAACTATGTGACTCATGCTTAACCTTTCGGTCACTGTGTTCCGAGGCCATGTCTGTACATGCTAGGCTCGCCATTATAACCTATAGCGTATTGCTTGTGCAACGTGGCTTACACCCACCTTATGCGAACGCAGATACGTCTGACACCCGATCGTCACGGCCTGCCTCGTAACGGAGAACTTTCGGTGGTGCACGCTATAGGAGAACACTACATGGTTTTAGGAGGGATCATCTTATATTTCTACCGCCGTGTAACTAATATATATATATATATATATATATATATATATATATATAAGATGCACACAATCTACATAACATCTAGAATGAAATGTAATGCGACATGATATGGTCTCCTCCGCGCCGATGGTCTCCTTCGCGCCAACAGTTTTATAAACAATTTAATAAACCTACCTTGACCATATCACATTGCCCCTGCAAAATAAAGTTAGACGCTTTCTACTTTATCTTTTGCATATTTTACGTGGCTGCTAGGGCTTTCGCACAAGAACCGTTTCTTACCTACGAATACAACCACAACAGCGATAAGACAATTGTCTCTATTACACCCCTTTCGGGGCCCTCCATTGTAAATGCAATATCAACTATTGTAGGAGATACAGACACCCGCCAGCCACATATACGGTACAAGCCGTATGTCAAGTGTGGAACCAGTCTCGCGTAAGAGTACGCGTAAAGTCGGTCCGGGCCGCTTCATCCCACAATGCCGCGATATAAACAAGTACACGCGAGAGGGTAACAAATGTAGAATCGATGCCCACATTCAACATGTGTTCTAACCGTATAGAAATATCTACGCATAGATCGGCTCTGATACCACTGTTGGGATCGTAGACAGAAAACAAAAAATTTCCTACCGACGATAACCATAAACTAGCCAAGATCTAACTATGCAGATATACTATACGAAGGAGGACGGAGTACATACCCTTGTAGACCGAAAGCGGGATTACGTTCCCGCACAAACGTTGCCGACGAAGCCGACCTCAAGGTCGTGTAGAGGAAGTAGTTACTCCCAGCGCCACGTAGTAGCGCCTCGCAGTTCCACACACATGCGGTGTAGATGACGACCTCCGAGCTCCAGATCCAGCAGAGCAGCGGAAGTAGAAGATTGGATCTCGAAGCACGGCGGTGTGCGTAAGGTAGAGAGACTTCCCTCCTCGTACGCAGCTCCAGAAACGGAACCACGCTCAAGGTAGGAGAGAAGAAGGAAGAAGGGATGAATCTCCAAGGCATGGGGGGTCCCTATTTAAAGGAGAGGGGGGAGACCTTTCCCTTGGCTAAGCCATGTGGGACTAAACCCCACATGGTTGGCCGGCCAAGGAGGGCAGCCGCCGGCCCTGGTGGGCCCCATTCGGCCCACCCAGGGTGGCTGGCCCTCCTCCCCTTTTTTCTTTTCCTTTTCTTTTAGGGAATTTTCCCTAATGGGCCTCTAAGGCCCATTTAGGTTTTAATGCCTTTTAAATTCGAATTTAATTAAATAAAAAATATATTTAATCACTAATAACACTTATTAATATTAAATACATATTATTTAATTCATTCGGACCCCGAAAACATATTTCGTTGCCTCCGATCAACATCGGACAAGTTCCGGAACACTTCCGGAGTTCCCGGTTTCTATCTCTCTTATATCCAATCAAATCGTCACCTACCCTTAAGTGTGTTACCCTACGGTTCGGGATCACTCCAGACATGATCGAGACACGTTCTCCGATCAATGACTAACAGCGGGATCTGGATACCCATGATAGCCCCTGTGCGTCCACGAATGACTTTTATCGTTTGAACCTTTAGACGTCCAGTCTCATCCTCTTGCCTAGCGATACTTAGATTGTCCGAGCGTCGTTCTCTGGTATCATGTACCGAGCATGACCTCATCACCGACAAATCTATCTTTACTCGTCTGTGATATTACATCCCCGTGACCTAGTCACATGCTTGCAAGCTCATTGATGTAATCTCACCGAGTGGGCCCAGAGTATCTATCCTGCTATGTGGACTGGCAATTTCCGCTCTTGATCACTCGCTTCTACTGCTTCCTTCCGATACCCGAAAGTGTCACCTTTATTGTCACGCTATATAAGACATGCCGTTTGATGCAATCAGTCGCATCTTCCAGAAGCAGAGATTTGATATGATCTCACAGTCGAAGGTATGAACACTACGTTTCTATATTTTGGGTATGTCCATCACATCATTCACCTAATGACATGACTCCGTTGTCAACCGACGTAATTATCCATGATCAGGAAACCTTGATCATCTGTTGCCCAACGAACTAGTTAAATAGAGGCTACTAGGGACCTGGTTGTTTTCATACCACACGTGTATTAATGTTTCCGCGTAATACAATTATAGCATGGTATTTAAAACATATTATGAACAATTGAGATATGACAAATAAAATCACTTTATTAATTGCCTCTAGGGCATATCTCCAACACGATCGATGAACTTGTGTTCGTAAACTGTATCCCTAAATTAACTTGCCTGGCTATCCCTAAGTTAACTGGAATTTCCATGCATCCTACTTTTGTCTTCTTTTAGAAGGCACAAATCAAAATGCTTAATTACATTTCTTTTAATTATTACGGCCCTACTTGATGTTCGTTTTTAGAATGCCGATGATTAAAATGTTGTGTCCCACTGCATGATACCCTGATGGTCCGTTGACCCTTGTGATATGCACAAATATAAGTTGTGTGCATCCTACTTGGGTCAACGGAGCTATCAGGGTTGCTTGTGTGTGTCCAAAATAATCTAAGTATGAGGCATAAATCTTTTTTGAATTTTGTTTTGTCTTCTTATTACAATACCGATGATTAAAATGCTCTGACACTGCGTGATCATGGGGCGGTGCTAGTGAGCCTTGTGATATGCCACAAGTACACATCTTGTGCATCCTACTTGGCTCGCCGGCACCGTCCCTGAAACTTGTTTGTGTCCAATCTAAGTATGAGACACAAATCCAAATCATTTTTGATTTGTTTCGTCGCTGAGGCATGCTTTCGATTTGTGTGCACCCATTTAACTATTATTTGATTTGTGTGCATGAACTCTTGCTTTTCTTTGCCTAATGCTTTTATCTTTTTCTTGTGCACGGAGAGATGAAGAAGTGGTTCCAGGAATATATGACGAGTGGGAAGATTGTCTGAAGCAAGTGAACAAGTTCAAGGGCAACAACTACAAGGGCTACAAGAGTAAAGCGGAGGCGGAAGCTAGGTGAAAGAGCATTTCCTTCCCAAAGTGATTTTGGAGTTTGTTAACAACACAGTGAGTGGACTAACGTGTGTACTAAAAGATTTGCAGGTGTTTAAATGTTGTGTACACTTGTTGGAAAAAGGTTGGCGCGAAGAAGCTTTGCTTTGCTGGGTTTTCTGGTTCAGGCCGTAGTACCGGAACTGGCACGGTAGTACCGAGCCCTCCAGCTCAGCGCTACCGCGCCCAGTACCGGGCCACTACCGTATCTCCAAAGACCCTTCTGATGCCCGCGCAGTTTGTCCCGGTAGTAGTCCGGTACTACCGGGTGGAGAGTAGTACCGGACCCTCCTGGTCGGTACTACCGCAAGCAGCAAGCCGCTCGGTACTACCGCACCAGTACCGGGCCAGTTCCGCATCTCGCCAAGTGCTTCTTTGGTCGGAAGATTTCTTCCCGGTAGTAGCCCGGTAGTGACGCGGTACTACCGATCGCTCAGTACTACCGGGCCCTGTCAGTCGGTAGTACCGACGTGGGATTGAAGCCGGAGGCAACGAAGACCTTTCCATTCAACGCCGCTCGGTACTACCGGGACTGGCCCGGTACTACCGTTACGCGCGGATTTCTGCTGCCAACGGCCACATTTATGAGGAGATATTTAAAGGGGTCTTCTTCCCCGATGAAGATCAAGCATTCCAAGATTCTCCCTCCTCCATTAATGAAAGTTTCGCCAACCTAGATCTCCCAATCCCTCCAACCAAACTTGTTGATCTTCGGAGGATTGAAGGAGAAGGCCTCGATCTACCACTTCACCAAAGCGTTCTTCATTTCCACCTCATCCACTAGAGGGATTTGAGCCTAGGGTTTCCACTACGAAAACCTAGGCATCTTGTTATACTTACTTGCTTGCTACTTTTGTGTGGCAGATTCGTGGTGCTTGGGAGCCCCAATCATTTTGTGGGTTGTGCCTCAAGTGTGTTGTAAGGGCTCCGGATTTCGCCTTGAAGGATTCCGATAGTGGAAGGTAAACCGAGCTTTTGGGCAAGGTTAATCGGAGAATAGGGTGAGACCATTTGTGGCGTTGAGTATCGAAACTCACACCCCTCCAACGAGATGTACTCCCCTAAAAAGGAGGAACTCGGGAATACATCCTTGTCTCCGCGTGCTTCCCATTCGGTTACTCCTTACTCACTAGTTTTTACTTGTATCTTACCTTGTTTAGTGTTAACTTGTCATATAGGTAAATTCACCGTAGTTGCATATCTAAAGAATTTACCTTTGTGTCATGCCGTAATCGAAAAAGAATTAAAATTTGGAGTAGCACCTATTCACCCCCCCCCCTCTAGGTGGCCATACGATCCTTTCAATTGGTATCAGAGCCTCGGCTCTTTATTCGGGCTTAACCGCCTAAGAGAAGTATGGCCGTTGATGCCGAAGGGAACGAGATTCCCGAGACCCCCACCACTTCAGTTTCCATGGAGGACTTCAATACCATGAAGACCTCTATGGAAACTCAAACGAGAGAATTGCGCGAAATGTTATCGAAATTCATGGGGGCCAATGGCGCCGCACCACCTCCTAGTCTGGAGAGTCCTCTTGAGGTTCTAACAGATAAGAAGGAGGAAAAAGAGGATAACGGGGTTGATCTAACTAAAAGTGATAACCCTATTAAACCAACAAGTTGGAAGGGAGAACATAGTGCGGTTCCTTTCACGTACTCTCCCGACCCACCTATCCATCATCCTCCTATACACCTAAGAGGAGCTCCACCTAGTTTAAATGCATCCTCGTTTTCTAAATGGCAATCTTCTATGAGATCTCATGTGAACAGTGCCTGCATTGAGCTTTGGAGGATCATTGTAGATGGATACAAGGCCGTGGATGAATCCAACAAGACAAGGAGAGAACAAGTTGATTGTCAACTAAATGCCACCGCTCTTGACTTGATCCGTGTTGCCGTGGGAGAGAAGGAGTTGCCCCACATTGAACATTGCACCACCGCCAAAGAAGCTTGGGATTGTCTTATCGAGGTGTTCGTTGGAAATGATAGCATGAGAAGAAATAGATATGAGGCTATGAGCAACCAAGCCGAAGGGTTCTTCATGCAAGATGGAGAAGACCATGAGCAAATGTATCGAAGACTCAAGGTCGTCGCCAATGCCTATAGAGACCTTGGGGGTTCACATGTGAATGATGCTTGGATCAAGAGGAAGTATTTGAATGCCCTCATGCCCTTTGAAGCGGCCGACTTGAAGAGTCTCCAAGGAAGGCACAACTACCCCGAATTGACCTCCAATGAAGTCTTGCAAGAGATGCAATCTTTCAAAGTTCAAGCCCAAATTGCTCAAGACTCTCGTGCTCGGGCTATTGGAATGCACCAAGGTGCCTCACTTGCTTTGAAGGCCAAGGTGATAGAACAAGATGAAGATCAAGATTGTGAAGATGTGAACTCCTTGGACCCCGAAGAACTCAAGAGTGCTCATAGACACTATCTGGCTCTTGCGGCAAGGGCCTTTTGGAAGAACCCATCCAAAGCTAAAGCTCAAATGGAGCAAACGTTCAAATCAAGTGGATTCAAGGATGGTAACCCAAAGATGAAGACTTGCTTCAATTGCCAAGATAGATATCACTTTGTGGCCGATTGTCCTTATGAGAACCGTGAAGACCGTGGAGGAAGGCTTATTCTCAAGGGTGGTTCAAAGTCCCCTAGCAAGAAGCCCTTCTTCAAGAAGAACATTCCTAACAAGAAGTCTCCATCAAGAATGGTGTTGGTGACGAGAGAAGAGTACATGTCCGGGGATGAAGAAGACGAAGAAGAAACCACAAGTGGAGTGGCCGCTATCGCCATTGCTTCATCAACATCATCTTCTCTCTTTGAATCCTCCAATGAGAATGTTCCCATCCAATCCGCTAAGTGTATCATGGCCAAGGCCACCGAGGTATCATCTTCTTCCACTCCCAAGACTATGAATGATATGCATGATCTTATTGGTCTTAGAGTAAAGGAAGAAAATGTTGCTTTGGATCGTTTCATGACTAACTTGAAAGGTGAAGCCAAGATACGCTTTGAGGCTCTCATGAGCGATTATGGGATGGCACAAGATCTTCTTGAGGAAAAGGGGAGACTTGAAAGAGAATATGCTAATGACATTGCCTCTCTCACCGTTGCTCTTGATGAAGAGCATGAGCTTCGAGTCTCTCTTGAAGAGAAACTTGAGAATTTTGATGAGTCACAAAATGAATTTTTTTCTAAAATCATTAAAGAACGTGACCATGCTATTGCTAAATATAAGTTTTTCAAGAAAGAAAAGGTTGAATTTGGTGTTGGTCATGATAGACTAACCGAGAAACTAGAGAAGCTCACCAAGGCTCACAAGGCCTTGGAGAGTGAACACTCTACTCTCACCAAGTCTTTTGAACAACTTCAAATTCAACTAACTAAAATTGATGTTCCTAGTTCCTCTACTCCTTCTTGTGATCATGCAAATGTGATTGAGGAAAATGCTAGGTTGAAGAGTGAACTTGCCAAGGCCTCTAGTTCCCAAAGTAAGCCTCTTGATGATCTTTTGCAAATGCAAAAGCCACACATTGGGAAAGAGGGCTTGGTTATGTTGCCAAGAAGAAGAAGAACAAGAAGAAGGCCAAGCCCGCATAGGCAAAGAAGACTACCATTGCGGGTGGTGATGCCACAAGGGGCAAAACCACTCGTAATGACTTTGCGGGAATTGCTAACCCTCACTATATTCTTTATGTTGATTATTATGGTGATGTTTATGCAAAATATGTTGGTCCTTATGATGGTTTCATTGCACATTCTATTTGGATTCCTAAGACCCTTGTTGCTAACAAAAGAGGACCCATTGCGAAATGGGTACCTAAAACCAAGCAATGATCTCTTGTAGGACTATGCTTCCGGGGGATCAAAATGGGTGGTTGATAGTGGATGCACAAGTCATATGACCGGAAGCAAGGAACTTATGACGGAGTTGAGAACAAATGTAAATCATGCAACCATCACATATGGAGACAAGTTGAAAGCTAAGGTATCGGGACTCGGCAAGGTGGTAGTCGCACCGGATATCACCCTTGTGAATGTCATGCTTGTTGAGTCCCTTGGTTATAATTTAATGTTCGTTCGTGCCCTTAACAAGATGGGGTTTTATGTTCATTTTGCTATTGATATTGTGGTACTCTTGTGGAGCAAGACTCTAAAGGTCACTTTCGTTGGGTATGTCGAAAACGAGTTATTCGTGGTGGACTTTTCGGGGTCTACCACCACTCAAGCGATGTGCTTATTCGGAAGGGCCGACGTGGGGTGGTTATGGCATCGTCGCTTGTCCCATGTCAATATGAGAACTTTTCAAAGTCTTCACAAGGGTGGCCACATTCTTGGACTAAAAGACAATGTTTCCTTTGCCAAAGATTGTGTGTGTAGGGCTTGTGTTGAAGGAAAGATGCATGATTCTCCCCACCCAATCAAGGCTTTTATCTCATCAAAGAGGATATTGGAACTCCTTCATGTGGATCTCTTTGGTGCCGTTCCCGAAGCTAGCCTTGGGGGGAAGAAGTATTATTTGGTGATTGTTGATGACTACTCAAGATACACATGGGTTTATTTCTTCAAGTTCAAGAGTGAAACCCAACAAACCGTCATCGACTTCACCAATGAAGTTCAACGTTAACACAATCTTCCCATATTGGCCATTAGAAGTGACAATGGCTCCGAGTTCAAGAACTACACCTTGGATGAGTTTCTTAGTGAAGAGGGAATTCGTCATCAATATTGCGCTGCATATACCCCGCAACAAAATGGTGTAGCCGAAAGGAAGAACCAGACTCTTATGGATATGGCTAGGTCCATGTTGGCGGAGTTTAAATCTCACTCTCCTTTTGGGCTGAAGCCATCTCCACGGCGTGTCATTCATTTAACCGGCTCTACTTCCGCAAGAAGTTGAACAAGAATCCCTACAAAATCCTCACCGGTAACAAACCCTACATTGGCTATTTCCGGGTGTTCGGTTGTAAGTGTTTCTATTTAAGAAAGGAGTTTGTTTAACCAAGTTTCAATCTAAAACATTACAGGGTATATTTGTTGGCTACGGTCTCAAATCCCACACTTATAGAATCTTGATGTACTCTCACGGGTTATCGTTGAGTCTTGTAGTGTGGAGTTTGAAGAAAATGATGGCTCCCAAGTGGCGCAGTTTCATGTTTGTGATGTAGATAATGAAGAGCCTCAAGACTCCATAAAGAAGATGGGCATTGGATTCTTTTGACCTATTGAGCTTCATCAAGAGGTAAGTCAAGGAGAAACAAGCTCTACTCAAGTGGAACCTCTTCATCACAAGACCTTCACGCGCCATCCCCGAGAGCAAATGGGAACCTAACCAAGAACAAGAACAAGACACTCAACAAGTTGATGAGAACATTGCCAATGAACCTTCCACTCAAGAGCAATGCTCTAATCAAGACCAAGATCAACCCTCTACTTCAAGCAATGAAGAAGTGCATAATGAAGATCAAGGTCATCAAGACGGTCAAGACGGGGACTCAAATGATCAAGATGATCAAGTGATACCTCCTCGCTCCAATGAGGATATCGAAGCCCGTCGTAAAGCAAGAGTTGCAAGATCCCTTAATAAAAAGTCATAAGCTTGAAACGATTATTGGTGACTTGAAAAGGAATGTTACCACAAGGGGTCAATTGGCAAGCTTTAGTGAGCATCAAGCACATATCTCCATGGTGGAACCAAAGAAAGTCTTTGAAGCTCTTGAAGATCCGGATTGGTTGGAAGCCATGCATGAAGAGCTCAATAATTTCAAGCGCAACAAGGTGTGGAAGTTAGTTGAGAAGCCCAAAGAGTGCCGCAATGTTACAGGCACTAAGTGGATATTTAAGAACAAGCAAGATGAACATGGAATGGTTCTAAGGAACAAGACAAGATTGGTTGCACAAGGATACTCTCAAGTTGAAGGCATTGATTTTGGAGAGACTTATGCACTCGTGGCTCGCCTTGAGTCCATCCGTATCCTTCTTGCATATGCATCACATAATAACTTTAAATTACAACAAATGGATGTGAAAAGTGCCTTTCTTAATGGTCCCTTAAAGGAGTTGATATATGTGAAGCAACCACCGGGATTTGAGGACCCAAACTTCCCTAACCATGTCTACAAGCTTGATAAGGCGCTCTATGGACTTAAACAAGCACCACATGCGTGGTATGAGCACCTTAGAGAGTTGTTGTTAGACCGTGGGTTTGAAGTGGGACAAATCGATCCCACCCTCTTTACCAAGAGGGTTAAAGGGGAGCTTTTCATATGCCAACTATATGTGGATGATATTATCTTTGGCTCGTCTAACCATGCTTTTAATGATGAATTTTCAAAGCTTATGACCGATAGGTTTGAGATGTCTATGATGGGGGAGTTGAAGTTCTTTCTTGGTTTTGAGATCAAGCATTGAATGAAGGGACTTTCATCTCTCAAACCAAATATACCCAACACATGCTCAAGAGATTTGACATACAAGATGCTAAGGAGAAGCGCTTTCCTATGGACACCAAATGGCATCTACAACTTAACCCAAAGGGTATAGATGTCAATCAAAAGGTATACCGCTCCATGATTGGTTCTTTGCTTTATCTTTGTGCATCTAGACCCGATATTGTGTTGAGTGTAGGGGTGTGTGCAAGGTATCAAGCCGCTCCTAAAGAAAGCCACTTGGTGGCAGTCAAAAGAATCCTTCGATATTTGGTTTATACCCCAAGGTTTGGTTTGTGGTATCCAAAGGGCTCAACTTTCTCTCTTTGTGGGTACACGGACTCGGATTGGGCCGGTGATCATGATGATAGGAAATCAATTTTTGGGGCATGCCAATTCCTTGGTAGGTCCTTGGTGAGTTGGTCTTCTAAGAAGCAAAATTGTATATCTCTTTACACCGCCGAAGCCGAGTATGTGGCGGCCGCTAGTGCTTGCACTCAATTGTTATGGATGAGGAAAACTTTAAAGGAATACGGCGTCAATTGTGACAAAGTGCCTCTTTTGTGTGACAATGAAAGTGCTATCAAGATTGCCTACAACCCGGTGCAACATTCAAGAACGAAGCATATTGAGATTCGTCATCATTTTATTCGAGATCATGTTGCCCGTGGAGATATTGAACTAGGCTATATTCCCACAAAAGACCAACTTGCCGATATTTTCATGAAGCAATTTGATGAAGCAAGATTCACTTATTTGACGAATGAGCTAAATATCGTGGATTCAAGGAGCTTGACTTGATTATCTTGCATGCACGCCTATATCTTGACTATCTATTTGGTTTAGGTGTAGGCATGGAAATAGGGGGAGTGCGGTCCTAATCCATTGGACTATCCCTCCCCCCCATTATGCCAATAGTAAAAACTCATTTGCCTCTCTATTTTCATTTGGTGAAATTGTGAGCTTAAAATGACGAGTATTGGTTATGGACCCAAGATATATCTTCGCGGTGCCATGCCTCACACTCTTACATGGTGGCCTAGGCCACCACCCTCTTCTTTGTGAAGAGTCGATCTTATTGGAGCTTATTTGGATTTTATTTGGGTTTCTAGACCTTGTTTTACCTTTAGGGAGAAACACTTGGTGTTGGCTTTTATATTTGCATCTTGCAATCTCCAAGTATGTATCCCTCATATGTTAATATCTATCCTAAGCCATGTTCTTATCCCATAAAACTTTCTACTTCTAGCACAAGTTCATTTTCAACAAAAATCTAGAGTTTTGGAGGTCTCAGTAGTACTACCGGGTGTAGGCCGGTACTACCGGGCTCTGAATTGACGCAGGTGTCAAAACCTGTGAAAAATTCAGCCCCCGGTACTACCGGGCTCTGAATTTACACAGGTGTCAAAACCTATGAAACATTCAGGCCCCGGTACTACCGGGCGAGCGGGCTTCTAAGCCAAATCATGCGGGTCGGGATGGGGGTGATTCCCCACTTTCCCCACACCCGCACGAACTCGAACCGACGCCGCCTCCTTGCTCCGCTCCAGCCGCCGCCTCCGGCCGCCGGAATCCGCCGTCCCCGGCCAGATCTGCTCCGTGGGAGCGATCCCCACCTTGATCTCCTCCGATGGCCTCCGGTATTTGCCCTTCTTATGCTTCTTTTTCGTCTCAATCTTGAAACCTAGGCGAGATGTAGGGCAAATCCTTGGTAGCTCCATGTTTTTGGTTAAAACTTGGTAGGATGATCACCTTTGGCCTGGGAATGCTTCCTCTAGTTATATTGTGTAGTCTCGTGGTTAGATTTCCCGTCAATTTTAGCTCCTCTCAGGAGAGCTCTTTTTGCACGGGCGGTACTACCGCGCCTAGCTCGGTACTACCGCGTGTAGGATTTCTGACCACCTGAATACACTTTTTAACTAGTTTTGTTTCTCCATTCCATGAACTTGTGTACCCATCTACATTCCCTACACTACCTATATGCTATTCACAGGTAGCCGTGGTGGTAATAAGAAGAAGAGGACTTTGGAAGAGGATTTTGAGGAGGAAGAAGAAGTTATGCCAACCAAGACCACCAACTGTACCCGCACAAGCATGTTGCTATTCAACCCAAGAATCAGACTCGCAAGCTACTTCACCTGTGGAAGAATGAGGATTATCAAAAGCTTCGAGAAGAAAATCCATATGTTGGTATGGAACGGTCCCCGCTTGTCACTAAACCTCACTTCTTCACCGATGATCAAGAGAGGATTTACAAGGAAATTTATCTCCACAAGAAGTGCAAGGTTGTCACCCAACATTCCATTGACATTGAGTACATGAGGAGCCCCATGCATAAGGGCTACTTTGATGAGACACTTGCCATGTGTGAAGAGTTTGGGTTGTTGGACATCACGAGGATCAATCAACCTTTCATTGAGTATTAGTGTGCAATTATTTGCAACCGTTCACTTGGACAACGATGAAGCAAGAACTATGAGGTGGATGACCAAGGATACTAAGCTAGAAGCAACTTTGAAGGAGTTTGGACCTAGTGGTTGGAGGAGTCATGAGAACACCTTCTCAAGCTCCAAGGATGTTCTTGAGCCTATCACCATGGAGGGTGGTACCAATGGTCAAACCGCTCACCTGGTTCCTGCATTTGAGATCCTACACCACATCTATCGTGAGACGATTGCTCCTCGTGTTGGCAATTGGGACCAAGTCCATGGGCATGCTTTTGACCTCCTCAAGAATTCCAAGGAAAATCAAGGAACCGGCAACAAGTCAAAACTTATTGATAGGAGGGCACCCATCTTTGGCCCTTATCTTATGAAGCTCATCCGTCATAAATGGTTCCAAGTCAAGAAGGGGGGAAGATATTATGAAAGATGGCAGCCCTATTGTGGACCATCCAACGAAGCAACCCCGTGTCAAATCCCATGAGCCACCCAAGGGCATGGAAGGAACATCATCTGCTGCTACAGCTGCTAGGGCACCACTTCAGGAACCTTCTTGGCTCAAGAAGCTCCAAATCAAGGCCAAGAGGGCCTTTTGCCTCAAGCTTGACTTAGAAGACCGCATGTATGAGGCTCATGTGTTCCACAAGAAGGCAGCTCAACGTCAAAAAGCTATGATGAGGCACATGAAGCTTCCATTCTCCGATGGTTCCGAAGAAGAAATCACCCTCAAGCACCAATGGGTTTCCAAGCAAGGCTTTTGGAGTGATGAAGATGATCCTTCGGATGGCTCTCGGTTCATGGACCCATCCTCCTCTACCCACCATGGCTCTAGTGGAGTTTGATTCTCCAAGCGACGCAGTAGCATCGCGCTTCTCCCTTTTTGGCATTTTGATGACAAAGGGGGAGAATGTGTTCTATTTAGGTTGTGAGCGTGGGATTTGCATGGGAGGACCACAAGCTTGCTCTTTGCTTTGATTTTTATCGCTTGTGTCTCCTTTTTATTTGGATATTTGCTTTACAAACTCTCCTATGCGTGGTGTAAGACATGCAAGCAAATTTATGTTTAAGACTATGTCATGTTTGTAATAGACCTATCTAGTTTATCTTATGTTGCTTGTCTTATGTTTGTGCAAGATATGATTGTTTTTTTGTTGATCTATTTTATCTTGCATAGTTCGTAAAATATACGGGGAGCTCCGCCCATTTGAATATTGTGTGTTTTGCATTCAAAAGCAAACTATCAAATAATACACAAGTTTATGGGGAGCCCGTCTATCTTTTGCAAATCTTTTTGTCACTCTAAATTGTGTTGTCATCAACCACCAAAAAGGGGAGATTGAAAGAGCATTTCCTTCCCTAAGTGATTTTGGTGTTTGTTAACAACACAATGAGTGGACTAACGTGTGTACTAAAAGATTTGCAGGTGTTTAAATGTTGTGTACACTTGTTGGAAAAAGGTTGGCGCGAAGAAGCTTTGCTTTGCTGGGTTTTCTGCTTCAGGCGGTAGTACCGGAACTGTCACGGTAGTACCGAGCCCTCTAGCTCAGCGCTACCGCGCCCAGTACCGGGCCACTACCGTATCTCCAAAGCCCCTTCTGATGCCCGCGCAGTTTGTCCCGGTAGTAGTCCGGTAGTAGCCCGGTACTACCGGGTGGAGAGTAGTACCGGACCCTCCTGGTCGGTACTACCGCAAGCAGCAAGCTGCTCGGTACTACCGCACCAGTACCGGGCCAGTTCCTCATCTCGCCAAGTGCTTCTTTGGTCGGAAGATTTCTTCCCGGTAGTAGCCCGGTAGTGGCGCGGTACTACCGATCGCTCAGTACTACCAGGCCCTGTCAGTCGGTATTACCGACGTGGGATTGAAGCCAAAGGCAACGAAGACCTTTCCAGTCAACGCCGCTCGGTACTACCGGGACTGGCCCGGTACTACCGTTGCGCGCGGATTTCTGCTGCCAACGGCCACATTTATGAGGAGATATTTAAAGGGGTCTTATTCCCCGATGAAGATCAAGCATTCCAAGATTCTCTCCTCCATTAATGAAAGCTTCACCAACCTAGATCTTCCAATCCCTCCAACCAAACTTGTTGATCTTCGGAGGATTGAAGGAGAAGGCCCGATCTACAACTTCACCAAAGCGTTCTTCATTTCTCCCTTATTCACTTGAGGGATTTGAGCCTAGGGTTTCCACTAGGAAAACCTAGGCATCTTGTTGTACTTACTTGCTAACTTTGTGTAGCAGATTTGTGGTGCTTGGGAGCCCCAATCCTTTTGTGGGTTGTGCCTCAAGTGTGTTGTAAGGGCTCCGGATTCCGCCTTGAAGGATTCCGATAGTGAAAGGTGAACCGAGCTTTTGGGCAAGGTTAATCGGAGAATAGGGTGAGGCCATTTGTGGCGTTGAGTATTGAAACTCACACCCCTCCAACGAGACGTACTCCCCTAAAAAGGAGGAACTCGGGAATACATCCTTGTCTCCGCTTGCTTCCCGTTCGGTTACTCCTTACTCACTAGCTTTTACTTGTATCTTACCTTGTTTAGTGTTAACTTGTCATATACGTAAATTCACCATAGTTGCATATCTAGAAAATTTACCTTTGTGTCAAGCCTTAATCGAAAAAGAATTAAAATTTGGAGTAGCACCTATTCACCCCCCCCCCCCCTCTAGGTGGCCATATGATCCTTTCACTAGGAACAACATCCTCTTCTTGCTTATCGTCTTTGCGATTCTCTTGTATTTGACTGTAGTTTCGATCGATGACTACTTGCTTTCGAAAACTTGCGACCTAAACTCGCGTCTCCATCGAGATGTATTCATGCATGTATGAAACCTTTTGGTCACTTGCCTATTTCGGTTTGTAATGCATGTGATGAACCACCAATTTGGTAACTTGTCTATTTGTACTTCTGAAATTGTGTATCTATACTATTTTTTCAAATATATCTTAATATACTGCTGTGTAACTGTATATACTGCTGAAATACGAACATACATGTAAAAATAATTCCAAAAAATGCTACCGCTGGCGAACAGGACAGGTACCACTGGCGAATAGAAAGAATACATGAAATATCACCGCTGACAAACCGTATAGGCTACCGCTGGCGAATAGGACCTGTGCGCCAGCGCTAGAGTGAGCTACCGCTAGCGAACATAACTGGGTTTCCCAGCCGTAAGCTTCCTTATCGCTGGCGAATAGGCTCGTTCCGGTAACGATTACCACTGGCGGGGTAGTGCTGGCGAATGGATGTTCGCCAACGGTAAGCGATTCCTGTTCGCCGGCAATAGGCATGCATTCTCCTACTAGTGATCATCTGATCACCGATATCTCTTTTATGACTTTAAGTAATATGGAGCTCCCTTATGTTTTGTAGACATTTATCATGTAACTATAATATGGATACAATTAGCTTGTTTGTTGTTATCTCTGAAATATAATGCGTAAGTACTCCATATATATTTATTTATTTAAATACAAAGGATGAAAACAAGATTCAAATAATTGAAATCCAACACGAAAAGTACGCGACACATCACATTGTAAAATAACTCATGCTACATAATCAATTCATCATATATAGCATAATAATTCTTATACTAATACAACCAGTTCTACCAGTACATTAAAACACATTCGGTTACATGCGATTGAGCCGATTCAGTTAACCTGAAATTAGACCAGATTTATATCACCTGCACGCCCTCGGACTTCATAGAGGTGGCCACCCTTACGAAACAGAGGAGGCCCCGTGTCGACGACTCTTCCTACCCAGTTAGGGTAGACGTCGGCGCGCATGCAGGGTGGCAGTTCACGGTCACCTCTTGATCAACCATAGTCACTTGATGCTGACAAAAAGTAGATGCGAGTTTGTTGTAACTTTTTGCTCCAACGCAGTTACGTCAACACCGATGAACTTTGGGACGTGTGAGCTTGACCTCTCCCGCATTCATGCCATCACTTCTAGAGCCCAACTGTAGGGTAGAATCATCCTCGCGAGGCAATCACCCATGCAGCTCATTAAGCGACTTTGGATTCCATGTCTCTCGTGGCAAGCCATCAAAACTCAGCTTCGCTAAAAACGGATGCCCACGGGGTTGAGCGCCGTTACCAGTTGGATGCCCCACCAGACGAAGCTCACCGGCACGCCTTCACGGCACAACGACGAGATATCCGATAACAAGCTTGAAGTCGCGCGAACTTCAATGAGCATGTCACGGTGTCAGATGTAGTGCTTCGCGCAGAGTTTTGACCAGGTCGTCCGGTGATACGCAAGGCCGAGGTGGTTACACGATTTCCATTAACAGTTTCTTGCAGAACTTCTTGTGCAGCGTCCTCATGCCGGTGTTGCGCGACCAGGGCCGGTCCATAGACCGGGCAAACAAGGCGACCGCCCCAATCCCCAAAAGAGGATGGTCTCAAACACTAAAGTATGTTTATAAATTCTGTACTATCATTTTGTCAGGTATAAGAGATTATTTACTATTTATAAACAATAGAAAGTCGACATCGGTTTACATGAACAATTTCACACGACGGACCAATACGTACAATGTACCACATGAGAAGAAACCAATTAGATAGGTGGTGACAAGTTTAATTAATTTGCCTGCTGGTCTCTCTTATAGATGCCTTAGACATATATATTAAGTTTTTTGCTAGGTATATTTCCAATATGTAATTTCATGTATACAATTTTATTGAGAAACTAACAAAAGCATATGTATACACTATTTTGTACAGAGGAGCATTGTGGTGAGCCTATATAATAACTGAATTTTGTGTTAGCGAAAGTAGTAGATCGATATATAATACTTTTATGTTTGTCGGTGATTACTATAAGAAATCCTACTTCAATAACAATAGTGTGTCAGAAACATATTATCAAAACTTCTAATGTATATTTTACAATATACATTAGAAGTTTTGATATATTTGCTTGCATAACCATACACTACACACCTGACACCTCTACTAAGATATTTTATAGGCCGGCTATATGCTTTGTATTCTCTATCAATATATGTACTAATATTAAAAATAGATAAAACATTCACACAATAGTAAACATATACGGCATGTAATTTACCAATTGTAAAACAAAATAAAGGGGCATACGCTTTTACATTCTTTCACATTTTAGGTGGTTTTGTATGGTGTTAAGGGTAATATGTCAGAAAGAAAAAAAATATGTTTCCGCATGTTAGATATATTTTCAATGATATAGATTACAACTATATAACGGAAAACAATTGAGACAAATTATAGTATGGTTAGCAAATCCACATATTTGATAAAAGCACCATATGATTAAAAAAATAGAAAGGAAAAAAGTTTAGTATAAATATATTATCTTTAACTCGCCCTAGGTCCCAAATGTAGTTAGAACGGCCGTGTGCGTGATAGAATTCTGTGGAAGACGGCCGACAGTGGCCTAAGTTTGGATGGGACTCAGGATAACTGCAGGGCAGGGGCCTGCCTCGTCCGGGAATAATCTCCATCAGGTGAACGACATGCCAGCCTCTCCGCTTAAGGATGTTCTTTTTTATTTTGGGGATACGGTGAAAGAGAAGGAATTTTCGCAGCAAAAATGGGGGTGTTGGGAGAGGATTAAGTAGTAATAAAGAAAAACTGGCACCTCCGCTGCATGATTGGGGATAGTGGGTGAAAAAGAAACAAATTCATAACATGGTTTTGTCTCAAAATAATATAATTATAATTTTATAATTTATATGGTTTGTGGTAGAATTTAGTGGTCAAAACTATGTTTTTTTTATCGGAACCAAAGCTGTGTTTTGAAGTTTTTGTCAACAGTCAAACATAATTTTGTTGAGAAACTGGATGGAGTACTACACAACAGGGAGGACAAACAGGAGTGCACCAGAACGTATGAACTGGAGGACATAGGTGCGTGTTGTCGATTTTGGACTACTATTCTTAAAAGGAATCAGTACAAAATAGAAGGGAAAATGTTTGCATCCTGGGGTTGAGTTGGGTCAAGCATCCTTCTCTCCATTGGGAACAGTAGAAGGGAAGAACTCTAAGATGACACGCAAAAGGCACCAACTGTGTAGCTGGTTGCACCTACTGGATATGGATGTCTCGGTATCCATGTCAAGCGATCATGCAACGTTGTTCAACATACAATATTAGAGTACTGTAACAGACTGGGTCTGCGTTCTACTGTATATGTGAAAGAAAGATGACGAGGATCACGAACTGACGTTTACTGCCTAGCGATCTTGGAGCTTTAGACGAAACTAAGCTAGCTACTTTGTAGGTTGGTGACGGTGACTAACAATATTATTTGCCTATCAATCGTTGGATCCGCTTTTCCTTTTTGAACAAGCACATCGCTTTGCTTTTCGAAATGATCTCATCTTCTAGTATATACTCCAATCTCGATGCAACGGAGGAATTCTCCCTTAGTCCCTTGCAAAAGGAATTGTTGGGCGCGTGTGTCACACGAATGGAATTAATGATGTTTCGATTGAGCTGGGCAACCTAATTTGGATGCATTGTATGCGCGTACTCGATCAGTATCTGGAAAACTTTTATTTAAAATAGACGTCGACATTGTTTTGATGTAACGATGTGCTTGGTTACACAATCGACAAATCAGCTCGTGTTGAATTTTCTCTTATCTGTCCGTTCTCATGGATATATATATATGGAGTAAAACTTAATCAACTAGTCATGAAGGTATGCTCAATTATTGCTATTGCCAGTTGATTTTCGCACTTGGTCTTATGTCACTCTCTAGAATTAGTGTCACTGTTAATATATCTATATATAACGTCTCTCAGAATCCATTTGGGGAAACCAAAATTGGCTAAGTAGGGACCATTCAATCATGTCCAATATTATCGATTCGACAAGCAAGTCGACGGAGATCTTTTTTTCCATTTTCCTTTTGAAATGTGCATCACAAGGTTTTCGCCTGCATAATGTATGATTTTGATTTCTCAGCCGTTTCATTCCCTCAACCAATTTACCACGATAACTACTTTCAGCTAGCCTCTCGTCTACACTTTTTACCCTTCGCTTATCAGCAACTCCATTTTTTTGCATCTGAAGTTCTGAACGTGTCTAGACTACGCATGCAAATCAAACCAATTATGTACAGTTGATGGATCGAATGCATGCTAGCAAGCTACAAAACATGGTCAAACCAGATGCATGGTTGCCGCTGGCTTTAGCCGCACTCCAAAGGTAGAGCACCGCTAGTCCTGCTCGATCGAGCTACAGCCTTGATAGCTCATCCACCAAATCACCAAACGAGAATTGCCATCTAAGCTGCGTATCCCACCAATGGCCATTGCATGTACAGTCTTCACAAGAAAAGAATATATGGCGCGGTGGTAGGTTGAAGGTTGGGGTGTGCTTAATTTTGGCGGGTACACCCTATATATACAAACTCGAGCGGCTGTTCTCCAGCATCCTCTATCACCTGGTCATTGGCTCTCCTCGAGAGCTCAAGACCATCATACACATATAGAGCAGCTTGCTAGCTCAACGCCTAGGTAACTAGCTAGCCAGATAGCATACCATGGCCATGACCATGGCCTCCAGTCTATCTTGCTCTCTCCTCCTGGCAACCGTGACGCTGCTGCTCATCGTCCAAGCGCAAGGCATCACCAGGCACTACGATTTCAACGTATATGTCCATGCATGTTGACCATCTGCATATGGTATCGTGATCCATGGATGATCGTGCTGAAAACTAACCTGCTTGTTGTTGTTTATCTGCATATATGCAGGTGCAAATGGCGAACGTGACTCGGCTGTGCGGCACGAAGAGCATCGTGACGGTGAACGGGCAGTTCCCGGGGCCGGAGCTGATCGCCAGGGAAGGCGATCGCGTCCACGTCCGCGTCACCAACCACGTCCCGCACAACATGTCCATTCACTGGTACGTTCTACTTCCCTCACTTTAGCTTTACGTAAGTTCCGCCGTCGCCGATCGAGCTCGCAACCATTTCCGCACAAATCAAGCTGTCTCCATCGATCGCTCTTCCTTTTTGGCCAAGTTGTTCTTCCTTCCACTCTTCTGACCCGCCGTCACCGTTCCTGTCGCGGTCGCAGGCACGGCATCCGGCAGCTGCGGACGGGCTGGGCCGACGGGCCGGCGTACATCACGCAGTGCCCAATCCAGACGGGCCACACGTACGTGTACAAGTTCACCGTCACCGGGCAGCGCGGCACGCTCTGGTGGCACGCGCACATCTCCTGGTTCCGCTCCACGGTCTACGGCGCCATCGTCATCCTCCCCAAGCTCGGCGTCCCCTACCCCTTCCCGGCGCCGCACGACGAGGTCCCCGTCATCTTCGGTGAGTGGTGGGCGGCGGACACCGAGGACGTCATGAGCCAGGCGTTCAAGGTCGGCGGGGCCCCAATATCTCCGACGCTTTCACCATTAACGGCCTTCCTGGACCGCTCTACAACTGCTCTGCCAAAGGTACGTGCATGCTGTGGTTAACGGAGAGTTTAACATGTTATAGTTCTAATGACGCAATCACGTTTGAGGTCGTGGATTGTCAATCGTCAACCAAATCACCAAAAGTGAATTCTTACAAGATTCAGATTCTCCCTTGAAACGGAGACGGAATAGTGCGTAGTTAGTTGTTCGATCGAGTTATTCTAATGCTTATTTATCACCGGAACACAGTGATACTTGACCTAACATTTGGTGCACCTTAGCAATTGATGTTTGTTGGGTCTGTCCGGTGCTACGTTAACAAAATCTTAGCTATACGTTACACCTAGCAAAGACTTCCTAGCTCTGTGGTAGTCTAGTAGACAGATAGCTAGCTTTCTATAGTCATTCAAGTCAGCTGGCGTCTGAAGATTTGCTCTTACTGAATTACCGTTCATGCATGTATGACACGCAGACACGTTCAAGCTGAAGGTGACGCCCGGGAAAACGTACCTACTGCGCCTCATCAACGCTGCGCTCAACGACGAGCTCTTCTTCTCCGTCGCCAACCACACCCTCACCGTCGTCGAGGTCGACGCCGTCTACGTCAAGCCCTTCACCGTCAAGACCCTGGTCATCTCCCCGGGCCAGACCACCAACGTCCTCCTCACCGCCAAGCCCGTCTACCCCAACGCCAACTTCTACATGTCCGCCGCGCCCTACTCCGTCATCCGGCCCGGCACCTACGACAACAGCACCGTCGCCGGCATCCTCGAGTACCATAAGCCAGGCTCGCCTTCCACGTCAAGCTTCAACAAGGACTTGCCGCTCTTCAGGCCGACCCTGCCGCTCTTCAACGACACCAACTTCGTCACCAACTTCACGACCAGACTCCTCAGCCTCGCGACGCCACAGTACCCGGCGGCCGTGCCGCAGTCGGTGGACAGGCGGTTCTTCTTCACGATCGGGCTGGGCACGCTGCCGTGCCCTAAGAACATGACCTGCCAGGGGCCCAACGGCACGCAGTTCGCCGCCGCCGTGAACAACGTCTCCCTCGTGCTCCCTACCACGGCGCTGCTGCAGTCGCACTTCACGGGCCTCTCCAGGGGCGTCTTCTTGTCCAACTTCCCGACCATGCCGCTCTCGCCGTTCAACTACACCGGGACGCCGCCGAACAACACGAACGTGGCCACGGGGACCAGGCTGCTCGCGCTGCCGTACAACACCTCGGTGGAGCTGGTGATGCAGGACACCAGCGTCCTTGGCATCGAGAGCCACCCGCTGCACCTGCACGGCTACAACTTCTTCGTCGTCGGCCAAGGGTTCGGCAACTATGACCCGACGAACGACCCGGCCAAGTTCAACCTCGTCGACCCCGTTGAGCGGAACACCGTCGGCGTGCCGGCCGGCGGTTGGGTCGCCATTCGCTTCCTTGCTGATAATCCAGGTGTATGGTTCATGCATTGCCATTTGGAGGTGCATACGACGTGGGGGCTTCGAATGGCATGGCTGGTGCAGGACGGGAGCAAGCCCAACGAGAAGCTGCTTCCCCCGCCGTCCGATATGCCCAAATGCTAGACGGACCTGATCAAACTTGATGTTCAATTCTCCCCTTCGTTTTGATTTAATTTGTTCGCCAATTTGCGATTGATTTCTCCTGCAGGAGATTTTAGTGTGTGCATGTTAGTAGTCTGTTCATAGCTGACCTTACAATTTTTTTTGTATTTTTTATCTTTCATTTCTTTACCACTTTTGATGAAAATGTTTTGATACTTGTTGAATAAACAATGATGTGAATTGCACAAGAAGGATCCCGGAATTATTTGTGAGACTATATTTTATAGCCCGAGAAGGACCCAGAATTATTTGTGAGCCCATCTTTTTCAGCCCAGATGATAGTGTTGTAGATGCTGCTGGTTTAGTCAACAGTGTAAATATTCCAGAGTTGGTAAGGAATAAAAAATGCTTGGGAAGGGAAAAATATAAACAGGCAAGAATGAAAGAACGGTGATCAGTTTACAGTTTTGTCTGAAAAAATATGAGCTTGCTTATGATAGTGATGATGATGGTAATTTTTGACCGCTAGTCCTAGTAGGACTAAGCTAAACAAAACTAAAAATCAACATTGTCAAAAAGAGGATTGAGCAACAAAGAAAAGGGTAGGCCCCCTAAAAAAATAGTTTTTGTGTTTGGAATTGTACGGGTCTAGGAAGCCCTGATAAACAAAAAAAATGGGGTAGGACCCCTAAACATAATGTTAGGTTCCGTTTAGAACTGTATGGGTCCGGGATGCTCTGTTAAACAAAGGTTTCTTAGAGCGATGATCAAAGTGGTTGGTGTTAATTTCATCTGTTTAAGGGAGACCGTGAACATTAATTACACCCTCAGTGCTTTAAGAATATTTCTGGTAACAAAATTTTCACTTGACAACAATTCATCAGGGAGATCTCCCGGTGTTCAGTAGCTGTCCAAAAACAGGTCGCGATGTTCCACACGTTGCAGTGACAACCATGATCGGAAAGTAGCTGTGCACTCGTAGATAACCTGCTTAAGAGAAAAAAGATCGTTAAAAACTTTGTCATTTCTACATAGCCATAGCAACCAAATGATGGCAATCGCTCCCACCCTAATCAGTAGCTTAACCTAGGATCCACCCCCTTGAGCCAGTTGTCGAATATATTCGCAACACTTCGTGGTGGGTATAAGTTAGAGCCTATCTGGAAGGCTGACCATATACATCTCGCGAATTTACACTGGAAGAATAAGTGTTTTATAGTCTCGTCATGGTGACAAAACACACACGTTTTACTTCCCTACCAATTGCGCTTTGCAAGGTTATCTCTGGTAAGAATTATCCCTCGATGAAAATATCACGCAAAACTTTAGTTTTAAGCGGTTTCTTCATCTTCCAGATTTTCTTATTATTATCGATTGGTACCTCAGGTTGGATTAAGGCTTTGTACATGGAATCGACAAAGAATTTACCGCTCTGGTTGAGATTCCATCGAAATTTTTCGGGTCCCTACGTCAGCTGTACAGAAGCTAGATGTTGTAACAAAGCAATCCAGGCTGCTTGTCTAGGACCTAATAGACTTCTTCTGAACGACACATTTGGTGGGAAAGTTTCCATCACCTTAGCGAGTGTATCGCTTTGTGGCGCACAATACTGTACAAGGCTGGATATTGTTCTTGGAACGTGGTATGAGCTAGCCATCTATCCTCTCAGAACCTAATTTCCGATCCATCCTTAGTAGAGAAAGATCTATATGAGAAGAAGAATTTCCAGCCCAAAAGTGTGAGTCCTCAGGTTTCCAATAAACCTGAGACAACGCACGTGAGCCAATGTACTTTCTCCTCGGAAGGGTTTGCCACACACCTTCTTCAACTAGAAGCTTGAAGATCCATTTACCAAGAAGGGCCATGTTCTTGACCTATAGGTCATGAATCCCAAGTCCTTCTTGGTCTTTGGGGCGGCAAACCACACTAAACTTAGCCAATCGATACTTCTTTTTCTCACTATCCCCTTGCCAGAAGAATCTTGATCGGAAATAATCCAATCGTTTTAAGACTCCTTTTGTCCGCTGGAATAAAGATATCATATACATTACCATATTACTTAGTACAGAATTAATAATAACCAGTCTTCCTCCCAAGGATAGCAATTTTCCTTTCCAACTGTTTAATCTAATTTTTAGTCTCTCCTCCACCAGTTTCCATTCAGCATTTGTGAGCTTCCAGTAATGAATCGGGATACCCAAGTATATGACAGGAACCTGGTGTCGGGGGAATATTCCTTGAGTTAACCCGCGGCCCACAGGGGAAGGGCGACTCATGAGTAATTCACAGCCGCACCACCTGTGGGCTTACACGAAGATGGGCCGACCCAAGATCATGACATGATAAGAGAAAGATCTAGAAGATCGGAGATAACTTGGCTTGGAAGACATGAAGAAGATTCGTCTCCAAGTAGGACTCCGGCTTATGCTTTCCTAATGGGAGAAGCTTTCCTTGTAACCTAGCGAGCCTTTCGGATATATAAAGAGGGATCGCAGGACGTAGCAGTTTAAGCTCTCAAGTTCCAAACCCTAGAACTAGAGGCGATTCGACACAGCGAATCACAACCCTTGCAACACCATATACATATCAATCCAATCTAGGATAGACAGAAAGTAGGTCTTTACCTTGCATCGAGGGGCCGAACCTGGGTAAACGTTGTCTTCCTCGTGCCCTACGATCTTAAGCTCGGAGACAATCGAATCGCGTAAACCCCACACCTACGAAGTCATCCCCATGACATCTGCCGTGACAAACCCACGACATCTGGCCTTGCCCGCAGCCAAATAAATCGGCATACAGGGAGGCATAGTCTTGAGCCTCGCCAAAACAAAACAACTCACTTTTATGAAAGTTTATCTTTAGACCCAATAATTGTTCAAACGCTGACAGAATTAACATCAGGTTTCTTGCCTTTTCGATTTCATATTTTATAAACAGAATTGTATCGTCGGCGTAGTGAAGAATGGATAATCCTTCATCAACTAGATGAGGAATCACACCCTTAATTTGGCCATCAGACTTTGCGCGTCAATCATGACGGCGAGCATATCAGTCACTATATTAAATAGCATTGACGATAATGGATCACCTTGTCTAAGCCCCATCCTGGTCTGGAAGTATTTGCCAATATCATCATTGACTTTAATGGCTACACTTCCTCCCGAAACAAAGCAGTGGATTAAAGCACGCAACTCATCAGAAAAAAATTCATTCTGAGAATTTGTTGAAGGAAAGACCACTTAACCTTGTCATAGGTTTTATCAAAATTAATTTTTAAGATCACCGCATTCAAGTTTTTCCTATGTAGTTCGTGGACCGTTTGAAGGTGTTTGTTGGGACCAGCGGTGCATTGGGAAATATGGAAAACTAGACATGCAAGTTGCTTCATACGGTGTTGCCTAGTGACCATTGTCCCACCTTTTTTAGTTTACGCAGTTCGCTTGACTCTTGGGACATACCCTAGAAAATCCCAAGTCAAAAAAGTCTTGAAGACGGAAATCTGAAGATCAAGACGGCGATTCAGGAATCTTACTTGCATCGACATGGTTGGGTGCCTATGGTTGAGAGAGAGAGAGAAAACAAAGATTTTTATGTCGATTTGGTGGTTATCATACATGTTTTTGTGTGATTCATAGTTTGTTAGTAGTAGGATGCGTCCCTGCGCCTGGAGCTGTAATAGTTAGTGGTAGAGCTACTTTACTTTGTTGGGTGTTTTCTTCTCCACTTTGCTTTGCTTTGTAAACATTAGCAATCTTATATATTTACTAATTGGAGGCACGAATGGAAGCACCACGTTAATCCTCAACAACTAAAAAAATTAACCCTCGGATTTGTCTATTAGATATCTACAGCCGTCAGATGAAATAAAAGAGTCCTTAAGTTCTATCCCACGTACACGCCAACAACCTTATCCATTAGCCAAAAAAAAACTTCTACAGTATGCAAAAGAAACGTCTCCCTAGCGGACTACACCAATCTCTCCAATCTTGACATGTCGTGTAAAAATCTCTCCAACAGTTTTCCGAATAGATTAGTTCTCCCTAGCCTCCTTCCCTCCGCCGCCCGCCCTGCCGCGCATGGTGTCATCGATCGACGCCGCCGAGTCGCCGACCATGACTCCTCATCCTCCGTCTCAATCTCCAGAAAAATAAATAGCTAAGCGTAAAGTTTTCATGCCCGAGCACGGTAGCACCATGCTCCAACCGTTCTCTCGGCTTGAACGCTAGCTCCTCCTGATTGCTACCGCCGGCCGGTTTCTTTCTGCAGGTTTTCGTCGGTCGCTCCAGCCGTGCTGTTCTGAATCTGTCTCTCTGAGCAATAAATTAATGTATTTATCTTTCGGAAATAAATCAATATTGATGAGCTTTGTGGCCGCTGATCTTCAAATATTTTTCTGGGGAAGCAAACATCCAACTGGTGGTGCGTATTATCTCTACTATATAATACTAGCAAAATGCCCGTGCGTTGCAACGGGATATGCTATAATTGTCATATGCATTTCATTTTCTTGTACCAGAAAATCATCCAACGGATGGCAAAAAATACAACTCTATGTGTCTAACTTGCAAGACTACAACATGCATAATCTGAATACGTTCATCTCCAACTCAAAAATATGTACACTTGCAATCTATGGAAATTGGAAACAGAAAATACAGAGCAGTACATGATTTGACACCTCAAATAAAAAGAGCACCCGTGCGTTGCGACGACCAGAGTAAATAACAAACAACTATTGGTTGAAGTCGATCGCAATATTATCTCTTGGTATACATCAAAGGTCTACATCTACCAACTTCCTCTTTTGATTCGACATATGCAGGGTTCACCATTGCAATTGATTCTTCGCATGGTGTGTTGCGTCTAAACTCACGATTAGCTCTAATTTGCTATATTCTAGCCTTTTTTCTACTAACCTCCTCTTCTGATTTGACATATGTAGGGTTCACCATCACAATTGATTCTTTACATGGTGTCTTGCGTCTAAACTCACGATTAGCTATAATTTGCTCTATTCTAGTTTTTTTTTTGTTTTGGCTACATATTTGCATATTTCTGCTTTTCTCGCACACATATTTTTGACTTTTGTTCAGGCTTTAAATCTGCATATTTCTTTCTCCCCCGTGTGCATTTTTTGTGCAACTGGGTTAAATCCTTAATTGTTTTGCTTTGGTGATAAGCTTCACGACGCCTTTTCAATTTTTCTTATTTTTCTTCGTTGGTCATCCGTGCATACCTATCTCTATGTTTTTTCCTTCTTTACTCCTTGACATCTATGATTGGACACCGGGTCCCAAATTCCTCGTCTTCATTAGTGTTTTCCATACTGCATAAATTTGTCATTGATGAAAAAGATGAACTTGATTAGATCTTACAGTACACGATTTAAGCTTTGGCCGTCTCCGTCGTGGCAAGTTGAGAGATGACTGCGGCGGCTGCCTCGCTATTACGTGCCAATTTTTTTTTCCGAAAACCTCCTAAAAATCGTGTCTTCTCCCACCGCCACTCCACGACGCGAGATACTACCTCTAAAAAAAAGTGAGAGGGAGATCAAGATTAGATGCACCACTGGATCAGAACTTTATGGTTTGTAGAGGTGCATCCATGTAGGCAAACATTGATTAATGAGGCAGCAAATCAGGTTTGGCAAAGCCAATCGTAGAGAAGGAGTAGTGGCTTTATAGAGGTCCAGCCAATAGCCATGAAGAGGTGTCAGGAGTCGAAGTACTTCCTCCGTCCTGGTTTATAAGGTATAATTTGTAAATCTCTTTGCCCAAGGTGCTACCCAATTGGAGCTAAAAACTTACATGCATTGGTGGAGGAGACAACTAACCAATTGTGAGAGGACATTAAATGCAAATTGTGCCTAAGAGGTGGAACGTTTTGGGACAAATTGTTTTTAGAATTGTGCCTAATACACCAGGATGGAGGAAGTATAATTTACGCAAAGCTAATGAGGGAGTTAATCAGGTTTGGAAAAGCTAACCAGGTTTCACAAACAATGTGCGTATACGAACCATTGGAGCACGGACAACGTCGTTCTGGCAAAGTATGACGACATGTTCCGGCGAAGTGGAGACGGCGGCAATGTCGACGAAAAGAACGGGTGGGCAAAGCAGGATTGCAGACGGGTTGTATGCTTCGGACGGATACCTTGGTCGGGTGGCAGGTGTATATATCAGCGTTTCCCATCGACCGGTCGTACCTGCATGTTGACCTGGGAACGGATCTGATACGTATTAATTGCCTTGGCCTACTTTTGTTTTCTTTGATCTAGACTTAACCTACATCGGTTAGGTGTTGGATTGGATGGGCCGGGCTGCAACGGGGGGTTTTAGCAATTGACTCGCCCTTCCTGAATTGTATTAGGATAATGCTTTTCTACACGATCGAGGATGGATTGACATACGGAACGGTTTTTTTAGCGATGGGACGACGGACGAAAAGTGACGTACTAAAAACGGACGAAAATTTGGGAGGAAGAAACACTACTCGTATTATATAGTAGAGATAGTCAGAGGTGATGGTTGGTACGTTTTTTAGATTTTCAATTTTACCCCTGCTGAGTTAAAAATATGACACGCTCTGCCACCGAAGTAACGTACCGATTCGATGACTCAAAATCTGAAAATCACGCCGCGGCGCACCCCCAACAGTCCCACTCGATTCCCCCGACCTACTCTATGGCCTGTCGCTGTCTTTGCAGACCTCCCCGGACCAGACTGCCGCCGCCGCAGAACTGGCTGCACTGCGCCCCACACCCCGCCGCCCATACGGCTCCTCCGGTGTGCCCTACATCCCTTGCGCCCCATGCGAGCCCCGCCGCTGTCTCGCCTCCCTGGGAAGCCCCTATGCCGCCGCTGGCTCAACTCCCCAGCGCAACCCTGGGCAGAGCCGACGAGCGCGGCCACCACAGTGAGTCCTCGCCTCCACATCTTTCCTGTCGACGGCGAGTGCATGCGACCTCACCCGTGCGACCCTGCCTCGCTTCGTCCTCCTTTATCTCCTCTCCAAATTGCCGCCAGGACCAACGCCCGCGTGCTGGCGGCGACCACATGCAGCACCCCTCCACTAGATTCAGTTACAGCCCAGTAGCCCACTATGGAGGAGCTCTTCATCAGAGACGTCGCTATTTTTTCTTTACTTCTGAGTTCTGAAGTAGCGGTTCAGAGTTGAACTCCATGGCTCACTCGGTTTCATCCTGGGTTTGTATAATTATTGTATGAGACTGTGTACTTTAGTGCTATACTGGCCGATTGGCATACAAACCACGATTGACTCTATGTTGGAGATACTCCTCCAGTTCTCCTAATTCTTACGGTACATGCAAGTTTGATGGCAGAGTACTTAGTACATGAAGAGCTAGATACTTACTTGAGACCTCTTTTGCGTGGATGTGAAAAGTATGAAAATACCAATGGACCAGTACGAGATCGTGTCCCCGTCAACCAGTTCTTCAGTTTCACGCTATTTGAGGAGTTGGAGCCGCAGGAGGCTGCGCTGGAGCCTGACGAACTAGAGACGCGCATTTGCTAAAGTTGAGAAACAGCGAACACTGAAGCACATACCAAAATTATCGCAGCTGCTATCTGTTGATGTGTTCGAAGAGGGGATCTGAACTTAATGGCTTCTTTCCAGCACAAAAGTGGGAAATCCAAATCAGTGCATCAGATTGACAACCTGCACTTTCTCCAGCCATTTATCCACACGTGTGGAGGGCTGCTTCTTCTTTCCACACCCATGTCGGGTGTGAAGGGGGGTGTTAAGTATATGTTAAGTATATAATATCACCACTTCCTATCAGTTCGGATTTTTGAAATAGTTGGTTGATAGAACTATTCTAACACAGATATGGTCAAAAGTAGAAAATGCTAAGAAGTAATCAATCGATGGCTATGTCGTTCTTGTTTCGGCTATATATATTCATTCGTAGGGAGGAATGGAGAAGACATGATTCGGCTAGGCGTAACAACACAGTACAAAAAACATACAAGTTTGAACAAAAAAGTTCCGCAAGATATACCAACACAATGTCATTTGGGTCATTTCGATGATATTGAACTAACAAGCACGTGCATTTTATGAAAACTGTAGAAGTACTAGCAATTTGTACAGGAGCATAGTCAAATGGAATGCACTTTTAAAGCAGATGCTACTGTCACTGCATTACATATGTAGAACAGTAATTGAATTCCACTAAAATAGCCTATGGCGTGGAACATGTAGATGAGGCACCACGGAGAGCCCGGTAGTCCGTAGATGCATTGAACTTTCGCAAAACGTCGCGTTTTCGCATGCAAGAGCTCAATATGTCCACATGGTACGTGTATTTTAACCCGTTGCAACGCACGGGCATTTTGCTAGTATATCACAGGATCTCTAGGACGTTGGCCAGTAATTAATACGCACGTACTCTGCGTATTCACTTATTGTTGTCAATTTAAAGGTTGTTGGATGTAGCATTCTTTAGCCGGTGTCCCTTGGGTGGAAATTTGGGGGCATTGAGAAGAGCATATATTTCAGAATATCTGATGTTATATCCGAGCTACGGTAGGACAGAGACAAACTATTCCTAAGATTCCTGAGATTATTTCTTTTCTCTATTAAACATGTTCCAATGCGTGCAGATTAGTTGTTTGAATATTTTCTGTTAATTCTCTATGTGATCTGCCTGCAGGAGTTTCATGAAATTGGTAAATTTTCTGGGTGTGTTAATAACTTGCCTCCAATTTTAGATTATCATTCGAGATTGGGTTAGAGGCATGAAGATTTAAGCATTTTTTGTTTTCCATAACAGAATTTACAATCATGTTGCTGACTATCTCTGTTCTGTACCCTTGCATTTACTTTGTTCCAACACTCTTTCTACAAATTTACTCAGTGCAGACTAGGTAGGTACTCCTGCATATGCACTTTTGTTTGATTATCTGAAATTCGTTGAATGTAGTACTTTTCAGCCATTAATTTATAACAGGTGAAATGTACAAATAACAAATAATATCAATGAGCTTTAAGGGCTGTTGAATGGTATAGTGGAAAACATATCAGTATTGATCTTACTTTTTAAATTTAGTTATTCAACAAATTCACTTAGATGTATAGCGGAAGTAGTGGTTGTGCGGTGGTTGGTTAGCTTAAACAGACCTGTCAAATATCGTTGTAGAATTAACAGAGAAATCTTCACTTACCGTCAGCCTCGCCTTCTAAACTTATTATCTCAGTTTACATAAATTATTTTTTTCACAACATGCTTTGATTTTCTCCTGTGCCATCAGCATCACAACAACCTAGGATTATAGGATCTCGACTACTAGCAAGACACAGAAGGTCTGGGCCAGGGACGGAGCCAGGGGGGCGCGCTGGGGCCATGGCCCCCCCCCCATGGTGGAATTTTTTGCTAAAACACCCCCTGTAAATTTACAGATTTAACCCCAAATTTGATCAAATTTACACATATGGCCCCCTCCAACTTGTTTTTTATGCATTTGGCCCCCCTTATATTTCAGTCCTGGCTCCGTCCCTGGTCTGGGCTGCAATGAACAACGACGTTTGGTAGCGTTCAGACGCAACATGAACACACATGCCCTAGCTATCAACCGTAGTTGGCGGAGGTTATATCATGGCATCAGTTTCAACTATTAAGGTATACGAGATGGAAAAAAGAAAGAAAAAAATTGATGTATATGACAATGTCATAGTCAGTAAGTGAGGAATTAATATTTTTGTTAGAACAGGTGAAGTATTTAATAATTACGACCAAGTAAAGAAGGCAATATTGTGCAGCTTTTGTGTTCGTTTGCATGACACACCAGGATCAGTTTCAAGGAAATTAGAGCAGAATAAAGAAGAGATTCGTGGCTGACGTGGAAATGAAAAGGCTGGACCCTAAACGGTTGATGTTGTCAAGTATGAAAAGACATAATGAAATCCCTTTATCTAAAAAAAAGTATGAAAAGACAACAAATTTTTGTTTGCAACAAACTACATGGGTAGAAAGCAATACTACAAAAAACAAGGTAACATACATAGTTTATTATAATTGAGCAATCTGTATTTTGTGTGTGTAATAGCCCGTACAAAAGCTAGATAGTATACTTCAGTTATGCAGGTTATTGTTTATCATGGTCATTTGTTGTTTCTGAAAATGGATCTAGATCACCTATTATTTACATATAAACATTTAGGAAGCTTTGTGCAATTTTAACTATAGTATACATATTTCGTTGGTTCATTTTAATATTATTTATGATCTTTCCTATGCAGTTCAGAGTTTGGAATTTATAAATGACACATACAGAAGATGATATCAGGGACCTCATTTAGTGTTTTTTTATATTTTATAGAGCAGAGTCGTGACATATATTATGTTTCAAATATTTTCGGCTAATCTGTTTTCACCAAATTAGTAGATATATGTTTTTCATTGTGCGCAATAGAGCATATACTACATATGTGCGTCTAAATCACAATTGTCGAACAAGTTTCTTAGAATTTTAATCTTGAATCTTCAAGTGATTTTACTTGCAACAATTCCAGTATTGTACGGTAATTTATCTCACTGAAATTGTCTATTGAAGTTTTTACTTTAGTCTAGACTTATGTATGTATTGAATTGAGTTGCCTCTTCTTATGCTACAGTTCTACGACGTTCTCCTCCGATTGCCAGAAATTAAATCATTTTACGGTAATGTAGAAATACATGTCTTTGACATATGCACATTCTCTTATATATGTTTTTGTCTTATTATTCCATTATTTTCTCACTTCAAATTCTTTGTATTGCGACACTATTCTAATTTCCTCATTCTCTTCTTTGTATTTGGTTCAGCTGCATGTGCCGGGTAAAAGAAAGCAGTGTTCTTGATATTCCACGTCTCGGAGAGAATCCACTGTCTTGAAAGCACCCTCCAGTTCCATGGTTTTTCTCGACCGTGCAGACTATGATTGGATTGGTGTTCTTAACACATTGTGAGGCTCAATGGATGCTGCGGAGGCTTTTATGGTCGGAGGTATCGGCAAGAAGCGGCTGCAACAACACGCAAGTAATTAATTTTTCTTTGTTATTATATTTCATTATGATTCGTTAAATTTAGATATTGCACTAGGTTTTTTTTCCTCATGTTATAGCTTAAATCCATTTATGTTTCTCACGTGTATACGGTGCTTTACTATTTAGCATTCAATTGGAAATGAAGTCATGGTTGTCCAAAGTACTTCCAGTTGATGGTAGCTTCGCTGCACAAACCATTTCAAGAGTACTTCTGAACGATTACAAAAACTGTCACCTCCCATTGTTGTTTATAGACCACTGGACTAATACCACACCTCTTTGAGGTAACTGATCCTCACCTAATGTCAGAAATCATATTGATTTAGTTTTGACCGAGAGTTACTATATCTCAAATTTTAGGTGTTCCCTTTATTCTTATGCATACCTATTACATGTGAATTGATATAATCCTGAATGGTCATGCACTTATTAGGTTGTGATATGCCACCTCTCGCAAAGGGGTGCCAAACTTTAGGAAAGATACCAACGCAATTTGTTTCGTGGTAATCATAAGTATCTCCGCACTGCATATAATTGTTGAAGGGCACTGTGATACATGTGTTGCAAAGAAACATCAAGTTAGTAAGCTTCGGTCCTTCATGGAAGAAGGAAACAAACTTCAAGGAAATGGAATCAGGGTAGTGTACACATTAATTAAGAATCCCAAATAGGCGGTATCCAAATTTGCAGTAGTTGATGCAACAATGAGATGGTAAATTAGAGGCATAGCTAAATTAACTTTCAACGATATTAGTTGTTTCTTTTTTACTTAAGATTTTTAGTATCTTCGTTTTCATTCTCATGCTGTATCAAGCTGGCAACCAATGTCCTTCTGTCATATTGAAGTACCTTATTATAAGTTAGGGCACTGAAGTAGTGTCTCTTTATCTATACTACTATTAAAAGAGCAAACTTGTGTTGATACATTGAATCTGAGCCCTTCAATATTTGGCCAACGGTCCAGATCGCTCCAATGTTTGACAACTCAACACAAATCCATGTTTGCCCGTTTTACCCTCCCACCAAATCACATAATACTGCTAATGCCATCGTACCGGTTCGTTTTATGACAACTCAACACACCTTTTCGTTTTCCTTTTAATTACATGGATTGCCATCGGGTAAAAGAAACTATAGACGTAGCCCGCTCGCGACGCAAAAAACGCCCGACGTGATCGTGCGCTAGCCCACTCGCACCCGGTGTACTTGCATATCCATGCTCTAGGATAGCGTTCACGTCTGTACTCACGCCGGAGTCGCCGCCTGCGCCGAAGCTTAGCAACACAAAGCCAACGAACGACCCACGGCCAGAAACATGGCACCGCGCACCGCCATCGTACACCGCAGCGCTGCCGTAACTCCCCGTGCGTCGCTGGTGCAGTCGCGATTCCCCGTCCTCGAGCGGCGCCTGCCATGGCCCTTCAGGCCACGAATCCACGTGCTCAAGCGGTTCCAGTCAGGACCCAAGGTATAACCTTTCCGCTCGCGCGTCCCCGTCGTCGAGCACACTCGGTCAGGCCTCCATGCGTTGCTGGTACGGCCGTGAGAATGTGTCGTCAACACTGCATGTCACGACGCTGAGTCCGTACCATAAATTTGGGATGCACGCAAGTCGGTGAGCAGCTACGCGCGTAGCTGGTTAGACAGCCGTGTTGTTGTCGGCCGTACCGAGCAGGAAATCATGGTTAAAAAATCATGGTTCACAAGTCACAAGCGAATACTCAATTTGATTGGTTAGTTTTTTCACATCCAGGCACAGAGGCACTACACGGACTTTCATTAGTTTTCCTTCTGACAAAATTTTGGCAACAAGACGACCTACAGTACAGGAGCGATGCAAAAATTAAACAATGATCGATGTGATGTGTGACAAGGCGTGACAAAAAAAACCGCGATGACGAAAGCAGTCCTGACGGAAACAACCACACGCAGCTTAGCGGATCCGAAAAAGAACGGCACCTCCATTCGATCGACATGCAGGCAATGATAGTCGAGACGGTGCCGCCACTGAAGGTCATGCTGAAGATACGAATGGCATTAAGAACTTTGTTGCCTGACACGTGATTAAATAAAAATATCCAGCTCATTTTATCCACGTGGACTCTGGTATAATTTTTCCTACTTGTAAATTGTCCTCTATAATAGTGAAGACGTGCGTTGCACGTACATGTCAACTAGTATATGTAAGGCGAGAAAACACGGGAATTTCAGTGAAAATTGAATAAAAAGGCAAGACTAATCGAAATACTTAGATCTTAGCAACCATCATATTAAATTTTGCTTCAAATATCGATCATTAACTAAAAAAAATACATAACAGAACGAAAATTAAGAACGGTATCCAAAAACCTTCTAATAGTTTTTTAAATGGCCTTCCCACATACTTATGTAAACTAGCCCGTGCACGGGTTGACGACTAGTTTGTTTAATGGAAATTGACAAGGAGGTCGTTCTTCTGTAACAAAATCTTTATAGCCCATGGACCTTGTGGTTAATACAGCCCAACTGAGAACCGTCCACAAGAAACCTAAAAGCCCAGGCCTATGGTTGACCCCGACCATCCACGTCAAACGTGCTAGTATTTCACAAAAAAAAAGTGCTGAAAAGTACTTTGAGGCCAAAAAGTTAAATATTTTGAAGCACTTTAAAAGAAGTATAGGTAGAAAAGGGTAAAACGAAGCCGTTCTAACTTTCTGTAACACGAAAGTATGTTGAAGCCACAAACTGCACTCCTATGTATGCTTCAATTAATGATCAGGTTCGTCAATACAAATTGTTCGTTTGAGATTTCACAGCTTCCTGCTGCACATGATCGCGGCGCAAAGATGACTAGACAAGACACTGTTTCTGTATATAACGCCCAACTTGTCCTTTACACAGTGACACTGGATACTTTAGAGTTTCTAGCTGCAAAGTCGAATAAAATCCTGCTACGGTCGCACCTTTGTATATCCCGTTTGATCCTACACAATCTATCAGGGGCAGTATAATATTTCAGACCATGTTACGCAGGTATCTTCTGCTTGATTCGCCTCCAGATCTGGTTCAGTGCACCTTGCCTGCCTGCGTGCTGACCGAGTGTGAACGGCATATATTGGTGTCGCTGTTTAACAAAAATCTTATCACCGGGATGAGAATTACTCTGGTCAGCGTCTTGACATATACGCCTAATCCTTCGCGCCAGCGATCCAGACATGCCTTGCCCGTTACTGTTATGGCGGAGCCGCCGTAGCTGTCGCGGTAACTTTCAGCAGTCTGGATCGTATCGACAAAGGTCAGACTTCTCTAGCACCTCACATCTTGAGGCGTAGATTCCTTGTAGCATCATCGCCGTTGCAAATTTGAAGTGTTTCTTTCTTGTAATGCAAGCTTGTCCAGATTCAATCTTGTCGCCCCAGTGCTCGAGTAATTGACGATACATACGGCAAAAAAAATTGGTTTGCTCTTCTTTGGTGGATGCCCGATACTTCTCAGGAGAAAGCGATGCCCATGATGGGCGATCGGTTTCAGCAGTAAGCAGCAAGTTGCAGCTGGATCAATCGTGCCATCTGTGGTGTCCAACAGTTCCACACGTTGCCGACCATATCATTCCTTCTAGATACCCAAGGCGGCAATCACTGGCCGGGAGCTGTAGCCTACGCTCTTGTGGTTTATCTATCATGTATTCATGTGGCCGTACTCGCGTACCTGTTGGCTGACCTGTCAATTGTCCAGATGCAGAAATAGATGAGGATCAGCTAGCAAACGAACAAACAGACAGACAAGCAAACTGGAATGTCAGTTCTCTACAATGTTTATTTCAGAATGTCGACAGGCACGACAAACTGAAATGTTTACTTGAGATTATGAAGGTAAAGAGCCCCCAGTATGCTGGTCTATATGAGCTTGCAATAAGAATTAACAACTATCAACTTACCATTCCGACAACAATCAATTTGAATAGAGAACGGCAATACTGATTGTTTCGCAAAACACATCATTTCATCAGTCCTAACGTATCGTAGGAACCAACATTTTCACACCATAATAAGAAGTGAAAGGGCAGAACACCAGCAATGACTACGTTACTAAACAAACTGAGATTTGTATTTCACTATTTTAAATACTATTGGCAAGGTAGATCCGTATGGCTGCATTGTACCACCATCCAGCAAGTGAAACAAATTGGTGATTGGTAGCACTGTGGCAGCTTGCAGTGTAAAACAAAACCATTAAGGAAGCTAAGCACCATACACAAAACAGTAGAGGGCTATATGAGTATATATTACCTGCAACAAATCTGAAGGAGGCATGCTTCACAAATTTGAATTCAGACACAAGGTGTATCTACAATTTAGATTATACAAGTAAATAAAAGAGGCACATACCAAGTAAATCGGATACTTGAAACGTTGCTGAACAAAACTGGGAGAAAGAATATTATACAAGACTGATCCTTACATGATGCACCTATGTCTAGCATAATTAACAATACCTAACCTGCTCCACTAAAAAATTACACTAACTATTCCTTTAGAACTAACCATATAAGGGCACATAAAACAAGCAGATGCTACGGGACTAAGCAGGTTCATCATCTGCATCAGCAATGAATGAACCACATTGCTAGTGAACATATGGTGTTTGTTTCTTCGGTGCCAGTTCAAATAGCATTACATACTAACAAGTTGTTGAGCAGGAACAATCAGCCCAACAGTCGAAAAATATGAACAGGTCTTCATTTACAGCATTCCAGTGATAGAAATTGCAAGCTACGACGACCGGTGATTCGGCTTCCATGTTGAGAGCGCGAAGAGGAGGCGTCCCTTCCATCCTTGTAGTAACCACCTGTTGTCCTCATCGATGATGAAATTCTTGTGGTAGCACTTCACCTTCTCCCGCGCACGCTTCATGATATCCTGGTTCAGTGGGAGCTGCTTCAACCCAGCTCTCTGATTCCGCACCTGCCATTGTTTGTATGTCTCCGGCCTCTCCATCCTCTCCAGTCCCTCACAAGAGATTACATTACTTACCTCCCGATTAAACAGAGCTGACTCGATGAGCAGCCTCTGCTCGTTATCCCTTGGAATAGTCGCCTCCAACATGTCAAAGATAGCAGAGTAGTGGAACAATGCCTCCCGGAAGCGTGAGACGAAGAATGGTGCATTATAGGATCCATTGGCGATCCCATGAATGAACGTATGTGGCTTCATCTTCCGTATCGTGTTCAATACCATGTTCCTTGGACTCTCAGCTACCACACTCTCATCCATCAAAGTCTTGAACTTGAACATGCAATTGACAATCAGAACCTCATCCTTCTCAATGTGAAGATCCTCTACCTGAACAGCCTCAAACTGAGATGCAATACCATGGTATTTGAAAGGAACTTTGAAGGTCCGAGCATAATCACTTAGATATCTCCCGGTCTCCTCTATACGCCCTGCAGGTCGAAAACCAGGCTGAGGTGTGTCGATTCCTGTGATCCGAAGTTCTGGAGGGCCTTCAGGCCTGTTGGCTAGCAGTTGAATGAGACACGGCCACTGAAAACCATAGTATACGCCGTAGTCGACAATGTGAACTTTCTTGGCATTCTTCACAGCATTCATAATGGTTTGATTGGCAAAGTAATGAGAGATCTTCTTGAATGGGCAAGCTGCCAAGTACAGCTGGTAGGCTTTCAGCACATCGGTGCATGCAAACCGTGATATGGTATATAACTTGTAAATCCGACTCCCAGTACCAGCAAGCCTTGCCTCAAGTCCATTGGCAAAGCAGTGCGCCAAGCGCTGGTCACCATCACCGTTCTCGGACGAATGCTGCCTGATCTGCCTCAGGAGCTCATTCGCGCTCCGTCGGTCATCGGAGGCCACAGACTGAGCACAATGGATGAGCAGGGTCTCCAAGTCAACCACATCCTTCTTGGGTTGTTTCTTGCCACGGCTCTTGCCATGGGCAGCAGTCGAATGACTTGCCACGTCATGCTGCAGGGCCTCACGCAGTTCCTTGACACCTTTAGAGCATGTCTCACCATTACAGAGCAAGACCTTGTCCATCATCTCGCGTATGAGATGATCTGCGTCCATGACAGGCGACGAATGCTTGCTGCACCTTCCTTCCTCTGCATCCAAGTCATCACCATGAAAATGCTTCTTTCCCCGGTGAGTTGCAACTCCAGAATCAGCCTTCTCCGTCTTGACCTCCAGAAACTTCTTCTCCTCTTTAACCCCAGCCTGCAGGTTCGCATCAGATGGCAAACTGTCGACGTCGATCACAAGCTTGCTCTCTCGGGGTAGAAATCTGCTCGCCTCCTCAAATCCGCGGCTGAACTGGCTCTGCAGGACAAAGTCGGTCAGGCCAGCATCAGGAACAGCACCGGCCGTGCTGAGAAACGACTCGAAGCCCTCTGAGAACGCGACGCTGCTGCCATTGGAAGAAGCGAACGACGATGACTGCGAGAGCAACGTGTCGGGCGCCACGGGGTTGCTCTGGAGCTGGTAGAATTCCGCCGCGTCGTAGGGCCACGCGCCGGCAGCTTCGACCACGCAGCTGTCGGGGCTCAGATCCCGGTACAGCTGCGCCGGCGGCTGCAGGAACTCGGCGGGGAGAAGTCGAGAGCCAGCGGTGTCTGGACCGCGCCGCCGAGGCTTTTAATGGAGGGCGCGGCGCAGGTGCAGGAATTGGAACTGAGGCTGTTGCAGGAGTTGGAGCCATCGGGGCTCTCGACCGCGCTGCCGCCGGCCGAGTGGGGCGCGGCTGGTCGGCGAGGATCTCGAGGAAGGGCTTCTCGGCGGCGAGCAGCGCGGCGTGCGCCGGGTAGTGCTCGAACTTCTCGTCGATATCCTCGGCCATGAGCATGCGGTTGATGTAGCCGAGGACGATGTCGGAGAACGCCTCCGAGTCGTCCGGGTGCGCGTGGTGCGCCGCCGCCGACGGAACCGAGGCGTCCCTCGGCGACGCCGCTCTGTCGGCGGAGGCGGACGGGGACTGGAGCAGGGGCGCCGAGGCATTATTCAGGTCCTCCGTGGTGAAGCCGTTGGTGGCGGCGGCGGCGATTTGGGGCTGGGGGTGGTAGAGTGGCAGGTGCTTTGATCCGCCGCCGGGCAGCGGCGCGCACCAGTCGTGCAGCGCGGCGTCCATGACCATCGGTACGGGCAGCTCGGCGCGTCACCAGAACTAGCGCCGCCGCCGCCGCAAGGGGTGGTTAAGATAGAACTTCAAATCTACAACCTGAAAAAAAAATGCGCAGAGAGAAGCAGAGATCAGCGCAGGACTCCACAAGCAGAAAGGCACGCGTGGCGGATTCGCCACCCGGTAAGACATACTGTAGGAGGAGTCGAGGAGCTGTGGTCCTCGTCAAGGCGCGCGTACCTGCACCGCGACTCGTGGAGACGAAGGAGACCAGACGAGACGAGCCGAGTTTTTTTTTTGAGAGCAAGACGAGCCGAGTGTTGGGCGAAGCGAGCGCGACGAAGGATAAGGCAGGGCGAGGCGGCGGACTGGTGTTTTTGAGAGGCGCTGGTTTGGCCCCGTCCGGCCACGTCCGCGGAATGAACTCGCGCGTGTAGATGCTTCGTGATAGGCGGCCAGGATGCAGCTGGTGTACGCGGTGGGTGCACGGACGGATCTGCGGCGCACGAAGGAAAGCTTCCACGAAGCACGAAAACGGCTTGTGGCTAGCCCGCAGGGTCAGTGGACTGTCCGTGTTCGTGGATAGGCGGATGTAGGCATGAAAATGGAGCGGATACGGATGGAACTGAGTGGTGCCACATTTATTTTTATATTTTTTTGTGGAAACGAATATAGAAACCACAAAAACAAATATAGAAATAAATATTGTCGTAAATAGATACAGACCGAATACGGTGCGGACACGGAACAGAAAACTGATGTTTGTCGGAACCAAGCGACCGCTTAAATAATGCAGGAAAACTCAAACAAATAAAAAAAAATCAGGTTTATAAGATGAAATAAATTAAAGTATAATATAGTGTTTAGATGTTATCAACTTTGGCCAAAAGTACCTACTATCGTATCTAACCCTAGTGCAACAACGAAACGCCGAACCGGGAATGACTCAAGAGGAAGATGATATGCAAGTACGTAGCATCTAAACATGGCTACTTGATATACTTTTTTTTTGTTTAGATCTTGGGTTGTGCCTTAGTGTTCCCACTAAAATTGTTAGGTCTGCTACATTCAGATAACACTGCGTGGTAAAAAATGGAAAGATCCGTATTACCGGAAACGGAATTTCCGTTTCCATTCTCGTTCCGCCGGAATACGTTGTTCTGTTTCCGTTTTCGTTTTTGAATAAAAGTTTCCGTTTCCGTTTTGCAAAATTCCGTTTCCGCTTTCGTGTTTCCGTTCCGTTTCCCTTTTTCCACGAAAAAGACGGAAAGTTTCCGCTCCGTTTTCATCCCTAGGCGGAAGTGTTGTGTCGGGCCGTGTTGATACTCCACACCGTAACTGGCGTTTTGATCTCCACGGCAGAACTCTAGTCGGGAAACGTAGATTTGCCGTCGCAGAGTTTGCAGCAAAATCTCTACAATAACTAAGCTCCATAGGATTTAAGCCCTAGGCGGAAGTGTTGTGTCGGGCCGTGTTGATACTCCACACCGTAACTGGCGTTTTGATCTCCACGGCAGAACTCTAGTCGGGAAACGTAGATTTGCCGTCGCAGAGTTTGCAGCAAAATCTCTACAATAACTAAGCTCCCTAGGATTTAAGAGCTATGGAGCATCTCATGTGTCCTTGTGCATGTGGTGGTTAAATATTATATTCCTTGCAAGAAAAAACGAATTCCGATTGCACTAACCATCTGGTGTGAGACAAGCACTTGTTTTTACAGTACACACTCGTTTGTAATACATTCATCTTTAATAGATTATTAATATTTCTTCACCATTTTATTTTTTTTAAACCAGCAATCAAACCGGGCGGTCTAACTGGTGAACCTGAACCAAGACCCTCCCCGGTTCGGTCACCGGTCCGGCTTTTGAAACTATGGTGGCCGTATGTGCCACACTTTTCTTGCAGGTCGTCCGTTCTCGGTCCTGGTCTCCTTTCTTTCTCATCTACTTTTCCTCGCATTTGCGGTGGCAGCGTGTGAGCATCAGTGGGTTGGACCTTGTCTCTGCGATGGCTTCCCCTCATCGTCTACGGCCAGGTGCGCTTACTCTGCATGCTTCGCTTTTTTATTCTGAGATTGGATTTGTCATGCCGCTAGGATTGGGCAGATTCAGTATCAGGTTGCCCTCTCTCAGATCCTTCTCCTCTCTCTTTGGCTCTTCCACATTCGCCACACGACCCTCTTGGTCCCTCACAACCGCCTCCTCCTCCCTTCCCTCCATCCATGGATCTTCATCCTTTCCAAGACTTCAGCTATTGCGTTGATACCCTCGGCGGCTATGTGGGCACTCGACTACAATGATCGGCGGCGGAAAAGATCCGACGGCCATGTAGGACGCTGAACGGTGACGCTGAGGGCCGGAAAGGGCAAAGGATGTATGGAATCGACTTTTTCTTTGACAGCAGGGACCTCTCCATCAAGAACGTTGCGAGGAATCTCCAGCATAGCAACTGTGTCGCCAGGTTGATTGGTGACCTATGCGCTAGCGTTGCTGTCGTCGAACAATTCCAAGAGCGAGGCCACAACTACATGTTGTTGTGATTCATGGTTTATCACTGCCAAATCACCATTCCTTCTCCCGAAGTCGACCTTGCCTACCAGAGCGATGAGGTCTGCTGTCTACAGCTCTGTGTTCTACATTCACTGTTTCTCATCATGTGCGCACAATGCACTTTGTCCCCACCACTCTAGGTACCCCTCATAGCGATGAGATTGCCACCAATCGAGAATGCATCAACGTACCATATATTTGACGCCTTATTTTGGATCACTCACCTATGACTCGTGATGCGGTAGATTTTTAATACCAAAGAATTATGAATACTTCAAGATCGAGCATCTACCACAAGACGACTTGTGAATTTAGTGCCTAGAAGCAAATGTTGCCGCAGAGTAGTGTGTATTTAGTGAGTGCGCATATACTTTGTTTCTAGAATATAGAGGTGTGCATATTGAATCCTTAATGTACATTGAATCTTGATTGAAAATTATGCTAATTAGTGACCAACCTGATAATAAGTATGTATGGGTCTGATATTTAGGCATCACTTTAAGTCTGCTAAAACTCAAATTTGCTCCTTCGATTTTAAAAACTACTGACATCCAAGAAAAAACTGAATCGCTACTTGCTGTTAACAAATAATATTTTTCACACATCATTATCTATAAAATTTGGGTGATATAGTTAGAAGAGTATTTGGAATTTGCACACTAAATACTTTTTTTGATCATTGCCTAACATAGATGAAAATGTTAGATTATTGGTCCAATTCACTTTTTATCTGTACAATTGCATGTTTTTCGGGACGAATCAAAGAAGCTTTTTTTAGAACAAGCATGAATCAAACAAGCTTTTTTTAGAACAAGCTAGCTACTTAGGCAGTTAGGAATGAGTTCCACTATCCCTTGCAATGCCTTGGTATTGACTACCATTTTCTTACATTGGAAATGAACCGACCGAAATGAATATATTTGATTCCAGAAACAAACATAACTAACTTTTTATATATATTGTAAATAACTAAAAGTAATTATCTTAAAGTGATATGTGCCTCAATTGATAAAAATATTTTCATAGTGTAGCACATGTTGCTGACACGAAGAAACGGACCAAGATCACGACGAGTTCAATTCGTCCCTTATAGTGTTGAAGTGTCGACTACTTCTCTGGAAATGAACCGTGGGTTTGGTGTATACTAACAGTTCTATGCTAGCTGCTTATAGTCGTGTTGTTTGTTCTAGAGTTTCATCAGGCGGTGCAAGGTCTGCATTTTTTTAACAGACTGGTCATATATCACAACTCTCACCACTCCGTAACTAATGTATCTACGAGATATTTAACACTAGAGTGGAATGCAAATTAACAAACAAATTTATGTATTAGGATTCACTTCTTTTCCTTGATTTTCTTTAATGAGTTCAAATAATTTCCCATTTCAGACTGTGAAAAATGTTCACTAGGAACCAAGAGCTAATCTGTAGTCACATAGAAAACTTGTGATGTCTTCTGAATACATGATTGTATTGCATTCTGGTCTTAATTTGCAAGAGAGGTGCAATGAGTTTATTGTAGGTTGGGACTTTAGATCAGTGTTACCATTGACACAGCTTGGATGCCCTTCCTTGTGAACCTTGACTTAGGTTGGCTTATCAAGTCGCTTAGTTTTATGAAATTTGCTACTGAATTTGTTGAGATTTGCTTTGATTATCATATAAAAAAATTAAGGCAAGCACACTGCCGAAGTGGATGATAACCCAATCTGAACTTCTCTCATTATAGGATCAACTTCCAAGTATTAGTTCTCATCATTGTTGTGCTTATGTTTATTTCTCTTCCATGTAGTGACACTACAAACCAATTTCAGTTGCACATTAGTGGAGCTCACAACTGGTCGCTCTTTTTCATATTATAAAGTTGTTTCCAACTTTAAATTTGATGGTAATTTAATTTACAACTGGTATGCTTTTTCATATTATAATGGGCTATTGTGAATCAAGGCTGAGTGAGTAGTTTCTTATCCATATTTATTTTTTGAACTACTGCCATGCATGCTATGTTAAGATTTTGTGGTACACAAAGTGCCACTCTTCTTTTTACGATACACATATATTAAGCCTCCTGAATAATAATTGATAAACATATACTTTTGCCTTTTTATTCATTTTATCACCTTCATGTGTTGTAAATATTTGATGCATGACAGACCCATTAACCAATAGAGGAGGAATCCTGAGCTTTTTTTTGTTTTGCTACGGAGAGCTGAAACTTGGTAGGCATCCTGCACATAAGCAAAGAATACCACCTGAGCAGCGTGGTGGTCTCATGGCTAAGAGAGTAGAATGAATAAATGGTTCGATGTCTTGTAGTTCTGCAATTTGGGATAATTCAATCTACATACTGGGAGATTCGTGAAAGGGAAGATACAATTGAGTATACAGGCATCGAACAATAGGTTGAAAATTTGACATTGTGGTTGATTGACTTGATTATCTTAGAAATGGGACACGGTACCAAATTGTCGCATTTGAGACGGTTTCTTTTCTTCAATTGTTTGAGTTATCAATTTGTTTAATTCCCATTTTAAAAGTTGCTCCGTAAGAGTTATTATCTCTTTGTGGTAAACAACTTTGAGGCATGTACATCTTTTTGTTTGCCAGTGTACAATCGGGCGCGGCAAGGCACGCCTATCCTCTAGAAGGAATACACTATGTCTAGTTTCTGCAAACGGGTAATCATTCTTCTCATGCTCCATTTTGGGTAAAGTGTGATCATTATACTGTTCTAATCATGTTTTTGTCTGTTTAACAATTTCTACGATTCTATTTATTTTTTATTTTTTGAAGCATATCATCCAATAAGAGGGGCATAGTACATTCCAACAACGACAAAATAGAGCTTAGTTTATGAGCTTTTGCTACGATGCTCTCGTAGCTGAAAGAGATGCATATGTTTGTGTAAAACACAAGGGATGTCAGATAAGAATTATATGTCATAGCTTTTAGAAAAACAATCATACTCTTAAGATAATGTATTTTTATGGGCTATGCTTAAGATAATAATAGTGGTGAGGATCAAGACAATCCTCAGTAGAAAATGAAGCAACCATCCAATAAGGTGTAGCCGCGTGAAGGATAAATATGGATGCCACATTCAGAGCGACATCTATGTCCAGTATAAGACTTAGCTTTGACGTTGGTGATAATAATTTGTAGGAGTAGTACTACTAGTCGTTGTGGACCAAACACATATATGGAGTTCCATCACGTGGTAGTTTTGGCCTCGCTGAATTTCGTCCCTTCTTACAAGCATGCCTTGTTGGTAAACTATTGGTGGATCAACACCGCGACAAACCAGGGACATCATAGAAGAGGAAAAAATGTACTCTACTTTGGAATGTGTCAACCATGCACGACATCTATTATCGCCGTGGACATTAAAAAGCAAGGCCGCTAATAAGTGAGCTAATGGAGTGTAATATTTTAATGTTATTCTTTGCGAGAGTAGTCTTTTGTTTCCTTTGGTTGGTTGTCGATCCCTTTGTTTGATCACTCTAACGTCTTGTGTTGAACTCCTTTGTGATGTAGTAAAGCAAATCTTTTGCACTTTTTAAATATTCTTTTTTTGTAAACGGTTAATTTGTTCAGATAGGTATGACCGAGTTGGTATTGTTACTAGATTCTTAGCCAGATCGGTTCATGTGAAGATATCTAGTTACTAAAGAGTCTTGTTGTTTTGACGGAGAGTGGATTAGCTGATTAATTATCATATACTCACTCCGTTTAAAAATAAGTGTTCACTTTTTGATAAACTTGAGACACTTATTTTGGGACGGAGGATGTATTTTTTTACATTTATGCTTTGACAGGCAACACAAAACCAGTGGCCGCCCACTGTTTTTAAGCGGACTGACATCACAAATTGTCTAAACATTCCCGGCGTATTGATCTCATGAAGAAGAAAAAAATCATGCATTTGGGAAGGATTCCGCCATTGCTCAGACCTCAGACGTCGGAACACACAGATCGTGAATTCATGACCATGCATCTCTTGCTGCTTGTGATCGGCATGCTTATACCAAAGTTTCTTTAGACGTTTATTCTTGGGATTTAGTAGCAGAAGACATGCGATTTGCTCGATTAAGACGCGCGCGGCCGAGATGAACCGCGACAACAGCGACTTCTACTATACGTACGGCTGGGATCGCACGTTCGTTCCGGCGCCACTGGCGTGTCCCGACGGCTGGAAAAAGCCTTGCTGCTCCTGCTTATCCTCGCATATACTCCACCTGTTTTCCCCTCTTTTTCTTCAGACACGTAGGCACTCGCGGTGGCTGTATGTTTGTGTGGAAAAGTCGCTGCTAGTTCGCCCTGGGTGCACGGATGAACCTCAGAACAGTTAGCTTGGACACCAAGTTCCGTCAGGGTGGGCACGTGCACGTGCTGCTCCCGAGCCTGCCACACACGAGCCGCCCGAGGCTGCACGGGGCCGGGCGGTACACGACACACCACGGTCACGGTGGGAGCGATCGACCACTGTGGCTCTCCATGTCCCCATCCGTACTCGCATACAGTATGCTAAACTGTAATCGTTTTACTGTAAAAAGAATACTGCGGGCGCGGTGAATATGGCATAATTCTAGAGTGCAACTGTGGGCTATACCGATAATATTTTCTGTTAGGGCTCGCTTGGAATGTTGTTTAGATTTACGCTCCGTGCAAATATCCCGGCGTGCCACTCAACTCGCCGGATTTTTAGGAGGACCAATCCACCTCCGTGAAAGTATACGACACTATTGGTTAAAATACCCGGCATCCAAGCGGGGGCCTTAGCAGTGTGAAATTGCACTACGGTGAATATAGTATCGTGTGCAAACCTCGCTCCGGTGAGTATGTATACTGTAGCCCCAAGAAACTCGTTCTAGAAGGTCTCGATAGGCTTTGAAATAAAAAGAAAAAGGTGTAGATACATTGGACAACCGAAAGAACGCCAGAATTGACAGGCTGAATGTCTTGTGGACCACACAGGAGGACAGGCATAGAGGGTCGTTGTCGGAGTAGCAAAGCTTCGCATCGTACGTGCCTCACAATATAGTACTTAGTACGTGGTACTTATCACATTTCTGTTTTGTTTGAGTAGTATTTTATTATTATTCTCGTCCATGTACATTTTCTAATAGGATGCCACTGAGAGAAGCGCTCATACCCTAGAAGATATCTCTATTAAATATCTCATCTTTTTTTATGTTTGTCGACAATAGCGGAGCCAGGCCCTCAAGTCTGTATAGTCGAGCAAAATTGCATAGTCAAATATACGTATTTGCATTATTTTAATTATTATTTTCACGATTTATGATTATATTCTCAAAAAGTTCTGTAGTCAATTGACTACACACTTCCAACGTGGCTCCGCCACTAATGTTTGACACTTTATAAAACTAGTTGGAATGTACGTGCAACGCACGTTTCCACGATTAAATGGGGGTAGTTTACCATTCATGGTTGCATGTTGAATGTAACTTATATGTGTGACGGACTCAAATTATAATACCATTTAAATTTCTGGATGACACAAAAAAATTAAACCTAAGTTTGCAAACAGTAGCGATCTCGTCGAGATAATAATATGAATATATTAGAGAAGGATTTTGTAAATCCTAGTAGCATGCCGAACGTAGCGTATATTATATGGGAGACAATTCAAATTATAATACCATTAAAAAATTAACATGATACAAATATGCAGATGCTTCAAACCATGGTTAAAAAAATGTGAACGACACAAATATGCGGATGCTTCAAACCATGGTTAAAAAAAAGTGAACTGAGAGACGATTTACAGATTAATGTACAGACCTACAATTTTTAGACCTAGTTCTGCAAACGCCAATGATCTTGTTCGAACAATATCTGACATTCTACACAATTATTGTATCATCTGCTTACCCATTAATGTACTTGCGAAAAAATTTAAACCTAAAATTGCAAGCCTCCAGTCGATTCAGTTTAAGTAAATGACCTCAATTAAAAAAAAGGCAAAAGTAGTTTAGACCAAATTAAAGTATTGATTAATCTGCATGTAGTTTGGTTCCAAGCTTGAGGACATTGACCAAGGAGTGAAGGTTATCAATCCGTTGTAAAGATAACCTGAGAGCACTGTAATTCGAATCATGGCCGTTGATTTGTGCGAGCTAACAATTTCCATGAATCAATGAGGCTGGGTCCAAAAGGTTAATCGCACGGTGTGGAATCATATCAGTATAATCGCATGGTGTGGAATCATATCAGTATTACTCGAGTCCAGAGTAACCAAAAGGAATCGAACAGATGACAGCAAAGACACTGGTCTTCTTCTCCTTAATGCTTTGATGCTTGCCCCAAGACTTTTCTTATTCCTGCTCCACTTCTTATTATCAATCGATACACTTGCGAAATAGCCTACGCCTCGCGATTGCAGTCTTATAGCAAAGTGGAAACTGAATTCTTGACCTGCACCGTCCTGACCTTCCGGTACAGCGGCGGTACCTTCAACCATGGAGAAAATGACCACTGGGCACCGGCACTCACATGCCGCTTCCTCCAGCCGAGATTGCTGCCACCTGTGGGACCGCGACGGGAGGCCGGGTCGGAGAAAGGAGGCAGGACCAGTCCTGCTACTGCTAGATTCAGACTTTACCAAAGACAAAGATGCTCAAATCCGAAGCTCGTTTCCAGGATCGGCGACCACGGCCGGCTCCTCGCCCCGACGGCGCCACGCCCATGACGACGCGAACCTGAAGAAAGTCTGCTCGAGCGTGGAGCTCGATGGCCTTGTGTACAGGCTCTCGCGGCCTGAAGAACATCTGCTGGGGCGTGGTCGTTGCTGGCCTCGTGTGCAGGCTCTGGCCGCACGCTGGCTCTCTCCACGGAGTTCACTGGCTCACGGGGATCGGCACGGAGGTGCTGGCTCACGTGAATCGGCGGCGGTCACGGAGGTCGGACGAATCGACGACCGCAACGTGCAGGGCAGCACGGAGGTCGCCTGCTCGACCTTGGCTCTCCACGATGTCCACCGGAGCGCCGCCGCCAACGCCAACGCCGTGCGGGCGGAGCTGCCCGAGCAGGAAGGCGTACTCGCCAGGGGTGTCCACGATGTCCACCGGCACGCCGCCGCAAACGCCAACGTTGTGCATGCACCGTGATCTGTACGTAGACTTGCTCAGAACAATAACGATAAACTGCAGCAAGCTATGGACGGGCGAGGACGCGGTCAGGGGAGCGAGAAAAATTTCTCCGGCTTGTACCTGGATGGCGAGCGGAGGGAAGGCGATGCTCCACCGATCCGCAGCAGCCACCACAATCTCGAGTTGCTGTTGGTCCGATTGCGTGCAGCGGATGCTGGCGGGGAAACACGCGCCTACAGTTTCTTTTACCCGATGGCAATCCATGTAAATAACACGAAACGAAAAGCTGTGTGGCATTAGCAGTATTATGTGATTTGGTGGGAGGGTAAAACGGGCAAAAGTGGATTTATGTTGAGTTGTCAAACATTGGAGCGATCTGAACCGTTGGCCAAATATTGAAGTGCTCAGATTCAATGTATCAACACAAGTTTGCTCTTTTAATAGTAGTATAGAAAATAATAGAAGGCTGATGCCTGACTTTATAAATAAGCCTTAAGAGGGGTTCGGAGTAAGATACCCTTAGTAAGAATTTTATGCCTAGTGATTCAGAGGACCCAAGGAACGGCAAAGCGTACCCATAAAAGGCGATTGGACATCCCCGTTGTATCATGAGCAATAAAAGGATAGTCGGCAATGCCAGTTAGAGCCCAAGGACATCCAGAAATGACCCGATGCATCCAAAAAAAAATGGAACACATGGTTGCCACAAAGAGCGCAAAGGCCATATAGAGGGTTGTGTCTTTTATACAACGAAGTTTTCCTCTCAACAATTGCCACAAGAAGATCTTCATAGTTTATTTAGTTTGTTGCAGTTTAAATATATACTGCGCATTTTCAAAATGTGTAACTTGCTTTCTTGTAATATGCAAATGATTTTTGTGTTTTCTTGCAATTTATATCTCCAGCTTCGATTTCATTCGACTGCTCTTCTTCATTGTGATTTAAGTTACCGGTAAAGTTTGAGATGTGAGTGGACTGATGTGCAAATGTAGAATTTTTCAACCCTCAATGAAAATGTCAGAAAACAAAAGACCATATGGATTCTCATAAACCAAACAATCCACACAAAATTTCCACGTCTATGGAAAATAGTCCCCTGGCCCGCATTAAAAAGTCAATCAAAGGTCTACTAACCAAAACCCTCTCATGCGTGCCTTGGAGACAAATTCAACACAAAAGCATTAAACAAACATTCTCATGCATGCATCTAACGAAGCATCGCAGCAGCACACCGCATGTTCTATATACAAGTGTTAAGTCCGGGCCAAGCACTGACCAACTGACCTTTTCTTGACTATCCAACGGATCAGCATCCACCTTAGCAAATTGTTAATTAGACGAACGAAAGGACGTCCAGCTTCATTGTATCCGTGCGACCCAAGCTTCTGCTCTGGTCTAATCTCGCCCTTCTTTGGGGAGGAGCCAGGACGGATAAGCCGCGCCTGGAGGTGTCGAGGAGTGGACGTACATGTCGCGTTTGACTTTTTTTTTTATACAACGTATCTGGAATTTATTAACAAGGAATACATCGGATTACACTGGAAAATTCCAGGCACGTAACAGCTGTCCCTCTTTTATAGAAAACACCCCAAGAAAAAAAAGAATTACGCACGCAACCCTGAGGAGCTCTGCATCTCCATGTCCACCGCCGTCCATGAACTCGCCGTCGCTCCACCGCAGAGGAGAACGAGGAGAGGCAGGAAGGCTGTTGAGTCCCCTGCGCAGGCCTATTGGGAATCAGATCCCGTTGAGATCGCCGCATGTGCCGCTCGCCAAGCACGGCGAGACCTTGGCGTCGAAGATGGATTGTCGGCGGGGGGCACGCCCCGACGTGAGCAGGAGGTCGAGCTGGACTCGGCGCGGAGCACCAGCCACACAGCTCGCAATCAACCCAACAGAGGGCAAGCCGCAAGAACTGTTCTGCCGATTTGGAGGAAGAACAACACCACATCTTCCGCTCCTCGCCGCCACGGCCGGCCAGAGGAAAAGGGCACCATCTCAACCCGATGTCGCGTTTGACTTGGTTCCGCGGCTTCTAGTCGCGGAGTTGCCCGGCATCTACAACCTCGACCCATCTCCATTATACTCCTAGAAAGGATAGAATAATGGAAGTGTTTCCTCTGTTGCTTGATTATTGCTTTGAACCGGGAGTGGTGTTTTGACTCCCGGGTGCATATGCACCCTTTATTTAAAATTCATTTTAGACGTATTTTGTAAGTTCAAAAATTTTGAAAAAAAATGTTCGCGTATAGATCTGGACATGCTATGTGTTCACAAAGTCATTTCATGAAAAACCATCATTTTTCGCGGCTTGTATAAAAAAGATAAAATTTGGTGTTAAAATAAGGCTTTTCACATGACATTTTTTGTCTTTTTACATAGAGCACAAAAAATATCGGTTTTCGGTAAAACGACTTTGTGAACATATAGAATGTGAAGATATATCCACGAAATTTTATTTCAGATTTTTTAACATTTTGAAATATGTTTTTAAACACCGGGTGCATATGCACCCGGGTGCCAAAGTGAATTTCTGCTTTGAACTGGTCTTTGGCTCCAACTGTGCAAATGTCATCGCTGACGTCATCTTAGTGACATGAGACAAAGCTAGAGCAGAGATTTCATTTGTCTTCTTTATTTACGGCATCATTACCGTATCTGTAGAGGCGCTTTCTCGCGAGTAGTTGTCCTTAGAGATTGTTTTAGATGTTATACATATTGTTTAGATACATACATAAATGATTAAACATACACATAAAATGTGTCTAGATACATTTATGTATATGTATATGTGAACAAAATCTAAAACATCTTATATTTGGGAACGGAAGGAATATATCGTTACCAACGGCTGCTCCCTCATGTTTGGACATATTCTGTTTCCAAAGCAGAGTTGGTTCGCTCGCACCAAATTGATAGCTGCATATCATGATGTTCATGTGCATAAAGTCGAAGTAGAAAAAAGGGCAATAGCCCAGATGATTCGGACGTAAAATGGAAAGTGCCTGTAAATACAACTCATTCGAGCAGGAATAGTACCGCACGCGTCAATCATCGAATATGCATAACCCTTCTTAGCAGTTGGCACTTGGAAGATGGAAACTTGAAGCGAGGGGACACCACAGTTCAGGTTTCGAAAAGCCTCTCTCCCATCCTCTCTTCAGTTCTTTTCAGCTAAGTACTCTCTTCATTCACAAAAAAAGTCTTAACCTAGCTCAAATTTAAAGTTAATTGCACTGACGGTTACACATCTCGTCGCGTATGTGCACTTAAGTCACACATCTGGATAACGGGAATAACGGGTCACACAACTGAACAAATGTGTGCACTTTGGTCACAAACGGGTCACATCATCCCGTTCTGGACAGAAAGTTTTCAGAAAACCCCCTACTGTAAATATTAGGAGGGCCATATTATAAAATTAGAAAAGACCCACATGTCAGATCTTCTCAGCAAAGCAAAAAAAAAAGAGGTCAACGCGTGAGCGCCGCCGCTCCACCGCGCCACCTGCTGGGCGGCCGTCGGTGGCCAGAAAGGGCGCTAGCCACTGGCGAGCTAAGGCCAGGCGCAGGCGCGAGCGAACGCCGGCCTCGCCGGTGCGCTCCCGACATCCTCCGCGGGTGGCGCCGATGAGGGAGATGGGCACGGTCTTGGCTTGGAGCGCGGCTGCCTCCTTGAGGAGCACCCGACTGGGAAACGGCGTGCACGGACACCGCGCGCGTGGGCGGCGTGCAACGGCGGCACGGCGACGAACTCGCGTGTGCGGGCGTGGGGCAGGAACGCGGGCGGCTTGCGGCGACGTGCGTGGCCAGCAGGGCTCCGGTGGGCAGCGCAGCGGGCGTGGGGCGGAGGTGCGGCTAGCACGGCGTCGACAACCTCGCGCAGGCGGCCACGGCGAGCACGACGCGCGCGTGCAGGGCGGCCGTCCAGCCCGACCCGAGCTTCCCCTCGGAGAATCCCTAAAGCAGATCACGCCGGCGAGCTCTACTCTGCCTCGACCTCCGATTTGAGCAGCCTTCACGGCCTTCCGACTCTGATTCGAGCAGCCCGCACGGCGAGCTCGAACTCCTGCTCGATTTTTGGGCGGCGGTGACCTCCGGCACGGTGGACCCGGGGAAGATGCTCTCGGCGGCGGTGGCGAGGCAACAGCAACACGGCGGAGTCACCTGCTTGAGGTAGAAGACAAGTCTGACAGGTGGGCCCCACCCATCAGGTGTATAATTTTGCAATATAATCCTTATAATATCACACTAAGGATTTTCCGAAAAAATTCAGAACAAAACGGGATGACATGTCCTGTTTATGACCAGCGTGCACCCACTTATCGAGATGTGTGACCAAAAAATCCTGTTATCCAGATGTGTGACTTAAGTGTACATACGCGATGAGATGTGTGACCGAAGTGCAATTAACTCCTGAAATTTGTATGTATCTAGACATGATTTAGTGTATATATTCATTCATGGGCGATTCCAGAACTAATTTATAGGGTAGACTCGGATAAAAAAAATCACTCAAAAAATTTACTTAGAAAAATATATATATGGTCTTGTACACCTCAGATTCTTATATAAATGGATGATAATTTAAATCTAACGACCAGGATAAGAAACAGAATAAGCAGGGGCACATTGCTAGCATGTGTGCCTAAAAAATAAACACGGCTCAAGTAACCAATAAACTTGTCCTTCTGTGATTCTCTCCCTACGTATATCCATCTTGGGCAATGGCACTAATGGGCCAAATGCACCGTAATAGCCCAGCTAGCTAGGGAAAACGTTTCCCTGCTTTCCTTCTTCTTTTCTGCATGTTTCAGTCGACAATGCACGAAGTGACAACCAGAGAAAGCTCCAATCCATAGCTAAACGATTCGAGTATGTATATTTGCTACTCCCTCCGTCTAAAAATAAGTGTCTAAATTTTGTACAAAAATGGATGTATATAGCTTACATGTGGGCCTTCGCAAAATTGGAGGGTAAGCTCGAGCCATACGAAGCCTACATGGTAAAATCACCCCTGCATAAATTTAAATTTGGCCTAGGTTAACACATCGTTTTATGTAGTACAGCTTTTGTGTACAGGTTCTCTGACTCGGTCCTGGTTCACTCTTCGCTGCAATGATGGCACATGCACATATAGCTTCTGGAAGGGTCTGCATGTTAGTACGTACTCCACCAACATAATGTTGGATGGGCCAGCAGTGGATCTCACATTAATTGCGCATGGCGACGCATCCCAGATTGATTAGGGTCCTACACGAGGACAGGCATGTGCTTCCAAGGGTAAGTGAAGAACTGAAAACTTGGAAAGAAACCTTAGTCTGAAACCCAAGAGATATGCAGATACTCCAGCTTCGGCATGTTGGAGACACTCATTTTGTTGGGGCTATGAAATTCGCTCAACAAACTTCTAAAATGCGTTTCGAAAAGGCCGGAACACGACGTTGAAATGCTAACGACGGAAATCTGGTGTATCAAGGTTGATGGGACATATGTAGAGGCGAGGAGCAGTCTAATGCATGGTGTGCTCATCTGGAATGCTGGCTGATGAGTAGGCGAGTATAGTGATGGTGCAACTGTGCCGCAAGAACATCGACAGTTTAATCGCTCCAGGAATCCCAAAATTTTGCCTGCGATTTTAGGTTAATATTTGTCTCCGTTATGGCATTCAGAGGTTGGTTGTGGCAGCCTAAATAGAGTAGCGCTTTTCTGCTAAGGCCCAACCGTGATGCCAAACTTATGGCCCATCCAACAGATCCAACGGGCGAAACTTTCAAAATTTGGAAGGCATGCATCTGCCGGTCCATTACACATGGAGGGCACGCTTGTTCTGTACATTGGTATGATAAAGTGCCAGCGAGAAGAAAACTCATGAATGCGAGATGGAGATGTAAAATATATGGATGACTTCCCGGGCAAAATAGGGTGAGAGGTTTGCATGTTCCAACTTCCAACGCGAAGCGAGGCGCCATCGCCGATTTCTTTCTGTATTACTCACTACTAGGAACAGAAAGATCTACAAAAAGGCTGACCACAAGATTGCTAGCAGAAAGGTACGAGGTACCCTAAAAGACCATACAACATAATAACAAGCCTGCCTACTCCCATACTGAAAAGTCAAAGAAGCAAGGGCCAAACGAGAGACAAACCTTGTAGTGGGTAGCAGTAACAGGCGGTCGAGCAGAAGGAGTAGACAGTGTAGCAGCAGCAGCGGAGAACGAACAACACGGCACAGCAAAACCTAGGAGCATACAGTAGCTAGCAAGCAGACATTTCATCAAACACGTTAGACGCAACGCAAGCCTCAGAAGAAATGTAGGGAGATCAGGAAGAAAGAGAGGGAAACAAACGTACTCCACAACCCGTCGGACGTCCAGGAAGCAGCTACCGATCAATCGCGACGTTAACGATTCGTACCAGATCGAGCGTCTTGAACACAAGCAGCAATGGTCTTGGCCTCCACCACAAGCGCTACAAGAACAGAGCAGAATAAGATCTTATATTTTTTGCAGACAAGAGAGCAGGAGTGAAAAGCTGGCCATGAACATACCTGATCCATCTCGTCCAGGTCAGCCTCCTTCTCCCGTGTCTGCCTGCTTTCTCCCTAGCTGTTCTACAAAGCCGAGATCCTACGGAAAAACAAGGATCAGATCAGATTGATCTAAACTGAGAGCACACACACATTCAACGAATTTTATCTTGCTGTTTTTTTTTTGCTCTTGAATTATCTTGAATCATGATCAATCAGCAAAACTTGTCTTGGTTTTCTAAAAAAGACAACGATCAACGAAATATGAAGACCCAACCTAAGCAAGAGAAACCACAGAATATCAGGCTTGACATGTAAGAGAAATCACTACAGACCACTGAATATTGACAGCAACAAATCAGAGAAGAAATAACAAAATCAGGAGCAGGTTCATCAGGCAATCTTAAACGTCTACTGATAAAAAACACCTTCTCAGCTGAACTCAAAGTGGACATAAGCTCGCTGAAATAATTATCGTTGTGAACAAATGGAACAAATAATTACTCTGGGGGAAGGTTCCAAGTTGCAGTCTCAACTATAAAAGCCATACATCAAGTCAGCATAACAAGAATAAAGCTCCAATACACTAAGAAACTATTGTTCATTTCAGAACGATGGAGAACATGCAAAATGCTAATTAACAGGTATACTACATTAAACACCACAGCCGTTACAAACAACACCGTTCTCCAAAAAATCCAACCAAGTCTTTGAAACTGTTACTGTGTAATATGGCCAAATCTATGATATAGAAGCAAAATCATTGGAATAAATTACGAACTGACCAACGTGCATCTACTAAAGCTAAAGTTAATTAGGAAGCAGCGGTGTTGAAAGTATACCACAGATCAAAGTAACGATATTAACAAATTGGAAGACAATAATGTAACCATCATCTCAATAAGCGCCACTATGCTCGTCCGCCCATCCTCCTTCTGCCTAGGTGCGCCCCTGCCGCTCTTGCCTCATCCGGCCGCCGGTGGATCGACAACGAGAGACTGGTGAAGTCGCAAGCGAGTGCGTACCGGGAGGCGCGACGACGGCGGCGGCTCGGGGTAGGAGACGAGTTGCGACCACGACACGGTGGATATCGGGGCAGCGTGCGGTGGGAGCCGCCGAACTCCACCTCCTCCTCCCGTGACCAGCGGCTGGGCTCGTGGCGCTCGCCTCGACCTCACTCCTCTCGATGCTGACCTGGCCGTCCTCCTCGCGGACAGGTCGCTGGCCGTCCCCACCGTCTTCCTCGCCGCTAGGTCGCCGACCGTCGAGCTGCACCCCTCTCCTTCACAGCGGGCAAAGGCGAGGGAGCGAGGTGCTGCGGTCGTCGGGGAGGCGAGGCAGGGTAGCAGCGGCGGCGGCGGATTGGGGGCCGTCCTCCTCGCGGACAGGTCGCTGGCCGTCCCCACCGTCTTCCTCGCCGCTAGGTCACTGACCGTCGAGCTGCACCCCTCTCCTTCACAGCGGGCAAAGGCGAGGGAGCGAGGTGCTGCGGTCGTCGGGGAGGCGAGGCAGGGTAGCAGCGGCGGCGGCGGATTGGGGGAGGAGACGGGGATGGTGAGGGGATGGGGGCGAGCTGGTCTGGGGACGGGATGCGAGGATTGGGCTAGGGTTTTCACCCCACAGAAAAGACAGGAAAGGATCATCCGATGGCCCAGGTGAAAAGCGGGAGGAGAAAATTACTGTACACGACGGGTGAAACAACGGTCAGGATAAGCTGCCTCTGAGGATGGCTGAGAGGCCTGGGAATGTTGTGACATTTAAAAGAAGTAATATCAAAGTCGGGCAATTTCGCGAGCTGTGGGAGATCATGGTACTGTTCACATACAGTGTTGAACAGTACCGCGGTGGGCCTCACATGTCAGCCACACTACGCACCGACATATTGTTAAAAAAGACACGCAAGCCCACAAATTGCATCGCACCCCCAGTTCTCCGAAGCTAGGGACCCCTACGCAAATTCGAAAAACTTCAGGGACTGCGCTGCAAAACGCCATGCGCAGATCCCCTCTCCCTCCTCTCTCGCGCGCGAGCCGAGCTCGCCAGCGGCGCCGCCGCGTCGTTACGCCGCTCCCGTGCTCCCCGTCCAGATCCACGCCTACGGGCGACTCCGCCGTCGCCTCCCCTCCATTCTCACGGAGCGCCGCCTGCCGGGAAGCCGCGTCTGCATCGGAATCGCTGGCGCCGTGCCGCGACTTCCTCCGCCGCTTCCGTGCGACGTCGGCGGCGCTCCGGCGACCAAGAAGCGGCGCCGCTGCCACTTCCGGGCGCGCCGCGTCCCGGAACGCGCAAACGCGCCGCCGGCGCCGCCGTGCTCCGCCCTGGCCACAGTGACCGCCGACGACGGGTGACGTCAGCATGACGTCGCCTATGGCCCCACGTGTCGGTTTTTTTTGCAGAAAAATATTTGAATTCGCAAAATCAATTACTTTAAATCTACCAAACAGAAAAATATGAAAAAATATCAAAATAATCAAAAAATACATGCTATCTATTTATGGGAAAATACATTTATTTTTGAATATTTAAATTTGCAACTTTCGCAAATTCTAAAATACGGCTCTAAATCAATTCATACAAAATTCGAAAAAAATGTGGAAAACAGAATAGCCATTTCAAATAGTTTACGACCTTATCCAAATTATTTCAAATATAATTTGCATCAAGTCAAGTGGGCCCCACTTCCTGACACAAGTTCTAAAAAAGGAAAACATATTAAAAATTTAGTTGCTCTCAATTTGCGCACAAAAAAAATCAGAAAAAATAAAGCAAAATGGAAAAAACAAATTACACATTTAGTTGCTTTCAATTTGCGCACCAAAAAAAATCAGAAAAAAATAAAGCAAAATGGAAAAAAAAATGAATGGTATCTACATACGCCATGCGATCAAAATTTTAAATTTAAATGTTCCTAAAATTTTTAAATGACCTCCAAAACTTAACGTTTCGTAAATGTTAAAAAAAATTATAATCTCAATACCTTCCTAACTTACCGAATGTGTGAAATCCAACCAGCTTTTAAACGTAAACTTTTTTACATTCCCAATAATTTCCAAGTTCGAAGAACTTTCAAATGTAAGCGTTGCCAGATTTAAAAGTACTTCCCTTAATTACACTGAATCAGATTTAATGAATATTCACAAAATGCGTTCTCCCTAATTATATCTTGAGATATTCGAGATGACAAACTGACTAAACATATCTCGAGATATTCGGAATGACAAACTGCTTTTTTTCCCTTCATATGTTTTTAGTTTTTTTCCATTCTCCTTTCTTTTTCGTTGCCTTCTCCCATTGTCACCAACCTTACATATTTACTGTCACGGCGCCGTCTCGGCCGCGGCGGCGTCAAGTTACTTTTGTGTGCCGTGCAGTGCAATTTTGCACACGGCAACATTTTTGCACTGCACACGGCAAAGCCCATTTTGCCGTCCCAAACGTTGTTGTGGTGCTCTTTGCCGTGTGTATGGCACGGCAAAGGGTTTGCCGTGCTTTTTTTTTGGCTTTGCCGTGCTACACATGGAACACGGCAAAGATTGCGATTCCTGTAGTGTTGGAACCATAGTTGACGATTCAAATTATACTAACATATTTACAAGTAATACGGCCAATATTTCCACACCATACAAGTAAACTTTCCCCAAATGTGGATTCACGTTCTAATGGATTTTTCTGACTTCAATTAAATAGTGACGTCTCTAATTGTGTACTTAAATTTAAAAAAACTTTATTAGATGGATATTTGAAACAAATACAGGTTCACTTCCTCTAATTATGTACTTAATTTAATAAATGATTAAAGCAAAATACAAACATATTAAAACATTTCAAAATGGTTCACATTTAGAGATAATATAATTAATCTCTCTCCAAATATGTAGTTAAATTAAATAAATACTCAATCTGGTGAATATTTCGATATAACCATAATGTATTTCCTCTAATTATGAATTTAAATAAACTACTTACGGCAAAATAGAAAACATATTTTACCATTTCAGTTTAGCTAACATATTATAGGTAATATGGCTAAGTTCTCTCTAATTTTCTATTTAGATTTAAAAATGCTTGATTAGTTGGATATTTGTAGGAAATACAAATTCATTTCAAGTAATTATGGCCTTACTTTAATAAATGCTAATACAAAATATTTCCTCTGACTATGAAATTCAATCACAAATTTATGAAAAGAAAAAACAAGCATATTTGACACTTCAAAATTTTTGCTTGCTTAGATGATTATTTGGCAAAAAATGCAAATTCATTTCCTCAGATTATGAGTTTAAAATTGAATTCACAAAATGCTCAATAAATGTATTCCCTCCAAGTATGAGTTTAAAATTGAATTCAAAAAATGTTCAACCAATGTATTCCCTCCGAATATTGGATTCAATTAAAATTCCCTCCGATTATTGAGTTAAATTTAATATGTAAGATAAAACGCAAACATATCATACCAAACCGACTAGGTTAACATTTACAAATAATATACCTAAACTCGCTCCAATTATGCGTTTGAATTTACTAAATGCTTAAAGTAAACTTAAATCTCTTTAAATATGAATTTAAATTTAAATAACGCTTCATTACATGCACATTTCAAGAAATCTCAAATTCTTTTCCTCCAAAGATGAATTGAATTTAATAGTTGCTAATAAAGTACATCTCCTCTAAACAAGGATCTAAATTACAAATTTACAGCAAAATACAAACATAATATTTAGACATAACCATTATAAATTTCAACTAAATATGGTGTTAAATAAGAAAAATAAGGCAAGATGGAACTATATTTCATCATTTCAATTTAGTTAACATAATTACAAGCAATATAACTTAAATCTATCTAATTATGTGCTCACATTTCTAAAAAAAATGCTTCATTACATGAATATTTCGAGAAAATACAAATTTATTCGCTCTAATTACGGAATGATTTCAAATTGAATTTGCGCTAACTACATTATACACGTTATAACTACTGCCTTTCCTTACAATATATATAACACAACTAAAAAAACACAAATTACCACAAATTATTCTCAGCAAGGCCACGGCGTGACGCCGTGCAAAATTTAACTAGTAAATCGTGATGCTAGAGACTGACGACGCCATTCTTGTGAAAGCGGAAGAGAAATATTTAAGTCATGTAGAGCCATGCCATTTCCTCTTTACCAGGCGTGGAGTCTTGAGATTTTGGAGTGAAACAAACCAATAAGTACATACACATTCGGTAGATGAAAGCTGATACTGAAGTTACAATACCTGTTCGATTTCTTCAGTTACATTATGTCTTTGAAGCACACCTCCTTTCCATCCTTCAATACATCACTGCATTCGTCTTCAGAGTCGATGCCAACCAAAAACGACACTATTTGTAAAAAAGAGAGAGTTATGCATGTGTGAACATCAAGGTGGGAGCATGTAATGGACCTATAAGGGCAGCAAGAGCGTAGTCAAGAAAACAACCATGGATTCACCTGAAGGCAAGTGTTGTTGCACAATCAAAAGTAGGACGCAGGCGAAGCACTGTATGTCAATTCTTCCCCAACTCTAGATCATTGCTGCCGAGAAGAAAAGAACAAAGTCATCAATACAAACTTGTACTATGTAAACAATGTAGAAAAGAACAAATCTAAAGACAGCAGCCTTCTTTGCCACAAGGCCAGCACCAGTCACAATGCTAGGATTTGATGAGTTTGTGTTAGCCTTAGTATTCTTATACATATTTTGTGTTTGACCTTAGTATTCTTATAAATAGTTTGTGTTAACCTAACGCCTCCTCCGCCCGGTCATTTTTAATGCCCACGGACGCTCCAGTACATGGACGCAATATACATCTATTATGTAGAGAAGTTATAAATTCAAGTCATAGGTTGAGAAATAAAAACGACAAATCATGCTAAAAACAGTAGTTAATTTAGTTGGGCTATGATTAGGCCCATTAACAGTACCACAACTTTTTTTTATTTCTTGAGCCACGAGTTAAATTTGTAACTGAATTTTAGGGGTATGTTAGACGTACGAATTGTCCATGCACTCAATTATTTTATGATTTTTTTATAAATCTACCATTAATTTTCGACGTTGGGTGCACCAGTTGCACGAGAACTCTAGGTGCACCGGATATACGTTCTCGTGTGAGTACTTAATAACATGTTTATCATTTTTCGAGTTTTAGTTCAACTCTATTCCTTCTATGAAAGTATGGTACGCAGTCTACTCTTAGAAAACCCCTCTTTTCAGCTAGCAGGTTCTCTGACTCGGTCCCGGTTCACTCTTCGCCACAATGATCGCACGTGCATACTCCTTCCGTCTAGGAAAGAGTGTATTTTCAACCTTTTTGGGAAGTCAAACTTTTTTAAGTTTGATTTTCTTTATATAAAAAGACTCCAACATTTGTGCAACCGAATTAATATCGTTATATTCATGAAAATATATTTTCATCACATAACTTTTTTATTTTATAAAATATTTTTTTTCTGTGCTAACACTGTAAAAAACTGAGATAATTTGACTTATAAAACAAGAAAAAATGAACGTACACTCTTCCGTGTCTTGCGTGTACGTATGGGGGGAATGTCTTCTAGAAGGGACTGCGTGTTAGCACTACGGAAACGAACATAATGTTAGATGCTCCAGCAGCGGATCTCACAATAATCGCGCATGGCGACCCAACCCAGGTTGATTAGGGACCTGCCGTCCCTACACGAGAGACATGTTACAAGAGCAGGTGAAGAACTGAAAAGAAACCTTGGCCTGGAAGGCTGAACACAAAAGAAACATTTCAGATACTCCAGCTTCGGCATGTTCGCGACAGTCATTTAGTTTGGATCATGAAATTCGTAAACAAACTTCCAAATACGCTTCATAAAAGGCCGGAACACGATGTGAAATGGTAACGACGAAAATCTGGTGCATCGTGGTTGATGGGACATATGTAGAGGCGAGGACCAGTCTAATGCATGGTATGCTCATCTGTAATGCTGTATTGCTGAAGAGTAGGCGAAAATCCATAAAGGGTAACAGGTGCAGATACACCCACTGCCCAAAAAAACTAATTTGAAAATGTCAAAAATTTCAAAATAAAATTTTGGACATACTTCAAGACATTTTTTGTAGCACAAAAAGTTACGTGAAGAAAAAAAATTATTGTGACTTGTGCAAAAAACGCAAATCCGGACGCTCCAAAATAATTTTATACGAGACATATTTTTGTCTTTTTGCACAGGTCACAAAAAATGTTTTTTCTCCACGACATTTTTTGTGCTAACACAAAATGTTCTAATGTGTATCCTTTCTATTATTTTTGGACATTTTAAAAAACATTAAAAATATTTTACATAATAGGTGCATATGCACATACTACGCAAAACGCCGCCTCCATGAGTAGGAGAGTATAGTAGTCACAAGAACATCAAATGGTTTAACGTCTCTCCCGCATATACCTGGCCATGGCCAGCTCGGCCCGGACGACCCGATATAGCCCGATCTGAAAATCTCAGGTCGGGCCAGGCCGGGTTTGCATATCGGGCTACATTTGGGCCTGAATTTCGGGCCCAATAGACAGGTCAGACCGGGCTCAGGCTTAAAAAACGTGAATTTAGCAAGGATCGGGCCGGGCTGATCGGGTCTAGTCGGGCTTTGTCAGGCCCGAGCCTAATTTCTGTGACCCGATCGTCGGCCCGGCCCGGCCCGAGAAATGCCCAGGTATACTCCCGCACCAGTTACACTTGGCAATTCCTATACATCGCCCCGCGGCGATGAAAAACGATCCCGTCGCCTTAAGGGATCCCGCTAGTGGGCCAGCCCGTTTAACGGGTTTTTCGTTTTTCCTTTTCTTTGTTTTCGTTTCTTCTTTTTTCTGTTTGTTTCGTTTTCCGATTTTTTTTCTTCAGATTTTCGATTTTCTACATATTTTGAAATTGTTTGGATTTTCAAATTTTGTTTAGGTTTAAAAAATTGTTCAGATTTCAAAATATGTTTAGAATTGAAATTTGTTCATATTTTAAAATTGTTCAGATTTCAAAATTCGTTCAAGTTTGAAAATCATTCAGATTTCAAAATTTGTTTAGATTTAAAATCTGTTCAAATTTTAAAAATTGTTCAGGTTTTTAAATTTATTTTTTTAGATTTTTGATTTTTTTTTACAAATTTCGAAATTGTTCGGATTTTCAAATTTTGTTCAGGTTTCAAAATTTGTTCATATTTCAAAATTGTTCAGATTTCGAAATTCGTTCATATTTCAAAATTGTTCAGATTTTGAAATTTGTTCAGATTTTAAAATTGTTCAGATTTCGAAATTTGTTCAGGTTTGAAAATTGTTCAGGTTTTGAAATTTGTTTAAATTTAAAATATGTTCAAATTTTAAAATTGTTCAGGTTTTTAAATTTGTTTGTTTTGTTTTCCTTTTTTTCTAGATTTTTGAAAAATATTTTTTACAGATTCCAAAATTGTTCGGATTTTCATATTTTGTTCAGGTTTCAAAAATTGTTCACATTGCAAAAATTGTTCATATTTCAAAATTGTTTAGATTTCGAATTATGTTCATATTTCAAATTGGTTCAGATTTCGAATTTTGTTTAGATTTTAAAAAATCAAATTTTAAAAATTGTTCAGGTTTTTAAATTTTATTCAAATTGTGAAAATAATTCTGATTTTCAAACTTTTTCAAGTTCATAATTTGTTCAGATTTGAAAACAGGAGAAAAAAAGAAAAACAAAAACAGAAACCAGACCTTTTGTATTGGGCTGCTCCAAATCCTGCCCATGAAGGGGCTGCCTTCAGGCGACGGATGGCAACAGCATCGCCTAGGCGATGCACAGGAGGTCCCGTTACATTTTCACAGAAGGGATGGGACCGTTTGATCTCTGCAGGAATCGCAAAATTTCAAAATTTCCCTGCGATTTCAGGTTCATATTTGTTTCCGTTATGGCATTCAGAGGTTCGTAGCAGCAGCCCAAATAGTTACGTTTTTTTTGTAAGGCCCAAACGTTATTCTAACCTTATGGCCCATACAAATATAACACCTTGTGGGCTTTGTGGTCGGGATTTCTTTCCTTGTTATATTTGTGACAATAAGATAAGCATACACCACTTGTTGATTGTTCTTGAGTCAATGCCCACCGCGAGAGCTGGTTAAATCTGGCAATATCGACACGCCCCTGCGTCATGTCCTTGCTAAAGGCGTTGGTTCAAAACTCGGCTTGGAGAATGAAAATCCCAGATCGACCTACGGTTGGACACGCCATCATCGGTGCATGTGTGAGTATTCCTTCTTCAAAGGTTTGCCTAAGAGCTGTGTATTTATCTTTGTTTATGTCCTTTACCAAAAGGTTAATGGTAGCCTCGTGGAGCTACTGACATGACACATGTGGCCTCGGACTTGGCTATATGCATCGATCGATGCAGCGACCCGGGTTATCCCCATTTCAGAAAAAACTAGGTGCACCATGAGTTGGAAATGTATGATAAAAGTTTTCAAAAGTCTACAAACTGTCTGCTTTGCTAATTCTCATTCAAATGAGAATTCTCTTTCCTTAATTGTTGGATGTGTTTGCACATACTTGTCAGTTACACGATGATTGCAACTGACTTTTTCCTGTCTGAACAATTTCCTTCCAATTATAGTAGGGTCGCAATTGTTTTTTCCATTTTTTAAACTGGAAAATTTCCAGTTGCAATGGTTGTACCTGAACATTTTGTCAGTTAGACTATGATCACGACTGGATTTCGTTTTCAAAGGTGGATGATGTCATTCAAATGATAACTAATTCGAGCACTAGGCGGCCCAAAAATAATTTAGTACATATATATTATGTCAAAAATAATTAGAAATTCAACTCATAGGTTGAGTAATAAGAAAGACAAACAAGTTGTTAACTTAATTGGCTATGATTTGGCCCACGAGCACGATTCTCATGTTCAAACGAGGATCAGTGAATTAGCGAGGGGTGTGCCTCGGTGTCGCTGGTCAGTCCCAGTCAGTAAGTTCCAACATGCGAAAGGACAACTTTGGATCGGACAGCATGCACTTGCCGGTTCTGTACTCATGGAAAGACAAGCAAAAACAAGGACGGGTTGGTAACGTGTCTGGAAGAAAACTCATGAATGAATCAGATGAAGATGTAAGATAATATATACAGTACATCATAAATATGCATGACTTCAAGGGCGAAAATAGGATGATACGTTGCATGTTGCAACGCGAAGAGAAGTGCCATTTCTGATGCCTATCTCAGTATAAATAGTGATGCTTGAGACCAACGTCTATTGCTAATTTCTATGAATGACAGAAGTATATTTGAGTCACGTACTGCCATACCATTTCCTCTTTAGCAAGCGTGGATTAGAGTCCTGAGATTTTGGAGCAAGACAAATGAATAAGTACGTCACGCTTAGCTCGTTGGTGTGCTTTTCTTTGCGCAATGGTATGTAAACTAGTCAAGCCATGTGTCCACACGGTCTAGAATATTTAGAATGCCATGATTTCTCAAACTGTTCTAGTTCAGGAGCTGGTAGGAGGACGTTGCTGCCGGTGAGATTTCCGTGGACGATGCTCATGTCGTCGTGGAGGTAGGCAAGCCCACGGGCCGTCGCCTTGTCGCCCAGTTCACCGGCGTGTTGGGAGCTCGAGCTGAACGCCATCGGAATCGAATTAATGTCAGAACTCAAAATTCCAGAATTCAGCTTCAGTCAATGAATTTTTCGGAAGGAATCTCAACAAGTGCCATCTCTGATGTCTCTCCGTATAAATAGTGATGCTAGAGACCGTCGCAAAGACGAAGAGAAGTACTCCTTCCGTTCCACAATATAAGATATTTTAGGTGTTACACATATTGTCTACATTCATACCAAAAATAAGTGTACATAAACACTAAAGATGTCTAGATACATGTGTACACATGTGAATGTGTAAAAATGCTAAAACATCTTATATTGTGGAAGTGGAGGGAGTATATTTGAGTCGCATGCATTTCCTTTTGACCAAGCGTGGGTTGCAGTCCTGAGATTTTGGAGTGAGGCTTTAACTTGGGAAAACGCTTAGGCCTAGTTTGGCAACAAAGTTTTTTTAAAACCAAAGTATCATAAAACTGAAGTATTTGAGTGCCAGGCAGATGAATACTGCAGTTTGTTGATACCGAAGTATTTCTCAGTTTTAGAAAACTGCAAGGCGTTTGGCAAAAAACTGTTTTACTGGTGCTTTGACCGAGTGGTTGTGCATGCATCGTCCATTTGACTGATAGAAGCATGGTCCATTTGACTATTTGCATATATATGTTAGCACATAATCACACGTCCACCAATTTTTCTTAGTAATATGGTATTTTCTCTAGTATGCTGGTAGCCTGGTAAATTTGTTGATGTGAAGGAATTTACGTCACTGGATGTGGGCATCATTAGCTAGTCTATGGTAAACGTTTTTTAGACGAGATGCCATTGCAGCGAGAGTAAATCTCATTAGCTAATCAGATTGGGTGGCCATCAGTGGCAGTTATATGGGCTAGCGAAGCATTCAACGAGCTAGCATTTCTGAGTTTGAGAAAAAAGAGGTCCGGACCACTTTTTAGAAAACTGCAAAAATACTGCAGTATAGCAAATACTACGGTTTATAAAACTAGAGCCAAACACGTTGAAGTATTTAAAACTTTGTTTTTTCTATAAAAAAACTGTGGTATTACCGAAATACTTCAAAGATATTTCGTTGCCAAACACACCCTTATTCTAAGCCGACCTACGTGAGGGAAGCGTAGGTCGCTCACCCCGTAGGCTGCTTTTTGGGCCTTCTGGCTTGGTATGGCTGGCCCAATAGGCACCAAGTGTATTTTTCTGGCCACACTATCGCACTTGAACCGAACAAAACAATCCAGCACATGAGTTATCTGCAGCGCCACCTATTTGCCAAGTTTTTTCGTCATTTGTTCAACGAGGCATATCTATTTTAAATTTGTATGAAAATTGAACGAATTTTGTTGTGAAAGCAGAAGCAAGTTGTTGCATATTTTTCTGAGTGTTTGCTACAAGTACAAGTTGTGTTATCGATGCTGCGTACGTGCATCGAAATTGTAACAAACTCATGTTTTTTGTTGCGAAATCACACGGTCAAATGTTGTAACATTTTCTCGGCATTTTCTAGAAGTTTGTTGTTTTCTGGGATACTTTTTGAATGATGTTTAACGTGTTTTTTCTCAAATGTTACAGATACATGAGCTTTTACTTGTAATTGTTTGTGATTTTTATTAAAATAGTTACAGGTTTTATTGCAAATAATTATGCAACAACAACAAAATTTGCGTAAGCATTTTATATTGCTAAAATAGACGGTTTTTGTTGTAATAGTTTGTGATTTTGGTTGAGACTATTGATTTTTTTTGCAATGCAATATGCAACAAAAAATGTTACTTAACTATTTTTTTGTAAAGTTGCGGTGATTTGTTGTAATAATACATATTTTGTTTACACAATCTGATGAATTTTGTTTTAGAACTTTGTATTTTTTCTCGATATTGGTGGTAAATCACCACGGTGGATTTTTTACTGTAAATATCGGGAAGGTGTTGTGGGCAACGCAATATACCCCTTCATTTAAATGAAGAAATTGTGTAGTGCAGGTTGTTTTCCAAAGAACGTTGGGACTAAAATACAAAAGTGCATAGTGGTTGTTTATGGGCATTGGATGACGATCCAGTGGCTCTAGAGGGGACCTATGTTTGACGTTTTTAGGGGGGCCTGCGCCTAGCGCTTGGTATGTTCTAGAGGAAGTCCTTGTAGTCAATAATTATCTCTACGGAATATAGAGAAATGACTCTCATATATGTAAGAGACTTGTAATTACCATTTTTGCGGAATCATTCCATGGACGTGTGCGACATCGCTTGGCTAGGTATGTAAAAGCCGGAGCTCATGGGGATGCAACTGTCTAAATTAAGTATATATCTTGCTCTCAAGTGTATCAATGTGTCGCTTATACTCGTTGGTTGAGGGAAAAAAGGTACACAATTCTGGAAGATTTATTTGTGTCCAATTGTTTCACAAGATGTAGATGACCACACCGTTGAATCCACGTCACAGCCAGATATTTAGGGCGAGCTTGGCTGGCACTCAGAGATGATTTTCGAGAACACATGAGACTTCAAGAGGTTTTAGATGTTATGCCTAAGTCGGTGGTGCTAGCCGTTTGATCTTATCTTTGCATTACTCGACTTTTTGCGCGAGACTAAATCGATGGTGCTAGCCATTTTATCTAATCCTGCATTTCTCAACTTTTGCGCGAACCTCAGCACAACCATCTATACAATCATCGACGTAGACGTAAAAATATCTCATGCAACTTGGATCAGAACCATATCGAAAATGGGGCTTAGCTTTCTGATAGCTCGGAATATAGCCTTTCATAGCTTTTGTCCGAGCTGCCGCTAAATGTAATAGCCTGCTATTTAACACTTTGCTATGTATTCGTCTGGATGCATCTGCTGACGAATAACGGGAGTCGTCTCCCCCCCCCCCCCCCCCCCCCCCCCCCCCCCCCCCCCCCCCCCCCCCCCCCCCCCCCCCCCCCCCCCCCCCCCCCCCCCCCCCCCCAAAAGTGGTGTACCAAATTTTGCAGCATCTGTCGATCTGTCTAGATGATGACAATGCACTAGCAGCACCCCAGCAGAACCATCAAGCGTGGAGCACTCACACTCGCTCCTCGCGATTGAATGATTTGGCCAAGCGTCGAGTCAGAGATTACACTAGAGTTCCGGCTGTGGCATGGTTCTGTTTGTTCCAGCGCCGGTAGGTCACGCCCGCCGCATGGAACCCCTAGTCAGGTAATGCGACGGGAGTTCCGAACATGGAAAATGCAACTTTACATCTAGTTGGATGTCCCCCGTTTATCTGGTACGTCCAACTGTTTTATGATCCATGCACGAATTATCTATCATTTTTTCAAAAATCAATGCTTTATCAACAATTTTCGGATTTATATATTTTATTTTTTGAATTCATGTACTAACAAGAAATATTTAGACATGCATAAACAAAAAAGTTAAACCACACATTAACATGATTTTTGTTCAATACATACCTAGTAGAAATAATATTGTTCGTTCGATGAAAATTTAATAGTCATAATAGTTGTGGATATCCAAATAGCCGCGTTGTGCGAACATGCAGCATTCATAAACTTGGAACCAGAAGGCACCGGTGTTTACCAGTCCATGATTGCTCCGCATTCAGTAAAAGAAAAGTGTATGTTTTTTCAGTTAAATTCAGAATTCTAGATAGATTTGGCGACTCTAAGCTACTCCCTCCGTTTTTAAATATAAGATGTTTTAGATTTTGTCCATATTTTCATGTGTCTATATGTATTTAGACATATTTTAATATGTATGTTCACTCATTTCATTTGGATCCGCACCTAGTCAATATGTGAGGGATCTAAAACATATTGTATTTAAAAACTGAGAGAGTAGAAGGCTAGCCTCTGGCTTCTTCGGTTCTACCAGCGAAATACTGCATAGCCGGCGTACAGCAAACTAGAAGAGGTACATGAACGCGCCCCTTACAACTTGTCCAGGATTACACCGCATTCAGCTATGTTTTTTCAGTTAATTCAGAATTGTAGATGGATTTTGACGACTCTAAGCTAGAAAGCTGGTCTGGTTATATACAGACAGAAGGCTACAGATGGTACATACGCTTCGAATCACTTCAGCCACTGGGAGTAAATACATGGCAGCGATGGGAATCAGAATCACATTTAACGGACTTGAACCTCTAACCCTGTTCTGAGTACTATACATCTATAAAGAACTATAGATGCAGCATACATACACTTGGAATCACATCAATCATAGGCGTAAGACAGGAATCCACCAAATAATACTACTACCGAATACCGATCAATAGACAGACATCTAATCACAGACGCTGTACGTGCATCCAGCCTCCAACCTGTCCTCCATCTTCGGATCGGACGGCATGCACTTGCCTGTCCGGTCCTCATAGAACGACAGGCAAAAAAAATGACAGGTTGGTAACGCGCCCGGAAGAAAACTCATGAATGAATCAGATGAAGATCTAAGACAATATACATGATAAATGCTTGACTTCGCGGGCGAGAACAGGATGATATGTTGCATGTTACAACATGAAGAGAAGCGCCATCTCTGCTGTCCCTCCGTATAAATAGTGGTGCTAGAGACCGACGCATGAAAGACAGAAGTATATTGGATTCTCCTACAACCATGACATTTCCTCTTTACCAAGCATGGATTGGAGTCCTGAGATTTTGGAGTAAGGCAAATGAATAAGTATGTCATCGTTAACTTGTTGGTGTGATTTTGTTTGGGCCATGTTATGTAAACTAGTCAAGCAGTGTGTCCACGCCGTCTAGAATATTTAGAATCCCATGATTTCTCAAACTGTTCTAATCGCTCAATTCTTGGTTCTTGGAAGCGACCGGCACTTCAGCTCCAATCGCAAGGTCATTGCTTTCCTCAACTTACTCACATCTTGAAAATTTTAGAACGAGAGGAATGATCGACTTTTTTTGGAATAAACACACACCTCCGTCTGTCATCTTTGACAATACAAAGAAGGAGCCGAAACTTTGGGCTACCACGGGTGCAAAATGTTTGAGCGAATTAACACCGAGAGAGCAGACCGGTTGCAATATTTTCATTTGCCCGTCTTGTCAAACTCCTCTTATTTAATAGAATGACGCGAACTTTTACCCCGTATAAAAAAACTGTTCTAATACAGGAGCTGTAGGGAAACACTCTTTGAGCAGAACAATAACATTTTCGTTGTTACTTATCGATAAGAATATAATTATTAATCTTATATTAGTTAGTTCATGAATACTCCCTGAAATGACTTAGGTATGTTTTCTAGAGACTATTAATAGTAAAGATATAGATCTGTACTAAATATAGAGAAATGACTCACTTATATACAAGTGTTTACAACTGCCTCTTGGTATTTTAAAATTTTCAATCATTTTGTTGCATGATTGACATCGCTCGGCTAGGTATATAAAAGTTGCAGCTAATGACGGTGCGTTTACGAATAGCAACTTGATATTATTAGGAGGCCAAAGGCATGATATATAATGTACAAGTGGAAGCCAAAAGGCTAGAATGCAAAGGCCAAAGGCTATCATAATTATAACTCTAACACCCCCTCAAATGCAAAACGTATGCAATAGCATTGCATTTGAAGAAGAGTAAAACTACAGAAGAAAAAGATAATCCAACATCCGCATCTTGAGTGTCACCATAGCATGAAGAGTCTTCAAAAACCTGTTGAGTCAAGCCCCAGTCGATCGAAGAAGAGACCAACACAGACCAAGAGATGGTCAGAAGAAGAGCATGTCACAAAAGATCATAGCACAAGAAGCCCACGACATAAGAAGCCCAACGGCAAAAGAATGTGCGTAGATCAATGACAATGCAAAGACAGGTCACAAAATCCTATAGAAAGGACCAGGACCGGAAAAGAAATGCAGGCTGACAAAACAAAGCTATAGTGGACTCGCATGACATGAGACACACTAGAAAATGGAGTTGGTGGACGCAGCGGGAAAAAAAGCACACTGGTCTGAGTGATAGAGTGGAGAGACTGGCGGTGGTGGTAGCGAATGAGAGATGAAGCCAGTCAAGCTCCCAAAGGGCATGAGAATCAAGGCGCCGAAGGCCAGGACCAACCAGAGGTCCCATGTTGTGCTCCTGACGGTGAAGGTGGTGATCTCTCAGAGCTAGAAGAGTTAGCAGCAAGACCAGCTGCACCTGTCGAGGGAGAACCCGTAGAAGCAAGCAGACGCAGAAGTTTTACAATATCCTGCTCAGTAAGAGAGGCAGTTGGCAGTGTCGAAGAAGAATCACGAGTCCCGGAAGAAGGGTGTTCCATATCATGCTTCTTTCTAAAGCAATCAGACTTGGGATGACCATCCCTGTTGCAGTAGTCGCAGTGAGTACGAGCACGAGAGCGACCCACACCACTAGGAGGAGTGGGTAGTAGCGGCGGAGCAGGAACTCGAGCAGCAAGCACAGAGGGAACCGCGAGCAAACCAGCACCACGAAGGCGAGTCTCCTCAGCATGAAGCTCAGTAAGCACCTCCGAAATAGGAACACGGCCACGAGCAAATAGCTGAGAACGTCTGGGCTCAAACTACTGACGAAGCCGAGACAAGAACTCATGGATGCGTTGAAACTCCAAGTCTGATCTCATAATCCGGCAACACGGGCAAGTACCACAAACAGGAGTGCGAAGTGAGTCAAGTTTGCGCCAGATAGTAGAACTCTATGTGTAGAATTCATCAATAGTGGAGTCTCCCTGCTGAAGAGCATGCTCCTGACGGAGGACATATAGCTAGAGTGCATCACCAGAGGGCTGATAACGCTGGCAAAAATGAGTCCACATCTCAAAAGCAGTACTGAGACCCATAAACTCAGAAGCAAATTGAGGTAAAGCACTGGAAGTGAGGACTGCCGCAGCACGAGCATCATCATCACACCACTGTGTACACAACCAGATCATCATGATAAACGGAAAGAGCATTCATATAATCCAATAGCTTCTGGTTATAAGTAGCTTCCGCATCATCAGCAGCAACGCTTGCTGCATCCCTATCGGCATCAGAAGCATCTGTGGCAAGATTCGGTAGCGTTGGCAGGGTAGGAGCCACAGGAAGAACTGGGCGCAGTGGACAAGAGACCTCGCCAGAAAGAACGCCCCATAGACGAAGACCACGCATGTGAATGCGCATAAGGCCCGCGAGCTCGGCGTAGTTAGTACCATAAAAAATCGCCGAACAACGAGGGATGGCGACATAGCCCGACGACGACATTGCAACTGCCTCACGAATCAATCTGACCACGAGACTCCCAAGAAGCTGAACGGCCTGAACCAAAGCACAAAATAGAAACCGTAGTAAATCCAGCAGCACGCCCACGAGAGCAGCAGGCGGTAGACCTGCAGGGATGAAGCCAACACGCTCGACCAGGAGATGAAGCCCGACCGAAACGACAGAACCAGAACCAATCGATGGAGCCAAACAGTTAGGCAGCAAAGGAGCAGGTGGTCGGTCGGGGTAGCAGACGCAGAAGCGGGAGAGGCACTAGTACATAACGACACATCGGATACCCCTGTATGGAAACAACACGAGTTAGGCGACAGAGAATCGCGCTTTCCGCGCGGTCGGTGCGTGCAAGCCTGACCTGAGCCACGGCTGGCCCGCCAACATTGGCAACGGACCATGTCCAATCTCCGTCACTTATTATATTGGCAACGGTTAATAAAATTTTCCGTTTCCAATATTTGCCTCTATGGTAATGGATAGAATTTTCCAACCGTTGAAAATGTTGACACGTGGAGGCTAGCGAAGGGGCAGATGGGGAGGTGAGCAGAGCAGACCCGCGAGTATAAATGCCGAGAGGTATCAGCAGCGGTCTCTTTGAAGCCCCAGTCCATCGCCTCCCATTTTTCGAACTTCGCCAGATCGATCCCCTCCGTCCAAATCCATGGCGAGAGGTACCAGCAGCGGTCGCGGCCGTGGATGAGGGCGCGGCCGTGGTAGGAGGTGCAGCGGCAATGCCATGCCATCGGTGTCGCCCTCACCGTCCTCTCAAGACATGTCCCCGGCGAGAGGTACCAGCAGCGGTCGCGGCCGTGGACGAGGGCGCGGCCGTGGTAGGGGCGTAGCAGCAATGCCACGTCGTCGGTGTCGCCCTCACCGTCCGCCGAAGACATGTCCCCGGAGCTGCGTAGCTTCGAGTTCTTGGTTATCCTGTACAAGGGCATCGAGAGGCGCCTGAGCCTCCAAGGCAATGTGGCAAGTATCATGCATCTGAAGACGGAGGACTGCGAGAACAGCAGCTGGGCAGTGAAGATGGCCGTGAGTGCCGGGGGGAATTTGTACCACGGCCAGGGATGGAAGTCATTCGCCAAAGCGTACAAGCTTGAGCGGGGGCACTTTTTGTGCTTCGAGTTCGACGACGACAACGGGTTCTTCATCAAGATCTTCGATGGTACCTTATGCCGGAGGGAGGCCCTCGTGTACACCGACGACGAGCCCGAGTCTTCGTCAGCAGTAGCTAGTAGTAGCATTAGCTAGTAGTAGCATATATGTAATCATTAACTTCATTATTAATATCAAGTCCGTATGTAGTTAAGTCATCTTTATTATTAATATATGTATCCTATGTGGTTCATTACTGTTTTCTAAGTGGTCTCTGCGTTCATACGTAATTTAGAGTACCTGTTAGTAAGTCTACTCTGTCGCTGGTATAAAAGCTATGGAAACGGTTATATAAAATGTCTGTTGCCAATGTGGTGCTTATAAATGTACTGCCGGCCCTAGCAAGTCACCAGTCTCATTATCACTCTCTCACTGTCTCTCTTCCAACCCTAGCCGCCGCACACTGTGGCTTTTAACTCTCATCACTCTCTCTAATGGCTTCCTCTGCCGACGCTTCTAGATCCGGCCATTGTGGCCACGGCTCTAGCGGCAGCACCGATCTGGCGGCAGCCCTTCGTGAGGGGAAGGTCGATCTGAGGCGGCCATGCATCCGCTAGTGAAGCGGCAGCGCCACCATCTGGCGCCCTCCTCCTCCGGTGATGCCCGGCGTCTTCTGAGCCAGGCCGATCTGGAGGAGGTCATTCATGAGGTGGTGTGGCAGCACCTCCGGCGGATCTACCAGCAGAAACCCATCTAGAGGAGGAAGTGGCCGATCTGGAAGTGGTGTCTGATCTAGAGGAGGTGGACATCGACGAAGGAGACGGAGGAGCAGCGCGTGTGGCAGATGCCGGCACCTCCTCTCCGGCGAGATCTGTTGCTGGTTGCGTCGCAGCGCGCTGCACTAGTACAGAACGACACTAAGGATACCCCTCTATGCAAACGGCAGAAGAAAAACAACAGACTTCCTACAGTATCCGACACAATGGTTACGGTTAAATGAAATTGTATGTCTCGCGCCCCGACACAAAGGCAACGGACACAAAAATTGAACCGTAGCTGATATATGGGTCACGGTTAAAAAATAGCTCCGTATGCAATTAAAGCTCGGTCATATAAATAGTCCCCGAACGGCCGTACCCTCTGCCTTATCCTCTCCTACACAAATCCTCCACCTTATCCTCTCCCGCACACGCACACCTCCTTGTTCTTCCCCTTGTTCCCCTCTCCACCCACCTCCTCTCACATATCTCGCCGCTGACGGCTTCCTCCGGCCGCCTCCGACGACGAGGTAACACTCCCGACGAGATCGACTCAAGGAGGAAGGCGGGGCTGTTACTGGAGCGGCGGTGCTGGAGTTTCTCGGAGAGCCAAGCAAGCTAGTAGAATGGATCTGAAGCAGCACCGACAGTGACCGGAGAGCACAGGTGCATAGGAGAGCACTCGCCGAAGAGCAGTGGCCAGAGAGCACAGGCGTGGGTGTTTCATGCAAACCCGATGATGGATCCACGGACTATCACAAGATCTAGACGGACAAGACGCTGGCCTCCCTCGAGCGGGACAAGGCGCTGGCCTCCCGTGAGCAGGATGGCGGCGGCCAGATCCGCGTGTGCTTCTTGCGCGGCAGCGCGCGGTTCTACTTGGTGAGTTGGAGGAGGCCGGCAAGCCGTGGACGAGCTTCACAACACGCGGCCACGTACATCAAGTTATGAACAGCGATGACACGCCCTCCTTGCAGCCCCCCGTAAGGTTCGTGAATCCACTTTGCATGTCTCGCTAGATCCTAGATCGATCCCTTGTGTACTTTTTCTCTCGTTTCTCTATATCTCATGAATTTGGGCGGCGACTGAGCATGGGGATGGGCGGTTGGCCGGAGTATTGTATCCATCTGCCTCCTCTTCGCCTTCATGCGTCAGATTTTGTAGGAAGTAGATTGCGCCCCTGCTCGCAGCTGACCGTCCTCCATCCACCCGAGTTCCGGCCATCCGACAAGTTCTCTCCATGTCTCCCAGTCTCACTCATGGTAATTTTCCCCTTTACTACCGCAATCCCAACTCAGTTCTTACTTTCTATAGCTCCGATTTTGCATATTAGAATTGGGGAAATTCTAGCTAGGTCATAGAGTTTGCACCAAATTGAATCTTATAGATTGTTTTTCTACTGTGTAGGACTGTAGGTAGGGAGTAACGATGGTCAAAGGGAAAAACCAGTGATTTGTTTTTTTAGAAAAATAGAGCTGAATGTGAATTGGCAGTCCCTGGACGAGTAAATGAAGAACCCACTGTCCATGTATTTTTGGACTAGATCAATAGTTTGTGAAATTACTGCAAATTCAAATTTGTATTTGTGAACCCACTGTCCATGTATTTGTTCTAGGATCTGTCTATGTACGCCTCTTTGAGATTCTCTTGCTCCACTTTTAGTTGATCCATTTGCCTGTAGAGCGACTCATCAAGCAAGGGAGTTCTAGAACCAGAGACACGGGCTTAGCATTGATGAGGTCACACGAAAGCAGGGCATCCTATTCTCTAACTAGGTTCATGCTTCTTCATTTACAGATGTATTTGCTTACCCAAATTTCTTTGTGTTGCTTCAGTGGTTGTTAGCTTTCATTGCATTCTATATATTTTCCTTACTCATGCATTCTATTTGCATGTCTGCAGAACGCACATTTCAAGCACTCCAGCTTCTCAAGCTTCATCCGGCAGCTCAACACATAAGTATGTATATATGCTGCGGTGCCAGTCCTGTACCAGCTCCGTCTTGAATTGAGTGTGGCAAAATTTAATTCTTAATGGAAAAGCTAGCTAGCAGCATGAGTTCAGTGACAGTAATTTGAACAATTAGATTTCATGTCAGCACTTAGAAGCATGTACTCAGTAATTTGCTCGAGTGACCTGGCTAGTATGATCATGACCCAATTAGTCCTCTTAACTAGAGACTCGACCAAAGTTGCTTCATGACCGATGAAACTCATGATTTTGAATAAGTCATGGAGTGGGACGGTAGAATGTCTATGTAATTATTATTGCCTTAATCGTAGCATAATAGTCAAACATGGAAGTTGCTTGCAGTTATATACTAAGACTGCTAAACGGAAGGAACATGCCTCCTTGCAATAGCCACTAGCTAATGCAGCGAATAGCTAAGAGTACAAGCTAACTGATTGTGAACTAGTACATGTCTCCTTGCAATAGCCTATTTAATGCTGCTACTTGGTGACTAACGTTGTTCCATTGATATTCTTGTGCAGTTGTAGGGTTCTAACATTGTTTTCTCCAACATTTATATGAAATAAGCTTCCTTATAGTTATGTTGCATGAATTTCCTTGTCCTGATGATATATGTTTTGTGTTTACACTTCACTGGTCGATCTGTTGGCTAGAGATATGTGCACTATTACTTAGATATAGCTTTGCCGGTATATGTTTTGCTAATGGTGATATATTTCTACATTGTAGGTCTAAGGTGAGCTTTACAAGATGTACAAGACCTGCTGAACACTGGGATGATCAAGGTGGAGTTTCGTGGAGAGGATGATCATGGAATGACCCAGGTGCATTTTTTGTAGTTGGTTGGAGCTTATGCTTTTTGTAGGTGAGAAGCAGATGGTAAAACACACATGTATATGTAGCATGTGTTAGCTGTGTGAATGTTAGTAGGTAGCTTTGTGGAGAGGAAATATGTAAAGTTGTATCATGTATGGCTGTAACTTATGAAAGTATAGAAATAATACTGCCAGCAGAAGCTGGCAAGAAGCTATTCTTTTAATATAAATTATTCACATCGGATACGGTTCTATTTGTTTATCCGTTTCCATTCCTTGTCCTTATTTGAAACGGACGCATGTGGATGTCCGTATGCATTTATGGTCTCATCGGAAACGGTTATTGTACTCCGTTGCCTTTGTGTCGCTTCACATCAGTATCGGAAGCGGGGAAACAGACCGTTTCTCCGTTTCCAATGAGGGTTTTGCTCCGTTTCTGATGTGTCGTTCTGTACTAGTGCTGGTAGCATCGCAGCGCATGTGACAGAGGCCGGCACCTCCTCTCCCGCCAGGTGAAAGGTATAAATCTTTCTGTGACCGGCTGTGATGCCGATGAACTAGGTTCTACGTATAAGCATTTCATCACATAAACAAATTCACTCACAAACATGTGTACATATTATTACAAATATATAAACATAGACATACAAGGCACCAACTTATTGTTAAAGCACCAACTGTACAAACTAGTTAAACACCAACATCCAAGGCCTATTGCAATTCACCTAGGGCATTCTTGCACCTAGGCAGAGCATTTCCCGCCATGTTTGACGTAGCATGTCCTTCAAGGTTAGGATATTGCGATACAACTCGTAGGTCACGTACCCATCTATTGCTGCATAGTCGTGGTTTACTTTCTGCAGAGGCTTGCACTCCCAAAACTTGTGCTGCTCTGATGGGAACTCCTTCATGTTGGAGTATGATCTGTCGATGAGGTCCACCGCTAGATCACCCATTCCGTCCCTCTCGTCTCCACCCTTGATTGTGTATACTAGTTGGATGTCCACGTAGTACTCCGCTGGAATGTGGAAGCTGGCACGAGAAAGCATGTTGCGGTCGTTGGTTATGTCCACGCTTGCGAAGGTGATATTCTTGCGTTCAAAGAATTTGCCCAACGCTGGACAATGCTTCTTGGACCTGCACCAGTGGAACACGAGGACATGATGGCGCAAGGCGAGTTACAGGACAGCCATGTCCTGACGATTATGGGTGTACTCGATGTCAAGGCCGACGAACCGATGCTTCTCCTCTGCTAGCCATTCCTCGTACTTGTCGAGGATCCGCTCCACTGTATGCTCCTCGTTCGTGTACACCACCTCCAGAACGGTGGTGCCACGGGCACGGACGGTAGTTGTCTCTGTTGTTCTATTGCGGTCATTCATGACTGGTGGGGGATTGGGGTGGAACGAGGAAAAAGAGACAGAAGGAATGCGAACTGTCTGCCACAAAGTAGAGACAATGGCAACCGAACAGAGTAGTTCCTGGATATTTGCCGCCGATCTTAGCAGTTGCTTGAAAATGGCAACCGAACAGAGCAGTTGCTAGAAAATAGCCACCGATATTCTTTTATATCCAGATGTATTTTGTATATTTCGCTAATTTTTTTTCGTTCACGCAGGAGTTTATTTCGGCAACACTGCATAAAAGTACCAACGTACTATTCCGAGAACCAAAAACCTTGAGGCACGGAAACTTCAGGGATGCTGGTCTTGGAGCGGGTACAGCGACGACCGAGAGCTCATTGTAGGTGAGCTCCAAGTCAAAGATGGAAGGCTGGCTTAAATTAAGCCAGCCTTCCATCTTGTTAGGTTAGTTGCTTATAGGTTTAGAGTTCATGATTGTAGTCAAAGTGTAATAGGTGATATTACATTATGCCAATGTGTGATAGATATGATTGTAGTCAATTGTAAGCGGTGATATTATTGTATACCAATGTAATAATGACATTTGTTCTATGTTATGAATTGAATAACGTTTTAGTGCATTGTGCAATCAGCCTTTCATGTATTGTGGCATATAACCGAAATATGAGAAAAGCTCAGTGCAAACGGGTGGATGGCAAACTCCGTATCTGATGAAGGAAAACTAAAAAAACGGAGGTCTGTGCACAACCGTTGCCAAATGGAGATTTCATCGGCAACGGTTTTTAGCCTCCGTTACCGATGAGGGCATTCACATCAGCCACGGTGGCAGGGACACATACCCTTTTTCCGTTTCCGATGGGGTTTTGGCCCGTTTTCGATGTGTCGTTCTGTACTAGTGAGGCAACTCGATATACGGGGAGACAAGCGACGACCAGCAGATGGAAAAGGGCGGCGACCTTCAGCACAATTCAACAGCGGCAGACAGAAAAACGAGTCGGGGAAGAAACAGGAGCCAGTGGTGGCCGACAGGTAGCAGAGAGCAGCCGCCGCCGGCGGAATCAGGCACGCGGGAGACCCAGCAAGCAGCGACTGGCCAGGGCAGATCGCATCTGTGAAGGACTTGTGTGGGTAGCTAGCACAAAACCAAGAGGGAAGCACAAACCGATCCGGAAACACGCATTATGCAGCCAGACACGAACAGGCAAGCACACAGGAGAGAATCAGCCAGGAGGAGAGGATCGAAAGGACGAGTTGCAGCGTTCATGGGGAAAAAAACTAGGCTCTTGATACCATGTTACGAATAGCAACTTGATATTATTAGGAGGCCAAAGGCATGATATATAGTGTACAAGTGGAAGCCAAAAAGCTAGAATGCAAAAGGCCAAAGGCCATCATAATTATTAGATTCCTAGGCGCGGCTTGCCGCGCGCCACCCGCCGTTGACACTGATTTTCAGTTTGCAAAACGCCATACCAAACATTCATAACATGACACACTAATTATGCATAGCAAAGCTTTATAGGTTCATAGCAAAGCACATTGCTCTTACATCTAGAGTCACATCCATAAGTCTACAACTTTAGAATGAGAGCCGTGGACATAACTTTAGAATGAGAGCCGTGGACATGAATCTCTAAAATCAGTAGGTATGATTGTTTATTTCCTTGGCTAAATCATTTTATCGGCACTAATATAGCTCCCTGGCTTAAATACATGGAATCCTGGAAGATGAAGTCTGTCTACACAACATCTACAAAGCCTGTTCGTCCAGTGACCTCCGGGTACAGATAGACACAACCGGAACAGATGAAAAACTCGTGAAGATTATTCCACAACAAAAATATTTTTGCTGCGCAACTAATCTATACCGCATAGCTGTTAATGTTCAAATATTCAGAGATCAATATACCTAGTAACAAAGGCCAGTGGCATAGGTAGATACAATTCCATGTGGATTTATGCAGTACCGACCGATAGTCTCCACTCTAAAGGAAGATTATATTCCTAGGGCCATGTCATACAGGCCAGTGATGGATAAAATAAATAGAAACATAGCATATTCCAAAATGTACAACAATACCAGTGTACTGGGAACATAAACCGTGGTCAGGCACACAAGAATAACCTAAAATATCTGAAACACAACCAAACTAAAAATTATTTCCACCCTAGCACACACATATTATCTCCCTGCAACCTAAAGTTATCTGAATCTAGACCAAACTGCCTTTAACATTCATACAGAGACCACGTCTAGCACAAGAAAACCATGGATCTAAATATATTAACATAGAAAAGCTAAGGGCAATCTACAGGAAACAACACGCCTCAAAACATAATTCCAAATACATCCCTTTCAAGTCCCAAAGCTTACCACCAAGCAAACCGAATCCCCATTCCAGCAACAACAATAATCTTCAGGTAGCTATCTCGAATGATGTGATGACCTGGAAAAGAGTCAAGAACACCGCAATCGTCAGGTAAAGAACAAAAAGAGCTAAAAAAAAGGGGCAAGAATAGCAAGATCACAGAGGTAAAAAAGAAAAGGCAAAGCCACAAACCAAAACCAACAGAAAGAACACAAGCAAGAATAAAAACCGGGCCAAATCGAGCACGGAAAAAACTAAAAGAGCCACAAGAACAACTGACAACAGATTCAAAACTAAGAAAGAAGATGAGAGCCAATAAAAACCAAGAGGAAGAATCCAAGAGAGATACAAAGAGCGGGACAAAACCAAGGACTAATAAAACAAAAAGAACCAGGAAGATACGGACATCAGAGAGAACAGTACAAAAGAAACAAAGCGCAAGGACCTAATAAGAGGCAAAAGAGAGGAATTTTCCAAAAGCAAACACCAAAAGAACCCGGAAAAGCAAGAAAAAGATGAAATGAACTAACAGAACAAAAAGAGCTCGGAAGAACGAAGAGCAAAACAAAAGAAATCTGAAGGAAATAGAAAGTACGGACCTAAGATAAGGCAAAGAATAGGAACGATCCAAAAGCAAACAGCAAAAGAACCTACAAAAGTAAGGAGAAGACGAAATCTGAGACGGAGATGGATGCGAAGGCAAAAAGAAGAAATACCTCCAACAAAATAGACAGGAAAAGAAGCAAAGGCAACTAATCAGATCCCCACGGATCGACGAAGGTAGCAAACCAAAGAAATCAAACCCCCAAACGGGTCAAAGAGCCAAACCTGAAATAATAGACAATCAAAACTTGAAACAAAATTTTATGGACTAAACCAAATCAAATCAAATTCTTTTTAGAAGAGTTTGGAAACCAGTGCCCCAAGTTTTCCTCCGCTATGTTGTTGTCTCTGGTACTTTGTTGACTAATGTAAGGATGTCAAAAATGGCAATGAGGTATCCAACATACATATATGTATTCCATATTAACTCAATGGAAAATGAAACTTGATCTATGCTAAAAGGAAGATTAAAACAAAATAATACGAATGTAAAAATAATCATCTTCATATGATTAAGAACATCTTGAGATTTCATATATACATTGTTACACGGTGGTGATTTTGTAACTCCAGAGAAGTCTACATCGTGAAACACAAAAGAAAAAATTGAGTTTGAAGTTCATAAAATGCAGGTCAAGCTCATGACTGAAAAGAACAAATATAACTTCCTAGTGGAAACCCAAAAAAAATAGTGGCCAACAACACAAATAATCACAAATAAGTAATCAATTCAAGGATAATATGCACATGGTCTATTAAGGAAAACTGATAAGTAAGACTGGGTTGCAAACTTGCAATGTGCATGTTAACTACTTAACTATTACACAATTCAATTAGAAATGCAAAAGTTGTTTCTAAAAACAGTTACACATATGCATAATCAAATAGAGGTGGCCACCGAGCAAACTCAAAGGTGGATGGCACTTATTTAGCTCATATTCATGCCACTTGGCTTCTAAAAAAAACTCAAACAGGTTTATCTCAATCTAGGTAGACACCAACAAAGGATCAATCAAATGCATTTTATAGATTCTCTATTTCTGATTGAAATTCAACGTTAACCAAAAGGGAGGAGCTCATATGGCCTTGGAATAATCCCTGACCACTGAAGAGAAAACATCTTTGCCCTATAGAACCATAATTTCACCCCAAATAGAATAGACAACACAAAAACTAAATGATATATAGCTTGCACATTTCCAAATATCATGGTGAATCATAGGTCCTAGAGCCACATGTCAAAATTAAATTGTGTTTTTACTTCCTATATTTTTTGTTTGAATTGACAAACATGGGAAGCAAGATAAAAATAATGTGTCATAAAAGCATTACCAAGTAGCCTACAATGAGCCAGTTAGCAAATGGAACATAGTGCCAATCCTACTCGGATGGAATAGGCATATGAATGATGGGAGGATATTACAACATTATCTGCAAGCCGCATGAAGAGTCCTAGTTACGACCGGGAAGAGATATTTGGTGAGTATAAGCACTATTTTAGTAGCTTGATACAGTGCAACGAAATTGCCAGTCTAGCAAACATTCAATGAGCGTACTTAATTTATATACAAAAGGAAAGATTGATACCGCTGGAATGAGCATTATTCCTAGTTACGATCAGCGTATGCATGAACACCGTTTTGACATATGGTACAGTGAAAGAAATGGGCAAACAACAGATAAACAGATTGTACAAAAATCCAAAATTTACAAAATGTAATTAATTCACTATACATGAGGAAATATTTTTATTTCTGGAATAAGGCAAACCTATGGCAGAAGGTGCAGGACAGCTTGTAAATAAAAAATTCCAAATTTACCAAATGTGTTAATTCACTTGTCGCGGAACATGTCGAGTAGCAAGACCTCCGTAGATCTTCAGCTTAACTACAAAAAACAGAAAGTAGCAAGACCTTCTCATTTAAGTCTCAGGAGCATGTCAGAGTTAAGAAATTGTAAATGTTTAAACTGTGCTCTCTGTTATAAAAAATAAAAATAACTCTAGTATATGATAAATATAAGCGAATATGGATACCTCCATGTTTCAAAAGGCAGTATGACAATATATCTGAATCATAAGCAGCAAATCAAGTACATACAGAACATTACATATGAAGGAATATGATCTAAATATGAGTGCTCTAACTTAAGAGGAACGATTAAACGACGTCCTAAAAATAATAAACTAAAATATGTATTGCTCACATCATATGATCTGAAGACATGGAATACAAACCAATGGAAAAAATTTAGCATCACTTGAACACCAACAAAGGAATGCAAAGGGTTTACCTCGATGCAAAGAACATAAATCTGGATGAGGGCGAGATGGTCTTCGGCATAGAGATGAATAAATTAGTCATTCAATCATTTATCACCAAAATTCTTCAGCCATTTCACTCTCTGGAAAGCTGACCAAGAATCTGACATGGAAAAAACACGACGCTAATGAAATATTTAAAAATGTAAAAGGCAACCAAATCATGCTTAGCATTAGCATATCAAAGATTTTTTAGTAGATAATAAATCGGTAATGAATAAAAATAATGAAACATGTGATGGTATAGCTGCAGGTATGTTTTGTTGAACACTAAGGATCCCAAAATTGCACGGTGAATCAAAATATAAAGGGCCAACCTTTACGTGCCCGAAGAGCAAGAATTTTAGCCCAATCTTCCACTTGCAATGCTAAACTGATTCGGGTAGGAAGCTCTGGGAATAGACTTCATCTAAACTGACCTTTAAATCATTCTTTTGCAGATGAAGTAGATGAGGTTTATTCCATAGGTGCGAGCAGATCAATCAGATGCTATTCATGAACTGCAAGAATCAGGTGTATCAAGTACCTTTAAATATTTGAACCAAATGAAGCAAATGCATCAGATCATACTAATGGTATTAAAGTGCCATATACCTATCTAAGCTAATTATACTTTAAAGGAATATGAAAATGGGCAAAAGGCTATAGCTCCCATACAGGAAAGATATTGAAGACCAAAATAGAGGAAATCATTTCAATTGATCTTACTAAATACCTTGATTTGTTTTATATTTTCCTTGGATTCGATGGGAAAATCTTAGTGATATTGCACCATCTTCTCATTTTTCTGAAAGGGGAAACAATAATTTCAGCAATAACCACGAAATTTTCATGCATATCATTCAAACAAATTTGAAGCTGCAGCTAGCTCTAGCAATAATCACAAGATTCTTACATGGAAGAAATGACCATAACATAAGATGTCGCCAGATGTTTTAAAACTTCCACAAGCTTCCACAAGCTGCAGCTAACTCCAGCAATAATATGCTCGCCAAATTCTTCCATGGAACAAATGACCATAAAATAATCATAGGGGATCCTGCACTGGAATCTTTGTTTTCAGGGCGTCGCCTAATCGTCGCCTAAACACCGCCAAGGCGTCAGGTCGCGCTGGAGCCGACGACTGGGAGCGACGCCCAGGAATTTCGAGTTAGGCGCGCACCTCGCGGGAATTTGGGGGGGGGGGGGGGGATCGGGGGGAAACGGGGTCAATTTCGCGCTCACCTGTGAGGGGTAAGTAAATCGAGCGGGAGAGGGACGGAATCGCGCACACCTGAGCTCGAATCGAGCGGGAGAGACAGGGAATCGACCCCTGCACAAGCGAATCGAGCGGGAGAGACGGGAATCGACCCCTGCAGCAACGAATCGAGAGGGAATCGCGAATCGACGCCGCCACCACCAAGCTTCACCGACGACCTCGCCGCCAAGCTTCTGCGTCGGCTCCAACTCCGTCCTGCGGTAAGCCTCCTTCCTCTGCTTCTCTCCTCCGCGGCTCCACCTCCCTTCTCCCCTCGCGCCCTTCTCCCTCGCTCTGCTCCTCCATCTCCTGCGCCCCCCTCTGCAGCTCTGCTCCTCCATCTCCGCGCCCTCCTCTGCCTATTTGCTGCCTTATTTGTTGCTGCTATGTTCCATTCCATCTCCAGCGCCCTTCTCCCACCGCTCTGCTCCTCCATCTTATCTAATTATGTCGCTAATCATTGACAGATTGAGATGGCTGATAAGGTTAATTTTGTGTAACCTTATGTTGTTGAACCTATGCTACTGCTAGTAGTTATTTATGTTCCTAAATCTCCAAATTTGCTATCATATGATGCATAACTTCAATTTCCTGTCATATTATTTATTTATTATTATTATTACGCCCAACGCCCAGTTGTCGCCTAAGCGGCGACATGTCGACATGTCGACTCAACTCTTCGAGCTCGACTCGACTCAACTCAACGACATGTAAACAAAGACTGGAATAATATGGCACACAATTAGCACGCACCAACAGTACCTTAAATGACATTCGACTATTTTAACCAATCTAAAAGGCAAACTTACCATCTTAGAAAACCAATTCTGTGAATTTTCATTGTTTTAGCGTTCCTGAAATATTTCAGGGAAGCTCCTACACATGAAGGCTAAAATAAGACCTAGAAGGGGCATTGGTTACTATGCATGAAGTTCCCATAGATGTAGTAGCCGGCAGCAAGATGATAGTTCCAGGTAGCAGACCAACAGTAAATAGACTGAATAACACGCCTGGAGATGGTAGCCCTGCAATAGCAATTAGAAACAATGAGCGCCTGAATGATGAACAGCCTAGTGATTATGAACTGGAAAGGACAATAACAAATCACAAAATCAAGAAAATATTTATATATCTAGAACAATCTGAGGAGCCTTCTATCTAGATATGCACAACATGACACACTGCATAAACAGGTTTGGACAATCTTACAACAAACTTCCATCTACCAGTTCACGGATCAACCATACTCGACTAATTCTTTGCTATGCAAATACCATATGGATTAATTAAAAAGGGTGCCATGTACTTTTGTTATGAAACAAAAAATCAAATAATATTGCAAGCAACTGAAAAGTAATGCAGGGACAAAAATCTAAGATTGTTGTATCATGGCATTTAGGAAAAAATAGCTCTAGTAATTCACCTAAATCACGTTTACCTCATATTATACACAACAGATCTTAATATCCCCGTCTTTTCTATGTGCCATGAATCACACATGTTCCTTGGAGCTCCAAGAATATTTGATACTGAATCTAAATAACATCTGCCCAAGATTTAAAGGACACATGATTATCTTGAAAGGATTCAGTCATGAGATTAAAATCAATGGCATCTATCACCTGATCGTCTTGCAATGTCTAAATGCAGAAAAATAACAAACAGCATGGTTGCCCTTGCGAATAGCAAAAAAAAAGGATGTGCCTAAACTGAAATAACACCAAACAAACGTGCAGCACGACAGTGAAACCCAAGTTGGTACCGCTATGACTAAATAGAAACATCACCAAAAATAATAAAGACAAAGTGAAACATAAAATGCCCAAATTGGTACGGCTATGACTTCTTACTTTTTAGGGTTTACTTTTTAATGTCCAGAGGAAGATTTAAAACTAAACCAAAAAAATCAATTCCACAAGCACATTGTGCCATCTCCATTAGATTGTATATGTACAAATAACTGAGAATCCTTACATGGAAACTCAGAGCCACAACTCATGCAAGACACTCTTTTCATCTTTCCTGAAGACCGTAGCCTGAAATGTGAATGAACATATGTGGTTTTTATAAGGAATAATCATCAGATACAAATAACTGAAAGTACCGATCTGAAGGCTAATGCTTAAATAATCCATGGTTTTAAACTGATTGCGCCATTTATTCAATTACATGTTACAGGAAAGTTGTCCTAGGAGGTGCAATGGAAGCACCATTCAGTGGTAGATGCACTGGGTCTTGAAAAGACCCTCCTTATATTACCACCTATGTGATATTGCAACCATAAAATAAGAGAATGATTTTTTTACACTAAAAAGCTGCTACTTACAAATATCTCAAAATGTATGATCTTGTTCATTTACAGAAGCAACAGAAAAAAATTAGGTCTAGTGCCTTGCTTACAGATCGCTGCAGCAAAAGGCACACAACTATTTCTCCATAATTTTCTGTCATGCATTCCCTAGCAAGAATTTCTGTCATATGGCAGTGTTACAATTAGAGATAGATATAACACATAAGCATGGAAAATCGAAAAAAAAAGTGAAGAGGTTGGGCTTGTAGCTTGCTTACCTAATGATATATGTTTCCCTGCCTCCCAACTTCCCATTCCAACTCCAGAAGGGCAGCAACGACGTCAGCAGGTCAGCAGCAACATCAATCATCCACCTAGCAAGCAGGAAGCAAATCAACATCATCAGGGCAACAGCAAGCGAGCACGAAGAGATGCAGTCAAGAACGCATGCAACCCTACATCAAGCAAGCACACATGCATCAAGCAAGCAACGCAGCAAGCAACAATCAACCATGAGGAGAACAGGGATTAAAATCTGGGAAGGTACCTTGCGACTCTAGCCGACGGCGAGGAGACACCATGAGCGGCGAGCGACTCCAGGCGGCCGTGAATCAGGGTGAGCCAGCAGCAGTCTCGCATCAGCTTGACCCAGCGGCGGCCTCCCCCTCCATCCAGCGATGACGACGACATGAGCTGCTCCCTGCTCCCGATGAAGGCGAGGATGGGAGCTCGAACTGAGAAGGGAGTGGCAACGGCAGAGGAGTACTCGAGCAGAAGATGGTCCCGCACCTCCCGTTGGACGCCGAGGAGGGAGAAGTCGGAGGACGGGGAGCACGATGGAACTACCACGGCACAATTGCGCAAACCTCCAGCTGATATTTTTCTCTCTGCATAATCATAAAATAATAAAATAAATATGATCCCATGAAAACACGCATCTGCAACAATTTAAAAATTAAGGATGCATACATTTGGTCAAATAGAAGCAGCCCGTGACAAATATATAAAGAAACGAATTATTGTGTGGTAAATATGACCATATGTAGATTGTGTTCTGAAGTCATCCAATTTTAATCTAAAATTACAGTAATTGGGAGCTAGCCACAAATCAAAAGAAAAAGTCGCCTATTTTATTTCTGGGAAAAACATGGTTTTGGTAACTTCAAATAATTCATGCAAATCATCCAGGAGCAGTCAGTTGCATGATTTTGCCCGAACCATACTCAACTAAGAAGTAAGAACAATAAAATAATGGGCCAAGAAAATTATCTTGCTACACTGACTACAAACTCCCTACCAGCAGCAAACATTCACATAAATAAAATTGGAACATATTTGTTGTCTTTCTTGTTTGATCGAGCATAGAGTAATGCGAAAAGAAAACTTTTTGGGTAAATGCATGAGCTCCAAACCAATTATTTGTAAACCACTACAAATATAACAGTAGGCAGTACTAACTTAATGTTCTAGAGACAGAAGAAAGGGTTTGTTCCCCTAAGGTAGTAGGCAGCCGGTGACGAAGAGGAGCATACAGACTACCCATAATTAGGATCCTCTGACATCACATGCTGTAAACAATCAAGTACATATGTGTTGAAGAGGGAACTCATCTAAGGAAGTGCTGAAATTGGCATGTGTCCATGATAATAAACATTCAAGGAATATGATGAGTTTTAGCAAGCAAACCCTTGGTTATAAATTTCAACAAAATTAGTTGTCCACTCTTGTTTACCGTCATTCAGTTATTCAGCAAGGCCATAAAGCTCCTACATGGAGGCACATTCAGCAAGGCAATCAGCTAATCCAGAGTGCAGACCCCAAATTCAAATAGAACTATATGGGGACAGTTAGAACAAACAAATTATTAAGTTAGGCACATTCAATCTCCTTTTCAAATAGCTGGAATGCAAATGACCAAGATGATATAACAATATAACCCAAAAAATGGTTAACCGGGCATTACATGGTAAGATACAAACCCAAAATTAGTTTCAATGTACTAACAAAACACAAAAGTACAGTCAATGCATTTAGCAGATTGTTCTTGTTGTGCGAGCTGTAGTTACAGACTGCAATTGCAAATTTCCGAAACAGAATACACACAAATGCTAACCAAATTCAAATGAAGTAACAATCTATTTCACTTAAATGAGAGTATTTTCACCTGGGGCCCAGACCAACAATTTTGGCGGCGCGCAGCCATCGACCGCGGCACTGTCCTGATGTAACTCCATCGAGGGATCCGAAGACAATGAAGAAAAAACAAAGTAGGCAAAAGTTAGGCATGCATAAGAAGCTAGCAAAAATAACAAATACGTATCATGCATAATTAGATGCTAGCCAAAAGAAAAAAATGCCCAAATATAAATAATTGCTTATACAATGAGTGTAGATCGACATGACATATATTATGGACAATAGGATATGAGAAAACAACATAAACACTTACATTAAAGTTAAGCAGACTACATATAGGCTCCATAAGCAGAGGATGACAATTATGAGGATAGAGCAGAACGCACAATGTTAACTTGGCACAATATAAGCGGGATTAGGAAGACAATAACCTGCAGCTGGCCAGAAAAATAAAATAAATCAGAAATCCCACTAATTAGTTGAGGGGAGAAGGGTGTGGCTAGCAACAGCTCACCTCGGCACGAATTCTGCATCCATATATACAGTGATGGCCCTCGTGCTCCTCCTATTCAGGACCAAGGAGGGAGAGGCGTTAGTGGTGCTCGATTCTACTCTTCCATCCTGCTCTCCATATCCTCCTCTTGCTTCAGCCTCCTGATCCTCCATCCCTCTCCTTTCTCACGGTTGGGGGCAGTGTGGAGCTGACAGGTGCAGGTGGGTGAGGGCAAGGCACACGATTATTTGTGCAAGCTTTTCTGTCCTGCATGCCCTAGCTGGAATTCACGGTAAAAAGAACCGAGAGAACGCAATATCTGAATTCACAATGTAAAAGAACGCTATGGGGGAAATAAAGCAAGAATATGGACCAAATAACTCACTCAACAAATTTACATACATATATATTTCTAAACTAAATAACTCATGCACCAAATTTCTCTACAAATTCGTCTACACCAAGCATTGTTGTGCCTAGATACACACTCTAGGCATACACCAAAAATGTAAATCATCTGAACCATGACCCAACTAATTTCTGTGATGTAAACAACTTGTACCTCGCACTTCCTTCAAGCCATCTAAATTATATTAATCATGAACACACAAATTTCTTTATTTAAAGCACATATAGCTCACACATACAACTGCCAGTAACATTCACACACACAACTCATCTAGGACACGAAACCGCAGCTCAAACTTTATAAGTGTATTCTCTTTCAGATTCTGAACCTTACCAGCAAGGAACGGAAGCCCAAATCCAGCAACAACAGCAATATTCAGGCAGCAATCTCCAGACGATGCGACAACCTGCAAAAAAAAGCAAAGAACACCATAATCGTGTGAGGTTAAAACGAAGAGACCAGAACAACACAAGCTGCAAGATCATAGAGCATATGCGTACACGCCCAATTGGGTATACGGTTTTATACATGGTCTTAATACGACTTAACTAATCTTTGTTTAATTATGTAAAGACCATCCTGCCCTTGGTTATGAAAGGGTATCGATCAATCAGCCATTATTGTGTTTGAGTTTGGTTGAGTTTGGGTGAGGGGGGATGTACCGAAGCAGAAGGCAGCAAGCAGAACCAAACCATAAGGACAAATCAAAATAAGAGGAAGTAAAGAGGAAAACGAAAATAACAGGGAAAGCAAAGATGAACAAAGCTAAATAGCCAAAAGAAAAACAATAAAAAAAAGGAGGCAAAAAGGAATAAAAAACAGAGGTGAAGCGAGGATGTGCCAAACCCAACAACACGAACCCAGGGGAGAAATAAAAAGAGCAAGCCCAAACAGAGCACACAAAGAACAAAAAGAGCCATTAGGAAAAAAAGGAGAAAGTCCAAAACAAAGAAAGAAGATCAGGTCCAAAAAATGAGCCGATTATTTATGATATTCTTCACTTCAGTCTGGAAGTGGAATATAAATGAGCGATGAGGCATAACATAGAATGAGCCGATGACCCTATAGGAACATATAAATAGCATCTGAATAAAAAATTCTACTTATTAGGTGCATAAAGAAATAAAACAGATTTCACCTTTCATTCAGTTACCCTTTCTTCGAATTTTTTCTACCGTCGTTCACCATGCTCAAACAATTTGTTAAATTGTTAACATCAAATTTTCGTTTCACTGAAGTCGTTGTGTGTCTTCTGCTATATAGAATTCATGCTAACACACGAAAGAGCATATAGGTTGCTTACTTTTGGAGGCTTATATTGGATGGGCTGGATTATAGCAGCCATTGTAGTTGCTCAGATCAGGATGCCAAGCCTCCTTCAACATGATCAGCCAATGTCCCTGTTTCTAGAACTTTCAGTCCATGGCATGTAGCAACGTGCATCTGCATTGCACGCTTCATAGCCGATAGCTTGTGGAGTGTGCAGCTGAGTTCGTGCTGCATCAAAGCTGGAGAGGTCTGCTCTTGTTGAAACTGCACGGACTGAACAATAAAGTGATTAGCATTACAACATCTTAAGCATGCATACATTTAGTCTATGGCAGTCTACCATGACAAAAACCGTTCATATCTAACCCAACATGTACATCACACAAGCACATCTCATTTTTCAAATCTTACAAATGAAGATGAAGAAAAAGAGAGCAAATCCAAATGTGTGCATCACACAAGCAGAAACCAGATTTCTGAACCTAATGCAAGCAAACCTGCTATCGTTCATTGAATATAAATTGCAGATTAAAGCAAAATTATTTAAAAAAAGCATGGCACAGTATGACATTGATTGATGTGTTATCCTGCAACCTAAAGTATTGTCAAACAGCTTATAGGCACATATATAATAGCATATGAACAAACAAAGATTCGGATCTGTGGGGATTGAATCAGAAAGTAGACAAAGAGATGAGTAGAGGACTCATGAGAGGAGGCTCACCCAGGCGTGGCTTTCTGCAATAATTTGACGACATCTCGTGCTCGCTGATGGCGAGGATGTGGAGGTTGTGAACGCCTCAGCCTCCTCGTCGGCATCTCTAAACAAACATACATGAGGATCTATGCGGATTAAATCAGAAAATATTCAAGAGGAGAGATGAGCAGAGGATGCAGGTTCACCTCTTCATGTGGAGATGGTGCAAAGATGGCGTCGATGCATTGCTTGCCCAAGGATAAGCATCCTGCCGGGATCTAGCAGACCATGGCCAGCGACTCCTCTGCAGTCTCCTTGTGCATCGATGCGGCTGCTCCTGCTTATGGTCGTGGTTCTCCTGCTGCTAGGGAGGAAGAGGATAAGAGAGTGCAAGAAATATGAGAAGATGGGAGCTTGCAGGCGGTAAATCGGCGGCGGCGTACATCGGCATGTCATCCTCGTTTCCATCTCTAGACAGTCGGAGCACCAGTGAGTTCCGAGCATGTGTAGCCGGCAAGCTGCTCCTCCCGGCCACAGCACGGCGCGCGGCGGCGGGCCGGCGGTCGAGCAGCTGGCTGGGCTGCTCCCGCCGAGTCCAGCGTTGCCTGTCTTGGCCCCGTTGCGAGCTGCGGCGACCCGTGCTCGGCGGCGCGAGCACGCCGGAGGAGGAGATGCTGGAGAGCGGCGGCGGAAATGGAGAGAGATGCGGGTGAGGGATTGGCTGATTTGGGGCGAGCTGGGATTGGGCGGTGGAGAAGGCGACGGGCGCGGCGGCGCGAAGGGAGGACAAAGAGTGGAGCGCGGGTGCGGGAGGCGGCTGCTAGGTTTCACCGCAGGGGTGCGATTTTATACCACACGTTGAAAACGAGCCAACGGCCGAGATTCGCTGTGTGAGATTGATCCGACGGCCACAAATCCAAACGCAGGAGGAGGCCCCTTAAGGTCTCCCGGTTTACCTCTTTAGATAACTCTAACAGGTGCTACCATCAGTAACTCGGGAAAAATTATAAGGATCTAACTGTCGAAATTAACAACATTTCTTGCTCTCGGGCATATCTATGTATCATTTATTCTCGTTGGTTGAGGGGCAAAATGTTGGAATTTGCCAGTATTGCTAGTGGATCTTAGGTCATAGCCCAACTAAAATTCTGAAATTTTCATTGGCACATTCATGCATGACAAGGGGTGAGACTAAATGTTTAATCCCACATTGTGGGCTTGGCCGTGGGGATTTGTTTCGTTTCACTATCCTCCTATTGACATAGCAAATTTGCCATTTTCTTCTACTCCCTCCGATCTGTTTTAAGTGTCGGAGAAAACATACATACGAGATACGATTTTGTACCATACTAGCGACACTTCTATTGAATTGGGGGCAGTAGAAATTTCACTATGGAACTTCAAGACACTGTGAGCGAAACATATACCGCGTGCCTGCAGAACATACGGGGCAGCGTTGCTGATGATTTTCTTGTGATGAAGGAAGCCGGAGAGTCCATGTCAATGGCATGACCTTCACCTACCGCGCTTCTTATGTTCAAACGGGTTACGGGGTACGGTGAATTGGCGAGCGTGTGCCTCGGAGTAGTAGGTTCCAACGGGCAAAACAAAAACTTTGGATCGGACGGCACACACTTGCTAGTCCAGTACTCATGGGAGGACACGCTTGTGTTTTTGTGTTTGCTTGCTTTGCTTCGCACTTGGAAAAAAAATGATAGGTTAGCAAGCATCTGGAAGAAAACTCATGAACTCATGAATGAATCAGATTAAGATGTAAGATAATACACATTATGTAATAAGCTGAACCTACAATAATTTTCAATAAATGGCTGTGTGCATCAATCGATGCAGAGGCCGGGACTGCCCCATTTCTAAAAAAAAAAAATGACTTTGCGGGCGAAACATGATGATATGTTGCATGTCAATGTGAATGATGCACCATCTCTTACGACTGTCCGTATAAATAGTGATGCTAGGTACTACGAAAGACAGAAGCATATTTGAATCACGTACTACCATACCAAGCGTGGTTGGAGTCTTGAGATTTTGGAGTAGGGCAAATGAAGAAGTATGTCACGGTTTACTAGTTTGTGTGCTTTTCTTTGCGCGATGGTATATAAATTAGTCAAGTCGTGTGTCTACACGGTCTAGAATATTTTTTAGAAAGAGTACACGGATCCGTAATAGTACTTTTGTTGTTACTTATACTATATAAGAATATAATTCTAATCCTATGTAGTTCGTAACTTGTGGGTATGTTTTTTCTAGAAAGAGTATTTTTCAGTCAATAGAGATGTCTACCGAATATAGAGAAAAGACTCATATATGTAAGGGCCTCTTGCTATTTCCATTTTTTGTGGAATCGTTCCATTCCATGTGTGCGATATCGCTCAGCTGGGTATGTGAAAGTCGGAGCTAACGGAGGTGCAACCGTCTAAATTAACTACATATCTTGCTCTCGAGTGTATCAATGTGTCTGCTTGTTCTCGTTGGTTGAGTGGCAAAAGGTACAATTCCGGACGATTTATTTTTGTTCAATTGGTTCACAAGATGTAGATGAGCACACCGTTGAATCCGCGTCGCCTGATATTTCAGGCGAACTTGACTGGCACCAAGAGGTGTTCAAGAACTCGTGAGGCTTCACGAGGTTTTTGATGTTATGACTAAATCCATGGTGCTAGCCGTTTGATCTAATCTTTGCAATACTCGACTTTTCACGCGACGCTAAATCGATAGTCATTTGATATAATCCTGCATTTTCTCATTTTTTGTGCAAACCTCACCACAACCATCTATTCAATGCTTCGACATAAAAAGATATTATGGAACTTGGATCAAAACCATATCGGAAATGCCAATCTTGTTCTTACTACGTACTATTCTGGCAGAATTTGCTGACGAATAACGGTAGTTGTCAACCTAAGATCCCAAGGATGGACCAAACTTTCCCCGCAAAAAAAAAGTGGGATGCACAAAATTTTGCTACATCTGCCGTTCTTGTTTATTCAGTCTACGCAACCAAAGTCCTGTCCAGAGATTATGACACGGCACTAGCAGAACCCTTCAGGCGCCTGGAGCGCTATTCGATGATTTGGCCAAGCGTCGAGTCGGAGACTAAACGGGAGTTCCGGCCATGGCGTGGTTCTGTTTGTTCGAGCGTGTCGTTCTGAACCTAGGGTTAGACTCTGAATTGGACGGCAGTTTTTAGCAGCGTAAAAGCATGCAGCTTTTCTGGTTCTTCCTTTATTCATAACAAGAACAAAGGAGACCGATCGTGTTCGTTCTGCAGCGATCATGCGCGTCGTGACTCGATCCTAGTCGCACGGCTACCACACGAAACGTGAGCTCATGCCTTATCCGAAATATCAGAGAGCAAATGGAAAAACGACCAAGTCCTAGACTGACGAAAACAACTAGTACTGGACTTCCCTAAAAAAAAAACTAGTATAAGCCAAAAGACAAATTTAGATGTTTTTCTGGCTTATAGCCAAAGCCAAAAGACAAGAAAAAAGCCTAACCAAACACCCATTGAACTTAACCGAAGGAAATGACACTAACTTAACTGAAACTACTGATGACAGGCTTAACTGACTAACTGTCAACAGATGCCGGTGCGTCACGCCCCCGGCATGGAACCCCTCGTCAGATCTGCGGCGGGAGCGGCGCACATGCACCATTCATGCTCCGCCCCATCGGCATGGCGTCCTGCAGCCCGTCGCCCCCCAGGTTCAGGTTGGCATTTTGACTTGTCGGGCAGGGGATTTGAGACTAGGCCTAGGCACTGAGTTCTTCAGTTCTTCCAGCGAAATACTGCAGAGGCGGCTGCGGCATACAGAAACCAGAAGTATATGTTGTTTCAGTTGAATTCAAAATTGTAGACGGATTTTAACGACTCTAAGCTAGAAAACTGGCCCTTTTTATATACAGACAAAACGCTACAAATGGTACATACGCTTCAAATCACTTCAGTCACAGGAGTAAATAAGTACACGGCAGCGATGCAGAATTTTCTATTGTTTCGAAAGAATCAGAAGAACATTTAACTGACTTGAAAGTCTAACCATGTTCCGAGTACTGTACATCTAAAGAACTGCAGATGCAACCTTGCATACACTTGGAATCACATCAATCATAGGCATAAGACAGTCATCCACCACTAATAATACCAGTACCGATCAACAGACGGACATCTAATCACGGACGCTGTGTATCCAGCCTCCAACCTGTCCTCCATCCTATTCAACCTGACATCGGGCATGAGCATCAGAGTCAAAACCCACAGAGTGATCTCAAACGAATCGTACAAAAACCATACGGGAATTCCTTTACCTTGGCGGCGGTGAAGGTGACGGAGACTTTGATCTCGCCGCGGTACGAGTTGTCCGCGCTGACCACGCTGTACTTGGCCGAGTTCAGCTCCGACGTGCCTTTCTCCACGCCTATGCTGATCAGATCAGCGACGTTGATCCTGCATCCACAGCAGAGAGATTCAGATTTTTCTTTCTTTTGCTTTTGTAGCTGGATCGACAACTAGAGGATCACTGGATCAGTACTCACGTTGCTTCGCCGAGGTAGTCGTCGCTGGACAAGTTGTCATGGTCCATGATCCGGAGGAAGAGCTTGTGCTGCACGTTGTCCGCGGTGGAGCTGATCGGGAACCTGAACACCTCGTTCCAGCTCGGGTTCCTCCCCTCATCTGCATCACAGCACACAGTTTATTTAGAAAGGATAGCGTCACAACTGCGCCTCGTCCAATTGTCAACGTCAACGGTGGATCCCAATTAATTAATCAAGTCGTCGCTTGCTTCGCCCAAACATTTTCATCATTGGCAGCAAAATAAAGGTTCTCCGAGATCAGGAAACGATTTCCTGTCGAGATGGGGAACAGATTCATAGAGAGAGAGAGTTGTGGGATCGCTGACCTCGGGCGGTGCTGCTCTTTCCCTCCTGGTTCCGGTACTTCACGATCACATACGGGTCTAGCCTCCCTGGATCACGTACAGATAAAAAACAGATCGATGAATCTCCACCCACGAATGAACACAAGAACGGAGGAAACCATAGCTCTACCAAACAAGAACATGCGTGGTGGTGATTCTGACGGACTCACCTAGGAAATCGTTGCCGGCGAGCCCCTTGGCGTCGATGAGAAGCACCTCCAGAACACCCCGCCCCATGGTTCTCGCTTGAGAAACCTAATCGATATCTTCTCTCTCCCGGCCGGCTGCTCGGTCCTCTCTTTCTTCCGTCCGGGTCTCTGAGCAGTTCGCGTTCGAAATTAAGATTACCACGGACCGCGCGTGTCTGTTTATTTATGTGCATTTGCTTCCTGGCTGGGACGTTCTGACAAGTCAAAACTCCGAGGAGATGTCGCTAACGTGAGAAAGCTCGTACCTTACGAGTTTGTTAGGACCGGTTCAAAGTCTTCCCTTGCTTCCCCCCTTCAAAAAAAAACCTCTTTCCTAGGCTTGGAAATGGATCAATGTCTAAGTCCAAAATTAGAAGTTAACTAGCCGGGCGGCGGCGCAGTGGCACGGGCAACATCTTTGATTATGTTTTCACATTGATATTTTGTAGGCTAATTATAATCAATATCTTCACGGCTATGTAATTAGATTGTGTAATACATAGAGCCATACTGGAGTTGTTGAACTTTTTTTAAATATAAATGCAACAGAAGAAAACTTAGTTTCATGTGTAGGCAATGCAAAATACTACGAGCTCAAACAATTGGGACGATGATAAATTGCCACATCGTCTAATTTGGCCAAAATAACACTAACACCCACATGCTTCCTTTTTTTCCTGGCAGTAATGTTTTTTGTTAGGCGTCACATAATTGGATCATAGAGTTTCTTTCACTTGAGATGTCATGATTGATTTAGTATTTTATGAAGTTCATATGTGTATGACTATATGGCAAAAAGAAAATTATATTGATTTCCTTTACTTACATGTTAGAACCAGTTGTAGATGAAAAAAGGATTCATGTCTTGCACTGAATACATAGCATTCATGACTCTGGGTTTTGTTTTTACCTTCCCCAACTTCAAGAAAATTTATGTATATGTGATTTAAAAACATTCATAAATTTTGACATACTTCTGTTGTAGAATAGTTTTTGACATATTGGCAAAAGTTCTTTTAAGATATTTCCTCAAGTTGAACTTGGCACCAATAACCTGATACATATCCAGTTGGATTATACAAGTATAATAGGCCAAGTTTATCTAAACTATTAATTTCCTCAACCACTCGGTGGCCCTCTTTTATGACATGGTTCTTAATATACTCGACAAACTTATATTTGGTTGTTGAGCTGCTTGTACAATTTTTTATTGCCCTCTTGAGAAGTTCAAGAGCACAAGAGTATTCGAAATATCATATGACTGAACTCTATATATTGAAGATGGGGAGCCACAGTGAAAACACATATACACTTCCAGCTATTTGCATCCTTTATGAGTTTGACTTTATGAAAACTATTATGCAATAATAGAGAAATCTTGTAGGACGTACATGGTAGAACAACATGCATGTTTTGTAGGATTGGGAGTCATCGGGGAACATGGTAGTACTGCAATTTCACCTCAAGGGATAATTTTTGTTGCTGTGCATCGATGTGGTTGAGTTCTTTTCAAGCTATGCAATGAAAGTTGTCGGAGCTTGCAAGGAGGCCAGTAAAGACGAATCCCATTTTTCGACAAGGAACACATAGACGGGGATCTCACTGACGGTTGGGAGCAAAATGACGTCATTTCCATACCAAAAGTCTAAGCTGCACTGAAGATATTCACAATCGGCCTTGGTATTTGGGTTGTTGCAAAGACTTTAGTTGTATGCGGGTCAACATATAGCATACATGTTTCAGACCAAAAGTCTGCCCTAGCTTTCCCAACCTCTTTCCTAGGCCTGAAAATGGATAAATGTCAATGTCTTTGATTATGTTTTCACATTGATATTTTGTAGGCTACTTATAATCAATATCTTTGCGGATATGTAGTTTGATAGAGTAATATATTAGAGCCATATTGAAGCTGTTGAACTATTTTTTGTATAAATTCTACAGAGGAAAACTTAGTTTCATGTGTAGGCAATCCAACATACTACTACCTCAAGCAAATGTGACGATGATAATATACCACATCGTCAAATTTGGCCAAAATAACACTAATACCACATCATTACATTTTTCTGTGAAATAATAAAGTATTTATTGTAAGATGTCACATAATTGGATCATAGAGGTTCTTTTACTTGAGATGTCATGACTGATTTCGTATTTTATGAATTTCATATGTATATGACTATATGGAAAAAAGAAAATGTAATATTGTTTTCAATTACTTTCATGTTAAAACCAGTTGTAGGTGAAAAAATGATTCATGTCTTGGATTGAATACATAACATGTATAACGTGAAATGCATGAAAATAAGTTTATGAACTCTTAGAACCATGTGTAATGATAAAATGTTGTGTGATCATGTCAGTTGAAGCATAAGTGTAAAAAGGGTAATAAACATATAGATTTTGTTGTTCAACACAAATGCATATGCATGTGTGTACCGTGATTTATCTTTGTAAATATGTGTTTAGTCATTAACATAAGAGTATTAAACATACAAATTGAAGGTTATAAATCTAGTTCATCAAGCGATGTGCACATATTTAGATCAGAGAAATAATGATTTGCGCAATTAGTTTGCACTGAACTATGCGAGAAATAGATCGGTGGTGAGGCAAGTGCCTGGAGCCCTGGACTTGTCTTGTTATGAGATGATCGAACTCTTGTTATCCACACTTGATTCCGGTTACATATTTTGATATGTACTCTCTAATTCATTTGTCCACAAGACGCCATTGAAGCGTGACTTATATACTTGCGGATGAAATCGGGAACGTGTACTGCATGTGTTAGTTATCTAAATTGGAGGACATAGGGTTTCGTTTTTTAACATCTCCAACTTCAAGACAATTTATGTATATAGGATTCAAAAAACATCCATAAATTTTGACATACTTTTTATAGAATTTTTTCGACATATTGGCAAAAGTTATTTTAAGATATTTTCTCAAGTTGGACTTGGCACCAATACGCCTATACATATCCAGTTGGGTTATAGAAGTATAATAGCCCAAGTTTATGTGAACTATTAATTTCCTCAACCACTCGGCCCTATTTTAGTACATGGTTCCTTATGTACTCGACAACTTATATTTGGTTGTTGAGCAGCTTGTACGATTTTTTATTGGCCTATTAAAATTTCGAGAGCACGAGAGTGGTTCAGAATATCATATAACTGAACTCTATATATTGACTTTGAGATGGGGAGTGAGAGGGAACATACCTATACACTATCCAGTTGCTTACATCCTTTATGAGTTTGAGTTTATGTAAATTAGTTTGCAATTATTAGGAAATCATGTAGGATGTAAATGGTTGTACGACAGGCATGTTGTGTAGGATTGTGAGTCACTGGGAAACATGGTAGGACAGAAATTTCCACTCAAGTCTTAGTTTTTGTCGTTGTGCATTGTTGTGGTTGAGCTCTCTTCAAGCTATGCAATGACAATTGCCGAGGCTTGCAAGAATCGTGTAAACATGAATCCTATGTTGCAGCGAGAAAGCACATAGACGGGATGTCAGGGACGGCCGGGGAGAAAATTGACGTTGTTTTCATACCAAAAGTCTAAGCTAACTAGAGATATTTGCAATCGGGTCTTGGTATTTTGGTTGTGGCACTGACTTTAGTTGTCAGTGGGTCAACATATAGTGTACATGGAGATTGCTAAAACCCCAGCCCCTCCTTTGTATAATTTTAATTTTGCAAATGTGGATTTCTATATATGTGTCAAGAACCACCACAAATGTTATGGTAAATAAAGTACTATCACGGATGTGAGTTACATCAAAACTGTAGGCCAATGATTATTCTGTCATTTTTAGAAGCATCGTATGTGTTGTTTTTGTGTGAAATCAGATGAACATAAACTATTTTCATAATGCTAGAACATTGTGTGATGTTAAAATAATTATATTATCGTTTATCATTCGCACTCTTAATCCTATTAATATGCTTAGTAAATGTTTATTTTTTATTAGTATATGAAATAATAAAAATAGATCTAATTTGTATTATGCTTTGCTTCATTTCGTACTAGGATTACTAACTATATATTTCTTGCCATATGATTATGGTACAAAAATCAATTATTAGTACCCGAATTTACATTAGATATGAGAGTAGTAGGTTTCCTGCCGTAGAAGTTTCGAATGAGTGGTTGTATTCATCAATCGATGCAGAGGCTGTGGGCTATCTTTCTTGTCAAAATAAAAATAAAGTTTTGTATGAGCTACATAAGAGAACAATGGGCACATATTTAAATCAAAGAAATAGTGATTTGCGTCTAATTAGTATGCACTGAGCTATGCGAGGAATAGATTGGTGGTGATGCAAGTGTCTGGACTAGTCTTGTTTTGAGATGAAATCTCGTTATACACACTTGATTCTGATTACATATTGCGGTATGTACCCTCTGATTCATTTGTCCACAACATTCAAGTGTGACTTATCAACTTGCGGATGAAATCTATGACGTTTACTGCACGTGTTAGTTATGTAAATTGGAGGACTCATGTGATTCAAAAACATCCATAAATTTTGATATACTTTTTTTGTAGAATAGTTTTGTACATATTGGGAAAAGTTCTTTTGAAGATGTTTCCTCAAGTTGAACTTGGCACCAATACACCGATAAATATCCAGCTGGATTGTACAAGTATAATAGGGAAGTTTATGTGAGCTATTATTTTCCTCACCACTTGGTGGCCCTCTTTTGTGACATGGTTTTTATGTACTCACAAACTTATATTTGGTTGTTGAGGGGCTTGTACAGTTTTTGATTGCCCTCTTGAAAAGTTCAAGAGCACAAGAGTGCAGGGGCGGCGCCACTACCGGGGCGAGCAGGGGTGGCTGCCCCGGCTCACCTTGGGCGGAGCAGGCCCCCTATCCAGGATTCTAGCAGCGGCGGCGCACCATTAGAGTCGTACGAAGCTCTACGCTCAATTTGACGAAGAGGTATGTTGGGCCAGTAGATGTGCTGGTAGATGCAAAAAGTCTAAATGGAGCCCGAGCTCCTTGTAGCTCGTTTTTTTCGAAATTCAGAATCGGCACTTTTTTATTTCCAAAAATCATGCAAACAATCCTAGAGATAGTTAGTGTATAAATATACAAGCGTAAAAAATTACAACTCAAAATTCTTTGTATTCTGGGCTACACAAAAATGACAAATCAAGGCAAAATTTCAATTTTTTTAATCTGTGTACTATTCACCACCCAGATCCACCGATTTGTCATTTTTATCCAGCCTACAATACAACGAATTTGGACTTAAAATTTTATACACTTGTAGATCGTGTCACTAACTACCTCTGGGATTTTTTCATAATTTTTGGAAACCAAAAAGTGCCGATTTCGATTTTTTCAAAAAACAAGCTACATGGAGCTCGGGCTCCAAAACACCTCACTATGGTAGATGGGCCTTTAACTACTAGATGAGCTGGTGGACAAGCCCATGTCGAGCCGGTTAATCGTTTTTTTTCCATCCCCAATGGCTAGGCATGCCATGGATTTTCATTTGATATCCAATCGCCACGACTCGCTCGCGCCGCCGAAACCACGGAGAGCTCGATCAGCATGTATGGTTTATTTCAAAAAGCTCCAAGAAAGATTAAACTATACATGGAGAGGAGCGACGAGTCTAGAACATCCATGAATAGGGGTAATTTCCTTGAGATATTGGATTGGTATGGTGCAAGCTGCAAGAATTGTGTTGACTATCTATCGAATATGTGTATATGATTAGTGCACGGAGAGGAGTGCCCGTTAAATATGCCCCCGAAAATTTGTTGATCGTGGAATCGTGCTACCAAATCTCCATATCGTTGTTGTGATTGTGTGTGCTTGGTAGATCAATATGCGTCTCCGATGATAAGAGATTGAATAGGCTTACTTTTGTGCCTTAAAGATATTTTAGACCTTATATTTTCGTCCAGGCTCATCTCAATTCCTGGCTCCGCCACTGCAAGAGTGGTTTGGAATAGTGAACTCTATATATTGACGTTGAGATGGGGAGTCAGAGGGGGTCTGTTTGTTCGAGCGCTTGCACGGATCACCTCGTCAGATAATGCGGCGGGATCTGCACACATGCGGCACTCGTGCTTGGCCCCATTGGCATGCATGGTTAGCAAATTTGTTTTTGGTTGAGCAGGCGACCATGCTGTCCTGGAGTTTCAGATTAGGCTCCCTTTATTTCTCTGACCTCCTCCGCCGAAATACGGCTGATCGAGCCGGCGCTCCTTCGAGGGATGCAAGCGCACACACGGCAAGGTACATGAACGCGCCCCTTCATAGCATCAACAAGCATTCAGCAATGGACAAATTTCTCTGTTTGCAAAAGAATCAGAATCACAATCTAGCGGACTTGACGACTCTAACCTGCTCTGAGTTCCGACTCTACATCTAAACAGCTACAAATGCGACGTAAATACACCTGGAATCACATCAATCCTAGGCATAAGACGCCGTTAGTATAGCTAGCTAGCAACCTCGACATTCAACAGTAAATGCTACTGACGGCCCAAGAACTCGACCGGGAGATTTTTTTCCCATCACATCTTCTAATCACGAAAGCTGTGCATCCAGCCTCCAACACGTCCCCCGTCTTCTTCAACCTGGCAACAATGGTTATCAACATCGAATCAAAACTCCCAGTCCCACGAGTCAACAATGGAAACTGTAAGAAGCCATGCGCTAATTTCTTTACCTTTGCGGCGGTGAAGGTGATGCCGACCTTGATCTCGCCGTGGTACGAGTTGTCCTCGGTGACCACTCTGTATTTGGCCGGGATCAGCTCCGACTTGCCTTTCTCCATCCCTATGCTAATCAGATCAGTTACGTTGATCCTGCATTAACCACAGACATTAGATTCAGATTTTTTCTCTCATTCTCCTGCTTTTCTGTAGCTGGATCTACAGCTATAGGAGTAGAGTACTCACGTTGCCTGGCCGAGGAAGTCGTCGCTGGAGAAGTTGTCGTGGTCCATGACCCGGAAGACGAGCTTGTGCTGCGCGTTGGCCGCGGTGGAGCTGATCTGGAACTTGAACACCTCGTTCCAGCTAGGGTTCCTCCCCTCATCTGCATTGCCCATAGAACAAGAAATCAGTAAAGGAATTACTGCCGAGTTGAGGATTCAGAATCAGTGAGAGCTGTGGAATCACTGACCTCTGGCGGTGCTGCTCTTGCGCTCCTGGCTCCGGTACTGCACTACCACATACGGGTCTATCTTCCCTGCACGCACAGGTAAGAAGTAAGAACACGCCGTTCAGTCTCCATCCAGGACCGGCCACAAGAACGGGGCAAATCGAAGCCAAACCAAGAACATGCGGACTCACCTAGGAAATCAGTGCCGCCGAGGCCCTTGGCGTCGACGAGAACCACCTCCAGAATACCCCGCACCATTTTTCTCTCGATCTCGTCGTGAAAACCTAATCAAAATCTTATCTCTCTCTCCCGGCCGGCTGCTCTGTCCTCTGTTTCTGTCTTCCTGGTCTCTTGGCGTGCTCTGAACAGTTGGCGGTTGTAATTGCGATGCCAAAGCCGGCGCATGCCTGCGTATTTATGTGCATATGGTTCCTTGGCTGCCCGCTCCAACAGCTAGTCAAAGCTCGTACTTTTCTGCTAGTCTCTTTGGACCGGTTCAGGTCTTGTTTTTGCTTCCGCACACCTTCCCTTCAAGCACGAAAAGAAGGTGGAGCCTTCACCGTTTCCTATCAGCACGAAAAGAAGGAAGATCATGTCAAAAACAAATGTTTCTGGAAGATTTAACTTCTGCATTGCCGTGCCCGTGCTCCTACAGTTTCCGACGTCTTCCTGGAATCTGGGCTTTGGCTCTAATTACCAACGTTATCCTTAGAAACGACGCTAACTACTACTCCCTCCGTTCACAAATACTTGACTCCTAACTAAGTGTATCTAGACAAGAAACACATCTAGATACACTCACTTTAGAGTCAAGTATTTTACAACAGAGGGAGTAGTTGGCCACTTGACAGTTTAGTAGAACATGTCTTCGATACTACCAAGAACATGGGGTGGTATCGCAACTTGGATTAATCCATTATTACTCAATCCGTGTGCTTATCATTGGATTTTACGCTCTGGATTTCTTATCTGCAGTTTCTAACCTGTACTACTGTATAACCAGTTTGATCGACAACGACGTGAATCTAGACGCTCGCCAAATGCCAATCTCTAGCGCGTTTTAAAGTTTTGATCGCTTCAACGTACACACGCGCGCGAGGCGAGAAACCGAGTGTTGCTACGCGCGCGCGCACTGTTGGCTAACGGACGACCATGAAAACTGAAACCCCAACGCGTGAGATGTTGGAAGAAGAAGAACTGATGAAGAAGAAAGGTACTGGGACCACGGTCGCGGATGGATTCGCATATAGCCGTAGAAATCAACGAAAGCTGCTCTTAAACAGGGCAGGCTGAAAGGGATTGTTCGTCAAATAGGAAACCAGAAAAGGAAGTTCAATCGTATACAAAACGTACTAAGATAAAATAGATATGAGGGATCGTGGCCAGGAGCGATATGTGAGGCGAGTATCGATCTCACTCTGCATCAGATGATAAAAAAGACAACTTGCAGAAGCAGGCAGCGATGCAGGCGCTGTTACTTTGTGACTTGGTTGTTTAATTATACTCGGTATAGGAAAGATGCACCGGACAAACACTTGCTCGATTGCACGAGGTAAAACGTGAAAAACGGATGATTGTGCGGCGTAGCTAAATCACCGATGAATTCAGACTGACAATCATCGTGAAAGGAAGAACTTGGAGTCGGTCCACCAAAAAAGATAATGAGATCTAAGGCGACTTCGATATATCAAGAAATAAGGTGATCCACGGCCGAGAGGCCAGTCGGCTCTCTTCGGTGACAGCTTGGTAGGGGTGGTGTGACGATATCCGGTGGTTTCACAATGCGGTGGCGTGGCACCTCTCTAGATTAAAAATAGATGAATACGGAAAATAAAAGATACGGAGTAGATTTTTGTGATTCTGTGTTGTTGTTTAGACATCTCGAGATAAAAAAACCGTTACTACAACTGTAAAAATAGATGTTTATACATCTTGTCTTGATGAAAACCTCAACTGCAATGAGTTGAGAAACTGGTTATATTTGACAAATTTGCTGGCGTCATATTACCAGTCCATGCTGAGTTTGAGATTTTTGAAGTACAGTAAGTTAAGAAAAATATGCAACCTCACAATAATAAGCAAGTTATGGTCCTGCCCAAGTAGCAGACCAAAATCTTTGAAAGTGTTTCATAAGAGGACTGTAGTAGAATTGGTAAGTAATTTTCATACCATAGACACATAAGTAAATTTATTTCAAAGGCTAGTAGGTTAGTAGGTTCCTATCTTTTCTACATACCTATACTAACTACTATGCAGAATTCGCTGATACCTACTCGTAAGTTTGCAAAGGAAGTGGAGATCCAAGACAGAGCCTCCCAACTCCTTCATGAAGCCGGCGGTTTGGGCAAATTGCCCCACCCCCCTCCCCAATGCAAATTCTTCGCTTGGTTGATTCTCAAAAATAGGGTTTGTACGGCGGATCATCTTTTACAGAGAGGGTGGCCAAATTGTGGTTCATGTTAAATTTGTAAGAGAGAACCGGAGACCGCGGCGCACCTTGTTTTCCAATGCCGCTACTATCTTCGCATTTCGCAAGGGCTCAAGGAGTGGCTTAATGGATTTCGACACTACTCAATGGAGTGGCCTCAACTCGGTGGAGGCTTGGTGGTGCTCGATCACCGGGGCGCATGGACATCGACGCAAGGGTCTCTCCTCTCTACTCCTCCTAGCCTCTTGGGAAATTTGGAATGAGCGAAATGTGAGGGTCTTTCGCAATGTGGCCTCTATGCCAACCGTTATCTAGCTAGTATTAAGCGTAACGCCGCCCTTAGGGGCTTGACTGGGGCGAAGCATTTGAGTAACTTATTGCCGCGAGAGTAGGCGTTGTATCCAAGCCTTCAAGCTCGCTTGTGTTGTAATCTAAACTCTTCTTAATCAATGAAATAGATAAAACTTTTGCCTAGTTTAAAAAATATATGACCAACCAACCAATGCACAGTTAAAAAAGCACTCACATCATTTGATTCACTGAAGAGCGTTCTCCGCTTAGGGACTCTTTGGTTTGAAGGATTTTCTTCCAATCCATACGAATTTTTCCTATGGAGTCCATTTAGTTTAAAGGAATGAATCCTTTAAAATTCTTATGGAATGCTTTCCTACACTACAGACCCATAGAAATTCTAGCAAGAGGTTGGACCTCATGAAAAATCTCCTATTAGTTTATGACAACTATGACTTGTAACCAGCTCCATAGAAAATTCCTATATTTTTCCTCTGCTACAACCAAACTACTGTTGTAGCCGGTTTCCGCGTTTTCAATTCTTGTAGGACTCCACATGTCATGACATTCTATTCCTACGTTTTTTCTATTCCTATTTTTAGTTCCTATGAACCAAAAGACCCTCAGAGTGCTCAAGAATGACGCAAGGCACCTGCAGGTTCACGAGAATCTCAGCACTGCAATGAGAAGACAGACATGCGTCAGAGAATCGGCACTGGCAGATCGAGAAAAATCTGTTATTCACAGCAAAGGGAATGTCAATTTGGGCCAGTTTGGTCATGCAGATTTCACAACATCTACTCCACATTGCCAAAGCAGTAGCTAAGCATCACCCAGAACAAAAGGGGAAGCAAAGCGAGTTGAAATAAGGGTCGGCTTCACATGATCTCGCTGGTGAAGGTGCCGCCCTTGCGCACCAAGCAGTTCTGCGTGGCGACGGCGAAGTCTGGCCACAGTAGCCCCTTGGCCTGCTGCAACTGCAGGAACACAAACGGCGGGCTGACCACCACCTCTGCACCCAAAGCCAAAACTGTGGAGCAGGGATGAGAGGCTAACCTGATTAGGGTTTCATTGGCGGATGAGGACTGGGACGTGAGAGCTGTCTTCTCTGTACAGGATAGAAACCTTTATATAGGTCATGTTCTGGGCTAGGCTTGATGGGCCACAAAGAACTTAAGGAAGGCCCTGCTACGTAACTCCAACAGATATCCAACACTCCCCCTCAAGATGGGTGATAAATGTCGATCATTCCCATCTTGACACATGCAAGATTACACTCTTTTGTTTCCAACCCTTTTGTCAAACAATCTGCCACTTGTTGTCCTGAACGCACATAAGCCAATGTTATAAACCCTGCATCAATCTTCTCCTTAATAAAGAACCTGTCTATCTCCACATGTTTAGTTCGGTCATGTTGGACAGGATTATTTGCTAGGCTTATGGCAGACATGTTATCACACCACACTTTCAAGCTTCCTTCTCTAAGCACTTTCAGTTCACTTAAGAGGTTTCTTACCCACAACATTTCACTCAAGCCCTGTGACATAGTCCTATACTCTGCTTTAGCTGTTGATTTTGAGACCACGGATTGTTTCTCGCTTCTCCATGACACCAAGTTTCCTCCAACAAACACACAATAACCTGAGGTGGATCTTCGATCATCCAAACAACTAGCCCAATCTGCATCACAGTAGCCATCTACATCCAAATGACCATTACTTTTGAACCACAGCCCTGGGATCACTACACTCACTGCATATGATATATCTGGTCTAGTGTGGCATAAGTAAATTAGCCTTCCAACAAGTCTTTGATATCTTTCCTTGTCTACAGACTCGCCAGACTCTGCAGTTACTTTGTTATTTTCGTCAATAGGAGTTGAAGCTGCCCGGCATCCCAACATGCCCATATCATCTAGAAGATCTAAGGTGTATTTTCTCTGAGATAGTACTATTCCTTTTGAGGATCTAGCAACTTCTATTCCGAGGAAGTATTTAAGTTTTCCCAGATCTTTCACCTCAAAGGCTTGACTAAGGCACTCCTTTAGTTTTGCAATTTCCACATCATCATCTCCTGTGATGATAATATCATCAACATATACCGCAAGAATGGTGATTTTCTGCTGAGCATGTTTGTAAAATAATGTATGATCTCCATTGCATTGACCATATCCCATGCCACACACAGCCTGTCTAAATCTATCAAACCAGGCCCGTGGGGATTGTTTTAGACCATATAGTGATTTCTTCAGCCTGCATACCTTTCCTTTAGTTTCAGCCGAAACAAATCCTGGTGGCATCTCCATATACACCTCTTCTTGTAGATCACCATGCAAGAAGGCATTTTTGACATCAAGTTGGTGCAAGGGCCATCCAAAGTTTGCAGCGCATGAGATTAATATTCTAACGGTGCTCATTTTTGCCACTGGTGCAAAGGTCTCATCATAATCAATGCCATAAGTCTGACTATATCCTCTTGCCACAAGCCTTGCCTTATATCTCTCAATCTTCCCTTCTGAATTTTGTTTTACTGTATAGATCCACTTACAACCCACTGCCTTCTTTCCTTCTGGGAGATATGTCAATTCCCATGTTTTATTTTTCTTCAATGCCTCTAATTCCTCCATCATTGCATTGCACCATCTTGGGTCCTGCTTGGCTGCCTTCCAATCTTTAGGAACAGAAACAGCTTGCAGTGATATAACAAAAGCCCGAAATGAGGGAGACAAAGCCTCATATGAGATATAATTTCCTATGTCATGGTCATCATAACCCAATCGATGTATTGGATTAACTTTCCGTACCCCTTTTCTTATTGCGATTGGCAAGTCTAGACTATTATTAGATGCAGTATGAGATGGACTCTCTTCCACAGATTCCACACTTGTGCTCTCTTGTTGTTCATGTTCAACTGGTTGCTCACCCTGCTCATCTACTTCTTGTTCCCTTGGAACTCGTCTTCTGGAGTAGACACGTGGGTTCGGTAGCCATCTTTGTGGTGGTGTAGGTCTGTCTTGAATTCCAGGAATCTCCGCAACAATAGGAAGCTGCTGCTGGTCACCATGCTGCTGAAAATCATCATTGCTTCCAACCTTCTCCCCCTCTTGAGCATCACCAAGATGGTCAAGACCCTGGAACAATTCACTAAGATCATTTGCATCGCCATAAAAAGGTTCTGACTCACGAAACGTGACATCCATGCTCACAAATGTCCTCCGTTCTGTTGGACTCCAACATTTGTACCCCTTCTATCCGGAGGAATATCCAATAAAAATACATTTGATTGCCCGATGATCAAGTTTGCCCACAGATGGTCTGTGGTCCCTGACAAAGCATGTACAACCAAAGAGTTTGGGTGGAACAACAAAGTCATTCATATTTAGAAGGAGTTGGCACGGAGATTGCATACCCAATATTTTTGAAGGCATTCTGTTGATCAAATATGTTGCAGTCATGACCGCCTCACTCCACAGGAACTTTGGTACATTCATGGTAAACATGAGAGAACGAGCAACTTCAAGAATGTGTCTGTTCTTCCTCTCAGCAACTCCATTTTGGGGAGGAGTATCAGGACATGAAGTCTGGTGCAGGATACCCTGTGAGGATAAGAAAGTAGCAAAAGTTTTGTTGACATATTCAGTACCATTATCAGTTCTAATCATCTGGACTTGTACATTGAACTGATTTTTCACATAGGCACAAAAACTCTGAAAACAGGTGAACACTTCATCTTTGTGACGCATCAGATAAACCCAAGTCATTCTGGAATAGCAATCAATAAAAGTCACAAAGTACTTCATACCACTAACTGACACAACTGGACAAGTCCAAACATCAGAGTGCACAAGCGCAAACGGGGATACACTTCTTATCCCCTTACTAACATAAGAGGTTCGTGTATGCTTAGCATACTCACATGAATCACAACTTAATTTGGTTCGGTCCACCCCATTCATAACATCAGGGAACACTTGAGACATTTTATCAAAAGCCATATGGCCCATACGACAATGATGCACCAGTGCCATATTCTCCTTTCCTCCTACAATTGCAGCAAGTATAGAGTTTGCCTCATGTCCTATCTTGTCACGATCCATGCGCCAAAGACCTCTATGCCTGGTTGCAGTCCCAATCTTCCTGCCCGTCATCCTCTCCTGAATTAAACACATATATTTATCAACCATTATACGACAGTCCTGCTGATCACATAGGGCAGTCATGGACACCAAATTTACTGGAAAGGCAGGAACATGTAGTACTGATGATAGTTTTATGTTGGGTCTACACTGAACCGAACCCACCCCTTTTATAGGTTGTGTTGTGCCATCAGCTGTTTGGATTGTGCCTCTATGTGTGGGAGAATATGGACTATAAGAATCAAACTCTCTAATATTTCCAGTAACATGTTTAGATGCTCCAGAATCTAGGATCCACTCTGAATCAAAGCTATGAGTGGCCATAGACACTCTGTCAACATTACCTTCATTCGTGTAGACATAGTGGGCAAAGTTTCCAAACGTTGCCTCCTTTTCTCCTTCTTCCTTTGACTGACCTGATGATGTACTAGTCTTGGTATCTTCTGTTGCAGCCATATGTGCCTTGAAAGGTGTAGCATGTTGATGTTCGTATTGTCTTCCATACTGCTGGCCACCACCTCTGCCATATTGATTTCCATACTGCTGTCCACCACCTCTGCCATACTGATTTCCATACTGATTTCCACCACCTCTTCCATCACCTCTTCCTCTGTAGCTTCCTCTGCCATAAGCATAACTTCCTCTTCCCCTACCAGGTGTCACATTGGAGGTACACTGATGCTTCAAGTGCCCTCTCAGTCCACAAGTGAAGCAATCTCTCATCTCTCTTCTCTCAGTATTGTAGAAGGTAGGATGAGGGACTGAATCGCTGCATTTTGTCATCTTCAGTCTCACTTCCTCTCTGGACATTGCAGCGATGGCTTCTTTGAGTGAGGGAGTAGAGGGTTGATGCAGTAGAGCAGCCCTTCTACCCTCAAATTCTGGATTAAGACCTTTGAGAAACTTCATGACTCGCCGGCGTTCAATCCAGCTTGCAGCAGCAGTCACACATTCACCATGGACCAATTCTAGAGGATCAACATGGTCTAAATCCCCCCCCCCCCCTCCCCACAAATGCTACAGTTCAGCCACATATGCCATCACCGTTTTATCTCCTTGTCTCAAGTCATGTACCTTATCCTCAATCTCAGCAATCAACATAATGTTCCCCTTTCCAGAATAGAGATTCAATAGGGTATCCCATACCCCTGAAGCCTTTGTGAGTGCCTCCACCGAAGCAGCAATACCAGGGACCAGGGAGTTCAACATCCATGCCACAATCAAAGAATTTGTGCCACTCCACTTCTTCCATTGAGGGCTGGTCATGTCTGGTGGTTCCGCAGCTCCCCCGCTCACTTGCTCATCCAGCCCTTTCGTCTTCAGGATCAACAGAGCCCTCCTCGACCACCGGAGATAGTTGGACACTCATTCCAACTTGATGTCATTTGGCATCAGCTCGAGCCTCTGAACAGATTCAGTATGAGGAACTATTGCTCCCCCTGCAGCAGATGCTGCTCCATCCCCTTTGATAAGGTCTGCCAGCTTCTCCAAGGCCTTGGTCAAGATCTCGGTGTCCCCCATGCCTGTTCTTCACTGCAGGAAGCCCTCTTCTTCTCCTTGCTTGCCACAGCCTTCACTTCCTTGCCGCCGCAGCAGCCTGCTTGCTCCTTCCGCCTCCTTGCTACCGCAGTAGCCTTCTCACTCCTCTAGATCCACCACTTCTACTCACATCACCCTCATGCTCCTTGCTCTGATACCATGTGGAGCAGGGATGAGAGGCTAACCTGATTAGGGTTTCATTGGCGGCTGAGGACTGGGACGTGAGAGATGTCTTCTCTGTACAGGATAGAAACCTTTATATAGGTCATGTTCTGGGCTGGGCTTGATGGGCCACAAAGAACTTAAGGAAGGCCCAGCTACGTAACTCCAACAGATATCCAACAAAAACACATGTACGTACGAACATCGATCAGCGCAGAATCAAGCGACTCGATCCGGAACCGAAAATATATAGAATGACCTTGGCCGATTCGGGGGTTCGCAGGCGGCACTCACCGACGGCGTCCTCGGAGGGCACCGCCTCGTTGAGCACAGTGACGATCTTCTTCACGTCGTCGCTGGCCCCGTTCTGCACGCAGCGCGGCGGACGCCATTATTACACATCAGAGCCAAGCTCGTCCAACGAAGAGTGGGGAGCTTACGCATTTCCAGTTGCCGCCGACGAATAACTTCTTGGGAGCCATTGGTTGGTCCATGCGGTGCGGCGAATCGGAGGCTGAGGTTTTGTTGTCGCGTTGGTGTGTCCTGTGGGCGGTTATATCAAGTGGGCGGAACTGGTTGGGCTCAAACTACACGACCGTCTATGTGCTGTGGTCTGCCATGCCTGGCAAAACCTCACGCAAACAGGTCTGATGAATACTTCTTGACAAACAAGTTAACATCTCAAGCAACAAATCAAGCCAGATAAATACATTCTTGACAAACAAAACTATTGCCAGACTTTGTCCAGTAATAAAAACAACTTTTCATTATTACAAAGTTGAAGAATAAACTTCGACACCCCTTTCCATTCCAATGAGAGACTCTTATTCAGCTATGAGTTTCTTCCTCTAACGCTATGGTTTATCTCTTTCTACACAGTTTGGGCTTCTACGATCTGAACACCCTATCTCTTCTGTCAAGTATACAAACTGCAACGAGCAAAAAGCAAATCTTCTATAGAACGGTATCAAGTTTACTAGAGACCGTGTTTCTACACCCTTCTTAACAGACGCGTCGGTCCTTATCTATTCAGTACTCCGATCGGGTTGCGCGAGACATCTTCCTCTCGAGGGTTGCGTTTGATTGCATTTTTGGTTTCATCCTACATACCAGGGCCCATCTCGTCGGCGAGCTTACAAGGCCATTTCTGCTGCTCAACTGTCATACTTCATCAACATTGACACCAGCTCCTCCTACAAGACAGGGGACACAAGATAAACACATCTAACAGAGTAAAGGACACGGATATGGTAAAACCAACTGAACTCTGCGTCCAGAAAATGCATTCTGGTTTCTCAAAACTCATGCGTTAAATGAGGAGTGCAGTGTTAAAGATATCTGTGGTACCGTACCTGCACGTTGTAAGATTAGGTTACATCCAGATTGGTTGTATACGCCGTGTTCTTGGTTAAAGTTTCCAGCTGGATATCCATTTCCTTCATTACTGGGGCTTCACTGAATGAGTTTGTGCTTTGAGAATTCTGGCAAGGTGAGTTCAGAACCTCAGAACCACAAGTACCCAATCCATCTGATGAAAAATCTAGCTGTTTCTCAACTGCTTTTGTGACAGCCATTCTTTTTGACCTTATCCGGTATGGAGGTGAAACATCAAAGCCCCTTACAGAGCTAGCTAGCACATCAAGAGAACCCAGTGATAGAAAGGATGCAGTTTTAAACGACTCAGGGTATCTGCAGTAGGTCGCTTCCCAGCAGGGGTGTAAAATCTATCAGTGTTCAGTTCACCAAGCTTGAAGTCACTGGCAGGTGTTGATCTATCCCGTTTTCTTCTTCTTAATATCGAAGGAGTACCTGGAAAGCTGTCAGCGGCACTCTTCAATATTGAATCAACATTACACTGGCTTGACATTGTCCACTTAGTTGGAGTACTACATCCACTGGGGGACAGTACCCCACCCCTGCATTGTTCAGATGTCTGATGCACGATATGTTCAGAAAAAAGTGAGGAGCTCGCAGGGGCTACATCTTCCATGTTAGGAATCTGGTAACAAAGGGACCAAGGCTAGACTGCGCCCCATTCTTCAAAGATGATTCTTCACCTTTCGCTGGTACAGCTTCTAGCTGAGTGGTACTGCCGCCAAACGTATCAAGAGTGCAATCAACCACAAATCCCTTCTCATGAACAGAAGCAATTTCCAAGCTCTTGTCACGAACAGAATCACTTTCCACACCTTGTACCGCTGATGAACCATCAACCACTGCAGAACCATCAACCACTGATGACACTTCATATGAAGTAAGTGGCTGTGCAGTTGGTAAGATAGAAAGAGATAGGAATCCTGAGCAGTCCTTGGCATGTTCCAGCTTGTATGCCTGTGGGAGTGGGCTAAAACTAGAACGATGAGCCCTTTCAGGTAGGTCCTTTGAAGTGATGCCCAGCACTTTGTTCAGATCAAGATGGGCCTCAGAAGCCACCAGCTTCTGTTTATCCTTGAAGTCATCATGACCAAGTAGTCTCGGAATTGCCAGAATACTTCTTGTGCTATAGACGTCTAACTTCTTTCTCAAAGAACTATTCCAGTGATTCTTTATAGAATTATCAGTCCTGGGAAGAGCAACATACAATCAGCAAGAATTCAGAATCTTGTGAAGTGAACAGGCAAAACAAAGGTGTACAGATGCAAACAGAAAACAGGACTCATACTTATGAGTAAACAACCAAGAGTTGACGACCATGACAAAAATATGAACAGTTACAATAGAAATTCGAAACCAAGGCAACTAAATCACAGTGTGCATTATGAGTGATACGTGTTGCTACAGATTAATGATCATTCAGCTAGAGAAGCCTTGGAGATGATTTTTACAGCATTCAATTATTTATTCAGATCTGGTAGATCCACTGTATTCCATTATGATAATCTTGTAACTGCAATTATTTTTATGAACCAACAGTAGAAGGTCCTCACCGCGCATAATTAACAATAGAGGTGTGTGAATGGTGGCAAGTGGGGTCCGTTTACATTGCGTATCTTACATTCTTACTATCTTTATTTAAGAGAAAATCTAATGGTTCCACAGCATAGCAGGTCTAGGACTACACGGGTCATTGAAAAAGTTAAGCAGTGAAATAGCAACTCAATGCCATTTCAACATCACACTGCTGGGTGTACATAGAAAATTTCCAACAGGGTGTAAGCTGTTTAGCAGTACCTTCCAGGGAGAACTTTTGCTATTTCTGCCCATTTATTCCCAAATACCCGATGGGCATTAACCAGTGCCTGTTCCTCCTCAGCAGTCCAAGCATCTTTCCGTATGTCTGGATTCAGATGATTGTGCCACCTAAGATCATATGAATTCAAAATCAGCTCCATGTTTTGTACTCAACTGTGATAAGCTTACACAATTAAACTCACTAGTAAAACAATTCTACATGATTGACAGTTTGAAAGCCAGGAGACTGAAGATGGGTACTTATGCCTATTATCACAAAATATTAACCCAATTAGTTGTTGCAATTCTTTATGTATTAGCAAACCTTCCCTCGTCAGTCTTGCATGATGGGGGAAAATGCAATCCAGCAAACCATAAGTATAAAACAATCAAAAGAATACCTCTCTCGACATTGCTTGCCTATACGTCCAGGTAGTGACCTTGCTATGACAGACCATTTTGTTGGTCCATACGTGTTTACAAGATCGATAATTTTGTCATCTTCCTGTAGAAGAAAGTCGTCATAACATTTGTAAGATAGAGCATGCAAAACCAAAAATGTCGAGCAAAGTCAGGAGTGCAGTGTCAAACCTCTTGAGTCCAAGGACCTTTGATAAGTTCAGGATTCAGAACCTTCTGCCATCGATGTAAACATTGTACCTCTGTCCTATCCGGAAAGGATTCAGCTGCATAAATATATACCGGTAGCTTCTGTAAGTTCACAATCCTTGTACATAAAGAAGAACGTCAAACGTATGGCATTTCTATAACTAACTAAAATGTGGGATGTGCATTCATCATGTGATAAGGCTATGCTTCGGCATTAAACAACTATCCAACCACAAGAGCACCAGTAACTACTTCTAATTTCAGCTCAACCCTTTTTCCTCATGTGATATTGGCAAAAATATATTTATATAGCATGAAGCTGGGCCGGATGCCAGTGGAATAAGTCATTAGCAATATCCTAAATGCATTTAAAGATACGGTTTTTAACAGATTCAGCTTCATCATGAACTTATCATGAACCTTCTTCACTGGTAGGTTACAGTGTAGCTCTTTTGAGTTATTCTACAGGAAGAACAATGTGTAACGTTCTAACGTATACCAAATTCTCTCAACATCTGCAGTTCCGCATTCACATTTTACTTCACGTGCTTCCTGAATCATATATTTAATTCCATGTTCGGTAGTGGCATTCAAGACTTAAGATTAGTACAACATCCTACCAGAAATGGCAGAAAAGATAAGTAGCAGTTTACAAATGCAAGGACAACTGAGATGTGAGTTGGTACAGTGCAAGAGGCAAACCTATTTTTTTCCAGCTTCTGCCCTTGTAATCCTGAACTGCCTTCCGCAATGTTTCATCCTGTTGTCATATGTGATGTCAATTAGCACCAATCCGGGATGTGTAGTACAGCCAAACAGTGAAATTACTTTTCAAATAGGAAGAAAGGAGAGATTTCTTGTGATATACTCCCTCTGTCCCTAAATATAAGATGTTCTGGCAGTTTAAATTAAACTGATAGAACTTCTTATAAGAATGACAAACAAGAAAAAAATTTACAGTGGATGATATTATAGCTGAATTTGTTCATATTAGATAGACAAATTAGATGTACAAACCAAACAAGATGTTCCTATTGCACGTTGACATATATACACTACACCATGAATATAGGTTTGTATTGCATGTAATAGACTAGACTTGATAATAGAGGAGGTGAAATAGTTACCTCTTGTGGTGTCCAGCCACCCTTGGCTCTTCTTATAGGCCCACTTGTTCGCCTAATATAAGGAAGTTTTTTGTCAGCAAAAATTAAGGTGAAATGTTGTCAGCTCAAGGCATTAAGGAAGACCATACTACTCCCAGAAGATGCATACCAAGCACAATATGCAGATATACACTAGCATACAATGACAAAAAAAACTGTAGGTGTTACACAAGAGGACCACACATAGAATTATTATTTGTGAGCACCTGAAAGAGATACTAACTAATCCATTGCTAGTCCTGCCATGTGAATCGCCCCGTGGAGCCTTCTATCATCAGAATTTTTCAAGTATTTTAATTCTCTTCCCCTTAGATGAACACACATGTCCTACCCAGAACTTCAAGATGACAGAATCTGCATATTATGAGTGAGGACGCCCAATAAAGTCTTGCATATGCTGCAGCTACTAAAGAACATACAGTATCAGGCAGACACATTTCACTCAGGAAAAGGTTTGTTGACAACCATTTGTTAATGAATGAATGATCCTGGCAGCATTTTAGTGAGTATGAGGCAATAAGTCACCACAAACAGCACAAATGAATCACAACAGCTATGAACAAGCGCCATTAAATCCATACTAAAAGCTAGGAAGATGTATAGCATTTCCCATAAAAGAAGACTGCATACTGATGGTTGAAACTGTTTCCGGAGGACATTTCAATCAAGAAAGGTTTCCAATGCAAAAAATAGCTTAACAATATTAGCACCCCAATAGATGAAGCATTTCAAAATAGGCCAGAAAGATATTGGTGACTACAACTACTAAAACCATGACACCAGGAAAGCACAAAATAAAACTCCATCCTTATTCTGTTGGAACGACAGCTTCCAAAGCACAAGGCATACTTAAGTTACTAGTACCTCAGCAACCATGACATAACCAAAATAAACTTTCCCATCAAGGACCATTATTTAGCCAACTTCAACACTAAAAATGGACATCTTCTACAAATTACATCGATTACACAAAGTGGCAAACTAAACTAAGCCAACCAAATCACAATGACTGAACCCCTAATAAACAAGAGCATGCCCAAAGAGAACATGCTTCGACCTAACTCACCACCACAACAGGCTCAAACCATGCTTGAAATTCTGGGTGAAGACAGCTTGCTGAGACAGTAGTTGATGGAAACTATAAGAAGCCAGAATGCCACAATAACCTAATGGATGCCCCCAAATAACCTACCTTTTTTCACCCAAACAACCACCACACCGCCCCTGTGTCATTTATTGCCCAAGCAAGAGAATCCTCGTGGAATTTTTGTTCTAAGAATTACAACCAAAGCGCCCATCAAACCAGGCAATTGTGCCCATAAAACCACAAACCACCACCAAATCCACACAAAGGCCAATTCTTCTCAACCCCTAACGCCCACCACACCAGGACCATAGCCCGACCACGCATCATCCAGGGCAGGTAAAGCAAACGGCACTACCCAACCGACCGACTGGCCCAGATCCCTACGACAAGGACCAATTAAGTGAGAAAAGGTTTCTTACTTGAGAACGGAGACGGAATTGACCGAGCTAGACACCGGCGGCGACATCCGCGCGAGCGCACCGCCATAGCTGCTCCCCTCCGACACCGACGACCTCGACGCCGCCCGGTTCTCCACGCAGCCCTCAAGCTCCGCATCCGTCATGGCCCCCATCTACCGCCTCATCACCACGGCAAACCTAGCAGGGCAAAATCGTCGAACTTCAGATCGAAAAGGCCCCACGGTAACCACCGCGAACAGATCGAGCGAAAAGCCGCCTTACGAATCTAACGCGTCCGTCCGTCCCAGATCGAGCGATTGGGGTGGGGGGATCGAATCGGGGGCGCGGGCGAATCGATCGGGGGCCGGCGGGGAGGTGGCGCGAAGCGAGCGAGGGAGCGGTGGCGGGCTCGAAACCCTAGGAGGGCGTTAAAGAGCTAAGCTTTTTATCCTCCTTGCCCTTCCCCTTCCTCTCTCTACGGCTGCCGTTGGGTGTCGGGGGCAGTTGTTGTTGGAAGAGAAGAGAGAGGATTGCTTTCAAAAAACCTCGCCCGTTGAAGCCGATGGGGGAAGGGGAGAGGCGAAGCCGGAATTAATTACTGCCCGCCCTTTTCCGAATTGGACCCTGGGTTTGTGCTGTATCAGATACGGAAAGGGATACGGGTCTCCGTTACACCTTTTTTGTGCTAGTACTAATCGTACACAGAAGAACGGAAATAATCTCTATATCCGGAAAATATGTAAATTGAGAAGAAAAAACTTGGTTACAAATGCACACCTTTTTATTTTTTAAAATAAATTACCTTATAATCGTCAAGAAATTTATTGACATGACATGGCCTTCAGTTGCGATAGTTTGAGAATTGTTCGGGAGAAAGGGAAGGAAGGGAGAAGTGGGACGAGGGGCTAGAGTTGATCGACAATGACGATGTTTGTTACCCGCAAAAGGTCTCCAACAAGGAGCGAGTCCATCACGCTAAGAGGATGCATGGCGGTGGTGCGGCACCACCCAAACTTGACGCATGTGGTAGTCGGTGTTTTTGCTGTGGAGTTGGGTTGGGTTTCCACAAGAGGAGAAAACAAAAGAGGGCATGGCGAGACAAAAGGAGGAAGAAGAAAAAACAGATGAGGAACATAGATAAGCGATTGGAGGATACAATTCTAACTTATGTCGGTAAAAAGGGAATCGTTGAAGCAAGGAGCTCGAGGTTCCGAGAAAGTGGGGAGAAGCTGCATTGTGGTTCTGATTTTTTAGCAATCGGAAAGGACGGCGTCTAGCAGGAGGCGGCGACAGGGATGGACATGTAAAGCTGGGGTGATCGTCGCAAGAGACAGAGAGTTTTTTTTCTTCAGTTTTCACCTTTATTGGCATGAAGGCATGGATCATTTCAGTTTTTCACTTTTATGTTTTGTGTTGGTTAGAATTTGAGCGCCCAAAGGTAAATTAGGATCCGTCCCCAGCACCATGGTTTATTACGCAATCATATGTGGCTAACTCTTTAGACTTTTGTTTGTGAAACCTGCGTGTTCCATTAAAAAATACAAAATCCTATGTACATGTAACCTCCATTTAGGTAAGATGTATAAATTCACGTAAGCTAGGGTGACATATAAAAAAGCAACACAGGTCGGAGACTGGAACGAACGAAACTTGCAGCGGACGGAAGGGCGCCATGACGGCGGGTTGACGGCGCCGTCGGGCTTGTGCCGATTCGGGTTCAAGATAGAGAGAGGCAGCGGCTGGCCGGCCGGCCGCGAACGTCGCCAGTTACCGTTACGGGTTTAAGCCCTAACGGCCAACTGCACCGCAGAGAGGTGCGGTGCGACCGTGGGAGCGGATCGACTGGCTGCACCCAGCCATCGCGGCTCCTCCATACCTTCTGCGTCGTCAGTTCTCCATGCTGGCATGGCGAGCATGAATAAGGGCCCGTTCGGATGCCCTCCGCTCCGCCACCGCAACGAGCCACCTATCACCGATATTGTAGGCGATACAGAGTATATATTTCTTGCGCTCCAGCTCTAGTGCTCCCGTTATTTTAAAAAATTCAAAAATTGTATTTAAAAGTTTTAGAAATATCTAAAACAAATCATGCATATTTTCGAAGATATATCCTACAGGCATGCAAAATCACAATGCGAAATATTTTGTATTCCGATCTGCATAAAAAGACAAATTTGCAGATCTGATTATAGTTAACAATGCATAGTTTCAATTCTTCAAAAAAATTCAATTTTTTGTAGAATATAATATAAAGATTTTTTCATTGATATTTTGCACGCTCATAGTAGACATCATTTTGAACATGCATGATATTTTCCAGATTATTTTGAAACTTTTAAATATAATTTTTATTTAAAAAATAGATGATCCCTGGATCTCGGGAGCAAAAACCACTTTCCGATATTTAGGCGACTAGTGACTAGTATTAAGCATCCTACAACACACAACACAACGATGTATATGTGAACACACACAATCACGAACTTAAACTTTACGAGATATACACTTTGTTGCATATAGGAACTGGTAGTGGGACTAAGTTTAGTTCCACATTACTAGTTGAAACAGAGTTGAAGTTGTTTAGGAGGAGATATTATAATCTCACTAAATTTGTGAGAATAGGGGTTTACGCGCACTCCTCCGCTGCTCGCCTCGCCTCGAATGGCGCATCGCGTTTCGTGAATCGATCAGAACTCGTTTTACTGGAAAATCGAATTGGTACAGTACTAAATATGTTTGGAAACCATGTCTCTTAGATTCTCCACCGGGAGATGGGCAATAAGGTTTTTGCGGAGCGTCTCGGCGCGACTGCTTGTTTCCATTCGACTACATCAGCGACAGCCGTTCGTCTGCTTTCTCGTCACTGACATGGCAGACAACAACAAGATGCAGATTTACTAGACATGTCTAGTTTGTCGTATGTGATTATAGATTTACTAGTGCATCTGTGATGTTGATTTCGGTAATTAAATTTATCCAAAAAAAATTGCTTAATATTCCAACAAATTCAAAAACCTTATGTCTTTAGCCAAGTTTTGTCATCTGTTTTTGCTGCTTCACTGAAACCGAACCTTTTACGGTTGCGCATTTCAGATGATGGCAGACGAAAACCACCTGTGACTCACTATTATGGGTGTGCACTCCAGAGGTCCGCTTACTTCAGAAGAGGATAAAGCGTTAAGGGAGAGCTGTAATCTTTGTGGGTGCAGTACTAAATATGTTTGGAAACAAGTTGGTTTATGCATATTTGCATATTCGGTATGCCAAAAAACCGTGAAATGCACTTGACTCTAAGTTTGTTGCAGCCGATTCTGACAGCGATGGAGCATTCATGAGATACAAATCATAACTATATATAAAGTAAATTGACTACTATTACTTGCAAAGATAACTTTGGTAGGCTAGTATATCAAGGTTCACTCTCAAGATTCGATCAGGTTTGGTACCAATAAAGGTAGTCATTGTTGCATTTCAATTTTGAACAACAATGCAGACGGAGAATGGAAATCAGTTCGAATTTTTTGGGTGAACGGTAAGAATGGCATGGTGATGGGTTAAAGGACCGGCAACCATGAGATGAGAGGCTAGGCGACTCCTAGAGTCGTATCATTAGGAAAGAGGTGCTGCTAGTGTTGGAAGAGGAGGGTAGGTCACAACCAAAGGTTGAATGAAATACAGAAGTGTAAAATAAGCATGCCAAAAAGAAAACAATCATATGGTACATTGTTCCTAATTCCATATCACGATATTTCTGGCTTAATTATTTTTCCGATGATAAATTCAACATAAACGGATAAACCAATGACAATATGTATCTTCTGCTACAAATAAGGCTACCTACAATGGTGGGACAACGGATTTTTCTCTAGAAACCGCTATGAGCTTTGTGTATGCCCTAAGATTAAGAAGGAAGTGATTTCTTACAGACACTTACTTTTTGTGGGAAACAAGGGGAAAAACCTTACATCACATGCAAATTACTCCTAAAACCAGAAACAACGGGCACTGACCGCCTTGAACTCACTTGGCCCCATTCCGATCAAAGGACCATCATACCTGCAACCATGGGCACTGATAGTAAAATCATCTAACTGTCCACACGGGCTGACCGAAAACCCAGGAAACCAACTAGACAATAACAACGGCCACGAGTAATTTACAAGGTGTGGTCGTCTTCCCCTTGGCACCACACCTTTTGTTCATCTTCTCTGCATTCTTCACATGGTGATCTATCGCCATGATGGACCTGTCGAGGTATTGGTAACGCGGAACTACTAGAAGTATTCATACGTACCGTAGAGGAGGTGGGGAAGAACGTGGAGGGTTCCAGTGACGGGATTGCACACACGATTTTACCCAGCTTCGGATCTCACAACGGCGGCGAGATCCTACGTGCTGCTATAATTCACTCAAGGCAATATGTGTACAGGTTACAATGAGGTTGTATGCGTTGCCCTAAGGCTGCTGGAAGGCTGGCTTATAAAGGCGCCAAGCCTTCCCCTACAAGGAAAGCCTTAACCGACCTAGATCACGAGTCCTAGACTAACACGGCAACAAACCCTAACTTGCTCCCTAAGGCGAACGCAGCCAGGCCTTCGTCTTGGACTTCACTAAGCCAGCCCAGAGCTTATCCTTGCGCCTAAGCCCATGAGGCCTTCTCCATTAAGCCCTCCGGCTTTATCTGATGGGCCTCCTGGTGGGCCAGGTTTTATCCACCGTGGCAGGTATACCCGTTCGGCATAACCTCCACAGTAGTCCCCGGAAAGGTTTAAGTTCTTCGTTTGCCGTCTTTGTGAAACACGGGCTTTCGCCTTTGTGCAAGGCGGACAGAAGAGCTTGGAGCATTCCAAAATGAGACATTCAGTCTGCCTTAAGGATTAAGCCGAACTCTCCTGCACTTGAACAATCTGGCAGAAAGATTCTGTCAGCGTTGAGTCTTGTCATGACGTCACCGCAGTCAAAGCCAGTCCACGACAGTCTGGACAGGCAAGAGACGTTGTGCCGCCATTACTGCTATTTTTCCGCACACGATCTCCGAGGCGTGCGGGAGAAGATGCCCACTATCTGACCGTTGCGGGACGCGTGGCGAAATCACGCGAGCGTTATCTCACCGCACTAATCGCGGCGCACGGCCCCCATAAAAGGGGAACTGATTTTCTCCATCGGATTCATTTCCTGTTCATCGTCCTCCTCGCTCCCATCCTATCTGAACTCCGGCGAGCTCCACCACCACCACCTGCGCACCCCCCATGGAGAGCTCCGATGCAACCGCGGGAGCAGCAACGGCAACGGCGTCGGCGGCGGCGGAGGGACAAGATCTGGCCATGAGGGGATCGAGCACCGCGGATGCATCTGCATCTCGCGCGGCAGCGGCGACAAGTTCTGCGACCACCTCCATCGAAGCAGAGAAGAATGCCCAGCCCTCCGACGAGGGCGATGCGGCGGAGGCAGAGGAGGAGGGAGAGGAAGCTTCATCCCGCAACTGGGCAGCTTCCACCATCACCGACGCGGACCTCACGCAGCTGGAAAAGGAGGGCATCCTCCCACCACAGGAGAAATGCCACTGGCGGTCAGCGTACGGCCACCCTGCTCCAGATCCCGCCGGCGATGAACGAGTGCTCCTCGTCTCACATCTCCTCCGCGGTTTGTCTTTGCCTCCGCATCCTTTTTTCCAATCAGTCTTAGACTACTATGGCCTTCAGCCTCATAGCGTAGGCCCCAATAGCATCTTGTACATAGCTGGCTTTATGGCTTTATTCGAAGGATACTTAGGCATAGAGCCCAGCTTAGAATTCTTCAAGTACTGCTTTACTTGCAAGCGCCAAACAGAGAAGGAAGAACTGCTTTCCTTAGGAACAGTTAGCATCAACCTTCGTAGAGGCAGAGACTGGTATCCTAAGGCGCCAAAAATAGATTCCATTAAAGGCTGGAATAGTTCCTTCTTCTACTGCAAAGACATGGCGCCAGTAGGCAAAGACATAGGACTTCCTCGCTTTTCTCCTTTGCCTGCGGAGCCTCGCCTTTCTTGGGGCGAGAAACCACTAAAGGTCCTTCCTGACAACCTCCGTCGCATGCAAAGGCGGATTGAGTATTTGACAAAGACTGCTGTGCCCAAGCTCACGGGCGCAGACACCATCCTATGCTGGTTGTCAAGACGAATCCAGCCTTTGAAAGATCGCAAAGGACTCATGTGCCACTACACGGACCAGAAGAAAGATCCCCTCCGTGTTAGTGAGAGTGACCTTACGCAAGACGCCCTTGTGTATCGCTTTAAGAGGATTGCCAAGGAAAGGATCCAGCTGACAGAGCAGCGTCCTATGTACACAGCCGCCAACCCAGCTCCAAAGGTAAGGCATTTACCACTACTGTTTTTATACTTCCACAATGTTTGCCTTACTAACACCACTTTTGATTTCAGCTCGCCCTTTTGCCGGATAATCTGCTGGCTCCTTTGTTTTACGTGCCTGAAGCGGCACCCGAGCCCCAAAGACTCGGAAACGAAAGGCTTCAGGAGCTACTGCAGCAACTTCAGCAGCAGAAAGGCGGAAGCGTGAGAAAGCCATCCCTGTTAACGCCGAAGTGCTCGACATTGAGGACGATGAAGATGCGGCCTTCAATGCTCCAGTACAGAAGTAAGCCGAACCTCAATTTCTTTAGTAATACGAACATGTCTATGAATGTTATCTTATTTTGTATGTGATTTGCAGGATCAAACCAACTGCACCTCTCAAGAGGAAGAAAGTAATTTCTTCCAGGCAAAGAAAGACTGAGCCTTCTCCAGCCATCGCTCCCCCCACTCCCTCCGTTCAACAAGAGACAGCCCCAGGCCCATCTGAAGATCATCATATAGATCTGGACTCAGCCGTCTTACCTGATAAGACGGAAACTGAAAAGTTGGCCAGGGCTGCCGCTGCTGGGAAGGCGGCGGTACTTCAGTCAGAAGAGCCGAACGAGCCCATTACTCGTGAGGCTATCCGCAACATGGTGAAGCAAGAGCTCTTTGACGACGAGGGGTACATCTTACCCAACATCGCCGCCATGCTTGCCGATGAGAAGGAGCGCAACGAGCCGCCTCCGAAGCTAAGGCCAGTTGGCCAACATTGACCATCTTGAACCTGGAAGATAATTGTGACGAGCTGTACGTCACAATGAAGAAGAGCTACAAAGCCTTGAAGGCCATGATGCAGGTAAACATTCCGTCTTTATGTACATACTAGTCCCCGGGCATTACGTTGTGCTTTGACTAAGCCGACGTAATGGCCTTTCTTTAATGATGATAAAGACTCAGTCCCCAAGCCCATTGTAGCCATACCTTACTGCCTTTACCTTTCTTACTTACTACTACCCTTGCCTTAGCAGAGCAGTGAGCAACTTACATGCGATCTATGGTACTCACTGAGTAACCAAAGGCAAGTGCTCAAGCAAGCCGTCGCCGAAAATAAGGCGAACAAAGGTAAATGTTGTTCTTTCACATGCAATGTGACTTTAGTTCATTTTAAGACATAAGATGCTCAACACATGCAATGTGTGCTTGCGCAGCTGTTGTGGCGAAGGCAAAACAGATCGTCAGCGAGACTGGCGATATAGAAGTGGTAAGGCGGGAAAATGCCGCCTTGTTTAAGCAACTGGAGGAGAACCGAAAGACGGCCGAGGCCAATCTTAAAGCCGTCCAAGACAGCGCCGCTGAAGGACAGAACGCACTGAAGGCAGAACTTTTGAAACTGCAGCGACAGGCTGAAAAGGATGGGCTCCTAATCCAGAGCTTACAAGGTCGTCTTGAACGCCAAGCTGATGAGAGCACCGCCATTGACGAGAAACTGCTAAGTGAGTCTTTCTTCCTTTACTTCTCGCACTTTCTGTCACTTTTCGCCTTTATTCAAACAGTTCAATGCGCCTTAATTTTTTCCATTCCTCCCTTCCTCAGTTCCAGCTGGATTTGGGGAAAGGCTTACCTCTGAGACGCGCCTGGAGCTTATCTTGGAGTGTGGCGAGATTGTGTCAGGGCTGTATGCTGCGGGAAGAGACGTTGTTGCCAACATCTTCCCAAAACAGCTGCCCCAAGTGACAAACACCAGCAACTTGCTGCCACTTCTTCAGAACTGCGTCCCAGAGGTGGTGGAGCGTCTTCGCTCAGCAGCTAGAGGCGGAGCAAAACTTGCTCTAGGACTTGTTCGCGGCCACTACCCCGAGGTCAACATGTGGCGCGTTATCAAGTGTTTCCCAGCCAAGGACAGAGACGGCAACGAGCTCGTCAAAGAAAAGGTCTATGCCTCTGTCTCTGGCTTTGCCTCAGCGTTGCGGAGATGGTAGACTTGTCCATCTTCTTCTCCAAGAAGCCTGTGCCTCCCCGTCCTGACGACGTGTCTGATGACGAAGCCGAAGCCCCACCACTGGCAATGGCGATGAGTCAGAAGACGGAAATGAAGAAGAAGAAGAAGGCGAGTCTGAAGCTACGCTGGATCCATCCAAGTCCCCTGTGCCTTCGCCTCCTCAGTCCCCTGCATAAGATGCAGGAAAAACTTTGCATTAAGCGTGTCATGAAAGATGGCACAAAAGACTTGTTAAGTTATGTTTTGTAATGGCAGGAGCCTTTTTATCTGTTGAACATGTTTGTTTTGCAACGCATGCACTTATTTTTAAAAGGCTTGCAAACTATGCTCCTTATCCGTCTTCAAGTTTTCTGGCTTATATGCTTTAGCCTTTTCGTATGCTGGCAGAACCTAAAGCACGGAACACTTCGCTGGCAACAGGGTTAGTAACCAAACTGTTTAAACACAGAAACGGCGCCGGCTTTTGGTGCGTAAAGCATCTACTAAGACAAGCCAGCATATATGCGATCAGATAAATACTCTTAGACGGATGCAATTTTAATTTTTGTAAGGCCTTAAGGCAAAAGCATCATGTGAGTAACCACAAGCACGAAGCCAATTCGGGTTAACATTGATATTTTTATCGAAATATATGATCAAATGGAAATAAAAGACGGCGAGAACTCATGCATAAAAATAATTGAGGGAACCAAAGACTTTTATTTCATAATCATATATGGTGTGATTACAATAGAATTGCTAAGTGTAAAAAGGACGTAGCTGCTCAATGTTCCAAGGACGTTTCGTCTCCTTGAGCGATGCTTCTTCGTTCCTTTTCCTTTTGCGGCCTCTTTTCTTTTTCTTCTCGATATCACGGAGGTCCACAAGATAATATGCCCCGTTCTTAAGCGCTTTGCTGATAACGAAGGGTCCTTCCCATATGGGAGATAGTTTGTGCTCCTTTTGCTGAACAAGGCGAAGCACCAAATCGCCTTCTCGAAACGATCTCCGTCTTACCTTGCGACTGTGGTAACGCCGCATGTTCTGCTGATAAATGGCGGAGCGCTGAAGCGCTATCTCACGCTCTTCTTCGAGAAGGTCTAAGCCATCCTGTCTGGCTTCTTCTGCGTCTGCTTCAACGTAGGCTGTTACACGAGGTGTGTCGTGCAGGACATCGGTTGGGAGTACCGCTTCAGCGCCATATATGAGAAAGAAAGGGGTATAGCCTGTTGCGCTGCTTGGAGTTGTGCGTATGCTCCATAAGACAGCAGGTAATTCTTCTACCCATGCTCCAGCTGCTCTATGCAAAGGCACTTAATCTTGGCTTTATTCCCTGTAGATTATACTGTTGGTTCGCTCAACTTGGCCATTCGATTGTGGATGAGCCACAGATGCTAAGTCCAAACGAATACCAACTTCACCACAGTACTTTGCCAGTTCTCCTACGGCGAAGTTTGTCCCATTGTCCGTAATGATACTGTGGGGGACGCCAAATCTCGTTATAACCTCAATGACGAACTTCTTGGCTGTTGCCCCATCAAGCTTTTTTATGGGCTTAGCTTCAACCCACTTGGTGTATTTATCCACCGCAACTAAGAGATGTTTGACGCCGCCTCGCGCAGTCCTGAATGGACCTACCATGTCCAGTCCCCAGACCGCAAATGGCCACGTGATTGGAATGGTGCGCAATTCCTGGGCTGGCATCTTTGGCTGTCTTGCATACTTTTGGCATCCAACGCATTTCTTGACGAGTTCTTCTGCGTCTTGCTTTGCTGTGAGCCAGTAGAATCCATGTCTAAAAGCTTTGGCGACAATTGCTCGGGCAGAGGCATGATGACCGCAACATCCACCATGGATCTCTTCTAGTATCTCTGTCCTTCTTCCGGCGAAACGCATCGTTGATATACACCTGTGGTACTCCGCTTGTATAGCTCTCCATTTATTATTGTGTATGCCTTAGCTCTGCGCACAACTTGCCGCCTTAATACTTCATCCTCTGGCTCTTCCTTGTTAAGGAGGAAATTTATGTAGGGCTGTGTCCAATCTGGCTTCACCAGCATGACGGAAACAGACTGCGAAGCCATGGGGTCATCCTCATCTCCGCCTTTAATAGACGGCACGTACAGGTGCTCCAAAATATATCGGAGGGCACCTTCGATCTTTTCGAGCCCATTCTGGCTAAGGCGTCCGCTGCTTCATTTTCCTCCCTTTTGATATGCTTGACTTCTAAGCCGATAAAACACCGACCAAACTCGTCTACCGTGCGTCGGTATTCAGCCATTGTAGGGCTCTTCGCGTCCCATGCCCCTTCTAACTGTTGAACAACGAGGTCTGAATCGCCATAGCACAAAAGACGGCTAATGCCCAAATCCTTTGCGACGTGCAATCCATGCAACAGAGCCTCGTATTCTGCAACATTATTAGTGGCATTGAAGTGTATCTGCAAGACATAGCACATCTTGTCTCCTTTAGGGTTCTTCAGTACCACGCCAGCTCCCGATCCCTGCAACATTTTGGAGCCGTCAAAGTGCATAACCCAATATTCTTCGTCAGGGAGGGGAAGTTCATCCATTGCTTCTGTCCAGTCTGCGATGAAATCAGCTAAGGACTGGGATTTGATGGCTGTACGTGGCTTGTACTGGATGTCGAAGGCTGCCAATTCAATTCCCCACTTAGCCACACGTCCAGTGGCATCGGTGTTGTTTATAATGTCACCCAATGGCGCCTTACTGACTACCGTGATTGGGTGCTCTTGGAAATAATGGCGTAATTTTCTGGCTGCGAAGAAAACTCCATAAGCCAGCTTCTGATAGTGAGGGTATCGTTGTTTGGATTCGGAGAAGACTTCGCTGATATAATATACCGGCCTTTGTTCCGGTAGCTCCTTGCCCTCTTCCTTTCGCTCAACAACAACCACTGCACTAATAACTAGGTTGGTAGCCGCCATGTAAAGTAGCATCGGCTCTTGTGGTAGAGGAGACGCTAATATTGGTGCTGAAACTAAGGCGTCTTTTAACTGTGCTAAGGCTGCATCTGCCTCTTCAGTCCAGACGAACGTCTTAGTTTTCTTCAACAACCTGTATAGGGGTAAAGCTTTATCCCCAAGCCTACTAATAAATCGGCTTACAGCTGCTGCAGATCCTGCGAGCCTTTGGACATCTTTAAGACAAGTAGGCTTTTTGATGTCCATGATAGCTCGAATCTTTTCTGGGTTAACCTCAAGACCTCTTTCTGAAACAATGAAGCCTAAAAGTTTTCCTGCTGGGACGCCAAAAAAGCATTTTCCCGGATTTAGCTTCATGTTATATTTTCTCAAGTTATCAAAGGTTTCTTGAAGGTCAACGATGAGATCGCCGCGCTTTCGCGACATAACGGCAATGTCATCGACATAAGCGTGAACATTGCGGCCTATTTGATCGTGTAGGCAACGTTGTATGCACCGTTGGTACGTTGAGCCAGCGTTTTTAAGCCCGAAAGGCATAGTTATGTAGCAAAACGTTCCGAAAGGTGTGATGAAGGAAGTCTTAATTTGGTCAGACTCCTTCATCTTAATTTGGTGGTAGCCAGAGTAAGCGTCCAAAAAGCATAGTAATTCAGAACCTGATACAGCATCTACGACCTGATCAATTCGCGGCAATGCGAAGGGGTCTTTAGGACAGGCTTTGTTTAAGCCGGTGAAATCTATGCACATGCGCAAGTCTTTCACGTCCTTCTTAGGTACTAATACAGGATTTGCTAGCCAATCTGTGTGGATAACCTCTCTAATGAAATTAGCGGCACTAAGCCGAGCTACCTCTTTTCCTATTGCTTTCTTCTTCTCTGGACCAAAGCGACGAAGACCTTGTTTTACTGGCTTGGCACCTTTGGCGACATTAAGGCTGTGCTCGGCAAGTTCCCGGGGTACTCCTGGCATGTCTGATGGTGACCATGCAAAAATATCCCGTTGCTCACGGAGGAACTTGACGAGCGCGCCTTCCTATGCGTCACTGAGGTCCGCCCTATGTTCGTCGTCTTGCTTGCATCGCCTCATCCAGCACGATCTTCTTCGAGTTTGAGCTGGCCTTGAAAGTGACATCCGAGGCGCAAGGAGGCTTTTTACCATCCGGCATTTCATTGGTGTTAACTTCTTTCTTGTACTGCTCCAGCTCTTCCTTGCTGATGACTGCTTCTGCTAAGACGGCGTTTCCTGCTTCGCATTCCTTCGCCTTCTTGAAGTCGCCATTGACCGTGATGACGCCGTTTGGTCCAGGTATTTTGAGCTTGCTGTAGATGTAACACGGGCGTGCCATGAATTTGGCAAAGGCTGGGCGGCCAAAGATTGCGTGATACGCACTTTTGAATTCCACCACCTCAAAGGCAACTTCCTCAGTCCTATAGTTTGTTTCGTCACCGAAGGTGACGTCTAAGACATTGTTCCCATAGAACTGGCCTGCCTGCCTGGCACTATGCCGTGAAACTTGACTGTGCTATGTTTTAGCTGTGTCTCAGAAAGGCGCATGCGCTTTAAGGTTTCAAGATAGAGGATGTTGATGCTACTCCCTCCATCCATAAGCACCTTAGAAAGCCTGCATTGCTGCACAATTGGGTTTACAACGAGCGCGTAATTCCCTGGGTTCTGTGGAATATGATCAGGATGATCGTTGCGGTCCCATGTAATGGGGTGCTCGGACCAGTTGAGATACTGGGGAACCTGGCATAGTGGCATTGAGTTCCCTCCAGGCTGCCTTTTCCTTTTTGGCCGAAGGAGTGGCAAGGAAAGTGACAAGGCTTGTTTCGACCCTTGGAAACTTGTTGCTCCTCTTGTGCTTTGGCTCCTGATCTTCCGGCTCCGAAGCACTTTCCTCGTTGTCCTTCTGCTCTTTCTTGTCTTTACGGTTCTTGCGCTTGAACTGTTTTGCCTTGAAGCCAGCGTCCGGATCCTTCTTGATATCATCGTTAAGGCGGCACTGCCTGTTGGTATGGGTGCATTTGCCAAGCTTGCTATGATGGGCACAAGGTTCATCTTTGATGTCGTCATAGGTGATTTTAATGGGTCTTGACCCTTGACTGTCATCGCCTTCTTCTGCCATCTGCTAGCCCCGCTCTGGCCACCCTTCTTATTGGCAAAGGCTACCTCCTTTGATGGTCCTGGCGCATCGTTGGCTTCTTCTTTTTCCGGCTTTGATTGTTGTTTCGCTTTTCCGGGTTAACAGCTATGTCCATGCGCAGATCGCCGTCGTCAGCTCGAGCGTCGTCTTCTGCTGCAGCGTAATTGTTCGCGCTGTCTAAGAGCTCGCCGAGGTGTTTGATGTTTTGGCTGGCTAACATATATCTCATCATGTTGCCTTTCTTCAGGCTGTTCATAAAAGCATGTATGGCCTGGATCTCAGAAACGTCTTCGCATGCATTCTTTGTCTCTGTCCATCGAGCTATGAAAGCTCTGCTTGACTCCCCCTCCACTTGAGCGCACTTTAGTAGATCTGAGTAAGCCTTTGGACGTTTGTATGTGCATGAGAAGTGTTGCATGAATGTTTTCTGCATGTCTTGCCAATTGTGGATACTCTTTTCTGGCAAAGTGTCGATCCATAACCGGGCCGTTCCCTCCAACATGAGTGGAAGAAAACGTACAGCTGCATTGTAATCACCGTCATTAATACCAACGGCGTGGATGTAATCAGGCAGCCATATGTCCGGTTTGTCAATGCCATTGTACTTGTCCACAATTTTCTTGACATTGCCTAGCGAGGATGGGAGTTGCACCTTGCGAATCGCCGGTCCAAAGCACAGGGCCCAGGTAAGACTCCTCTTTGGCCGCTTTAATCTCATCGAGACGGATGCGGGCGTCTGAGATATGAGTGTTTTCCCTGGCTGGCCCTTTGTTGGATTGGCTACGCCTTGGCTCCTCCTGACGGCTTTGGCGATGAGGGGAGCGGGAGCGAGATCGCCTTTGAGGCGGATCTCTGTTGCCCTATTTCCTTCGTCTCTTGCCCGTGCTGCGGGCGGAGGTGGCATGTTAAGCCGGTCACTCCCACGCCGTGCGTCCTTCCCCTTGTCTTGATCTCTTTCACGGCGAGGCGGATCATTCTTCTTATGGCGTGTGTTATCCTTTGCCGGTGGTCGTCCTTGCCTTTGTCACTATGGCGATTGGACCCAGTCTTTGACTCATCCCTGTGTTTGTCAGGAACTTTGTCCTTCCTAGGTCCTTACCCTTATTGCCATGGCTACTGGAACCAGCTGGTTCCTCTGGATCTCCACCGCCGGCAACGGCTGTCTTGCAAAGACGCGTGTCGTCCGCCAGTTTTGAGTTTGAGTCCGCCTTAGCCTGCTGCTCTACCGCCTTTTCGATGAGCATTTTAGAATAATGGTGGCGCTCTTCAATTGGAACTGCTTCGTCTCCCATGATTTCCCTGGCCGCCTCTAGGTTTTTGGCCGGGGTGGAGAAGAATATGACTCCATCAGGGTTAACTCTGAAAGAGTATTTCTGCCAAGGCTTTAAAGGCTTTTGGGCAGAAGTCTTCTCGAAGTTTCCCTGCAGATCCCGATGCAGAAGAGGGTCACGTATACTTCGTATTTTGCGGAATTTCTCAACATCGCGCTCACGCTGGTACTCTTCCTCTTCTAGAGCCTTTCCAACTAGGATTAACTCTTTTTCCTTGTTCAGGAGGGACAACTTATACTTGATGTTGACTTCAGTCTCAGCCAGGAGCGCTTTCCGTCTTTCCTCAAGTTCAACCGCGGTTGGATTTGGTCCCAAAGGTGTTTTGAGAAGCTCCAATGCGCGCATGTGTTCCTCCTTTGACCGCTCCAGGTCTTCTTCAATAGGCGTAGCCGGGGGAGGCCTTTTAGGGTCCAGCACATCCTCTGGCTTTTCCGCCTTGTCACCAATGTGTTTGATGCTAGAGGAAACTTCAGCCTCGTCTGGCTTAGCCGCGGCCGCACCATCCTCATAGCTATCTGTGCCGGGAAAGTCATTAAGACTTCGTTTGGATCGGATGAGCCATAGCCTCGCGCGGCAACCTGTGCTGCAAGTCTTCCTCCTTATGCTCATCGAGATCTGAATCTTCCGCCATTGGAGCGGTGCCATCAGATCCGGCTTCTGAGTCTGCTCCTGTCTGTAAGGCAGGTAATATTGACTCAGGGTCAGATTCGGCCGGCTTAGGGCCAGATGCGTCAATGACACCGACAAAGCGAGAGGCGGGCTCCATAAGCTCATAAGAGCTGGAGTCAGAATCGCTTTGGGTATCAGAGTCACTCAGATCGCGATAGACAAAGGCCTGATCCGATCTGTGTTGTTGCTCGATTGCATAATCGATGGGGTGGTGGGTGGGCCAAAAGGCGGCGGATCCCCTGGGGAATCCATACGCCTCAGCCGTAAAACCCATGAAGATGTTGATGGTGCCGAAGGGGACGACGAAGCTTGACACCAGTGCGTCGTTTGCTGGACGTAGGACCGTCGTCTTCGATGCACCCAAAGTTGTTGATGATGCGGGCGCGACCAACCGCCATAGTCTTGCCGATCTCGCCCAATGCTCCCGCCTGAAACAAAACTCCCGACGCCTTGGGCCCCACGGTGGGCGCCAACTGTCGAGGTATTGGTAACGCGGAACTACTAGAAGTATTCATACGTACCGTAGAGGAGGTGGGGAAGAACGTGAGGGTTCCAGTGACGGGATTGCACACACGATTTTACCCAGCTTCGGATCTCACGACGGCGGCGAGATCCTACGTGCTGCTATAATTCACTCAAGGCAAATATGTGTACAGGTTACAATGAGGTTGTATGCGTGCCCTAAGGCTGCTGGAAGGCTGGCTTATAAAGGCGCCAAGCCTTCCCCTACAAGGAAAGCCTTAACCGACCTAGATCACGAGTCCTAGACTAACACGGTAACAAACCCTAACTTGCTCCCTAAGGCGAACGCAGCCAGGCCTTCGTCTTGGACTTCACTAAGCCAGCCCAGAGCTTATCCTTGCGCCTAAGCCCATGAGGCCTTCTCCATTAAGCCCTCCGGCTTTATCTGATGGGCCTCCTTGGTGGGCCAGGTTTTATCCACCGTGGCAGGTATACCCGTTCGGCATAACCTCCACAGGACCAATGTGATAACAAACTCTTGAACCTGTCGACGAAGGCCGGGCAGGCCATGTAGTCAGCCTTCACCTAAAGGCCGCAGACCCACACAAGCAGTTTACCTGTGCCACAATCTCCCCATAGTCTCTAGCCTCTTATGCTTACGTTTCTAGTACTCAATGTGGTCGCTCCGACAAGGAGTATTGATGGATGTGGGTGCGCTGCCTTGTGCAGGCAAGGTTTAAAAACACAACCACAGCTTGCTGTCAACGTAGCTAGGATTGCCGCAGGTACATGAAAATCCTGGGCAAGAAGTAGTTGAGCTTTGCAGCCATCAGCATCACTGGAACCGATGCTAATGTCCTCCGTTGATGCGATCGCAGGAATGGGGAAGGGGTGCCCTTTGATGAACGGAGGTCCTGAAGCAAAATGCCCAGCAAGAGAGCACATGTAATAATTGGATACCTGCAGAGCAAATGGTGGCAGGGTTGGTATTTCACTTTCCTGAAGTCCGTAGCTTGTTCAATGTAATAAGCACTCTCTTGTGTTTTTTTCAAGCATTGACTGCAAACTCCTGCTTGTTAATGTTAAAAGCAAAACTGTTTCAGCGAATCAGACATCTCCACTAGATACATACCTGCACTAACATTTGACTAAGCTAAGGATGTGAGGCACCGGCTACCAGTTCTCTTCAGAGGATGAACATATCAGCTGTCAAATCAGAAACACAGAAATAAGGAAAACCCAACTCTGATGTAAAGCTAAACTTTCCATTGTCTGGAAAACAGAAAGCGGTTGTCCAACAATATGTCTTAGAAAAGAAAGAAAGAAATAGTTTATTGAACATGTTTACTGTTGACCTCCGGATAAATGAAAAACAAGTTATCCAATTTTCATATGACTTGGTCCCTGAGATACAAAAAAAAAGTGTACGTGGACAGCCAAAATAATTTATACAAGAACATATAAACTGACCTTTAGCGCACAGAAATTGCTGAGCACATGGATGTTCGTTTGTTGCTGTGGATTTCCTTATCACTAATTCGATGTCCATAGTGGAGTTCTGGCAATGTACAGTAAACCAGTGAGCAGTGTTGCAGTTTGTAAAGCAGATTTTATCAGACTTCCATCCGAAGGTGAGCTTCATCTTCCTCTTTCTCAAGACAAACATTACGACAACCTATGACTTCACAAAGATATGCCTGACTGCCTAAGGAAAAACGTTATCAGTCGAACTTCCCTGTCTTGCCTTGGCATTCAATAGCGCCTGGCAGAGCGATTCACTTGTTTGTAGACCAGCAAGCACCATGTCATTGATCATATCTTCAGCTTCCGAACATTTATCGTCATTGCAAAGAGTACGGATCGTCAGGCCATAGCTAGCAGAATTTGGAACCAAGCCATTCTTCCTCATCTCCATGATTAATTTCATAGCCCTGTAGGAGTTCCCTTCTCGGCCATAGCCATAAATCATCATGTCATAGATCACATTGTTCGCCTTAATACCTTTCTCCTCCATTGACTGGAACAGCTTTCTGGCATCCTTCATCTTGCCCTCCATGCAGAGAGCATGCACCAATACACCATAAGTATGCACATCCACCTCTAAACCAGTCTTCTCCATCTCTGCAAACATCTCAAAAGCTTTGTCCATATCATTGTCTCGGGCAAATGCATCAATGAGTATGGTGTACGTCACTTTTGTCGGCGCCAACCCTCGCTCCTTCATGTCAGAGAATGCCCTGTTTGCACGGGCTATATCTCTAGCACGACAGAACCCCGCAATAAGCGCATTGTATGTCACAACAGTGGGTTGGTACCTGGCCGCCCTGATTTGGTTGGAGAAATGCACCGCATTAGACATCTTCCCAGCTTTGCCATACCCATCGACAAGAAGGTTGAATGTCACGATTGTCGGACGGATACCTTCCCTCCGCATCATTTCCAGCAGCTGGGCAGCATCCTTCAGCTTACCATGTCTGCACAGCCCGGCAATGAGGGTGTTATAGCTGACAACATTGCGCGCGACGCCCTTCACAGGCATCTCATCAAACAGGCGACGAGCGGGCTCGAACTCCCCCGTCCTGTACCACTCCCCGATCAAAATGTTGTAGGTTTTGAGGTTTGGCTCGACTCCACCCCTCCTCATCTCCTCAAACAAGGCTAGACCCTCCTCCCTGTGTCCACGGATGAAGTAGCCGTGCATCAGAGCGGTGAACGTGACCTCGTTAGGGGCCAGTCCCAGGCGCGGCATTACGTCGAACACCCTCCGTGCCTCCGCCACGTCGCCGCTCCTGCAGCAGCCGTGGACGAGCGCCGTGCACGCGGCCACGTCCAGCGCCGCGTCGCCGGTCTTCGAGCCACGGGCGAGCAGCGCGAGGGCCGACCGCACCTCTCCGGCGGCGCAGAGCCGCCGCACGGCTGCGGCCGTGGTCGTTGACATCGGTATATTTTTCCTGCCCTCTGGAGTTTGACTGGTTGCTCAAGGGCCAGAAGACGGTGAAAATATGCTGACTGGATGTAGACACGCCTCAAGTTTCGAAGCCAAAACTTAGAAAAATATGCACACCAAGAAAAATAGAAGCGCCCACCGTGGGCGCTCGAACCCACGACCACAAGGTTAAGAGCCTTGCGCTCTACCAACTGAGCTAGACGGGCTTGATGAATAAAAATGAAAAACATATTCATAAGACCTCTTGAATATAAAAAGCATGTTCTTCTTTTTCTTCCATTAAAAGGGTACCAAGCAGAATTGCGTAGTGTACCAAAAAAATTGCAATTTTTTGGTGCATACGAACTTGGGTAATATTAAATGAACATGTAGCTCGGTTTCCAAAAAAAAAAATCTATATTCTTGTGTTTCAGAAAATTCTAGATGTAAATAAAGTCGAGATCTACTACTGTGTAAAGTTTTAAGGCAAAATTCTTACTCCCTCCGATCAGAAATGATTGACACAAATTTGTCTAAATGCAGATGAATCCAGACATATTTGAGTGTATAGATACATCTGTATTATGACAAAGTTGTGTCAACAATTTCCGATCGGAGAGAGTATTATTTTGGGCTACACAAAAAAGGCAAATCTGCCAGAATTTTGAATTTTTTGGACTATGCTTGTTCACCAATCCGATTCTACGTATTTTTCTTTTTTCCTAGGTAAAAATATAACAAATTTTGCCTTGAAACTTTACACAGTGGTAGATCTTGACTATATCCACATATAACATTTTTTCGAAAATTTTAAATAGAAAAATGCAGATTTAAATTTTTAGAAAGCCGAGCTAATACCTCGGCCTCCATTTGGAGTTTCCGACTATTAAATCCCTAAAAAAGATTGCCATTGTGATCGAGCTAGCAAAGGTCCTGTAAAGCAATGGAAAGATTATCCCGTCATCACCTATGCACGCGACAGCTTGGAATGAGAACAAAAAGGAACATTGTACTTGGCTTCACCTTTGCACGTTAGCGCCTGCTGCCTGGAAGGACCGAAAAGAAAGGAATGTGACATTATCTTTAGCACAGCTACGAAACTTGGAAACAAGGAAACCGATCAATCCGAGCGCCCCCATTCAAATTCTATGGAACGATCGAGACTAAAGTGACGCGTGTTATTGTTGTCGCTGAGACTTTTACTTTGCGTGTCATTTAACTTATTTTCAGTATTCCCCGCAAAAAAAAAATGTTCGGTATACGTTCAAGTGTTCAAGTACCAGCTGTATGCTGCAGCATTTCTTCTGTACACGTTACTAATTTCATATTGGTATGTACAGTACAGCAGATCGAATATGATCGGTATAAATAATTAAGATATTGTTTTGTGACAGCATCAGTTAACATCACAAGCACACGTGTTTAGCACAAAGAAGGAGTAGCCCCGATCACCAATTTGATTTGATTTATATTTCATTAGCAATAAGTCTCTCACAGGTTCATCACCGATAATCGTTCAGTCCGTCATGACAGCAACCACACTCAACTCGGTAGGACCATTTTGCCATCTCGGCCTAGGCAGCAAGATCGTATGATCTCGTCCCACCCACACCCAGTTGTCCTCCACCCACCGGTAAATTGCACATACGTACTAGCCACGCGAGAAAGAAAAGAAAGAGAGAGGCGGCGGCCTAGGGTTTGGTTTTAATCCTAGCCGTCGCCGCCGTTGCCATCTGCATCTTCATCGTCGCCGCCGGCAAAGATTCGACGGGTCCTCGCCTCCTCTAGTTGCCGTTCTGGCACTAGGAGGGGTGGGGACCTCGGACCTACGCACGGCGCTATACGAAGGTCTCTAATGTTAGAGTTTGGTTTTGATCGTCATCTTCTTCGTTAATGGAGATGGTATCGTCTGCAATAAGTGATCTCCCACGCTTCGTTCGACGACGAGATATCCTTCCCGGCGTCAATTGTGGTGTTGGAAGATTAAGTCTGTTTAGGTATGGTTTTTCAGATCTTGCTTCGCCAGATCAATCTTGGAGTGTTTCTCATGGTCGCCGCGAGGAGGTTTGTCCTCGCAATATCTATCCCGGCTACTACGTCTTCGGCAATGGTTATTCGTTCTCTCGGCTCCCAACGGCGTCGACAACGTGGTTCGGTTATTTGTCCCTGAAATATCAGTGGTGGTGCTCTTGTCGATGTTGCTTGATTAATTTAATGGTTGCGTGCGTGCACAAAGCCTTGGCATTGCGGCTCAAAATTAAAAAGGGAGAACCTTCGGTGGTATTCACAGGTGTGTGGTTTGATGGTTTTGGCGTTGTTCTACGGTTGCCTTCAGAAAAGTACAAGATTGTGTCATGGATGAAGAAAAGGCTTGAAGATCTCATAGATTTGTTAGTCTATTTTAATTTTGTTTTTGTAATCGGTATAATCGTGTACTCTTTGTTGGTTTAATATACGTGGAAAATTCAAAAAAAAGTTGTCCTCCACCCACGCCCACACGCGAGATAAATCAGTCGACCAGTCCAAACAAAATCCGAGCTCCAAAACCTCCGAGACCTTCCACTTCGACGTCACCGCTCTATCCCAGCCCAGCCCAGTGCCCCACCCACCGGCCGCCCCGGAACAAGACGCCAGAATAAACCGAGTCCCCGGTCAGCGACGGGCGGCGCCAGCCGACGAGCCCGCAGCCAAACCCGCATCCCATCCCCCACCAAAACTCCTCCCCAATTCGAACGCGGCCACGCGCTCACGCCGTCTCTTCTCCCCCCTTCCCCTCTTCGAACTAGCGGAGAGCTGCAACAGCAGAGTCCAGCCCAGCGCCTCCTCCTCCGGAGGCTTCGATGCAGCACCACGCGTACAGCCGGCTGGGCAGCTTCGGCGCCGCGCCGTCCCCGCCGTCCTCCCCGCGGCGGGCGTGGGGGAGGAAGCCGTCCGCGAAGGGGGCCTCGGCGCGGGCGGCGCCCGGGGCCGGCGTGGTGCGGAGGGCGGCGCGGGCGGTGCTCGCGGCGCTGCTGCGGCGGCAGGCGGTCTTCCTCTTCGCCCCGCTGCTCTACGTGGCGGCCATGCTGCTCTACATGGGCTCCATCTCCCTCGACAGCGTGCCCCGCATCATCTCCCGCCCGGCCCCCGGATCGCTCTACCGCTCCCGCAGCTGTACGCACGCCTGCGAGCGGACATGGACGCTGACAACGCTACCGACGCGGTGAGTTCCCACCTCTGCTCATCTCTGTGGCCTGGACTGTTGGACTAGAAGGAGTTTATTCATGTTTGCGATCAAACTAGTTACTCGATTTGGGTGATGGCCGACTTCTGTGGATTCCCCGGCTTGTGTAAGGTACTGCTTGGATCATTGGATGCGAGGAATTTTCAGAGGCGTGTAGCTCTGATCGTTGGGTTTCAGCGTGTCATCGGAGACACTGAACTGTGCACCGTGTCCTTGTGGCTAGTGGCATGTACTTGACTGGATTATTGAAGTGCGTGCTGGTTATGATGGATGTGGCATGTATCGCCTATGGGTCTCGTATCGAATCACAAGCTATGGTGACTGCGCCTCATCTGTATTCCCCCACCCCTTCACTATTTTTGTTATCAGTTGTAGCACCCCAAGGACATATGCTGGTTTCTTCCTTGATAAGCTGCCAAATTTAGTGTGGTTGTAGAAACAAAGCAAGTTCTTACTGAAGACCAGTAACTACGCATGTGCAATGCCCGCCTTGACTAATATAAATTAAATTAAATATACTGCAAACGTGAGAAGTTACATATAGAACAGTATAACTACTTCCAAACTTAGAAATGCCAAGCACACAACTGTTGTGTTCGTGAACTGTACAGAGGATGAAACACCTAATGTAAACTATCCACCGAGCAGTCTGCGATCCTGCTGGCCTAAAACAACTGCAAAATTGCTTCTGTAATTTGAATCATATGAATGTGTATACAATGCATTTGGTTGCGACCATCTGGCTGAGCACGTCGTTTTATATTAGTAGAGATGATGACAGATAATTTTATGATTAAAATGTTTGACTTGTGTATCTGATGACCTTTCAACCCCTAAAATCTGATTAGCAGACAATGACATATACAACTGCTGCCATCTGCTATAGCAATACCTTTAGCCCTGAAAGTCTTATCTTGACAGAGGGAGTATAAATTAAAGATAGTTGCACCCTCGTGGTATAATTTAGGGTTTAATGGTTGTTTACTGTTATGTCCTGGCGATTCATGTATTTTCCTGTTCATCTGTCTTGATGTACTTGCTAATATGTATCAGGACATGCAGTTCACGTTGTATGTTATAAGAGAATTTGTCTTTGATTCTGTTGTATTCATAGGATATGTACTTTGCCACATCCTGTTACCTGTGAAGTTCACACATATGTATTTTGCATATATGGTTCATTATTCTCACACTGCTACATTTTTGTAGCTAGCAACTGTATGGCGACATGCTTACAAAGGTGGTGTTTGGCAACCTTGCATAAGCAATAACACCTATGGTATGTCAAATAAAAATTTCTGAATAATCCTTTGCACCTCTAATTTTAAATACTGGTATTATTCTACTGATATATAGCCTTTATGAATTCCGAAGAAGCCCTGCTTTGTTTTTTTTTCCAAATTTACCATTGAATGACCTCCGGTTTGTCATAGAACATTTGCTAAATTTGATTGCCATGGTGTGAGTCCTTTGAAAGTTATAATTGAAAAGTGATACACTGTTTAGCCACAATATTTACGTTACTCTTTTTTTGTCTGTCAGTATACAGCAGATGCCATTTCGCATGATGCACCTCATTATTGAAGGAAGTAATATTAATATTTTGTTCTGTGTTTTTGTAGGTTTGCCTGAACCAAATGGCTACATATATGTGGAGGCAAATGGTGGGTTGAATCAGCAAAGGACATCGGTATGTACATCTCATCAGTTGCTATCAAAAAATCACATCGTAAAGTTTTCAATGTACAACGAGTTGTTCACATATATTTCCTGTTGTTTTGTAGATATGCAATGCAGTCGCAGTTGCTGGTTTTCTGAACGCGACTCTTATAATCCCAAACTTCCACTATCACAGCATTTGGAGGGATCCTAGGTTAATTCCTTTCTGATATGCATGCTGTTGATTGTGATCCTTAATAATGCTACTGCGTCCTTGTATGCCGTACCACTATCGGTATATGGTTATTTTTGTGCCATCACATTTGGTTAGGATTGATAAAATTGATTTTTTCGGTGATAGGTTTCCTAAAAAACAAGAATGAAACTTTACTTACTTTACATGCATCTCTCATTCTCTCTATGATCAATATATATATACTCCGTATTAACATGGAGTACATGTTTATAAAGGATGAGTTGTATACTACTCCGTATTAACATCTTATTGGCTAGATTCACACTAGACAGCTCAAAATGCTAGCTACGAACAGTTATCCTTTTCTTTTTGCATGATGTACTGTCATGATATGTTCAGCTGAAACATAATTTATTATCCAGGTAGGCACTTAGTCAATGTTAGGAAACTACTTGAAAGACCATTGGGCACGATACCTATTGTTAGCTATGCACAACTTTAACGTTCTGGTGGTTCTGACAACTAAATTGCCGTTTATAAAACGTAAACTCAGGAGTGTCTTGGAATAAGGGGGTTTTCTTGGAAGTTTGGGTCTTAGTTCAATTTTAATTTAGTCCCTTTTTTACAGTAAAAAAGCAAAGGTTAGATACTAATATTTGTTTTTTTTTGTACAGCAAATTTAGTGATATTTATGATGAGGATCATTTTGTCCAACGTTTGAAAAGTGATGTCCGAGTGGTTGACAAGGTGCCTGAATTCATAATGGAGCGGTTTAGTCACAATTTGAGTAACGTTTTTAATTTCAAGATAAAGGCTTGGTCTCCTATTGAATACTACAAAGATGTTGTTCTTCCGAAGTTGATTGAAGAAAGGTGAGTTAAAGCCAATTGGTTATTGCAGGTCTGAAGAAAATGTACTTGTGGCATTATTGAGTTTGACTGTTATAGTAACCTTTTAACACTATTGTCTGTAAATTATAGGCTCATTAGGATATCGCCTTTTGCAAATCGGCTGTCATTTGATGCTCCGCCTGCTGTTCAACGACTGAGATGCCTGGCTAACTTTGAAGCCTTAAAGTTTTCTAAACCAATCACTACTTTATCTGATACTTTAATTTCTCGGATGAGAGCAAAAAGCCCGGAAAACAATGGGAAATATGTTGCAGTACATCTCCGTTTTGAAGAGGTTAGTTTTCTTCTGTAGAAGATTTGTGCTTCGTATTTCTTAGCCTGTTCATGAAACAACAAGACTTACTAAGGCGGGTGTAGGGGAACTACCAGCTTGTTTGAAGGCCCTGGTTACTATCGCTGTGTTTAGAAATGCACATTCTTCTGTCGGAATTTCACTTCTGAAGTTTGGGTTTGCCCATGGGTATCAGATAAGAGAACTGTTATCCTTTTTTTCTTGCAGGATATGGTTGCGTTCTCTTGTTGTGTGTTTGACGGTGGTGATGAGGAGAAGAAGGAATTGGATATGGCCAGGGAAAAAGGCTGGCGTGGAAAATTTACTAGGCCCGGACGTGTAATAAGGCCGGGAGCAATAAGGATGAACGGGAAATGTCCACTTACACCTTTGGAGGTATACTAGTATTTAATGGTTGTGTTACTTCTTTGAAAGATGCTTCAGAAATTTCATTATGAAGTGAATACAAGTTGTATTTCCAGCAAGTTAGTCTGATTTCGACAATAGGGATGCTGATTTTTTGTCACAAAGATTTACATGTCCATGCTGTTTGGTGTTTAGGTTGGATTAATGCTTCGTGGAATGGGTTTCAGTAATAACACTTCCATCTATTTGGCTTCTGGAAAGATATATAAAGCAGAGAAGAACATGGCTCCTCTCCTTGAAATGTTCCCTCTCTTACAGACAAAAGAAACGTTGGCATCAGATGAAGAACTTGCTCCTTTCAAGGTTTATAAGAATTAGGCTGTAAAATTTATTTGCTGAACTTTGATGTATGTTGCTCTAACATAGTGCACGTTTTCCAGAATTTCTCCTCGAGGATGGCGGCTATTGACTACAGTGTCTGTGTGCATAGTGAGGTTTTCGTGACTACTCAAGGTGGAAATTTTCCTCATTTTCTTCTTGGTCATAGAAGATACTTGTTTGGTGGGCATTCGAAGACAATTAAGCCTGATAAAAGAAGATTGGCCATACTCTTTGACAGTCCACGTATCGGGTATGCTATTGTGGTCCATGGCCAGCTCTTCACTGTGAAAGACTTGGATATTCTTGTATTTCTTCGTTTTTTAAATCATAAATTTTATTTTGTTAAAAGTGCACTCCCCTTTTATGCAGATGGAAGTCATTAAGGCGCCAGTTGCTTAATATGAGATCGCACAGCGATGCAAAGGGTATTCAAATGAAAAGAGCAAATGAATCTATATACACATTCCCATGCCCTGACTGCATGTGCCGTTCAAACAAATCAGAACACTCTAAACCCATCCAGGCCAGATAGCATCTGCCTTGACTGCTTTGACTGACCCTGATTCTTTTTGGCATCGTAGTATAGTATGCTCATTCTTTTCATGCAGTCTGGTGGTGTGATGTTCTGTCGTCAAGCACCCCTATTGCAGTGTTCTACTCTCTCCCCGCATGTCGGCTTTTGCAGAGACATGTTCCAGGCTATTTTCACGTAGGCTAATTCTTGGGCTAACAATACACCAATCCGCGTCTATACTAGATGTAACTCTTAGGTCTTAACCATCTCTAGGGCTATTCCTTGACAATGTAGTGTCGGTCTTTTTGTTGTTGTGGTAGCCTCTGTACATTGCTCAGCTAGGAAGCAAACTCAAACAGTAATGAATGAATTTGAAGCGAAGAAGCACAATACAACTTTATCAGATGTTGGCCCCTTCTCTCAGTGTACTATTATTTTCTATTCTTTGGAGTAATATAATTATTGTAACTTCGCTTGTTATGTGAGTGCGAAGAAGGAAAGATCCCAAAGGTGTCCTTTTCAATATGTATCTCTGGAGACTGTCTGAGCAACCAGGTAGAGAGGTAACAAGTTTTCGCGAGTGACATATTTCCTTCATATTTTCTGAGCAACCAGGTGCAGAGGTAAACAATCTTTCTGAGTATTTGGTTGAGTGGGTACTTCATTACGTAGAGCAACCAGGTGCAGAGGTAAACAATCTTTCTGAGTATTTCTCTGCGCTTGTTATGTGTCGTGACTGTCTGAGCAACCAGGCGCAGAGGTAAACAATCTTTGTGAGTATTTCTTTGAGTGGCGTAAAGTGTTATTTGCTCTACTTCATTACGTAGAGGACGCAAAGCGGTAGTCATGTAAAGCAGCTTTCATGTCAAGGTTGGTCACATGCCTGGTTTGGTGGTTTGCAGTAAAGGGATGACATTTATGAAAATAAGCTGATGAGTTCGAAATAACCCTTCTTTCCTGTTAAATGCATGATGGATTTCAAATCAAATCCTGCATTTGCTCGTTCATTCTTTCAGTTATCCATCTTTGAGCAGCTGTCCGTTGATAGTGAATCAAGGTTTCTGAACAGGCTCCGTATACCCTGCGCGACACGGAAAGCTGGCTCGCAAGGGAATGAATGTTAGGTCCCTCTTTGCTCCTTTGGTAACATTAAATTTAAGATACCACACTTTCACCAAAACAAAAACCGGGTTGCTACTTCAATGCAGTACGCATTCACCCCCAAACAGAAGTAGCCATTCTTACTTTTGTACACAAGGCTTTCACCCCAAACAATAGTAACCATTCCTAAATTAATACCATGCGCTACTGCACATTGCACGAGCAGCCACTAGAGCGAAACAAAGGTGAAATGAAAGGGAGAAAGGAAATGTGGCATGAGAAAAGAAGGATTTTTGTTGGTTGCTGGCTCTGTCTTGAAGAGAAGAGGTTAAAGATATAAAGACAAATTTTAGTGCATAGCATGCTGTGGGAAATTTAGCGTTGCAAAGGAGCCCACAATGTGCATGCTAGGCCAAGGACCTCGAGGTAGTCATGATGGTATCTCCTCCACACCTTTGCAACCCACGAATGATTGCAAGGTAATGTTCCCCACTTGAAGGTAATACAATAGGTTGATTTTGGACTGTTTTTTTTCAAGGATACACCCAAGCAGGTGCATCAATTTTGGACTGTTGTATATTTATTTGAATTTCGCGGAAACTTAAAGCTTATAACTTGCTTCTATAAAACATTTTTTATCATAGGATTTGAGATCGCTGAATTTCTATGGAATGAATACTTATCACCTTAGCCACATACAAAGTATAGTACAAGCACAAACCTTTTTCTTTTCTTTTGAAAAGCCTAATGCAACTCTTCCCGGAAATTTTATCATGCGGCTTCCCATTTCCTTTTTAAGGCCAACGAAATACTTGTTGTTCAAAAAAGAAAACATGAGGAGATCACAATAAAAGCTTGTGAATATTGGAAATTATCGGAAATTCACAATGGCCCCCGAGTTCATATGCTCTTGCTCGACTAAAGTTTTTGAGAAATAATAGTACAACATTTCAAAAATTCTGGAAAAATGACGACGTTATACAAGTGTTCTACACACATGCAAAATTTCATGGTGAAATGACATTCGTAGTGCTCTGTGAAAAAAAAAATCAGTGGCCAAAATGGGATTTAAAAATAGTTTTTAGATCATTAATTTATTTTTTTCGCTCATAGCACCACACATGTCATTTCATCACGAAATTCGGCACGTATTTAAAACACTTATATATGTTCGTCAACAAAAAAAAATTCAGATTTTTAAGGCATTTTACTAATTTTTTATTTTATTATCAGGCAAAAGCATGTAACCCGGGGAGCCAAATTAAAACGGCCCTCTCGTGAATTACAACATAGATAGAAGGAAAGCACTAAGCCGGTGCAATTGTTCCTCTTCTATTCTTGAATAGATGTCAAAATTCTCAGGAAGGCTCTTCGACTGGTGAAGGAAGGGCACTATATCTAAAAGACACCACTCCCAAAATTCACGTGTTTCAAAATCTTATGGGATTATATTCATATATCAAACTTGTGTTTTTTCTACCTCTACATTTTAAAAAATTATTCAAAGAGGCCCTATATTTATTACTTTGAAATGCAGTGCAAATAGATCCTTCAGAAAACTTCTCATGGAATACATTCCAATAAATCAAACAACCCATGGTCATGAGGGGAAATTTTCTAAAGATATCAATCTTTCCAAACTCATATGAAAAATTCATTGAGGGTCTCTTTTATTTAAAGTTATTCTAAGAGTTTGGAGTACTATTTCTTGTTTTTTTTGTGGAAGTTGTTTGATTAATTAATTTGAGGTGTGTATGGATTTTTTGGTAGACTTGTTTGCATATATTTTGGAAGGGAAATGTCTATCGAATTCAGCCTCATGATTTTTTTTAACTATAGCAACTATAAAAACATATCATCCTAACAAGTTACTACAGTTGATAATAGCTATATGGGAATGTTGTAAAACCCTATGATGTGTAGTACATGATATTAACTGCATGTAGCTAAACTAATGGCGGTTCTCCTTCTGTTAGCTAGACTGAGTGAAGTGATGGTATGTGATTGATGTTGTTGCGGTGATTTAGGTGCTTTATTCGAGTGGTCATATAGCAAACTGATAACTGCAGCAAGTTTAGTTCAAACTGATAATGTTGCATGATGCAAATGATGTGCTTTATTACAATCTGAATTTAAAATTTCAATTTACTTTACAGATTACGTACTGACTCTGAATCACAAAACTCAAATTACACATGCATTTCCCAAACCGATAACTAAATTCAAATTTCACACACACACTCATACTATATGATAACTGAACCGACTTAAGCTAACTGAAATTTGAAAACACAACTAAAGCTAATCGAAACGGGACACTAAACAACATCGTCCTCGTCGGCCCCTTCGGAAATTCCACCAATACGGGGCCTGCAAATGGATGGTCGGTATCGTTGTAGCTGCTCCAGGGCCGGTGTCTTCAATCCTGCCGCCCAAACACGCGGTGAAGCGATGATGGCCAGGTGGTGTCATGTTTGTCTTCCTACGGTGATAGAGAAGTTCTCGCAGTGACGGGGGGGGGGGGGGGGGGGGGGGGGGGGGGGGTGGTCCAGCATCTCGTGCAAGTGCACGAGCATCGGGTACGTGAGTGTGCGGCACACTCTACGTTCCGCGGGCGCCAGCGATTAGTAAGACTCGTCAGAATCAGAGGAAATGACTCTTGGCGGCGGTTAGAGCTCTGGGATATCAACATTGAGCTTCTTTAGAATGTAACACAGATCCTTCAGCCAAGAGAACAAGGTGATGCACAATTGGTCTTCATGCGGCTCTATGTGGATAATCTTGCCCTCTAGATTGGTGATGAGCTCGGACAACAGCTCCGCTTGAAATCTCTTTGGAGTGTTGAACAAAGATGAAATACGTAGAAACATTTTGTAAAATTGGGAGGAACCCCTTGTTCCAAACGTGGCCTGGCCTAGAATGACGACTCGGGCAGCATCATTCTGTCGACTAGTACGAGCGCACACGTGACGCAAATGGACACACATCGCAAAAGTTCCCTGGTAGACTCTGGGAGCTGCCGTAGTCGCCAAAATCCAACCCACCTACACACCTCCACGCCATTAATAAACTGCAAAAGCTCCCAAAGCACTCTACTGAAACACAGGAAATTCACGAAGAAAAAGTTTCCGCTCTCACTCCTCGCTCATCTTCTAGCTCACTTCCCCACACCACTGCACACTGCAGCACGTCACTAGCCTGGAGATGGGGAGAGGTTCCCCGCCCGCTCCACGCCTTGAGCTCGGGGTGCTGCTGCTGCTCCTGCTCGCAGCGCTGCCTTCCCCGGCGGCCGGGGTCAACGTGACGGCCGTGCTCGCGGCGTTCCCCAACTTCTCCGACTTCACGCGCCTGCTGGCGTCCAGCCCGGTGGCCGCCGAGCTGGCCGGGCGGTCGTCGCTGACGCTGCTGGCCGTGCCCAACGCCAACCTGCCGCGCTCGCCCTCCGCATTCGCCGCGGCCTCCGGCGCCGACCTCGCCGACGTGCTGCGGTACCACGTCCTCCTCGAGTACCTCTCCCCCTCCGACCTCGCCCGCCTCCCCGCCTCGGGAAAGCTGGTGACCACGCTGTTCCAGACCACCGGGCGCGCGCCCTCCGACCTCGGCGCCGTCAACCTCACGGCCGTGGCTGTGGGCGGCGACAACCCCACCGTCGTCGTCCGCTCGCCGGCGCCATCCCCGGGGTTGTCGTCGTCGAACGCCACCGTCCTCGGCGCCGTCACCGAGCAGCCGTACAACATCAGCGTGCTCGCCGTGGGCGGCCTCATCGTCCCCTCCGGCTTCGACATCGCGGCGTCCGGCTCCGAGACCCGCCCGTGGTCCCCCGCGGTCAACATCACCCGCGTCCTCACCGACGCCCGCGGCTTCAACGTGGCCGCCTCCATGCTCGAGGCCTCGGGCGTCGCGGACGACTTCGAGGCCGACGAGCGCGGCGCCGGCGTCACCATCTTCGTCCCCACCGACGAGGCCTTCGCCGACCTCCCCGCCACCGACCGCCTCCAGTCCCTCCCCGCCGACCGCAAGGCCGTCGTGCTGCGCTTCCACGTCCTGCACTCCTACTACCCGCTCGGCTCCCTGGAGTCCATCGTCAACCCCGTCCAGCCCACGCTCGCCACCGAGTGCACCGAGGCCGGACGCTTCACGCTCAACATCACGCGCTTCAACGGCTCGGTCGCCATCGACACCGGCGTCGTGCAGGCCTCGATCACCCGCACGGTGTTCGACCAGAATCCCGTGGCGGTCTTCGCCGTCTCCAAGGTCCTCCTACCCAAGGAAATGTTCGGCCGCCAGGGCGATACTGATACCGCCGCAAGGGCGGTGCCACCGGCCACCAAGGATCCGGACGTCTCTGATGGGCTGGGGACGCGGCCGGCGAAGCTGTTTTCGCCACCAGCCCACCAGGGCACGGACATCAAGTCATCGTCGGCATCGGCGAAGGACGCAGATTGGCGGTGTATAGCATTGGTTTTCCTGCAGCTTCATCTGTTATTACCACTACTACCTCTGGTATGAGGATCCATCCAGGTTGCTTGCTTGCTTTCTCAAATATGTTCTTCTTTTACCATTTACCCTCTCTCTAGACTGAATGTGTACACCGGGATTGGAACGGGGAGAGAATTCCGTAGAGTCAATGTAGCAGTAGCAATTATTTTTTGGTTTCCTCACTTGATTAGGGAAATAATGACAATACCATGTGTACAAATCCTTGCAATCGAACAGTGTGTTTGGAGCTTATTCCTCCTCTAGGCTCTAGCTCTGTTTGTCTTTGCACCGAAGCTCACAATTCCAATTTCACCAAATAGAATCTGGACTGTGTTAGTGGAATTAGCACTTGATTACAGCTCCTGCCTGTTTACCCGGGACTAGTCGGTGGGGTTCCCTGGCTACGAGGAAACAGATAGAGACAGGCGAGTGGGCAACTGGGCATCAGTGGGAATGGGCTGCTGGCCAGCCGAGAACGCGGCATGGCCGTCAAGGCGTCAACCTGCATTAGATTAGATTCTCCTGCCCCTCACTGCTGACATCGCCCTACTCTACGCATGGTGTAAATTTATTAAACGATCGACCAAATGGCTACCATATACTCCAGTGTAGGAAGTAAAGTCTGATAATCGCCAACATTTGCTGAAGAGAAGAAATTTTGCATCTTACACAGCGTAGGAAGTAAAGTCCGATAAATTACTGAACCTATGAGCTTGTGCTAGTGCTATTATATGCTTGGCAGCACTCCTTTGAAGTCATCCTGGCTACTGTCTGAACACATATAGAGCGAGAGACAGTTGTCGGTATGTCCTTTGTAACCGTAGTTCTTGTCCTGCTGTTCCCAACATTCGTTGATGTTTCATGTTCAGGATGATCTCATTGTCATTTGCATGTGGTTTTGCTGTAATTTAGCCTAGTGGGTGGCCCATGTTTAGTTGATGGACTATTCCCTCATGTGCAAGCTTCCAGTGAGCCATGGGACTCATATAATCTCGTGCTAAAATTCCGGTTTCAAAGGGGCTATGTAATTATTTTCTGAATACTATATATGTGATGCCTATTGTTTCTGAATACTATTCAAAGGGAATAGGCAAATGAGCCATTGTCTAGTTAGTTTGTAAGAGCTGGACTCAGATTGAGTCTGTTAAGGATAATCTGCCAGAACAAACATTTGGACTTCCGCTCAATACGACCAGTATTAATGTAACTCATTCGGTTTTTTATCCAGATTGAATTCTTTGCTCGTTACATTTGTTGACCTATTGACTATTCAATAAGTGAGCAACATCGCTACCACAGTAAAAAAGGAAAGAAGAATAAATGTTCAGATCTAGGATGCACTATTCAGATTGAGGGCGCATTCATCATATAAACTGAGTTATTTCGTGTCAGGGAAATGAAATGAGTGTTACACTGGGGGCAATGGCCGGGATTTTTTCTCCTGGTCAAGATTGAGATTGGTCTTGCCATGATGATTGCTGGTGTGCTGGAGAGACAAATCACTGGTTCAGTTAATCATTGTGGGTTGCCCATCTACAGTCTACAATAAATGAAATGGTCCATGAAAGTACTGTTTCATGCATTTGCATCTATGTCTTGCCCTCTCTGATGTAGTATTCATCATGCTCTCGAGTACTGTTAACCCCACCGTTGTACTATTTCCTTTGCCTCCTATGTGTACTTGCCTCTCTGATGTGGGCAACTAATGTGAGATAGCTTACATTTATGAGATAGTTGGGCTTCATCAGTACTGAATAAAAGTTGCCCATTTATTTTCCAAGAGTTTGATTTTCCCAAGCTCGTTATCTGAATTTCCTCCCTTTAATTTAAGTTCAATTTTATCTCTTTTGTGCAACTGAACCACTCAAGTACCACAAGTGTGCAAGAACCACCTGAGGTTGGATGGTTTGGAAGGTGGTTGTATTTCTCAGCCCACCATTATGGCTGAATATTCCCTCAATGGGAGGCAATGTTTCTCTGGAAAGTTCTACAATTGTACAACAATACAGCGGTATGTGAAATTCATTTTGGTTATTCGATGTGTATGAGATAAATATTATGCTACACTCTTGGTTTTCTTTGAGAGCAATTGTGTTCTTTTTTTTTGCTGGGAGAGATGAACTATTGTGTTCAATGCTTCCACATAAATTATGCACAATGGAAATCACTATATGCTGCACCAAAAGAACTGGACACCTATAATGTACCTGACTGCATTACATGTATGCATATTTACTACATGTTAGTTGTAGATTTTTTGTGAAGAATGTGAAAAGAGATTAAAGCCATGTTTTTAGTGGTATATGGTAGCAATTTTTTCGTGCTTTTGCTAGTAATGTCCAAATTAATTAGCAGGGCATCACATTGGTGTAGCAAGTAGTCTTATCAGTGGGGAGTCCAAGGAAGAGTAAAACTTGCTTCTATATTCTTAGCCATGACAGTTTTGTAAGATTGTTTACGCTGACTTTGAAGGACTTGAAAGATGTGACAGAATACATCTTAGACATACCACATGCTAGAAATATTTAGATGGAGAAAAGGTGTGAAGCCACTTCAGATGATCAAAACTGGCAGAGCACATTTGATGTCAGTTGCAGGCTTTTGATTGATGCATCATTGTACTGTATTTTTTGACGATTAGCTACTGGTGTCGGAACCAGCTGCAACAAGTTTTGTAGCTGGCACGAATTGTTTGATTTCGTTAGGAAAATGGAAGTGCTTACTAGCTGGCTGCAGTGACATCATCTACTCTGTGCTTCGTAGTCACTAAAGTCAATTATCGACTAGCTCCTGAACAAAATTAAATGATTTCTGATTACTCCCAGATCCACTGGTTTCTGAACCCTCGCAGCTATTCTTTCACCTCTTTTCAGATTACAGATATGACTTCCTTTTTAAAATTATTTACCTATCTTCTATAAGTGAACTGCGTGATGTTTTTATTACTCACTTTCGCTTAATTCTGCTGTAAGTGAACTGCATTATTTTTCGATTACTTTGGGATGTGTTTGCTTAATTCGTTATAGTTTCTTACCTGTACATATCCACTTTTGAGGATTGCTGGAATTATGTTTTTGCGCAAGGTGATACGCTGATAGCATTAGATTTTGTACATAATTATCATCCGACCTTGTTGGCAGAGCCAGCTGAACATTATCGCTTCCTGCTGTGCATTTCTAGACAGCAGATGGAGAATTAGAGACGGCGTCCTTGGTGCCCTACTTTCCCCTGGCTACTAGTTTTTTTTTAGAAATGGGGAGCCTCTGCATCGAATAGATGCATACGGCTTTTATTTCATTTATTCAACATAGACTAGTAGCCAGTTGTAATTTTCGAAAAGCAGGCCGGAAAAAATGGTATCATGATCCTAAACCATGTGATGATGACTACGAGATAGCACGTGGAAAGTAGAAGCGGGCAAAAAGAAGGATTTAGGCACGGATGCACTTGCATTGAGGGTTTCTGCACATTGTTTTTAATTGGATGAGAACTTACTACGCTGGCATGTTTGACAAACTGGTATGAAACGCGAATTTTGGTATCCTGCTGATAAAGAAACTTTTCCCTGCCTCTATAGAACGTACTAGTGCTTCATTTTCCCCTTCGGCCATGTGCCGCTGGCCCCTGGGACGGATCGCACGATTTATTTCCCCGTCAAACTGAGAACGGATGAACACAATTCTGACTGCCAGAGTCCAGGAAAGGAACCAACATTCTGTAAAAGGACAACAATAGGCATGGAAAACACACTAAAAACACAGCTAGCTTGCATGATTTAAGTTACAAAATACTAACTGCATAGGCACAAGTTCAGCAATAGGTAGGAGGAATGGATTACAATAAGTAAAACAGCTATGATCCTCCATTGTATCCCATTTTAGACATGAGTTACAGGTGGCCTGAATTCTAAGTAGAATAATGGACTAGTCGCAGCGTGTACGCAGCTTGAACAGCTGATGCTCCTCGGTGCAACGTCTTCATTGAGTTCCAGAAGTTCTTCATCACTAAGTTGCAGGCTCAAGCTAATTTCGCCCCCGAGAAGTCCATCTCCGGGTGCTGAGCCATGAGTTTCTTGAGCATCTCATCCTTCTGCATCTCATCGCTCGTAGGGAGACCCATCTGCTTCTGACGCTGGTCAAACATCGTCTTCTCCACAGTTTGCCTGGTCTCAGGATCCAAATCAGAAAGCTTGCTACTCTCCGGCTCCACACGCTGGGTGTCGACCTGAGGGTCACCCTTGACCACATATTTCCACCACTCCATCTGATTCTGCTTCGTGAGCAATATAGACAGGCACTTCCCATCCTCTATGCTCCAGAAACAGTCGCCAACTTTGACCGATTTGTGAAGCTCACCGTCAATGATCGGTGGCTGGCCCTTCAACCCGACCTTGAGATGATCCTTCTTAATCTCACAGACGACAAACCGTGACTTGGTTCCTTCCGGAACAGGGACGGAGAGGTTAACCTCTGGCAGCTGCTGAGTTCAGGAATACTTCTCCAGGTCAAGTCCGTTGCCAGCATTTGGTTTGTTGTCCGTGAGATTAACCGGCGGCGACGGCTCCTCCTCCTGGATGTCGGAGATGATCGCCATGGCCGCCGCTACCTGCTTGCTACTCTAGGGTTTCGATTCGGGAATTCGCTCTCGTGTCGAGATCTCAGATTGGGGTGGATTTTGGATGCAGACGGCTTGACGGCTCGAGGAGGCTTTGGGCTTCGTTTAAATTGAGACCTCTGCGGCCGATCCCGGCTTTGGTGTCGAGGAAACCGGAGTGGACTTGTATTCGGTTCAACTAGGCCTGGGCATTCGGTTTTGACCGAAAATTCGGTTCGGTTTATTCGGTTTTTTAGGAATTCGGTTATTAACAAATGGGCACCGAAATTATATCGGTTTTTCTAGTTAACTGTAGTTCGGTTATCCAGTAATTCGGTTCGGTGTTCGGTTTAAACCGAATTTACTGAACATGACAGACTAAACGGAAATAGCAGCAGTGTAACGCGCGTAAGTTTTTTTTTTTTTTTTGCGGTTGCAGGCAAACTAGACCAGCACATCTACCAGCACAAATACATACGTCATGTACACCCCACTAGAGCTGGACGTACATCCATATATGCATACAGCCACACATGATAATTGATAAACACCTTGCTACTCCTGCTACGTGATACGCAGCTGATTCAAAAGTATGGGGCTGCCAGGATGCGTATTCCTGAGCACTAGTCAATTAGTCACGTCGGGATATTCCTAAGTACGCTGCACTAGGCCGTGGCCTGCTGGGTTTTGCATGGATTTTGGCCCATCCAGTACGAACGCATGGTAGCGGAGGACTCCAGCGAAGTGTTTTGATCTCTCTCGACCATATCTCGGTTTCTTCGGTTGTTTCGGTCAATCAAGAGTAAAAACCGAATTAACATTTTGAAATTCGGTTTATCACATTTTCCAACCGAAATTAGCTCCAGTAAATTCGGTTTCGGTGAATTCGGTTCCGGTTAATTCGGTTCGGTATTCGGTTCTCGGTTTTTTATGCCCACCCCTTTCAACAGCGCTACGATGTCTGCTCGTTGAGGGTAGGTCCAGAAAACCAATTCTCTTCACGTAAAACAACGATCGCTGAGAAAACCACCCAACATAACCTTTTGGGTCTTTGATCATTTAGCTTTTGGGTGTCTTTTAGAAAAGCTTCGTCAATGTTGTTTACGGTTTTTTTACTGTGCTCCTATATGCACCAAAAATTCTCATTACCTTGTTTTGGATCCGACTACGATCTAAAGTCTGCAATAATGTAGTGGATGGATCTATTGTTATAAGGAAGGAATTGCTTATATTCCATCTTTGAAGAGAGAATACAATCGTTATTGTTGTATATGTTTGTATGGTGGTAGGTTCAGATACATATATTGTATGGAGTAAGACTTACATGCATGTGCACGTGCTCCGTTACTAGTAACCTATCAAGGAAACCAATCACGATTGCTACAAAAACGCCCCGTTCCCCGACCGAGTCGAGTCCAGAGTCGTACTCGTACACCGAGCGCACACCATCGTGAAACCTTGTGATGATGATTGATGACTACAACTACAAGTTCGATTGCGGAAAGTAGTAGCGGGAAATCAAGGGCTTTGGGGATGTTTAGGCTGGCATGTTTAACAAGCTGGTCTCGTCCTGATAATTACACTTTCCCCTACCTCTACAGACTGCAGTCCAGTTTGATCTCAGGATGGGAATGGGCCGGGGGTCACTGACCCGGCCCAAAAAAGCAAGACCATTGGGGCAGTTGGTCGGCCTCATACTCTAATCGGGCCAGTGAGGCCGGCTCTGCATAACCCAATGGGTCTCGCGGGTCGACCCAAGTCGCCAGTTCGGAGGATTCGATATTCCCTTTCGTCTCTGTGCATGTGCTCTAATGGCCGCCGACACTGGACTTTGCTGCGCCGGCGACGCTGCATTCGGCCATCCTAGGCTCGCCTCCACAATGTAGATCAACGCTGGCGAGCCACCCTGCTGCGCGCCGCCGCACTGTAGAATAGTTCCCTCATCCCTCCCGGTAGGCCGTGTTGGTGCGCAAGAGCTGCTCGTGCACGGCGGCAGCGATGGTGGCCACCTGGGCGCCACCGGCCTGCAGGAACGAGACGATCTCGGCGGCGGCGTCGAGGGAGGCCGCGGCGCCGGGCCCAAGGCCCCCACATCAACGACAGCAGCAACTAATTCGTTCCAGGTCGCTGCTACTTACTGAACCTGCAATCCCCTCGTAAGCCATCTCTACTGAATTAGTGCTTCAAAATTGATTATTGTCTTCCTCGCGCGTGCCCCCAGGCCCCAGCCATCGCAATGAAAAGCAGAAGTTCGATTGGTGCTACCTCCAACACGAGACAATCACCAAATCTTCCTCAACGAGGTCAAGACCCTTGTCCATCAACAGCACAGGCTAGATTGGTACTGCAGGACACCCACATCTTTGATTTGTTGGAAGGGGAGCAGATGGTCCGTCTGCCGCCCGCGGCCGAGCAGCCCCTCCGCCTTTAGCCGCTGCACTACTGAAGGTTGCACGTCAGTTCCCTGCTCCCTCCTTGACATGAGCACTGTCGGTGCAGCCCCTCGTCTACTGTCGCGTTGGAGAAGAAGATTTTGGGTCGACCCGAGATGCCCAACGGGGCAGCGAGGCCACTCGCTTTTCTTCGAATGGGACAACACATGGCCTCTAAAATTGGCCTCGAGGTCGGGTCCAGGGCCAGGGCCGGGTCGGCCCATTCCCATCGTGAGTTTGATCCAGGATGAGCGATGCCTCATTTTCTCTTCGCCATGTGCCGCTGGCCCCTGGGACGGATCACATGATTTCTCTGCATCAATTCTATCAGTATACTTTTGAGGATTGTGGGGATTTCTTTTCCCATTCGTTCGGTATCAAACTGAGAACGAAGGAACACAATTCAGACGGTGCAACTGGCTGAGCGAAACCTGGTCCAGGAAAGGAACCAACATTCTGTACAAGTACAACACAGCCCTACGCGTGTTCATCGGCAACGTCAGCAAACAACTGACCTTGCTCACGCACGCACGCTTTTTTCTTCAGACAACACACAGCGACATACTAGTACAGTTCAGGGGAGAGGAAACAACTCATCCCTCACCAAGTTTCGATCACTGGCTGAGCAGCAGCATCGACTCCGGCCGCTGCTGCCCGAAGCCGTGGAACGGGTGGCGGTGGTGCCGCTCCTCCAGCTCCTCGCGCCCGCCCCTAGACTCGGGCCGTCTCGGTGGGGTGATCAGGTTCTCCTTGTCCTCCTCCTCGCCGTCGTCCTCCTTCCAGTCCCACCGCCGGTCCGGCTCGTACTGCGAGTGGCTGCGCCCGTACAGCTGCGGCGCCGCGCCGTCCTCGCCCACAGCTGCGCGCGCGAGCTCCCGCTGCTGCCGCTGCCGCTCTTGAGGTTGAAGCTGCCGAAGCCCTTGATCTCGCGCGCCACCTTGCGCGCCCGCTCGCGCTCCTCCTCCAGGAACGGGCCGCGCTCCAGCAGCTTCAGCACGCGCTCCGACTTGGCCTTCACCGTCAGACCCCAGTTGAAACTGCACCGGAAAACCGACACAAACTCCCGTTAGAAATTCAGTGACTGAACTGTCGGGGAGAAATAGCAACAAACTGTGCAGAAACAAGCAGAAGAAATCGAACCCTTTCTCGTCGATGTGCTGGAAGGTGGCCATCTGGTGGATGGCGTCCCTGTCCTTCTGGAACTCCGAGGCGACGCTGCGGGGGCCGTGGGTGAGGAGGTGCTCCAGGAGGAGCAGCGCCTTGTACGCCTCTCGCCACTGCCTCCTGTCGAACGTCGCCAGCCTGAAGATTTGATTCGATCCGTCCGTCAGATTATTAAGCTACATATATACAGGAGGAGTAGAGAAGAACATCGTGGATCCGGCCGTTAAGGATCAGTGCGTGCAGGAAGAGCGTGACCTGGTGTGGAGGATGTCGGAGATCCTGAGGTACTCGTCGATGTCGAAGGCCTCCCGCGCGATGAGGCTCATCGTCTTGGCGTTGGGCGGCGACGCGTCCCCGTTGGTCGCCTCCTCCGTCATCCTGCACAATTAACCAGGAGCGCCACCTTACTTTAGCAGAGCAGGGAGTAGGTAAAACACCAGATCGAAGAGGAACGAATCATCGATCGGAGAGGGTTTGTTCACGTACAGCTGGGTGGGGGTGACGTCGGTGAGCGCGAGCCGCGCGGAGCGGATCTTGCCGGTGAGGTAGGAGGAGGCCTGCCGCCGGAGCTCGTGGAAGAAGGGCGCGTCCATGGCCGGCCGGCCGGCCGCACGCATGCACGCACCAGCGAAATTCCCCTCCTCCTCCTCCTCCTCCTCCTCCTCCTCCTCCTCCTCCTCTCCTCGATGATGGATTCTTACCCTCGGACCTCCAGACAACGCTGCCGCCGAGGTGGATTGGAGGTGGATATAACGGACGAGGCGTGTCGTGTTGTCACCTCACGTCACGTCACCCGCGCGAATATGTCCCGCCGCCCGCTCCCGACGCCGGCAATGGCAAAATCCGCAGCAACCACTCCCGGTCTCCCGCGGAAGATCGAGCGCAAGCGGACAAGCGGAAGAGGGCTGGCCGGGCGCGCAACCACTCCTCTCGATCGAGCTATGGTGATGACGGCAGAATTCGGTGGAGTAGGCGGCGGATGGGCTGAGCTCCTTTTGAGGTCGATCCACACTGGTGGACGTGGATCTCGTCCGCCCTTTTGTTTGTTTGTTTCTAGTGGCTTCGGACAGGAAGAGAGTGGCGGAGATTGTCAACTGCTGAACGAACGGCAGCGCGTTTGAATTTTGAAATCCGTGGTGCGGCGGAGGATGGCGTACGTACGTGGTGGGCCGTGGGTGAGTGGTATGGCCTGTGGTAGTCGTGGCGCGTAACCCGTGCGCCGGCGGCCCGTATGGGCAGGTGGGGTAGGGGGTGGCCGTATTTTTTGCATCGTCGCGGCGTGCCACGGTGTGTGTCTCGTGATATCGCGGTGGCCAGCAGGGACGGCCACGGATGCGTTTTTTAGAAAGAGAGGGGAACAAACAGGAAGAGCGACATACGTGCCGACGTCGCCTTCTCTCAGAATCTTGACCGGGCAACATTCACGTAGTGAGTACGGTCGTGCCACCAGCAAAAGGACGGGTTACGGACCACGGTTACCGGTTTTCCTATAGGTTTCTGTTGGCAACCTGTGGATCAGAGCATTTTCTTTCTTTCTTTCTTTCTTTCTTTCTTTCTTTCTTTCTTTCTTTCTTTCATACAACACCATAAAAGTCCAGGCATAAGGACTCCAGGAGACGTTTTTTCCATGGTTTTATTACGGTATATGTGGAGCAGGTGAAACGGAACATCGGCGGTGCATCGTGAATGCCAATTAGATTTCCTCTTCTCTGTTTTTTCAAGGTTATGTTTCTCTACGTTTTGAAACTGTAAAGTGTATTTCATCGACTCTTTGTCGGTATTTTTTCTCTCCAGAAAAATAACTTCTACTAAAACTTGTTGGGCCCGGAATCGAGGTCTCAAAAGGGTAGTAATCACACTGAGCGGAAAGCTCTGTCAGCAACTCAAACTTGTTATAAGCAATGTTATTAGGTCTGATGTAAAAAAAAAAGGTAGGAATCACTGTAATTTAGTGCTTGGATGGTGGATGCACTATTTTGGCTCCTACGAGCGAGTGTTCCGATTGTAAAGAAATATAAACATTTTAAAATGTCAAAAATAAAGTGTACATCTGGACATTTTATGTCCTCACACAAAATTTCGATAGAAAATGACTTTTTTGTGGCTTGTATGAAAAAGATAAAAAAAAATGCTCCAAGATAACTTTCATGAGACTTTTTTTTTGAAATACCATGATAATTATCTTTTTTCGCAAAATTTTACATGCAAAAATATAATCCATTTTTAGAAGCATTTTGAAATACATTTTTTACAAGTAGATGTACATGCTCTTATGAGTCAAAGTGGGTTTCCACTCGGATGGCTTAACTTTTAGGTTACCTCCTCAGGTGGCTCACCTTATAAGTCGCCTAAGTCATAGTCATCCCTTATTCTATACCTTTGAGCCTCCATTTCCTAAAGTATCTCCTACTTTGTGGATCATAGACTTATTATCAAATCCTTAATCTTCGATTTGTCTAGTTGCGCCGAGAAAGCGGCAATCCTCATAAGGACCACGTAATGTCTCCCTATAGTCTTTGTGCCAAAAAAATGTCTCCTGTAATCTCTCTACCCAAAAATGTCTTCCTATAATCTCTTGTCCACCATTTCATATTTTTCTCCGTGGGATTACTATTTGTTTTCCTTCTCGCCTTTTTTGAAGCGTGGAAGTTATGTCCACAAAGGTGATCATGTAACCAAGTGAGCTCGGGAGCTTGCGGTCCTGGCTAAAAATATTGATTTACATTCTTAAAAAAATAATCAAAATGATGCAAAATTTTGAATATTGCGTGTACACTTTGATTTGATACAAAAAATAATCAAAATGATGCAAAATTATGTTTCTCTACGTTTTGAAACTGTAAAGTGTATTTTATCGACTTTGTCGGTATTTTTTCACACTAGCCTGAGAAATAACTTCTACTAAAACTTGTTGGGCCCGGAATCGAGGTCTCAAAAGGGTAGGAATCACACAGAGCGGAAAGCTCTGTCAGCAACTCAAACTTGTTATAAGCAATGTTATTAGGTCCGATGTAAAAAAAAGGGTAGGAATCACTGTAATTTATTGCTCCGATGGTGTGGATGCACTATTTTGGCTCCTAAGAGCGAGTGTTCCAATTATAAAGAGATGTAAACATTTTGAAATGTAAAAAAAAAAGTGTACATCCGGACATTTTATGTCCCCGCACAAAATTTCGATAGAGAAATGACTTTTTTGTGGCTTGTATGAAAAACATAAAAAATATGCTCCAAGATAACTTTCATGAGACATTTTTTTTTGAAATGCCATGATAATTATCTTTTTTCGCAAAACTTTACATGCAAAAATAGAACCCATTTTTTAGAAGCATTTTGAAATACATTTTTTACAAGTAGATGTACATGCTCTTATGAGTCAAAGTGGGTTTCCACTCGGATGGCTTGACTTTTAGGTTACCTCGCTCAGGTGGCTCACCTTATAAGTCGCCTAATTCATAGTCACCACTTATTCTATACCTTTGAGCCTCGGTTTCCTAAAGTATCTCCTACTTTGTGGATCATAGACTTATTATCAAATCCTTAATCTTCTATTTGTCTAGTTGTGCCGAGAAAGCGGCAATCCTCATAAAGACCACGTAATGTCTCCCTATAGTCTTTGTGCCAAAAAAATGTCTCCCTATAATCTCTGTACCCAAAAATGTCTCCCTATAATCTCTTGTCCACCATTTCATATTTTTCTCCGTGGGATTAGTATTTGTTTTCCTTCTCCGCCTTTTTTGAAGCGTGGAAGCTATGTCCACAAAGGTGATCATGTAACCAAGTGAGCTCGGGAGCTTGCGGTCCTGGCTAAAAATATTGATTTTACATTCTTAAAAAAAATCAAAATGATGCAAAAATTTGAATATTGCGTGTACACTTTGATTTGATACAAACACGTATGTTTTCTTCTTCTTGTGTTATGTGGAAAATGAAAAAAATAACAGCGAAAACAAGTTGCTATTCTAGTCTGCCATTCTTGTCTTTGTACGTAGAGCACAAACTAGCATGTTTGCTCACAAAAGTTTGCATGTACATACCATGTGTACATGTCTAATTTTTCAGATTTTCAAAATTTAAAATACAATTTTCATTTTTTCTAAAAAAAGAGAGTGCACGTGTGCTCAATGACTTTCAATTTTCAACCGCGAGGGTTATTTCCACCTTATTAACACAGTTTTTTTTAAGAATTCCTTGATAGTTACTCCCTCCATTCCAATGAATAAGGCTTATATTTTTCTGAAAAAGTCAAGCCAAGTAAACTTTGACCAAACTTTTTGAAAAATTATCAATAACTGTAATATTATATGGATATCATGTGAAAATATATTTCATGATGCATCTAACCATGTTTATTTTGTATTGTGCATGTTCATAATTTCTTCAAAAAACTTGGTCAAACTTCACATAGTTTGACTTTTCAAAAATAATATAGACCATATTCATTGGAACAGAGGTAGTACATATGTTTTTTTTTTGAATAAGTTACATAGGTGACGCTCCTCAAAATTACACTCACCGTGATCATCGCCTTTTTTTTTTGAGAGGAACACCGTGATCATCGCCTAATCGGATGATCGGACACCGTCGACAGGTGGGCTTTGAACGGGCCCATGGGAGGCTTTCACTACCGGGCCATCCGAGCCAAGAAATTCGTGGATTGTAGCAATGCCCCATTGCCCCGGGACGAGGTCCGACAAGGGCCCTGCTACTCTGGAGTGCAAAGTGCTAGCTCTGTTCGGGGCCTCCGAGCCATGATTGTGCTCGTCAGGCGTTAGTTCAGGATACTTTGCTGTTTTGATGTTTTCTCTCTGACGATGGAATCATGCTTACCAGGACTGTTTTTTCGAGATTTTTTTACTGCTGTTGTGAATAATCTCTCCGTCAGGCGTCAGTTCAGGATAGTTAGTGATACTGCAGCTCGACCCGTTTCCCCCTCTCCTTTTCGTATGAACTATCGCAGTTTCCGCAGCCGCAAGTTCAACTGTCGTTAGATCCATAGGCCATGCATGTTTACTGGCCAATACTTGCTTCTGCTTTGCAAATCCAGAAGGGTGGACAAACAGGGGATGAGAAGTAACATTATACGAAGGCAGAGCGAGACCTGAGCGCAAGCGCAGGATGCGATGCGGCTGCATAAACAACGGCCTCGATCGCTCGCTCTCCATGGATTTGGGCGCCCATTTTCGTCCGCTGACACCGTCAATGATTCCTACCGTCTTTCTAGGTGCTCCTGAATTATCTTATCCTCTCCCACTCCTGCTACTGAAAAAGCTCAAAGACTGGTATGCCATAGCACTCGACTGCAGATGAGGCTACCTTCGCCGAGCAGCTTCTTCTACTCGCGTCCTAGTTTTCTTATCTGCCTGCACTTTTCAGCCTCGAGGCCGGTCAAATGTGTTCATCTATTTTTCGCAAAAAAAAAATGTGTTCATCTATACTGAGCAAAGGTTAGCTCTTTCACGTGTAACCACTTTTACCCCGTCCATATAAGCCTTGAACACATCTCGGCTCACCTCTTTACCAGTGAGTCCTGTTCTTGCCTTCTTGGTACGGAGTGCTCATGGCCCATGAGGTGCGCCTATCTAAGCTTTTCCTCAGTTCCTACTGTATGTTTACATGATTAACCTACTAGTTATGTTCAGCACAAAGATAGTCACAACTCTATGCTTCTGGGATATGGCAGGACGGCTGGCCTCTTGGACTGGGTGGCCTGAATGCGAGAGATGGCTCTTCCTCCTCCACCGTGGCCTTCACCCCATCTCACTGCCTTTCTTCCTTCGCTTCGTCTGATGTAGACACAGAGGTCAGATTCGATCCACTCCTGCTTAGCAACATACAGTAAATGTCAGATACTGTTTGCAATATAACAGTGGCATCGTAGATCAGCATCAGCTGGGTTTGATACATTTTCCTGCTACTTTGTTGCAGTCGGCCTGTTCTTTGCCACGGGGTGGCGGCGGCGGCGGCATGACGCTGGCGACCTTGATAGGCCTGGTGGACGCCATGGAGACCCGGCGCAGCAGCCGTGGCGCGAGGGCGAGCAGGGGCGGCAAGCTGAGGGCGTTGCTGCTCTCGCTCTGCCTCCGGAGCCATCTGGAGAACGGCCGAAGCGCCGCGCCGTCGCTCGGCCAGTTCTTGGAAATGGAGAGGCGGGCTAGTAGTGGTAGCAGTAGCCATGTCCACAGGAGGCTCCCGTGGAACTGTGCCTGACGAGCCTGCACTGAAGTTGCCATCGCCGCCGGAATAAAACACTGTATCTTTTTATCCTGCTACGGGTTAGAGTGATAAGTTACTGTGCATCGTTCTAGTAGATCGTGTTCTTCTGTTTGGAGTGTTATATTTTCACGGGTAAGGAACGATTTTGGTCGAAGTAAGCCTGCCATAAGGAGCAAAACAGAGTTTCTTCCTTAAAACAAGACTGCCGCAGGTCTCATCTATCTAGACAAGTTTTACTTATTTTAATCCGTACGCAGTCAGAGTTGAAATATCTAGAACAACTTATGATTAGGAACGGAGGAAGTACATTGCATAAGTGACACTTGTGCGTGGTGACCACCTACACACGGTCGCTTAAGTGAACAATCACCAACGGCCACGTGCCGTAAATGGAGAATGTTTCCTAAATTAAAAAAAAAATCAACACCTCCTTCTCGGACACCACACACCGCCGCTAGCTGATGCACCTCGCCAAGCACCAAGGCTACACCACTGTGCCATTACCCTCCGACATAATCTTGGAAGGCATCACCTGAACACCACAAAAGCCTTAACATATGAACCATCAAAACCGCGTAATATCGACCCAATTAGGGGGGGGGGGGGGGGGGGTGACCTTTTCAGGTAAATTTTGGCTATCAGATAGTCGCCACAATCAGTAGAAGGTATTTCCCAGCAATGCATGATGAATAGGGGTAGTCCAAATCTTTGTTATGCCATCATGGCTCATACAATCAAACTTCTACTATTCTGATGCGCGTCGTGGCATAGAGGCGTAATCTCAATGAATAATTGTCCTTTTGATCCCTACCTGACCATCTCATCGTTGCGGTACCCTTCTCTCTTTTGTCATGGCAAAGTCAAGTGAGATAATGTGTTATGTTGGAGAAGACTACTAGTCTTGCAGAGTGTGGCATCAAACGGATCTTTGTCGCACTTTAGGGCATTGACCTTATTTTATGCCCATCAAATGTGGTGACAACGATCTTTGTTCTAGTCAGCGGTCTTTGAGCGATCATATATTGTTTTGCCCCCACACAATTTTTTTTGAGACACTATGAAAGTGGAAAAGCCGACAATTTTTTTGTCGGCTCATGTAACATTTTTCCTTCACTATGGTGTATAATGTTCTGTGGTAAGCGTTTTATTGCTTCCTTCCTTTATAAATAAGGATATTGAATTGGTTCCTAGATGACACATAATAATGCATTTCTTTTGAGAAAAGGATACGATACAAAATTCTTTTGGTAAATCAAGTACATAATTTATGGCATCAAATACTGCATTTTTTTGAGTGAAATCAAATAATCCATGTTGTATTTACAACTTACACACGAACAAAAAATGGGCCAAAAAATATCATGATCCACATCATAGCAAAATAAGCCCAGTAAGGCCCACTAAGCCCATTGTCTAACAGGAAGAAATCTCCGCTGTGGCCACATATAAGATCCTCTCGCAGCTTAGGGTTTCTTCTCGGGAGCTGGCGGCGGATTAGGGTTTTACTTGCATCCATTCTCAAGGTACGCCTGCAAGCAGCGCCGCCTACTCCACGAATCTTGTTTTAGACGCTCGTAACATCGCGTCCGTTGCAGGCTAGTAGGAGCGAGTGGGAGTCCGGCCATGGCGCCGTCGCAGCCCAAGTCAGGCCTATTCGTGGGCATCAACAAGGGCCACGTCGTGACCAAGCGCGAGCTGCCTCCACGCCCGTCGGACCGCAAGGGGGTAAGCTGTCTCTAACCTCCGATATCCTCCTTGTACTGCTATCCCGCCCATATGCCTCTTCTGCTACGTTCTCACTGCGTGATTGATCTGCCCATCTAGATTGTGCTGGCCTCTGACTGTTCTCTAGATCTGTGTTTGCTCGGTAGTTCCGTTGTTGTACGCGTTATAGCTTACGGTTATCTTTTTCTCATTCCATAGTAAACAAGGCCTAATGGTTCGTGATTTTGTGGTGAGATATGCTTTCTACTAGTCTGAGTATTATTTTCGTGTTTGTTGTAGTTACGATAAAAAGGGTAGTGAGCTAAATGTTAGGAACACTGTAGCATGATATGATTGATACTACTTAAGGATGAATGTAGTCGGGTTAAATATCTGTGAGCTCTACGTTGTATTGCATGGAAGCTCGCCACATTAAGAACAACTAAAAAAATGTACACATTGAGAGCAGCCTTGTGTCTGCAATGATGCATCAACACACCTTTGCCAATTTTGACATTTCAGAAGCCTCAAGTTGCTAGTCCTGGAGGACTATAATTGTTGGTGAAACTCGACGCTTAATCAAGTACATTATAATTTCATTTCTAAAGTTCACGACTGTACTACACACCTTTCTGTAGAATATTACAATATTTATCTGTAAATAGTTGTAAATGCAGTTTTCAGTGCCATTAGTATTAGTCTTATTCTCCAACTGTTCTTTGCATAAGCATGGCCTTGCGTAACTTGGCAGCATTGATTGTCTCTTGTTTTGACCTGAAAACTGGATTCGTGTTGGACTTCATTACCCACACAGGCCTGTTGCACTTAGTGAAGTAATAGCTAATGCGGATGCAGATTACCTTCCTTCCTTGCATATTATTATTTGGGATTGTTCTCTAGTCATGATAAAAGTAAAATAGAACCTTGTTGTGTTTGGGACCAAAAATTGTTATTCGGCTACTCTGTCCTTTTTAACGAATTGCAACTTGTGTGAAACTGAAACAAAGTTAAGTTTGTAGCTGAATAATTATAACATGTCTATTCAGTTTGCAGTTATCTTTACATTGTTTTCTTGGTGTTGTTTGCAGAAAGGTACAAAGAGGGTGCATTTTGTCAGGAACTTAATTAGGGAGGTTGCTGGATTCGCTCCCTATGAGAAACGTATCACTGAGCTTCTTAAGGTTGGAAAGGACAAGCGTGCCCTTAAGGTCGCCAAGAGAAAGCTTGGAACTCACAAGAGAGCAAAGAAGAAGAGAGAGGAGATGTCAGGTGTCCTTAGGAAGATGAGGTGTGTAACCACAAGCCTTACTATAGCATTTTGTAGTATGAACACTATTTTGCTCTGGTGTCCTATTATTCAGTTTCCTTTTGTTCTAGACTACTTAGTTACCAAGAACATAAGTGCATAGTGCAACCTCTAGCATTAGTAGAATAATGAATTTGTTGGGTGTGTACTTGAATGGAAGACAAAAATTCCTTACAAAGAAAAAATGCTGCGTTGGCTTCCAGCCAATGCTAAGAAATGCGCTAGGTGTAAATTACTTTTTTTTTATCTCTGTCTAGTGCATATCTCGTCTAAGCACATGGCAAAGCACGTTAAGATCATGCTTAGCATGATTAGGAGCTAGGTGATCTGTTGTTGCCTATCGTCTAGGCACGCTTAAGCGCACACCTATGCACTCTTTTCTAACCATGCTTCCAGCTTTGTTTTTTAATTTTTAGATGTGGCTCTTCTCCATGTAAATAGGTTTTAGACAACAGTTTCCACTTGGAAGATTGACAGTGTTTTAGGTGTTGCATACAATGCAATCTTGACCATAATGATGTATCTATTGCCTCTGGTTCTTTAATTCTTTCTTTTGCCTGACCAAAGTGTTTTCTACATTCAGGAAAAATTGTAGTTGTAATTCTGTTTTGCTGTAATAGTATGGTATATAAACGAGTTAATTGTTCTCTCCTGATATGCAGGTCTGCTGGTGGTGGTGCTGGTGACAAGAAGAAGTAGAACTTGGCTAGTTGGTGAAATTCATCCCCAAACTGTCATGTATTTCCAGTCGGCACCCTATAGAGCTATGGCAATTGTGTTGGATTGTGGAATTATTAAATTTTTGGCACTATCTTCAGCCCGTGGTTTCTGTTTTGAGAAGACCAATGTTTTTAAGATTTTACATGAGTTTGGTGCCTTTGTTTTATTACTTGGTACCCAGCTGTTTATTCAGTTATCTACATTGTCTGGATTTTGCGAATGTTATGTGTTTTCAGAAGATATTTGCTATAGGAAGCGCTGCCATGGTGTGAACTTGCATCCCACTTATCTCATTACAGCAACCATTTCCGTCAGAATCCTAATATTTGATTTGTCAATTGTTAACTGCACGAGCATCTGTAAATAGTGCCTTGCTAGTACCAAATATCTTAACGTATATGTTTTGCTACTGCATGACTTAAATAGAAAACACTGATTCAACCTCCCTTTAAGGAAGATCACTGTCTAATGTCAAAACGAAACTGACTACAGTTTCAGTATGTTGCACACTTGATAAGAGAATATCTTTGAGATCTTGCAAAAGCGGGTATAATGGGTACCTAAAACCGTTTTAGGGTGATGACACGGGTCTGCTAGATTAGATACTATGAATTGAACCCGTGCTTCTAAACTTAAACTTCTAATTCAGTGAGAACGCACCGCCATGACCCTTGCCTGTCGTCGCCGCTCCGGCCCGCCGCTGCCTCCGGGGGAGCCGTTGCCAACCTCCGACCAGCCCGCCGCTTTCTCGATGATGCAATCCCTCAACAACCTGATCCCGCCTGACCTTGCATGTCGTCGCCGCCCTCTGGCGTACCCGCACGGAGCCGTTGCCAGCCTCCGACCAGCCCACTGCTTTCTCCATGATCCAATCCCTCAACAACCTGATCCCGCCTGACCGCACTGGCCCGATCATGGACCAGGAGCACATCGCGGCGCCGACCAGGAGCACACGATGGTTAGGGGAAACATCCGATGCCACCTCCACCCCTCTCCCCGACCTAGGAATAGGAGCGGCTGCGCTGGCCATCTTTCCCGCACGCGGTGCCGTTAGGAGTAGTTTGTGCTGGAATTGGAGCGATTCGAGCACTGGTAGGAGCGGTATTGTGCTGGCATTGGAGCTGCGGCAGTGAGGGACTCTCCCTACATGGCAGTGGCGGTGGGGATGGCTGAAATCGACCTGAGGCGGTGGCGGCGAGGACGAGAGGCTCTGGAGCTGAAAGTTTCTTCCCGCCAACCGTCTAGATGTTTTAGTTACATTGTAAAATCGGTATGAGGTATAGGAGTCTCGTTTTTAGGTTCACCTTAAAAAAATTGAGGGCCGGCCTAGTTTGAGGGATCTAGGATCTGAAATAGACAAAAAAAAAATTGGTCCCAAATCGTAAAAAGCGATTACTTTAAGGTTTGCCCTGTTGTTAAGTGTTAGCTGAATGATATTCAGTTAGTTAGTTAGTTAGGTTGTTTATATTCCTAACATTATCTAGCTGTAGAGATAAGTCTCCGGCCATCTTGCTGCGTAAGATATGTGCTGTTTGTATGCTATTTATAGCAACGATATTCCAATCAATGAATTCAGTTGCCCAATTGCCGATCTCCTCCTAAACGTAGCTAGCTCAGGCTCTTTCATGGTATCAGATTTGTAGATCCGATCCACCTCTTCCGCTGCCCCCCACCTCCCCCACGCCATGAGCTCTTCTTCCTCCTATTCGTCCGACTCCGGCGACGACGAAGCCTTCGGCATCCCCGTGGTGACTCAGACCCTTCCCACCCCCCAGCTCCAAGCCCTCCGCATCCGTGATCACGTGCTCGTCACACTCGATTACGAGAAGGAGAACTACGGTCTCTGGCGCCGCCAATTCATCACCGCCCTCTCCAAATTCGGGCTGCGTGATCACATCGACGGCTCGCCGGCGCAGGGCACCTCCGACTGGGTCCTCAACGACTTTGCCATCGTCTCCTGGTACGATGCTACGGTCACCCCCTCCACCCTAGAGATCGTCGAGGCTCGGCACGCCACCGTCCTCTCCCTCTAGCGCTCCATCCGCACGGTCTTCCGCGACAACCGCGGCACGCGTGCCACCTTCCTCCGCGACGAGTTCCATAGCTTCACGCAGGGCGATCTCTCCATCGTCGAGTACACCTCCCACCTGAAGCGCCTGGCGGACACCCTCCGTGATCTGGGCTCCCGCGTCAAAGATCGCGACCTCGTGCACAACGTGCTCCGCGGCCTTGATCAGCGTCTCCAGCACGCGGTTCCCCACATGATGCGCGGCCGTCTCCCCTCCTTCGTCAAGCTCCGCTCCTTCCTGCAGTTGGAGGAGCAGCGCCTCGGCCGCCAAGCGCGCGTCGTCGCCCACAACGCGCTCATGGCGCAGGCGTACCAGCAGATGCACCCCCAGGCGTACCAGCCGGCGCCGCTCGCCCCGGCGTACCAGCCGGCGCCGCCGGTCCCCTCCCGCCCGCCACACCGTCCTACTTCAACCCGGCCCCGCTCGGGCTCTATGGCGCGTCGCACGCCGGCCCCTCTACATCGACCGGGAAGGGAAGAAGAAGCGCAAGAAGAACCCTACCCCTGGACCGCTCGCCATCGGCCCCGCGGGTGGCCCCTCCGGCGGTTTCCGGCCGTCCGCCCCTCGCCCGGCCACCGCTGCTGCACCCACGGTGGCCGGCACCTTCCAGGCGTGGACCGCGCCGAGCCTCCTCGGGCCTCGCCCCAATGCTCCGGCCGCGCCCTGGCTCTCCGTCAACTCGGCGCCCGCCGCCCCGGCCAGCGCTGCGCCGCAGTGGGACCAGTCCGCCCTGATCGCCGCGCTGAACCAGATGTCCCTCCAAGCAAACTCTGGGACGAACAACGGCCCCGACGGCGAGTGGGTCTTCGACATCGGCGCTTCCTCCCACATGGGTTCTGGTTTCGGTATACCATCTACTCCCCTCTCCTCTCAATTTCCCTCTCGCATCATCGTTGGCGATGGTTCCTCCCTCCCCATCACCGGCACTGCCTCTCTTTCTCTCCCCACCTCCTCCCGACCTCTTTCTCTCCACAATATTCTCATCTCACCCACCCTTATTAAGAACCTAGTTTCAGTTCGTGCTTTTACGCGTGACAATTTTGTTTCAATCGAATTTGACCCCTTTGGTTTTTCTATCAAGGATCTGGCCACGGGACGGGTGCTTCACCGATGTGACTCCTCCGGCGATCTCTACCCCTTGGTGCATCCGCCTACATGCCTCCACGCCACCGTCTCCGCCGCTCTTTGGCATGAGCGACTTGGACATCCCGGTGCCGAAGCCTTGGCGCGTGCCTCTGCATATTTCAAATTCGATTGTAATAAAAGTTTGCCCACCCATTGTGACGCATGTCGTCTGGGCAAACATACTAGGCTTCCTTTTTCAATTTCCACCACAAGAACATCTTCCCCTTTTGAGCTTTGTCATTGTGATTTATGGACGAGTCCTGTGTTAAGTCTGTCGGGTTTTCAGTACTACCTTGTTATTCTCGATGATTTTACGCATTTTGCTTGGACCTTTCCCATTAGGCAGAAATCTGAAGTGCATCCTCTCCTCACCCGCTTTTACGCCTACGTTCGCACCCAGTTCTCTCGCCCCATCAAAGCTTTCCAAACCGACAATGGACGCGAGTTCGACAACACTGCCAACCAAGCCCTCTTCCACTCCCACGGCACCATATTGCGTCTCACATGCCCCTACACATCCCAGCAAAACGGCAAAGCCGAGCGCATTCTTCGCACCATTAACGACGGCATCCGCACCCTTCTCATCCATGCCTCCATGCCGCCCAAATGGTGGGCTGAAGCCCTAGCCACCTCCACCTACCTCCTAAATCGACGCCCGTGCAAAGCTCAGTCCCGCACCACCCCATATGAGCTCCTTCACGGCTCTGTCCCCGACTATCGGGCTCTCCGTGTATTTGGTTGTTTGTGCTACCCCAACCTCACCTCCACAACACCGCACAAACTCGCTCCTAGATCTCTCGCGTGCGTTTTTCTTGGATACCCTGATGGCAGGAAAGGTTACCGCTGCTACGATCCCGTTTCCCGGCGCATAATCCTTTCTCGCCATGTAACTTTCGTCGAGCAGGTTTTTCCTTTCAGGTCGCTGCAACTCGGAGCTCCTCTCGACGCTGCCTCGCCCCAGGCTCACGTCGATCGCATGCGCCTGCATGCTCCTCTTCGAGGCCATGCAGCCCGCCTGGCCCGCCTCGCGGCCCACCTGGCGCGCCCCGCGGCGCCCCTGCTCCAGCCGCGCATGCTCCCATGGGTCACGGCCCATCTCCGGCTCCAGGCGCGCGTGCTCCACTGGGCCACGGCCCATCTCCAGCTGCAGCTGCGAGCACGCTCCCTGCACCCAGCAGTTCTTCTTCGACAGCTGCAACGACACCGCCACCAGTGCCTCCAGCTCGCCACTCCATGTCGACTCGCGCACGCCACGGCATCGTCCAACCCAACCCTCGATATGCTCATGTCGCCACAACTCCAATCTCGCCGATCCCTTCCCCTGTATGGGAGGCGCTCCGGGACCCGAATTGGAAAGCGGCGATGCAAGACGAGTTCGATGCCCTGTCCTCCAACCAAACGTGGCTGCTGGTTCCACGGCCGCCACGCACTAATGTTGTAACTGGCAAGTGGGTTTTCAGGCACAAAACACGCGAGGACGGCTCCCTCGAGAGGTACAAGGCGCGGTGGGTCGTCCGCGGCTTCGCTCAACGCCCCGACATCGACTACGGGGAAACCTTCTCTCCCGTCATCAAGCCGGCATCGATCCGTGTTGTGCTCACCCTGGCATGTTCCCGCAACTGGCATGTCCACCAGCTCGACGTCAAGAACGCTTTCCTCAACGGCATCCTCGACGAGCAAGTGTACTGCTACCAGCCCGCCGGCTTCGCCGACCCTCTTCGGCGTGATCACGTGTGCAAGCTCGTCAAGTCTCTCTACGGCTTGAAGCAAGCTCCACGGGCATGGTTCAAGCGCTACGCCAGCTTCGCCGTCACCATTGGCTTCACTGCCTCATGCTCCGACCCCTCGCTCTTCATCCTACGGCGGGGCTCTGAGACGGCGTACCTTCTCCTCTACGTCGATGACATCGTCCTCACAGCCTCCACCTCCACGCTGCTCCACGTGCTCATCGACAAGCTCAAGCTTGAATCGCCATGAAAGACATGGGCCCCTCCACTACTTCCTCGGCATACGCGTGCGTCGCACGCCCCGTGGCTTCTTCCTCAGCCAGGAGCAATACGCCGAGGAAATTCTCCAGCGCGCCGGTATGGTGCAGTGCAAGCCCGCCGCGACGCCCGTCGACACCTTTCCCAAGGTTCCCGCCGACGCTGGTGCCCCGGTCGATGACCCCTCCGAGTATCGCAGCCTCGCCGGCACTCTGCAGTATCTGACCATGACGCGGCCGGACCTCTCCTACGCCGTCTAGCAAGTCTGCCTGCACATGCATGATCCTCGCGCCGGCCACCTCGCCCTCGTCAAACGGATTCTCCGTTACGTTCGTGGGACTGCCAGCTCTGGTCTCCTGCCGGCCTCGTCCTCCCTCGACATCGTCGCCTACTCCGACGCGGACTGGGCTGGTTGCCCAGACACACGGCGGTCCACCTCTGGATACTGCGTCTACCTCGGCGGTGCCCTGGTCAGCTGGTCCTCCAAACGACAAGCCACCGTCTCGCGCTCGAGTGCGAAGGCCGAGTATCGCGCCGTCGCCAACGCCGTTGCCGACTGCGTGTGGTTGCGGCAACTCCTCGACGAACTCGGCTCTCCTCTTCCCAAGGCCACGGTGGTTTTCTGCGACAACATATCGGCGGTGTACATGTCCACCAATCCCGTTCATCATCGACGGACCAAGCATATTGAGCTGGACATACACTTTGTGCATGAGAAAGTGGCTCTCGGCGACCTCCGCGTCGTTCATGTGCCCACTACTCAGCAGATTGCCGATATCATGACCAAGGGGCTACCTATGGCATCCTTTCAGTCCTTCCGGTCCAGTCTATGCGTTTTGCCAAGCGCCAACGTATCGACTGCGGCGGGGTGTTAGCTGAATGATATTCAGTTAGTTAGTTAGGTTGTTTATATTCCTAACATTATCTAGCTGTAGAGATAAGTCTCCGGCCATCTTGTTCGCAAGATATGTGCTGTTTGTAAGCTATTTATAGCAACGATATTCCAATCAATGAATTCAGTTGCCCAATTGCCGATCTCCTCCTAAACGTAGCTAGCTCAGGCTCTTTCATTAAGGTTTGCTCGAAGAATCTTTGTTCTTGCTGTATTTCTGAGAATCAACCTCCTCTGAAATGGGTCTATTTGTAATTTTGTATGCTACCATCTCTATTTGTAATGTATTCATGACGATTCTCATCCGGAGGATGTTGAAGTTTTTGTCCGCTAATTGTGGATTGTTTCAGAGTACGTAGGTGGACATCCTCAAACAAGCAATCATATTTCTCCACAGTGCCATCCTCCGCAACCCATATCTGCCTCTTGTGCCCATCTTCACAAACTCGATATACCAACAGTAAGGTTGTGCACAACACCGGGCCAAACCACTCTGCTCCCTCCCCTCTCCCTCTCCCTCTCCCTCTCCCTCTCCTCTCCCTCCCGTCCCCTTTGAGAGTCAACGCGACGGCGGCCCAGATCCGGCCGCTCACGCCTCCGGCGCTTTCGCGGTTGGTGTGGAGATGGTATAGGGTGCCGGCCCCCTCCGTTCTCTAGTAGATTAGGTCGTAGATGTAGGTTTTCTTTCCAGTTTGCCTATGTGCAGTTTGGCGGGATTTTGCCTAGGGCTGGCTGGCTGACGTGCCCGAGCTGCGTTGGTCGGATGTGCCGCTTTCTCTCCTTCTGGTGGTGCTCCGGTGGCGGAGCCGTATGCGGAAGCTGGAGGCGCAGCGGCCTTCTTCTTCAATAAGCTCGAAGGCTACCCTCTGGTTCTGGAGGGCAGCAGCTTGGATCTGGCGAGCTCAGGTACTACTTCATCTTTTCTGGCCTGCCGTGGAGGTGAGGGGAGGAGATGGAGTTGGGATCTTCGTGTTTCTCGTTCGGGCGCTGGGGATTTGCTGCAGGAGTGCTCGGATGACTCCTTGCAGTGTGTGGCGCTGCTGGTCATGTCTTTGGAGCTCTGGAGGGCAGAGTTGAAGACCTGCTTCAGCACGACGTCGCCGTCTGGTGGCTCTAGGTTGATAGTGCCAGAAACAATGCTTGTACGTCACACGTCAGTTGGGAACCCCAAGAGGAAGGTATGATGAGTGCAGCAGTAAGTTTTCCCTCAGTATGAAACCAAGGTTTAATCGACCAGTAGGAAAACGAGGTTTGCTTCGAAGGTGTTGGTGAAGGAGTGTAGTGCGGCGCAACACCAGGGATTCCGGTGCCAACGTGGAACCTGCACAACACAATCAAATTACTTTGCCCCAACTTAACAGTGAGGTTGTCAATCTCACCGGCTTGCTGAAAACAAAGGGTTAAACGTATCGAATGGAAATGATGTTTGTTTGCATAAAACAGTAGAGAACAATGATTGCAGTAGATTGTATTTCAGATGTAAAAGAATGGACCGGGGTCCACAGTTCACTAGTGGTGTCTCTCCAATAAGATAACTAACATGCTGGGTAAACAAATTACAGCTGGGCAATTGACAATTGATAAGTGCATATAACATGCATGTGTGAGCTGTGGTGTCTACTATGAGATTCATTTGGGCATTACGACAAAGTACATAGACCGCTATCCAGCATGCATCTATGCCTAAATAGTCCACTTTCCGGTTAACATCCGTACCCCTTCCAGTATTAAGTTGCAAGCAACAGACAATTGCATTAAGTAATGTGCGTAATGTAAACAATACATTCATCCTTGAATAAAGCATTGCTGTTTTACCCCTAGTGGCAACAACACATCTACAACCTTAGAACTTGCTGTCACTATCCCAGGTTAAATAGAGGTTGAACCCAACTATCATGCATAAATACCCCCTCTTGGAGTTACAAGTATTCACGTGGCCAAGGCTTCAACAAGTAACGGAGAGCATGCAAGATCACAAATGACATAGACATGATAATATAATATTCAGCTCCACATAGGTATCAATATAAGTCAGATCCCAGCAAACACAACATGTAGCATTACAATAAGATGATCTTGATCATGATAGGCAGCTCACAAGATCTAAACATGATGGCACAAGTGGAGAAGACAACCATCTAGCTACTGCTATGGACCCATAGTCCAAGGATGAACTACTCACGCATCACTCCGGAGGCGGGCATGGCGATGTAGAGCCCTCCGGTGATGATTCCCCTCTCCGGCAGGGTGCCGGGAAGAGCTTCAGAACCCCCCGAGTTAGGGTTGACGACGGCGGCGGCAGCGAATATGTTCTGGATGAAAGGCTCGGTGTTTTAGGGTTTTCGCGTCTCGGGGAATAAATAGGCGAAGGGGCGATGTCGGCGGACCCCCGAGGGGCCCAAACCACCAGGCGCGGCGGGGGCCCACCCGCGCCTGTGTGGTTTGGCCACCTCGTGGCTCTCTTCGTCTCTCCTTCGGACTCCGTGTACGTGCTGGAAAAATAGGGACTGGCCTTTTGTTTCGTGCAATTCCGAGAATATTTCCAGAAGTAACTTTCTGAAACCAAAAACAGCAGAAAACAGGGAACTGGCACTGTGGCATCTTGTTAATAGGTTAGTCCCAGAAAATGCATAAAAGTGATACGAAGTGTATATAAAACATGTAGCAAATGGTATAATATAAGCATGGAACAGCAGAAATTATGGATACGTTGGAGACGTATCAAGCATCCCCAAGCTTAGTTCTACTCGTCCTCGAGTAGGTAAAACGATAACAACAAATAATTTCTGAGGAGACATGCTTTCACACAATCTTGATCAATATATTGCAAGGCTCATGTCATGAATGAAGTGACTCAAAGCAATGATCTATAGTTTGCTAACAAATAGATAAAGAGTAAACAATGAATCATATAAGCAAAAACTTTTCATGAATAGTACTTTCAAGACAAGCATCAAAAAGTTTTGCATAAGAGGTAACTCATAAAGCAATAGATTCAAAGTAAAAGGCATTGAAGCAACACAAAGGATGATTAAGTTTCAGCATTTGCTTTCAACTTGTAACATGTATATCTCATGGATAGTTGTCAACATAAAGCAATATAACAAGTGCAATAAGTAAATATGTAAGAATCAATGCACACAAAGTTGACACAAGTGTTTGCTTCTAAGATAGAAAGGAGTAGGTAAACTGACTCAACATAAAGTAAAAGATAGGCCCTTCGCAGAGGGAAGCAGGGATTAAATCATGTGCTAGAGCTTTTTAAGTTTTCGAAAGCATATAGAGAGCACAAAATAAGTATTTGAGAGGTGTTTGTTGTTGTCAACGAATGGTAGTGGGCACTCTAACCCCCTTGTCAACCAGACTTTCAAAGAGCGGCTCCCATGAAGGACGTTATCTCTACCAGCAAGGTAGATCATCCCTCTTCTCTTTTGTTTACACATGTATTTTAGTTTCTTTATAGATGACACTCCTCCCAACCTTTTGCTTACACAAGCCATGGCTAACCGAATCCTCGGGTGCCTTCCAACATTCACATACCATGGAGGAGTGTCTATTGCAAAATTAAGTTGCTTACTGATAAATCAGGGCAAAACATGTGAAGAGAATTATTAATGAAAGTTGTAATTAATTGGGGCTGGGCACCCCGTTGCCAGCTCTTTTTGCAAATTATTGGATAAGCGGATGTATATGCCACTAGTCCAGGTGAAAGTCTGTCAGAAGTAAATGACAAGATTGAAAGATAAAACACCACATACTTCCTCATGAGCTATAAAACATTGACACAAATAAGGAGTAATAAAGTTTTGAATAGTTTAAAGGTAGCACATGAAATATTTACTTGGAATGGCAGGAAATACCACATAGTAGGTAGGTATGGTGGACACAAATGGCATGGGTTTTGGCTCAAGTTTTGGATGCACGAGAAGCATTCCCTCTCAGTACAGAGTTTAGGCTAGCAAGGTTGTTTGAAGCAAACACAAGTATAAACCGGTACAGCAAGAATCACATAAAAACATATTGCAAGTATTATAAGACTCTACACTGTCTTCCTTGTTGCTCAAACATTTTACCAGAAAATATCTAGACCTTAGAGAGAACAAATATGCATCCCAAGTCTCAACAAGCTCTACGGTAGTTCTCCACTACTAGGCTTTAACTACATGATGCAAGAGCTTAAACATGATCTACTTGAGAGCTCAAAACAATTGCAAAGCATCAAATCAAAACAAGACAATGATCTACAAGAATGCATATGTCTTTTCCAATACCAACTACTACATGTAGCATTTTCTTTCTTCCAAACAAACACCAATAAATTTAAACATAAACTCTCCAAATGATAATATAATGCAGCAAGAGAGTATTTATAAACAAGTGCTAACAGCTCGAAGAGATGCATGAAAAACAGGAGCTAAAAGCACTGCAGTAGCTAGTTAAGAATACTCAACAAATATAAGTGAAGAACATGAGTATTCACATGAAAAAGCGGAGCGTGTCTCTCTCCCACACAAGGATTGCTAGGATCCGAATTTATTCAAACAAAAACAAAAATAAAAACACACAGACGCTCCAAGTAAAGCGCATAAGATGTGAAAGAATTAAAATATAGTTTCACTAGAGATGACCTGATAAGTTTGTTGATGAAGAAGGGGATGCCTTGGGCATCCCCAAGCTTAGACGCTTGAGTCTCTCTGAATATGGTTGGGATGAACCACGGGGGCATCCCCAAGCTTAGGCTTTTCACTCTTCTTGATCACATAATATCACCCTTCTCGCTTGATCCTTGAAAACTTCCTTCACACCAAACTCAAGACAGTTCTCATTAGAGGGTTAGTGCATAATCAAAAATTCTCATATTCTGTAATGATACAATCAATCCCAAAGCTTCTGGACATTAGCTACAGCCACCAATGCTTTGTGGAGCAAAGAAATCCACACAAACACAGTAAAAGAGCGAATGCAAAACAAAAGGCAGAATCTGTCAAAAACAGAACAGTCTGGAATGACGAATTTTTTCGAGGCACTTAAGTTGCTCAGATGGATCTGGCCTAAAATAATGAAAGTTGCGTACATATCTCAGGAATATGCGTGATTTTTCTCAGAATTTTTTGAATTTTCTACAGGGAGATAAGCTCAAATCCGTGACAGCTAAAAATCTGTCACTGCGCAGAAATCCAAATCTTGCATCAACTTTCAATATAGAACTTTACTTGGCACAACATTGCGATAAAATAAAGATACAAAGGAGTTGCTACAGAAGTAACAAAACTCCTTGACTCAAAGAAAACAAAAATAACAGCAAATAAAAACGATGGGTTGTCTCCCATAAGCGCTTTTCTTTAACGCCTTTCAGCTAGGCGCAGAAAGTGAAAATCAAGTGTTGTCAAGAGAAGAAGCATCAACATCATAACTTGCTCTAACAATAGAGTCAAAAGGTAACTTCATTCTCTTCCTAGGGAAGTGTTCCATACCTTTCTTGAGAGGAAATTGGTACCTTATATTACCTTCTTTCATATCAATGATGGCACCAACAGTTCGAAGAAAAGGTCTTCCCAAAACAATAGGACAAGATGCATTGCATTCAATATCCATAACAATAAAATCAACGGGGACAAGGTTATTTTTACGTAATAAAAACATCATTAACTCGCCCCAAAGGTTTCTTCATAGCATTATCAGCGAGAAAAACATCCAAATAACAATGTTCCAAAGGTGGCAAATCAAGAATATCATAAAGCTTCTTGGGCAAAACTGAAACACTTGCACCAAGATCACACAAGGCATTGCAATAAAAATCATTCACCTTTACCTTAATGATGGGTTCCCAACCATCTTCTAATTTCCTAGGAATAGAAGCTTTAAGTTTCAACTTCTCCTCCCTAGCTTGCAAAAGAGCATTTGTAATATGCTTTGTAAAAGCCAAATTAATAGTGCTAGCATTGGGACTTCTAGCTAATTTTTGCAAGAACATAATAACTTCAGAGATGTTACAATCATCAAAATCATTATTGTCAATGGTGGTGGAACCATTGTCTCCAATAGTTTGAAAAATTTCAGCACTTTTATCAGAAAAAGTTTCAGCAGTTTTAGGCAATTTCAAACGCTTGCAGAAGTAGTAGAGACATTACCAACACCAATAACATTACCATCAATAGTAGGAGGTTTACTAGCATGTAAACATTAGCATTACTAGTGGTGGTGATAGTACAAACTCTAACTATACTATTCTCTTTTTCAAGTTCTTCCTCTTTTTCCCACCTAGCATGCAATTCAGCCAACATCCTAATATTATTATCAATTCGAACTTGGATGGCATTTGCTGTAGCAAATGACTTATATCTTTAACTTCATTAGGCATAACTTTCAGTTTTAGAATTTCAACATCATGAGCAAGACTATCAACTTTAGAGACAAGATCATCAATTTTTTCAAACTTTTCCTCAACAGTTTTATTGAAAGCTTTTTGTGTGCTAATAAATTCTTTAAGCATAGCTTCAAGATCAGAGGACACACTTCTATTGTTGCTGTAGGAATTACCATAAGAATTGCCATAACCATTTGAAGGATAAGGCTTATAATTGTTGCTACCAAAATTATTCCTATAAGCATTGTTGTTGAAGTTGTTGTTTTTAATGAAGTTTACATCAACATGCTCTTCTTGAGCAACCAATGAAGCTAAAGGAATATTATTAGGATCAACATGAGATCTACCATTCACAAGCATAGACATAATAGCATCAATCTTATCACTCAAAGAGGAGGTTTCTTCAACAGAATTTACCTTCTTACCTTGAGGAGCTCTTTCGGTGTGCCATTCGGAATAGTTGATCATCATATCATCAAGTAGCTTTGTTGCTGCACCTAAAGTGATGGACATAAAGGTTCCTCCAGAGGCTGAATCCAATAAGTTCCTTGAGGAAAAATTTAATCCTGCATAAAAGGTTTGGATGATCATCCAAGTAGTCAGTCCATGAGTGGGACAATTCTTCACCAAAGATTTCATTCTTTCCCAAGCTTGAGCAACATGTTCATTATCAAGTTGTTTAAAATTCATAATGCTACTTCTCAAGGATATAATCTTAGCAGGAGGATAATATTTCCCTATGAAAGCATCTTTGCATTTTGTCCAAGAATTAATACTATTTCTAGGCAAAGAAAGCAACCATTCTTTAGCTCTTCCTCTCAAGGAGAAAGGAAAAAGTTTCAGTTTTATAATATCCCCATCCATATCCTTATACTTTTGCATTTCACAAAGTTCAACAAAGTTATTAAGATGGGCAGCAGCATCATCAGTACTAACACCAGAAAATTGCTCTTTCATAACAAGATTTAATAGAGCAGGTTTAATTTCATAAAATTCTGCTGTAGAAGCAGGTGGAGCAATAGGAGTGCATATGAAATCATTGTTGTTTGTGCTAGTGAAGTCACACAACTTAGTGTTCTCAGGAGTACTCATTTTGAAAAAAAAAAAATAAACAAGTAACTAATTTTTTTGTGTTTTTGATAAAGAAGCAAACAAACTAAATAAAAATAAACTAAGCAAGACAAATAACAAAGTAAAGAGATTGGGTGTGAGAGACTCCCCTTGCAGAAGCAATTGTTTTCCCCGGCAACGGCGCCAGAAAACGTGTTGGTGGCTCTAGGTTAATAGTGCCAGAAACAATGCTTGTACGTCACACGTCAGTTGGGAACCCCAAGAGGAAGGTATGATGAGTGCAGCAGTAAGTTTTCCCTCAGTATGAAACCAAGGTTTAATCGACCAGTAGGAAAACGAGGTTTGCTTCGAAGGTGTTGGTGAAGGAGTGTAGTGCGGCGCAACACCAGGGATTCCGGTGCCAACGTGGAACCTGCACAACACAATCAAATTACTTTGCCCCAACTTAACAGTGAGGTTGTCAATCTCACCGGCTTGCTGAAAACAAAGGGTTAAACGTATCGAATGGAAATGATGTTTGTTTGCATAAAACAGTAGAGAACAATGATTGCAGTAGATTGTATTTCAGATGTAAAAGAATGGACCGGGGTCCACAGTTCACTAGTGGTGTCTCTCCAATAAGATAACTAACATGCTGGGTAAACAAATTACAGCTGGGCAATTGACAATTGATAAGTGCATATAACATGCATGTGTGAGCTGTGGTGTCTACTATGAGATTCATTTGGGCATTACGACAAAGTACATAGACCGCTATCCAGCATGCATCTATGCCTAAATAGTCCACTTTCCGGTTAACATCCGTACCCCTTCCAGTATTAAGTTGCAAGCAACAGACAATTGCATTAAGTAATGTGCGTAATGTAAACAATACATTCATCCTTGAATAAAGCATTGCTGTTTTACCCCTAGTGGCAACAACACATCTACAACCTTAGAACTTGCTGTCACTATCCCAGGTTAAATAGAGGTTGAACCCAACTATCATGCATAAATACCCCCTCTTGGAGTTACAAGTATTCACGTGGCCAAGGCTTCAACAAGTAACGGAGAGCATGCAAGATCACAAATGACATAGACATGATAATATAATATTCAGCTCCACATAGGTATCAATATAAGTCAGATCCCAGCAAACACAACATGTAGCATTACAATAAGATGATCTTGATCATGATAGGCAGCTCACAAGATCTAAACATGATGGCACAAGTGGAGAAGACAACCATCTAGCTACTGCTATGGACCCATAGTCCAAGGATGAACTACTCACGCATCACTCCGGAGGCGGGCATGGCGATGTAGAGCCCTCCGGTGATGATTCCCCTCTCCGGCAGGGTGCCGGGAAGAGCTTCAGAACCCCCCGAGTTAGGGTTGACGACGGCGGCGGCAGCGAATATGTTCTGGATGAAAGGCTCGGTGTTTTAGGGTTTTCGCGTCTCGGGGAATAAATAGGCGAAGGGGCGATGTCGGCGGACCCCCGAGGGGCCCAAACCACCAGGCGCGGCTGGGCCCACCCGCGCCTGGTGGTTTGGCCACCTCGTGGCTCTCCTTCGTCTCTCCTTCGGACTCCGTGTACGTGCTGGAAAAATAGGGACTGGCCTTTTGTTTCGTGCAATTCCGAGAATATTTCCAGAAGTAACTTTCTGAAACCAAAAACAGCAGAAAACAGGGAACTGGCACTGTGGCATCTTGTTAATAGGTTAGTCCCAGAAAATGCATAAAAGTGATACGAAGTGTATATAAAACATGTAGCAAATGGTATAATATAAGCATGGAACAGCAGAAATTATGGATACGTTGGAGACGTATCACACGTCCTCTTCAACAAAGTCCGCTGGTTGCAGGATGGCTGGCTACGGTGGCTCGGTGGATTGCTCTCCTCGCCATGGTGGCAAGAAGGGAGGTGCCTTTTACTGTTTCGCTGTCGGCCTGCTGTCTCTGCGACTTGGGAGTTTTGAAGCTGCTCCCGGAGGTCACCCATGGCAGTTCTTCGTTGGCTGCCATCCCTGATGGTCGAAAGGCGGCCCCTCCACCCCTTCTTCGTCAGCGACGGCCCTCTCCGGTTGGCGACAGATGGTTTCAAACAACCTCCAGGCCATGGTGCCATTGCGGAGGCCCTCAAGCTCTGGTGCGACTGGCTCCCGGTGCCTGTCTCCAAGTGGTTCGTCCCGGTGGCGGTGCGCTAGGTTGTACCTGGCTTTTTCGATGCGGTGGTAGCGGAGCTGGACCCGATTGCGTTCCTATTTCCAAATTTAGGGTCTTTTGTGCGAAATGTAAGGATCTGTGTGTAATTCCTAGTCTTCTCCTAGTCCTCCTTGTATTTGCCACTGCAATCAATATAAGCTTCTAGGTCCCTCTGGGACCACCCCTTGTTAAAAAAAAAAAAAATATACCAACAGCGAGTCATGGCTAACCAAGACCACGCCTCCAGCAAGTTCATCGAGAGCATCAGCCAGGTGTCCATAGACCATAGGTGTCCCGTGTGCAAGCTGGTAGAGGCAGCACCTCTGGCTCTGAATTTGCCCTTATTCTTTACATTTTAATTACATCTTATTCACCAATGTCAAACTTAAAAAATCCTCGGTTTGTGTATTGCGCTTTTTGCGATGTGTGTAAACTATTTACATATGTACTACTCCGTACATGGAATCAGGGCAGAGGATGCCAATCAACTCAGAAAAACATGACGGCCTGAAAACTTGGTTATATAATCCAATCAGAATGTCTGTTCCAAGACCTGTCCGAGCATTTTGTTTGACATGGGCTGCTGCCGTTACCCATGGCCATGGCCTCGCGCATGACATGTCCGGAAATTTAGATGTCGCGTTCCCTCGGCGTGCATTCTGGCACCACGCACGGGCCTTGGATCTTATGGTTCCGTGTTACCGATGGCGCCCACTCGACAGGTTAGCAAACTGTCACTCACCCCTGGTTTTGATCGCCAAGCTCTTCCGCCTAATCGAACAGCATCGTTTTCCCCAGCCGGAGGAGCTGGCTGGCGTTTTTAATTCGGATCATGGACGATCCCGGTTCATATCTTCTGGGCAGAGTTTTGTCGTGGATAAAAGTCAATCCGCGTCCACTGCTCACTCGGAGTGCCATTGGCTCGGGCGCGGTGGCCTCTGCTGCTCCTACACACGCTTGGCACTTCCCAACGCCGCAAGCGCCAATTTGCAGCGCTTCCTCTTCCCAGGAGTAGCCTAGCTATCTACTCTTGCGAGCGTGAGGACGAGTAATGCGTGCGACGCAGGCTGCTGCAGCTTGCAGCGTCCCTCTCTTCACTCTCATCGAAGCGATCGATCGATCGATATTCTCAATATCCGCCTCCTGATGAACCGTCTGGTCTGCATGCATATGTCCCCAGCACAATGCATATAGTGCTCCTCTCGCATTCATCTCTCTCTGATCTCCGGTTCCCAATGTGCCTCGCCATTTCAATCCCTACCAATAGGAGCCTAGTTCAGTAAGGACACGGCGTCCCTCTGTCCTCCCGATATAAATAAATAAATAAAAACCAGCAGGTCTGCTTGCTTGCTCGCTCTCTTCATTGTTTGGGAGCGCGCGGGTAGCTGATTACCACGCACACATCATGCAGACACGCTCAGTAATGGTAGCGATCTTTAAATACCACCATCTTCCTGAATCTATTGAGCTCTACTGGTCAACTGGTGGATCGAAGCAATGGTTTCACAAGATCTCGCCGCAGGCGTGAGATATATTTCCTTCATTTATGTCGATCGATCGTTGCGTGGCTCCAGCTAGCGAGCTAGCGAGCATTTTCGGCAACTAAATCGAGCATGCGTACTAGGTTTTCCCAAGTTTTCGTGCCCATTGAAACTATCCATCTCTTCAACCAATTGCTTCACATAGGAGTACGTACTAATGCCATCGATGGGACAACACCAATTAGTCAGGCTTTCACTGCCAGCAAATTTCACCGATTTTTTGACATATGAGACCACATGGGCGAACGAAATGTCAAAAAGGACTACTTCTGAGTCTAATTGTCAAAAGTACCGTGGCGGCACGTTAGCCAAGTGACACGTGTTCAAGGCCACCACGGACGGCGGCGGCTGCCGAGGCCGCCACAGCCGGCGGCGGCACGTTTCCCTGCAGATGTCGACGCTAACGACGAGCTGACGGAGAAGGGGCGGTGGGCCAGGCCGCCATGGCGGCATCTGTGCGTGGCGTAGGCCGCCGTGGTCTGTCGGCGTCTGCACGAGCGCTAGCTGCATGCTCATGCAGATAGGGAGCGATAGCGAGACGCAGATAGGGAGCAAGCTGCGGCAAAAGGTACGTACAGTACAGTCCTACGTGTCGTCATATAATGCAGGTGTCGAGTACAGGCTTGTGGACGTACGAGGATAAATACACACACGACCAGAACACATATGTGGGCTGGCTTGCCTTTTCTTTACTCGTTTGATCGGCGGTGCTTTGCATGGCTAGCTAGCTAGCTTTGTTTGGAGTTTACGCTAATTGAAACGCCGCCACGGACCACGGCGGCCTCCGCCAAATACACATGCCGCCATGGCGGCTTCCCTTCTCTGTCAGCTCGAGGTTAACGGCGACATCCGCAGGACAACGTGCCGCCGCCGACAGTGGCGGCCTTGGTAGCCGCCGTCACCCTTGTCGCCTGGCGAACTTGCCGCCACGGTAGTTCCAGCATTTCGACTCAAAAGTGGTCCTTTTTGACATTTCGTTCGCCCAAATGGTCTCATGTGTCAAAAAAATCAATTTCACCGGGACAGCATCTGCGTCGAAACAGATCCAGCACGAAATTGGCACTACGAGAGAGCAGGAAAACTGACAGGAGCTGATGCATGCACAGCAAGCCACACGCATGCGATTATGCGAAGCAAGCGGTCGACAGAATCGACTGATGCAACCGGCGATTGATGCTGCATCGCTGCCGCTACCAAAAGAGGATAGAACACACGAGACCTCAGAAAGGCTCAGCAGCTCAAGCAAAGAATTCTGATCATTCCCGAGGCAGTAGGCGGAGGAGCGGATCACCAAGCTATACGTACTAGGTCGCTCGGTGTCGTACGGAGTACCCTCTCCATGGCAGAGCTAGGGCAAGCCATTCATTGCCACTGTACAGCACGGCCTGCATGCGCTCAGCAGCCGCTTCCTTCCACGTTGTTTTCAGAGCCCCACGCCAAACCATGCACGCACACACGGCCGCGCGCGCGCAGCACTACTACTCCGGCCCTACAGTCCCAAAATGAGGGCGCACATTCGTTTTCCTTATAAAGATAGTACTCCTACTCCACTCCACAACCGTTGTTTGTGGGACATGCCCGTTTCTCGTTTATTCGCTTGTCCTGAATGAATGAATAAATTTTTCGATGGTATTGTTTGTGATTAATTTCCATGCAAATGTGTGTGATCAACTTCCGTTGCAGTTTTTCTCCATTTGCAGGCCATGAACTTAGAAGATGAGTTCTTCTACAGTGAATTTCTAGAATCACCTTCGGGAGATGATTCGACGGTGAAGGTATGTTGATTGCCGCAACTCTTAGAACATGAAGAATGAGATGCATTAACAAAGTTCAAAGATTTTACACCGAGGCCAAAGAACACACCGAAAGACAACGGAGAGTTTCATCGCCTACACACCTCATAAAAAGCTAGAACCCTAGTTTTCATTCAATCTCGCCAAGTTCTTTGTCCATAACTCGGTGAGATCCTTCAATTTAACCTTCTACTCAGTGATCTTACTAACAATGCAAGTTTGACCACAAATGTGTGTTGATTCCTTACCTGTTGGCCTGAAGCTCTTAATGAAAAACGTATTTTAATCCTTCCGAAATGCGTTTACTCAGGAAGCTAAAAATTGCTCTTCCACATCTGGCGCGTCAAGTAGGAGCATTTCGTCTCAAATAGATCAGATCTATACCCACACTTCTAATGCCTCATGCTGAGATGGCGACCTCCGCATCCGCTGGCAAGGACCTCACGAAGAGGTCGATGAGATATAGTGTGTGTTCACATGTACTACACAACCAGCTAGGAACAAATAGGCTGCCAACACACATCGGGACCCGGAACTCACAGCCCCACCGGCCATGTCACATAAGTGGCGCCAGAAATAGCTCCCTTCGGAAGACGATGATTCGATGATTCAGACTTGGTTTGCGGTAACTCTCTGAATCCTAGATACGTTTGCAGCATTCAATATACCGTTGCACACACCCATGATCTCGATGCCGCCTTGTTTAGAAGATAATCTCTGAGGAGCGATGTTTCTCTCACCTCACATAAGAAGATGACAAATCCCGAGGAAGTCCTCCACATATGCGGCGGAGCCTCGACTTATGAGTCCAAATCTTAGGCTAAGGTCGTCTATCATTCTGTCTTAGCTGGCTAACCCTCACCTTATCCCTACTTTGGCCCTGGGCTGACTTGTTCATGACCTTCACAGAAGATGATGACCGAGGACTTGACTCGGACCCGGGAGAATATCCACAGCTGGTGTTCATCGCTAACTCTACTTTGGCTTAGTTGTAATTGACGTTGAATGCTCCTTGCACGCTGATCACGGCAACAACCCTTGACCTATCCGCGGGATTATCCTAGGCACACCACTGAATCGCCCCTCAAACAGATCACTGCTGTCTCACATTCAAATACGATACCAACTTCGACACCGAGAGGTGCCTCTTTGAAGTTATGGACCTCAACTGACGTATAATGCTATACTCAAAAGTTGTGAACTATTGTTTCGCTCTATGTCACGGAATAGCAACAAAGTTCAATATTGATTACACCAAGCACTACCAACTTTGAACGAGTCATGTATCAGTTTTGGGCCTTGAGGCTTGAGATATTTGACCATTGATTCGATCACAATTTGACTGGAGTGAGGCCGGTGTAACCAGATAAAGAATCTTTAACCAATGGCTCCCAACTAATGAGAGCTATATAAGGGAGCTAACCCTTATAGCCCAAGGTATGAATTTGAGATATCAAATCAACATTCTTACACTTCGTTTGAAAGTCTCCTTTTGTTCCTGAGTGTCATCTTAATAATTGAGGAAATCTTTGTGAGTGATACTAAGCTCAGTCGAGCACCAAAAGGAGCACCTTTCGAGCCTAGGGATCTTGATATATTACTCTTGAAAACTTCAGCATCTCCTAGCTTGCTAGGAGTCGATTGAGACCTTCCATCTCGTGGGATGACCTCGAGATGCACTATGAGTAATTAGCAAAATTCTGCAGGATCCTTTCTCAAGGAGAAGAAAGTGAGGTATAGGTGACTTCAGGTAGGCGTGCCTAGCACCCCGGCCCAACAAATACTACAGTTGTCGCCAACACCTTGAAGTGTGGGACTCTATCACTGGCATGTCTATTTTATTGCATCCTTGTGTTAGATATATTTAGTTTTCTTGTTTCTTTAGTTTTAATGGATAAAAAATTTAGAATTTTGGTAATATCCAATCAAGCATCCTCTACCTTAATAGACCTCGAACATTCAATATGAGAGCAATGTCTTGACTTGCTATTGATATGGTTTGGCCACAAAGGGGGAAAGTTATGTCAAATTACTGAGATATTAGGAGTCATACATCTATCACGGTTTTTATGGTACTAACTATACTTCATGGAAGTACAAAATGAGAAGTTCTAATGAAGAGATCTAGGAAGTCTTTGAACGACGTTCCATCTCGAAGCATGAAGCATTAGAACACAACAAGAAGAACAAGCACCTCAACTCACATGCATGTGATGTGCTATTCACCTCCCCTAACGACGATGAGTGCAACTACACCAATGACATTGACTGCAAAAAATGATTCGGGACACTCTGAAGAAGTCTACAACACACTGACTATTTTAAGAAGCTGAGGACTGATGCACTAAGAAGCAAGTTCCAGCACTTCAAATCCGAGAAGGATGAAAGTCTTAAAGCTTTGACTCTTGTTGACTACTCTAATCAATGAGACCCAAGGGCTTGGCACCAAAGATGTATAGGATCATTTTATTGTGAAGATGCTACTCATGGCTCTCGATGAGAACTATGATACCTTGTGCACACTTACCGCCGAGAGGCCACATTTCAAGACGCCTCCCCGATCCAAGTGCTCGGAAGAATAAATGCCCATAAGACCACCCTCACTAAGAATCAAGAGCTTTGTGACATGGTTTCAAGATCAATAAGCATCGTGGCATTGGCGTAAAAGATGGTCTTGTCTCATCAAACGCTGAAAATCGACCGTTGACTGCCTTTCAAGGACAAAGCAGGCTATCGTGTTTCAACAAATTCGCTACAGTCAAACAGGCGAATGGATCCAAAGGGAGCGCAACCGATCTGGTACCGTTTGCATGCTATACTTTCTACAAAGTTAATTTTGCAGACAAATTAAAAGTTAATACTCGTCATGCGCCCAAACGCTTGTGCCAGCTAGTCACACGCCATCGTAACCTGCCGTTGCGCTGTGATCTAAGCACAAATACACACCTTATTGATGATGGGCGCGTTATAGATATCGTCCTTAATGTTAGATTTCATTCTATATTTACCAAAACACACAAATGGTAAGAAAATCTGACAACTGTGTTTTTACCAAAACCTCTTGATTTATGCGAGGACGAATGGACCTACTTGGAGCACGGCTAGCCAACAGTGCTCCTTTACATGTTATACTTGACACAAAGTTACCCTCCATGCAGAATAGTTGATGGGCTGACGGCGTGCACACCACCCACATTTTTTCTTCTTGAGAGCAAGGTCTCAACTTTTCAAAGCTTCTACTCTAGTTAGTTGACTACTCTCACGAATGAGACCCAAGGGCTTGACACCAAAGATGTATATGATCACTTTATTTCGAAGAAGTTACGTATGGCTCTTGATGAGAACTATGATACACTGTGCACCCTTATCGCCGAGAGGCCACATTGGAAGACACCTGCCTGATCCAAGTACTCAGAAGAATCAACATCCACAAGACCACCCACACCAAGAAGCAAGAGTTTCGTGACATGGTTTCAAGATCAAGAAGTATCGTGGCATTTGTGATAAAGAAGGTCTTGTCTCATCTAACATCTGAAAAATTCACCATCGAACATCTTTCAAGGAGAGAGCGGGTTATCGGGTTTCAGCAAAATCGCTAGAGTTACAAACGGGCGAATGGATCCGAAGGAAGCGCAACTAACCCTGCACCGTTTACATGCTATACTTGGTACAAAGTTAATTTTCCAGACAAATAAAAGGCAATACCTGTCATGCCGCCCACACGCCTGTGCCAGCTAGTCACACATCATCGTAAGCTGCCAGTGTGCTGTGATCTACGCAAAGATATGCACCGTATTGATGCTGGACGCGTTATAGATATCATCCTCAATGATAGATTTTCTTCTATATTTACCAAAAACACACAAACGGTAAGAAAATCTGACAACTGTGTTTTACCAAAACCGTTTGATTTACGCGAGGGACGAATGGATCTACTTGGAGCACGGTTATCCAGCAGTGCTCCCTTACATGTTATACTTGACACAAAGTTACCGTCCACGCAGAATGGTTGATGGCGTGCACACCGCACATATTATTTCTTGAGAGCAACCACGTATTTCACTAATTTAAAATTAAGTTACATGAACAAACACACGTGGAAATGATCCAGGGGTGTGTGCACTAAGTCGATAAGGACGCTGCATAGGTACCATCTGATCTGGTACGTTTGTGATGGTAGCACTCTCATCGTGTGATGGCACGAGCTGGGTACACGGCAGAGAGCTGGTACACGAGGCCCGCCACCCTGCTCACGCCCCTCCACAGCTTTTGACCGCGCGGCGACACGGCAAGCCCGGACACGAAATCCCCGGTGCCGTTCAGCGTTGCCGCCCACGCGCTCCGGCCCTAGCCCTCACGCTCCCATGCACCTTTAAAACCCCCGGCACCCCACCCAGACCCAAGGGCACACAGGCGCAAAGCTCTAGCCAAGATCCATCCATCCTCCTCCTTAGTCGCTAGCCATGGAGAACGTCGAGCACCACCACCAAGCCGCCACCCGCCTCTCCCTTTCGCCTCCTCCTCCTCCTCGGTCGGCGCCGCTGTCCCCGGACTCGGCCGCCGCGGAGGCGCTGGCGAATGTGCGGTGGACGCCGACCAAGGACCAGATCGGCGTGCTGGAGGACCTGTACCGGAAGGGCATGCGCACCCCCACGGCGGAGCAGATACAGCTGGTGACGATGAGGCTGCGCGAGCACGGCCCCATCGAGGGCAAGAACGTCTTCTACTGGTTCCAGAACCACAAGGCCCGCCAGCGCCAGAAGCAGAAGCAGCAGACCTTCGAGTACTTCGCCAGGAAGTTCCACCGCCCCCAGCCGCTGCCCATGCTCCACAGGCACCCCGGCCACCCCTTCCCTCACGCCGCCCCGCCGCCGTCGCAGATGATGACGATGCAGGCGCCGCCGCCGCCGCAACACCCTGCATGCAACGGAGAAGGTATGAACCCCGCCAGCGTTACCCTTCGACTATATAGTAATTTATTAAATCTGCTTTTGGCATGTAAGTCTTACTACCTTCTCAAGGTTTTGTGCGTCTCCTAGCTTGGCTGTACATTCGGGTTTAGCTGGAAAGGATATGCATCTAGGAATTGCCATTTTAACTCACGGTGTTTACGCATCTGGTAGTACGTGGTCAAAGCTGATCGGCTGTTTGTGACGTTTCGATCGGCTGTTTTCTTTCATGCATGAAAAAAGATAGATCTCCTGGGCGAGTAACACCCGGTGTACGTTGACCCATATTGCCATATATGGTCGTCGTTTTAGCGAGAGACATGATGTAACATGGTTGTCCTATTAGTTCTCTATGTTTTGTGCTGTTGCTTCCTGCGGTATGGATGTATCCATGCACACGCTTGCCTGCTTCATCTTCTTCCTGACGATGTGCATGCATGCATGGCCCTGCTGCTTCTCTTCCCTTGTCGGTCATAACACCTGTCGTTTCTCCTCTTACCGCTCCTGTCGAGAGTGTGCAGTGGAGCCTCGCAGTCATGGTCACGCGATTTAACGTTGCCTCCCTATGTAGCTGCTGCTGCTACCCTTTTGTAGCTCTTTTAATCTTCTGTGCCCCTGCGTCGGCCATGCATATGCCCCAGGTTCAAGGAAATTTACTCTCCTAGCTTATACCACCGAAGAGGCCAGACACGGCCTTCCACACACCAGCCCTTTGCTACCTGGTTCCTCTCCCATCCAAAAATATGTTAGGAAGACAAAATATTTGTTGTTGATCCAATGGTGGAAGGACAAGTGCTAGCCAATCCAGAATGGAGGGAGTGGCGTGGTGCCGTGGTTCATCAATCATCGTTGTCCATGAAATTGTTTCTGTTGCATCTGTGCACCATGCATGCATATAGATCCATGGAGTCGTAGGATATACAAAATCGATGAGATTAAAAATGTAAATGTTGTATATGCTTAATTGTACAGTACTAACAAGTTTTCCATTGGATCCACGCTCCTTCCATCGCAGTGATGATGTACAGGCAGCAGCACCAGCAAGGCTACGTGACAACCGCGCAAGCCGTGGCTCATGCAACCTACTACACCCAGACGCAGCTGCCATCGCACTACCTGCGTGACAATGTACCGGCGCAGCAGGCACCATCCGGCTGGCCAGCTCCGACCAACGCCGGCGCTCAACAGCAGCAGCTGCGCGCCCTGCTCCACGCTCCGTCCACCAGCGGCTATGTGCAGGCAGCAGGCGCTCGCCCCGTCCAGCCCCAGACCCTGAACCTGTTCCCACTGCATCCCACCTTCGGGCAGCGCGAGAAGAAGCGCCGCCCTGGGACGGCCGACTCCGCCATGCCGTCCGCCTCCGCTTCCTCCTCTTGGGAGTCGGAGATCTCGGGGAGTCACAACGGCGAGGCCTCGGTGCCGTTCTTCGACTTCTTCAGCCTCAGTTCTTGAGGCCACTGGTTATGTGGAAGGCGCAGTGAAGATGATGCATGATGATCAATTGCCGTTCGGTTTGCTTGAATTGTACCGATTTCTTGTAAGCTATCTCTCTCGTGGCCGAATGACTGAGTTGATGGGCCCGTTGCGTTTTGGGATTTTTATTTCCGATATGTTGGTTAAATTATAGTTACAACAAACATGTACTGCTTCATCAACCTGAAGCGTGCATCAGAAAGAGATTGTTAAATTTCATTTGAGTAATTCAGTTAAAATTTCTTAATTGCAAGGTGTGCATGTTGTCTCAGTTTTTGCTCGTTTCGTCATGGGCCTAGATGAGTAGTTAGGATCAGTTTTTTTTTTCTGAAACGAAGGCGAAAGTTTTGCCTTATATTTATTAAGAAGAATGTGCCAGATTTATTAGTGGAAGAAACATGGCGAAAACCATACAACGAACATCAACACCATAGCAAGGTGCCCATTTCATACGGCTATGGACGTGAAACTACTGTTGGTAAGGTTTGTAGACTGAACTACTGAAGGCTGAAACTGGAAGCCAGGAAGATTTCGGGTGACATATTTACGCTTTTTTAGATGCCTACTGATTCAGAGTTCATAAGAGTATTGTTGTTTCTTTTGTTTTTGGAGAAACATAGTAGTACTGTTGGACTAGTGGCTTTAGTTCACAAAGTGCAAAAACACATAAACTTGTCAACCTTGTTTGTTTTTAAACAAGGCAAAAGTTTTACCTTTTATATTGATAAAGTAGAAGCAAACAAGCACGATGAGGCCTAAAAAAGGGAAAAAAAAGTACAACTCGATCCACACCGGCCCCGAGGCCGCGCCCCCACACGGATCGACGACCAAGCTGCCCAAGCAACCATGGCCTACACTAAACCCCCTCAACGCAACGACTTAGGGGAGAATCTGAAGCCGCCGCTCCGACATCCACGCCGGCTCCAAAGCCGCGCTCCACACGGGTCGACGACCAAGACGCCCAAGCGACACAAGTCGACACCACACGATCTCGACGCAACACGGCGGAGGTGACCTCGACGCTTCACAGCGGAGGCTAAACATCCAAAGCCGCCGCTCTGACATCCACGGCAGCCCCAAGGCTGCGCTCCATACGAGCCGACGACCAAGACGCCCCAACGACCAGAGTCGACGCTCCGTCACCTCAACGCAGCACGGCGGAGGCGAAATCCGGAGCCGCCGCTCCAGCATCCTCGCCGGCCCCTGGGCCACGCACCCCCTAGCCGAAGACGAAACTCGCCGCCGCCAACCACCATCCCTCCACAGGTCCCCGCTGCCCGGTGGAACATCCAAGGCGAGGCCCCAAGAGGCAAACGACGCAGAAGCGCCGTCCTCGCCCGATCCCGCGAGGGATCTAGGGTTTCCCCCGGAGAACCCGGCGTGGAGAAGCGACAACACCACCTCGACGACGCATTCAAGAAGGACGCGACACCCGAGGGCGTCACCGTCGTTGGCCCCGGCCGACTGCCCGGGCAAGGCTTTCGCCCGGCGATGTGTCACGACCCCGCAGACCGCCCGTCGGGACCGGCCAGACCACCAACTCCGCGTGCCGCAACCACCGCGTCACCTCAAGACCCGGCAGGCGGCATGCCAACCACGGCCAAGCCGCAGCCGCAGTTCCGGGGCCGCCGCCCTGGCTTCCTCCTCCCCGACGTCGCCCCAGCCGCAGCAAGGGGCACAACACGTCCACCACCACCGCAGCAGCCACGCCCAGCGCCGGCCCGCGCGGCCCAGATGGGGCCAGCACGGGCCCAATCCCTCCTGGCGCCGCCGGCAGCCTGCGCGCCACCCCGCCATGCCCCACGCGCCCCGACAGCGACCCCTGGACGCGCCCCGCGCCGCGCCTCAGAGCCACGGCCCAGCGCACGCCCGCGCCGCCGCGACTCCCGGCGAGGTCGACCTGCCATCCGGATGGCCAGGCCCCGGATCCGCCACCCCGCAGCCCGTGCGGTCCCGGAGCCGCCGCTCTGGCTTCCCAGCGCCGGCGAGGCGCCGTCGCCGTCCTAGTCAGTCTCGACGCCCACCCACGCGAAGACGGTGAGAGGACCACCCCCGACGCCAGTTGTGTGGTCTGCGGGGAGACCGCTGCCACCGCGGTGCGGAGGCCGGCGGCAGCAGCGGCGGGGAGGAGCGCGGAGGAGGAGGTCCGGCAGCGGCGCGGTGGAGTCGCCCCCGGTGTCACCTGGGAGCGACACGGGGGGATTTAGACGCGTCGGTTTTCCCTCATTATCTATTTGTCAACCTTGTAGACCGGACAAATATTCGAGGCCGAGTCCACCATCTAATTGGGTCTGATATGCCTATCCATTAGTAAGAGAAGATCCGTGACATTTTCCTAGGGCCTTTAAAGGCCCAAACTTTTGAGTTTGGTAGCCAAAGCACTTCCTCACGGTCCTTCCGCCCGAAGCCCAAAGTCCTTATTGTGTTAGCCGAAACCTAAAACATTGTGGGGCCTTAGAGCATCTCCACCCGGATTGGACAAATTTCAGTCCCTATCTGTCCACGGACGCGGCCGGACATGTCCACGAATAGACCTCTTTGGCAAACGACTTTGACTGATTAATGTGAAGGTATCAGAGGCATAGAGTGAGCTTCTGCAACCAAATCGTGACGTGGTTGGCAAACGATTTTGGCTGATTAATGTGAAAGCATCAGAGACTACTTACCAAAGTGAAGACTTCTACACATGCTTCTTGTGCATAAATCGTTAGTTTGCAAGCTATGTTTTCCATCATTTATCGCCACTTTTACTGTATTTGTGCAAGATTTTATTATTATTATTTTCATAAAGCTTCATCATCTACAAACGATAAGCAATGGCCTCCATGAAATCACCTCTCCTCCTAAGTTGTTAGTTTCTAGCATCGACTCCGACAACAACACCTTCTGCATCAACGCCGTTCTGTATGTGCGCAGACGCGGTTGTATGTGTAGGTGGGTGGGTGGGTGTGTGTGTGGGGGGGGGGGGGGGGGGGGGGGCTCTATTCTCCATAGGGGTGCTACATCACTGTTTACTTAGTCCTGCACAACCACGCAAGGTGGTTCATGCTTCACATGACACCTAATTCGTCGCGCAGTTTGTCACGGTGCCTCACGTGGTCCTCCAACAATGGAGCCCGCATCCAAGTCACTCGCCCGACTTTCCAACAGGGTTCACACTCCACGTCCATGTCCACCTGTCGACGTGCCCTCTACTCGGGGAGGCCGGGACACATGGAAACCTTGTGATCATGTGGTAAACTTGTGTAGTGCCACTATGCATCAAAGCCAGTAGAAATAAAAAAGGCGAATGCTTTCCAAAAAAATACCATAGGTAAATGAACCGTTCAGAGAGGCCTTGATGAACTCTTGGATACCTGTCATGAAAGCCTACCATCGACATGGCACCGGAATTTTATGCAGCTAGTAAAATTAGACCAAACACTACGGGAACGGACAAGGATGCTGAGGGGGATTTCAACTCTTTGATCATTATATGTTGATACGCATGGAGTTTTGACGATTGTTTTTATATGCATACGATGAATTCACAATTATATGCATTGGTCCTGTCCCCCTAGGCCTGTGGACATCGACGCTGAGGGTAACCCCCTCGGCACTGCTCCTTCACACCAGCCCTCAAGCGCGCTCCACGTGGCAACCTACGTCGAGGGTATACCCCTCAGCACAGCTCCACCAACGCCGAGCGTTACCCTCTCGGCATAGCTTCTTCACCCCAGCCCTCCGGAGTGCTCCACGTGGCCACCTACGCCGAGGGTATCCCCCTCGGCACTGCTCCTGGGCGCGTCTTCTTCGTCCCGTTAACTTTCTGTGGCGACGGCTAAACTGTGCCGAGGGGCAAAGTAAACCGTCGGCACAAGCATCTACGCCGACGGTTGAAGCAACGTCGAAGGTATTCAGCTGTGCCGAGGACCACCTATGCCGAGGGTTAAATGCCGAGGGTCACCGTCGGCATCGGTCTACGCCGAGGGTAAACAGAGCTAAGCCGAGGGGGAAAACCCTCAGCGTTGAAGTTCCTTCCCGTAGTGAAAGAAAGGCAGAACCAAGGAAAAGGTAGCATATTTTCCATGGGTCATCCACCAGGTTCATAATACATGGTAAATGGTATAGTCAATTGTTGCATTTCCTATTGACACATAGGCAAACAAAAGTCTTAAAATTTTCTTTCTTGGTGTTCGGAATTTGAACCAATACATGTACACATAACAAACAAATCATTTGAGATGATATAATGGTCCATACCTATGAAAGGGAGAGTATAAGTTTAGTGACATATGTATGTAAGCACGCTGTAAAAAAAATGCTGAAGGGTTCGTTGTAACAAAAAATCCCATGTAAAATATTCCTTTTGGAGAAGTCGGGAAGTTCTGTTATAGATAGGGAAAGAAGTCCACATAATGGGCTGATGATTCAGTTTGGGGCTAGTAAATGCCTACCAAAGAAGTAGCATAGCCAGAAGTTGAAGATGGGGGTGAGTGGGGAAGGGGATATATCAAGATTCATGAAAAGTTCAAAATCAGAATGTGTTTTGTGGCGAAAGTTTGAAAGCACTTGACCTAAGAAGAAGTTCTGAAATGAAATTGTTCTCCTCCTGTTCACGTCTGTTGAAATATAGTTGACAAATAGAATAAAGCATACTTAATTGATCCACTGCTTTTTCCACTTTTATATTTTTAGGGCACAATTTAAGGAGAGTAGATACTTAGATATGAATTGAAAAATAACCGTGGGTCTATGAAGTTGCTAACGGTGGGTTTCGACCAGTCGCCTTCCGATCTTCACTACTCGAGAGAAAATTGAAAATTTCCTTAGGTGCGTCAACGTCAGTGGCTAGGCGACGAGGAGAGCGTCAACATGGCACATGAAGACTAATAATGGTGGTTTACATTTCAGTTTCCGATGAAACTGAAACATAAGAACTTTCCTTTGTCTACCTATGTGGGCTAGTGAGCTTGCCTGGTTTGGCCTTCTTTGTATTTATCCTTTAGTTGCATATATGGGGGCCGGAGGTAAGATTAGTCATGTATGTCGAGCGGGCTGCACTGCTGACTCATCGTTAAGTAACGAACGATTTGTTGCGTGTGGGTCGGGGGGGGGGGGGGGGGGGGGGGGTGGTTATCAGCACCGGTACCTGAGCATACATTGTGTGGATACACCATTTTCGCCCGTGGAGATTTTTTCAGAATAGAGACTTTATATCTCAAAACATTGGCCCTTTAGAGCATATCGAACGGGTTGTCGGTTAGATCACTTGTGCAGAGAGAGAGAGATTATAATAACTTCACCGCATTCAGCGCCCTCCTTTTTTTTATCATTAGCCAGCATAATTGCTGATTGGACATATCATGAATCAGCTTAGTGACAAGCTCTCCAACCGATGGTTTCTTCATGTAGCTTATAAAGCTCCTCAAGAACATTCTTTAAGGAAGAATAGCTATAACCCATCAATAGAATAGCTCCAACGATGGTTTCTTCATGAGGCTATTTCTCGTTTCAGAAACAACTTTATTCTATCTTATAATTGTACCATGGAGCTGCTCATATATGTACACGCCAGCCCAAAGTGTTACCATGCCACCAACGCATAATGTCAGCATGCCCTTCTTTGAGTGTTGGAGATCTACGAGTGCCCCAGTAGTGAGTCCTTGCCAGGGTTCAACGTTTCGTTTTCAGTTTTTCTTTCGCCCTTAGCGAGATTTGAAAATTTCGTGAAATTAAACAAATTTCAAAGATTTTTTTTTGAACAGATTCAAATTCTAGGGCTTAAAATTATTTAGCAAAATAAATGTAAAATATACATTTGAACTCCGAACCATGCATACCATTGATCGGACGCTCCACCAACAGACTAAGGCAATTCTACGATGTATACTGGATTTATGTGTCTTGTAACATTGCGTATTTGATTTTTCAAATTTAGCCAATTTTTTTGATTGATAGTAGATTTTCTCGCCCTTTCTCCGAGAATCGTTAAGTTCGAGAAATTCGTCTGAACTTTCAACAATTATTTTTCACTGGTCCTTGCTGACCTATCTACGATTTCTACATGGACATTACAAATTTAATTGATGATGATGCTTGATTGATGATGATTTTCTTATACTTATAGAAATGTTTTGAATTCATGTAGGCTATCTATCTTTCACGTGGCCAACATACTGAGTGGATGGACTAGTCGCTTTTTCGGATATTTATTTGCAAACACTTAGTTAGAAGTGTTAAGATGATGTATTGACTTGTATGTCACGATTGACATATTCTTAGAATAAACCGACCTAGCATGATTATGTTGTGATTGTATCAGAAAACTTACATGTTGTTAACCGTTTGAGTATAAAATATACGCAGAAGCCACAATTAAACATGGGAAGATCATCCCAAGATCAATTATGTTTCTTTTATGATAAAATAGAGTCAAGAGATTTTAAGTTCAAGACCCAAAAATGCGGAAAATTGTGGTGGCCTACACCAATGCCATGTGTAAGGCCCGACAAACCCAGACGTGAAGGGAATGTTGAAATCTATTGTTGGTCCTTCTCAATTAGCTCAGACTTTTTGGTGAACATGTCACTGCATGAATCGTCTTTGTAATCTCTTCGAGCATCACTGGCACACCCTGCAAACAACCTACACTACCACTGCAACCTTGCAAATCCCCTCCAACATGATTATTTGGACCCTTAGTACTTGGAACCAAAGCCACCAGCGTGTTGAACACTGCTACTAGCTAATCACGCCTTCTTTCTCTCAGTTTTTAACCGCCAAACTCAAGCGGGAAATATCATCCGCCGAAGGCATGGATCGATGGTGGCATGGTGCCATGTGACTGATCTATAATCTGGAGGGATACATTGACGGATTGAAGATAACACCGCCTAGGGTTGTCACGTTAAGCTCTGGGAGAAGGGGATGTCCTAAGAATCATCCTAAACCTGCATATATGGCCTGTGAATGGTCATTGTGGGCTAAATGCTTTTGCAGCAGGGGACTGGCTCAACAGCCAGTTGGTTGATTTGATGGGACGATCACGAGAGAAGTTCAAACTCTTCATCGACAAGAAATCCGCGATCACCCTCAGCAAGAATCCGGTCCATCGCGACCGAAGCAAGCTCATCAACATCAAGTTTCACCACATCTGTCAGTGCATTGAAGAAGAAAGCTCGACATTGATCATGTCAGGACTGAGTGACGGCCAGCTGGCAGATATCCTGAAGGAGGCGCTGGGGAGGACTCGCTTCGTGGAGATGAGGCAGAAACTTGGCGTCATCAAGGTGCAGGTTTAAGGAGGTGAAGTGTTGGAATTAAACCCTGCACTCTGTTCTCTGAACTTTGCACTGTCGTAGGTGTTCAGGTTCAGTTAGTGTTTAGCTGACTAAAACAGGCCTCATAGCGTGTCGACTGTGCACGTCTGGGTTTAGCTAGTTGTACCGGTCTGTACGATCAAAGGTGGACACGTGGCCTACAGCGGCTCGTGCGCAGTGGAGTTGGGATGGCAGCTCCGTAGTGCTCTCTTGCGATCCAGATTTCCCGTTTTCAGTTGTAACTGAAAGGATAAATAGATGATCAGAAAAGCTGAAGTAAGTTGCACGCAGAACAAATTTCATTTTTTGTCTCTTTTCTTCAGTTTCTGAATTTGAGAGAGAAACAGAGAGTTTACAACTACATGGAGCATTCCTCTTTGGCGTGTACAAAGGATGTCCACAGGACCAGAACCCAACCACATCTCGGTTCTACCCGAGTTCTGCCTAAGTTTGACAAGCTATAGCTTACAGTATTCTGTCCTCGCCTAATCAACTCCACTAAGAACACCATCATCTCGTAGGTGTTTTATTTCCTGTACCAGGAAAGTCTCTCGTCCTCTCGGTCCTCCTTGCCAGTGATCAAAGAAACAGCCTCAGCACTATTGAATGGTTTATTAACTTTACAATGCACGAAAGAGGTAAACGTATAACCTGTAGTCTGTGGATTAGGTGTCGACTTGTAGAAGCACATGTTTTAACAAGAAGCCGTCCTGCATCTCGGCGTCTCACGCATCTTTACAGATGGATGAAGAGAGTTCAAACTGTAAGAAACCGAAATGGGTTTAGAGTATTCATAGTCATAGCATACCTGATCTGCGTCGGAACCGCCATACATATGGGCTGCGTCGAACTTTTACCACTACAGAGATGTGGCAGATAAAACAGCATCACAAATCCGCAGTACCGAAAAAGAAGCTAAGCATCAGCGTCTTTGTACATGCCAATTGGCGATCGCATATAGATTCTGTAAATTCACTTTTACCACCACAAATAAAAAACAGGACCACAACTGAACGCCAAATTTTCAGGACCAACAGATACTACAGATGAGACAGTAATAGCATAAGAAATTTACTATACCATCATTCAGGAAAGAAAAACAAAGAACCACCATCATTTCTAACAATTATATACTGCTTTATTACTCAGCAATAGGATTACACTCTGATTGGTTTGCATCAGAAAGACAAGAGTTACAGCAAAGCAATTATCCAAATAGATGAATAGTTTCTCTAGCACTCTTTTAACAAATTGAAGCCAAAAACCCTGGAAAGTGCTGCTCAGATTCTTCAGTTCCCTCACAATATGGACCAGCCACGTGTACTTCTCACAGGTATGTTTGGTCCAACCAGCCAGGATGAACCTGCCACAATCATCTCATATCGGATAAATAGAGGTTCATGCCTGACTTCATCGAATGCCCCGTCTGTCTTTACCACGAATTGCCTGGGCTTTGACCCTGACTACTTCTGAGTTCTGAGAGTTCAGACCGACGACCAGTTCTTAGGGCAACTCCTCTGCACGACCACAAAGTCATCGTTATATTAAAGTTGACAAAACATACGCCTATAAAGATGAGCCTTATTTAACATTTCCATATACATCATGTAAAACCTCAAACACTTGACAAGTCTTTTGTTAGGAGTTTCTGACCACAGAGCAAGGTCTACTACGCAAATGTGATGTAGTCGAAAACAGACCCTACAGCACATACAGTTCACAACTACATCTAAAAGAAGAGAAATAGATGACATTTTATGATCTTTGATCTGACTTTAAATCAGTGAATGGGAAGGTAACATGAATGTACGTATTCAATGATAATTACCTGCATAATTTCAATATGCTGATTGTATCAACAAATACTTGAAAATATATTCCGGTGAAAAACACCACAACTTCACAAGGTAAAATAATGACAGCATTATTAAGATGCCTGCTATTTAGCCAGTTAAACTAATAAACTTGCATGCATAACTAATTAGCATGACTAGAAGATGTGAGTTACTTGACATGTTTCCTTCATTCAAAATATCGAAAGACTGACATTCAAGTGAAAAATAACTTTTCTGGTTCCTAATTCAAAATTTATAACATCCTTGAGGTCCAATTAATGAGCCCTTTTCCAGGTATTCAACAATTAGTAATTTCAGGAACTAGGGCTTTATTCAAGGTGAAAATGAGAAATGGGGCCTTCATTGAACATTGTTGTCTTCATTGAATTATTATATATTCCTACTGGAATGTTATAAAATGTACTGATGCTCCATTAAAGTGGATGTGGCCATGAATGAATTTTGACTGATGTCCTAATGGATAATTACCCATTATTTTGAGAAGTGGTGCAAACTGAAGGAAATCTCGAAGTAGCAAGTACTTTCCTCTGAATGATTGAGATATTGTATTAGTAAAGTATACTTTATGGGATAATAACTATGTTATAAGCACCAATTAGCTGAAAAGAATAAGACATTTCCGCTGCTTCAACGCTTCCCCACTTCGCCCTGCTAACTGGTAGCTTTGTAGTATGATTGCATATTCAGAATAAATATTGCCTACCTTGGAAGTCAGAAATATGTATCGCTGAGGTATCCGCGACATGCTAAGTGGAAATGAAACCAAGTGAGGAATCAGATAGCAATGATCAACCATTGCTGGAAACCACTGCTATAGAATCAGAAAGCAATGATAATGCTTTGAAGGTGAATAATAGTGGTTGACTCATTGACTGCCCTGGTTCACAAATCACCATGATCTAATATTATTCAGTGTTCACTTGTTATTCATCTTTTTGCACACTGAAAAAGAGGCAATTGTATTGATCGTCTCATAAGAACATATCCTCTGATAATACAGAAACCTAGAGCTCTAGCAAAAGACATCCTCTGGTACAATGACAACAAATCTGGGCAATGTGGAAACTTATAAGCGATGGTGATAACTCTGGTGCAAAGAAAAATTGCTTGTTTGCACATGTTATATTCAGTTTTCTATCGTATAAATAAATTGATGATGGATAAAAAAAACTCGACCATGGGAACTAGCACCTACAGCATTTTCTTTAAGAAGTGAGGAACCTATTGATCAAAGAGGGGTGCGAACGCGCAGAGATGCGCTCTAGCCAACCGAGCATCGCTAGGTTGTCAAATAAGATAATGGACAAAAATGACAAGAATTATTAGACCTTCCTGTGAATGACATAACTTTCATGCTTAGTAATCCAACATCCTTTAATCAATTAAATTAACTCCGACTACATTTTAGCTTAGCTTCGGCAGTTACTGAAATCTAATGCTTAGTGCGCAAGTGCTACATCCTCGATTCGATTTTGAGTTACTAACTACACAGTTGATTCAGAAAGCTCAGGAATCCAAAAAATTCAAGGTTTTCACTTCCACAAACATGTATAAGAGTGTAATAAGCTACCTGGTACAAAAAAAAAAAATCAAACTAGATATTAATGTTACAGAATACATGCTGGCTAGTTATCTTTCGATGGTACAATGTTGCAATTTCCTAATGTTGCGCATTTCCCCACAATTCACTGTGGATATCATCATGATCGCTACAAACATTTATGATCGAATTTGTAAAAACAAAACTGTTTCTCAGCATATCAAAACATCTTAGTGAATACAACTGATCTAGCATATGGTTCGGAAAAGAAAATACAACTGATCTAGCATAGATTAGTATATACAAGATGATCCTTCATCACATCCAAGCATACAAATTTGCAACAGCTAACCTTCTCCAAAAGATGACTGATAACCAAAGGATGAGAAAAGTTGATCTCAGGTGGCTACATGCTACAGCCTACATGTCATCTCTAAGGTAACTATCTCCAATTAACCACAATGAGCATACTAAATCTTGCGAGACTTAGTTGCCCTCTCAAAGACATCGACTATGACAGCAGGACAAGATCTTTTAAGGTGTGCATACCCTTCGCTTGCCAGCACAAGATCCATTCTATTCGCAGTGAGGATAAATTCAACACAAGCATCTTTAAGCTTGTTGCAATGATGCTGGTCAGCCAGAGCTAATGTGGTAGCCACAGTACCAACATCAAGACTCCTGCAAAGAATGCCTTCGCAAATTAGCCGCAGCCTATCCATGGCATACTTGTCTGCAGCCACAAGCAAATGCTTAACCATTTCTTTCTGGTCATTGTCGTCGAGATCATCCATGGAAGGCAGCGAATCAGTGTAGACAAAGTGAAGCAACGCCTTGAAGACAGCTGGCTGCATATCGTTGATGGCTATCTTCCGTGTTCTCTTATTCCCCATCAGCCCATAAAGCTCTGCCTTGAACACCGGCGACCGCATTGCAAGGACAATCTTATGGGCAGAAAAAGACTCCCTTTCAACTTGGAATGTTACATCTGCTTCCTCCCCCGCTTCTAACAGTTTCCCAAGATGATCTGACAAATCAGAGGGCGGCACCTGGGTCTCAGAGTCCAACGCGGTCTCCTCCACCAATGGTTCATGGAAAACAGTGACCTCGCACTTAATCACGAGGCGGTCTTCCTGCAGGTACGGTGACGACTCCAAGACTGTCCTCTTCATGAACTTGTGGAGCCCACAGTTGTACCAGTTGGGTTCTTTGTCGCTGAAGACCATCGATGCCACCCGTTGGATCACCTTGGTGGTGGCCGAGTCCGATGGGATGGCCAGCATCATGTTGAATCCCGCCCTCACCTCGGCGTTGTTCGTCAGGAGCTCAAGGAAGACAGAGACGTACTCTTTGCAGGCCTCCGCTTCCCCGTCGGGGTAGAAAAGGATGGACCACTCGTAGCCGCCAACGGTGAAGGTTGCGGATTGAACGAATTTGCCTTTGCCAAGGCCCTTGTGCTGGCTGTACCAGTTATCTCGAACGCGTGAGTCGCCCGTGCTGTGCCTATGCTGGACCTCGATGCAGTCATCGTTCTTGCCCTCTGGGATCCTGACATTGAGTTCGAGTGGTGGAATTTAGGGCTGCGGCGGCAGCGGCGGCAAAGAAGGGTTTTTCTCCGATGGAACACGAAAGGCGGCGGCGCGGAGGCGAAGAAGGGTTTTCTTTAGATGGAGGCCGAACCCTGGACCGGTAGGGCACCGCAAATCCTATACATTTGTTGATGCACCGACCCATTTGCGACGGATTTTCCTTCTTTTTCCTTTTTTATCTTCTTTTTCGTTTTTTATCTTCTAAGTTATCTTGTTTATTTAGCGTCCTTATTATACGGAGTATCTAATTTTTCTCGTACAATTTTTATTTTTGTGAAATATGGAATTTTAAAAAAGTTCAAATATATAAAAATTGTCTATATTTGAAAATTGTTCACAAAAATATTCAAATTTTAAATTCTTATATTTGATAAATATTTGAATTGTTTTCAAATTAAACTGTAAAGTTTTGAAAAACAAAATCAATTTCAAAAATTGTTCAAATTAAAAATTCAAATGTTGAAAAAATATATTTGAAATTTGTGCAGATTTAGAAATGTTCTAATTAAAATATATTTTATAAACATAAACAGGAAATAAATGGTGGTTTTTCTATTGGGCCGTTTGAAAAGCGCCATTGAAGCAACAACTTTAAGTTGCCAGGACAAATGACGCCTCCTACTAGCGCCATATAGGAGCTCCCGTAGTCACAAAACTAGGAGTCGTTTAAACTGGAGAGGACATGAACAAAATTGTTGACTTTCTCAAATGGGAGGGCTGTTTCGGTCGTTATCTCAGGGAATCCTATTCACCGCTCATTGAGGCCTCAGACGTCCGTGCAACGTACCCGTTGATCTTATAGGCTAGGCCTATTTTATTCTCTGCGCGCGTTGATTCGGTCTCTCGCAAGGCTTTAGTAGTTTGTTTTTCCATTTTATCTGGATGTGAGTATTTTATAAAACTTGTTACGTGGTTTGTTTCACCTTAGTGGGTTTCTTCCCTGTTTTCTGGCTTGTTTTTATTTTTTCGTTTGATTTTCCTACTACTTTTTTCGTTTCTTTTCTATCTTAAAAAATATATATTTTATTTCTCTTTTCCCTCGTATTCTGTTTGTTTTGTTTTATTTTTCTATTTCTTCTCTTTGTTTTGTTCATATATTCCATTTTTTCTTTCTATTTTTCATTTCTTTAGATATCAACAACATATTCATACACTAAAAAATGTCTATGTGTTAAAATATGTTTAATATTTTCTTTAAAAAGAATCCATATTTCTTAGGAAGAAAATGTCTGTGCTCAATTTTATTTCATTATCTTTGAATTTTTTAACGGTTCAAATAATTCAAAAACAATACGTGGGGCTAAACAAAATACTTTGAGTGGATTTACAAAAAAATCACGGGTTAAATAAATTACATTCGTGAATTCTAAAAAGTACAAGTAATTCCAAAGAACTAGCTGTGTAAATAAATATTTATGGAGTTTAAAAAAATTGTTCATGGTATTTAAAGTATTGTTCATGGTTCAAATAAATACTTACACGGGATTCAAAATTGTTCTTATGTTCAAAATAATCACGGTGTTTCTAAAATTTTCAAGGGGGGTCTAAGAAGTTCACGGGTTCAAAAAACATCCTAGCGGATGAAAAAGTAATTTCAACGTATTAAAAAATCACGTGTCAAAAATAATACCTTCACTGGTTCCAAAAAATGTTTATTTCTAAAATGTTCATTAGTGCAAATACATCCACCAAGATGATAATACAAAATTGACACTAATCATTTAGCGCAGCTGTAAGACGTGCTAGTACATAGAGAGAGATTGATCAAGTTACTACTACAAACCCATACCCGGGGGTTGACTACTCCCTTCTCATTGTGAAGGCGATGGCGAAGACTTTGGAGAGGCAACCAGAGGCGATTCTGGCGGCGCTTCCCCTCCAATTTTTTTCATCGGTGACCTTTTGTTTCTTACTGATTACAACATTATTTTTGTGGCGGCTCCCTGAGTGTTCATGAAAAAACACCTTATATAGATGGTTTACGGTCAAAACAAAAGCAGTGGCAAAAAAATTTATTTGATCAGTCAGCCAAGAGTATACCTGGCCATGGGCCAGGCCGGGCCTAAAAAAGCCCACGGGCAAAATCCTAGGCCCAGGCCCATCCGACCTTCGGGCCTATATTTCAGCCCAGGCCCTCCCATGAGTGCAAAATCCCATCGGGCTTTCGGGCCTCGGGCCGGGCTTCTTCCTTAAAACGTCAATATGCAAAGCTCAGACCCAAGCCCATGCGACATTCAGGCCGAAATCTCAGGCCCAGGCCTGCCCATGGATAAGCCCATGCTGGCCAAGGCCCTGGAATTTCGGGCTGGGTTTCCCATGGCCAGGTATAGCTGAGAGGCCAATTGACCCCCCCCCCCCCCCACCCCTCTCCCTCCTCAGTGTGTCGGATCTCACCAAGCGTGCTATGAGGGCTATGGAGCCTCGATGGCCGTCTGGACTCTCTATTGCTCTCGTAATTTTTGTCTTAAAAACAATGACTGCCAAAAAATTTAGATCCATTTGACATTCTGAAAGTTCATGAAAGTTAAAAGTATGAAAAGCAGGGTTTGATCCTTAGATAGTTAGATACGTAAAAGAACATGATTTCATGGAAAATGACGTAAATCATCAAACTAGTGGTATAATCATGTGGGAACAAGCAAATGTGATTTATAAATTATAAAGAAAGTTCCTTGATATTTTTCTTAAGTATTACTTACGGTTGTCGTCGCACACCATCCAAAAGATGCTACGAGACCAAACCATGATACGTTCATAGTGCTAGTCATTCAGGTACTTCCTTCCTGTTGTACTTCATGCCGGTGTGCCATCGTCACATCAAAGTCTAGCGAACCACTGATCACCGCAGATAGATGGTAGCTAGTTACTAATTTTTGTTTCACACTAAAATAAGATCTACCATTCTTGGTAATTAGCACACTTACATAAAAAATTATTATTCCATGTGTCCTTTTAGTTTTGTTATTATAGATGATGATGGAGCCTTACAAAGAAAATTAATTTTACAAGCCTGTTGCTTGAAGTTCCAACATTCATAGTGTTTAGATTATCAACTTATTTGACAAAAAATAAAGCTAATAGTCCCACACAAAATAAGCTAAAGTTTCTCCTATCTACTACTTTAATCATCAAGTGTAGCAAGACCCCGAAAGTAACAAAATTTCAATAAAATCCTTGGGCCACCTAGAGATGACTACAAGCAATGTAGTGAGCCAAAGGCGTGTGGCCATCATCACCCCTCCATCGCGGAGTTAAGAAAACCTTGTTGTAGAAGATACTCAGGTGACCTTGGAAAGATAAGCCAAGAAAGCTTTAAGGTTCACTTCCTGCATTCAGAGGTTATCAATTCGTCACAAGCTATATAGTTGCTCAACTGACCTAAAGGAACAGAAGGGCGAAGCATAGAGCAGTGTTTTGCCAATGGCACAAAGCGAATATTGTAAGCTAGCCTAGCCTACATTTAGATTGATGTCTTGAAAAAGAAAAAGTAAGTATGTACTACAAGTCTCTATTGTCAACTATTGATCTTACTGTCTTCTCTCGCACTACGTCTCTTCTCTTGTTCGTTAGAAGCATCCACTACCTTAATCCAAACTTTTTTTTCTGTGAACTATAGGACATATACTATAATTTGTCGTGCTAAGACCCCAAATGACCAACGCACCAGAGTACCATCACTTGCTAACGATGATAAACGTAGATCGGAAGGGGCATACATGTGACCACCCACAAACTCGATCGACCAGATCCTAGGAGATCCGAGAGGAGTACAAGTCCACACGCCATCCCTCTGCGCTAGACGCGTCACCGGAACAGGGATAGTGCAGGAGATCCCTACTTTGTCTTCAAAATGCTGCCACCACTTCACCATGCTGAAGAAGACACTAAAATTACGTAAATGAGAACGAGAACAACAATACGGTGTAGTATTTGGCTACAGAAAAACTGGTAAGTTGTTCTCTAAAAGTAGCTTTACCATGAGACATCTCCTATTCTTTTGTACCAAAACATGATTCTAAATTCTTATGTTAATTATAACAAAACGAGCAAACAAATGATCAGGCTTGTAGAAGAATTAAAGAAGTTCAGCTTAAGGAGATTATCCATATCCACCGAAATATAGGTTACAGAAAGGTACCATACCATGCAGAAATTAGCAGCTATTAATGATGCGGAAGCTCTATGATGTGGAGCGGCAATCAGGTTCAGAGAATCAACCTTCAATGCAACAAGAGCAGTCCTGCTGGTGTCAAATAATGCCAAGCCTTTGAAAGGTAATAGCCATTTCGGTGTTGCGATAAGTTATTCGATAAGAGACTGATGGACAGAAATGACAAGAATTATTAGACCTTCCTGTGAATGACATAACTTTCATGCTTAGTAATCCAATATCCTTTAATCCATTAAATCAACTCCGACTACATTTTAGAATATCTTCGGCAGCTACTGAAATTTAATGCTTAGTGAGCAAGTGCTACATCCTCGATTCGATTTTGAGTTACTAACTACATGGTTGATTGCGAAAGCTCGGGAATCCAATAAATTCAAGGTTTTTACTTCCACAAAAATGTAAGAACGTAATAAGCTATCTGGTAAAAAAATTCAAATTAGATATTAATGTTACAGAATACTGCTGGCTGGTTATGTTGCTCAATGGTACAATGTTACTATTTCCTAATTTTGCGCATTTCCACCACTATTCAAAATGGATATCGTCATGGTCGTTTTTAGTAATTACTAACTTTCAGACATGTGACGAACATTTATGATTGAATTTGTAAAAATTAAACTGTTTGTCAGCATATAAAAACATCATAGTGAATACAACTCATCTAAGCATATGGTTCGAAAAAAATACAACTTATCCAGCATAGATTAATATATAAGATGATCCTCCATCACATCCAAGCATACAAAGTTGCAACATCTAACCTCCTCCAAAAGATGACTGATAACCAAAGGATGAGAGAGGTTGATCTCACGTGGCTACATCCTACAACCTACTAAATGTTGCGGATAACCCAAGATGAGCATACTAAATCTTGCGAGACCTAGTTGCCCTCTCAACGACATCAATTATGACAGCAGGACAAGTTTTTTTAAGATGTGCATACCCTTCGCTTGCCAGCACAACATCCATTCTATTGCAGCAAGGATAAATTCAACGCAAGCATCTTTAAGCTTGCTGCAATGATGTTGGTCAGCCAGTGCCAGTGTGGTCGCCACAGTACCAACATCAAGACTCCTGCTAAAAATTCCTTCGCAAATTAGCCTCAGCCTTTCCATGGCATACTTATCTGCAGCCACAAGCAAATGCTTAACCATTTCTTTCCGGTCATTGTCGTCGAGATCGTCCATGGAAGGCAGCACATCAGTGCAGATAAAGTGAAGCAACGCCTTGAAGATGGCAGGCTGCATATCTTTGACGGTTATTGACGAGGGGTTAACTCATCAAATCCCATGGTTAAGGACCTAGGGTTGAGATTACGGGGGAGAGAACGTGGTAGAGCTGGTAGTTTCGCGGCTGACAAGCAAAAGCAGGGATTTTACCCAGGTTCAGGCCTCCGGAGAGTAACACCCTACTTCCTGCTTGTCTGGTATTGATATGAGGCTATATGCGAGCTACAATGGAGTCCCGGCGAGATGTCGATCTCGCTAGGGTTTTGGTGGTTCGGGTATTGCATGTCCTGGATCGGCGGCCCTCCTAGCCTTTATATAATAGTCTGGGTCTCGGGAGTTCGCAACCGACTCAGATTACATGTAAGAAAAGCCTAGACCGACTATGCCTATGCCTAATCTTGGAGGATACTCCATCTTCTTGGGCCTTCTGTTATGGGCTTCATGTAGGCTCTTGATAGTTGGGCCTTAGTCGATACGTGCACCAGGTACCCTCATGGTAGGGTACCCGAGAAGTATATCCCTGTCAGTAGCCCCGAGTACTTGTCTGACTCGAAGAATCGGGCATGGACTCATTCATTAGTGCACATCATATTCTTTTGTACTTGTATTTATAATTGGAATTCATGTATGAATAGCATATGTTGGCTATGTCGAGTATTTCATCAACTTCGGTTTTTGCTTATGATAATCAAGGGATAATAGCTTAGTAGGCCCGATAGACTCGACGGATCGGGACCGGTTAACTGCACATTCGGGCAAAGCCTTACTATCTTTCATTCAAACTCGAGTCTCGGACTCGAATCTGGAACAGACTGGCCAGACTCGACTCAGGCCGCGGAGGTCTTACTGAATCGTTCTGCAGTATAACTTTGAGATTACCCAATGCGTCCGTCGGGATTTTTCATCATGTCTGCTGACACAGAAAGTTTTAAGGATTAACGTTGCTGGAACGGTCCTTAGCCCAGCTCGAAAGTTCGGTGGGTCTTACCTTTGCACTATGCATGCAGCATCCGAGGTATTTGCGGCGGACGCAACTCGAGAATTTATCGAGTATGATTTTTGTATTAAATTCTTACTTATCTGATGAGTCGAGTCTTTTGTCGACTGATTCTTTGTCATTATTCTATCGGGTGCGCGACAGCGCTCCCGATGGGAGTAGCCCCGAGATTGTGCTTTATTGCTTGCAATGGAGGATAATCTCAAATCTGTTTATCCCGTACATTGTCAGTCGAAGAATTTTTTGATACGCTCCTGATGGGAGTAATGTTTCAGTCGAAGCAACTATCGACTGCCTTATGTCTTGTGCTGGTATTTTGCAACTTCACCCTCGAATCAACCGAGGCGGTCGAACGACCGGCTTTTTACTAAGTTCTGATCTTCACCCTCGCACTTAGCGAGGCATTCGAGTGCCGGTTATGCCAGTAGGGACTCGAATGCTTTGAAAGGGAGATGGTTGTGGTGACGTCAGGGATGCGCATTTGGCGACTGCACCTTTGACAGAGCGGTGGCTGTGCGCAATATGACCGATGGGACGTGACATATATGTGGGCCCGTTATGCAGTGCTGACCGAGGACGGTGCCGTTTGGACTGGATTTGACCGCTCTGGCGTGATTTTCACGGAGACGTGATGATGGCTCCTAGATTCCCGTGCATAGTGGACGGAGTGGCCATCGACGGTTGCTCTCCATGCTCGCCACGTGTACGGCAGGATTCCCGTGGAGCGCACGATTGTGGATGATCGGTGGTGATTGATTTTGATTTGTGGTAAATAATAAGAGCGGTGCCGGCAGATTTGTTTACTTGCCCTTTTCCTCCTGCGCTGCTCTCATCTTCTTCCCTGCGCTTCTTCCCCCATTGTTCTTGCGCTCAAGCTTTCTGCACTACGCCCATCCACCTGTGACCATGAAGAAGGGTGCGAGCTCCAAGCGAGCCGCGGCGGCCATTGCCTCCGCTGCCACCGACGCGGCGCTGTGAAGGGGAAAAAGGGCGCGGCTAGCGCGTCTGCATCCGCGCCGGCCTGAAGAAGAGCAACGGGGACTGGGTGAAGTCCACGATCAAGGACACCCACCTCGACCAATTCCGCGAGGAAGGCCTGCTGCCTCCCGCAAACCAGCTGGCTGTTCATGCACATCGCCAAGGAGGTACTCCCTGAGCTCGCGCCAACGAGCATGTTTGTTTTGCGGAATTTCTGACTAGGGGGTTTGCATTCCCCATCCATGATTTTGTTCGTGGCCTGATGTATGCTTACGGGGTGCAAATCCATGATTTCACCCCTAATGGTATACTGCACATTGCGTGCTTTTATCACGCTTTGTGAATGCTTTCTGGGGGTTGCCCCTAGCTGGGCATTATGGAAGTATATCTTCCTCGTCCGGCCAAATATGGGAGGCGGGCGCACCTACCCTCTTGGCGGCTGCGGGATCCAGGTGCGTAGCGACACCCGCTACTTTGCCTTGAAGCCAGTCGACTTGCGCAAGGGTGGAGAAAGAAGTGGTTCTACGTCAGCGTTGAGCAAGACGAAGTCCTAGTTTTTTGACTGCTAGTCCTCCTGCGAAGACCAAACGCTTGGGCCCATCAGCTCTCGACTGAAGAAGAGGTAGAGGCGGCGCCCCTTTTGTCTCAGATTGGAGGTATGCTGGGCAATGTCACTGGTGTGCATCTGATTGCCACCTTCGTGAAGATGCGGGTGTGGCCGATCCGTGCCCGAGCTCACCCCATGTGGCAATATGAGGGTGTGCTTGACTCCAGTCGAATGAGCCATGAGGAGCTGTCGAAGAATGAGCTGGTTACGCATGTGCGATCTATTACCAGCATCAAGGCATCTGACCCGTGCAACGTTGACTGCCTGTCACACCATATGGGTTTGACAGGCATTTGCCTGAGGTTGGTGCAACCTATGTATTTTGTCCTCGGACTTTGCCACTCATTATTTTGCATCTCTAACTTCGTGGCTGTTATTCGTGATGTGCAGGGTCACTCGACTATGTCATCTCTTCCCCCCCCCCTCCAGAGAATGGCCCAACGGCCGAAATTGAGTTGCAAGCGGTGGAAACAAAGGGGGGTGAGTCGCCACTTCCTTCTGCCACCACTTCTCCTCTGGAAGAGGTCGAAGAAGAGGGAACAGACGAGATGCAGTCTGAGGACCGCCCGCGCCTGGGCATGAAGGCGAGAACCCCCTCCCAAGCATCGTCGCGTGATGAGGATATCCTCTTCTGTGAGTTCACCCGCGAAGGAGTCGGATTTGAGGGATGATGGAGACTCGGGTTCGTCACCTGCCGGGCCACTCCCTTGACTGTGTGCCCGCTGAGCACAACTCCTCTCCCGAGTCGGGTGAGGCACTGTTTTTTGGAGGCCCAAATTTTGACGACCTCGACAGTGAAGAGATGGAGAACACAGGTTTGCTCCTTTACTTTCTTGTACTGCAGTCTCCTTTGCTCCTTTGCTTAAGTTGTTCTTCTCTGCACTTCGTAGCGCTGAGGTTGAGCGTCCCGAACTCCTCCAGCTGGTAAAACTTTGACTCCGGAGCCCCGGATGTTCTCTTGTTGCTCCTGAGGTTGTTCCATCAGTAGCCACGGCTACCTCCACTGAAGTGACCAAGGCGACGAGTGCTGCGGCTCAAAGGTCGGGACATCTGCCGCCAAGCCTGCGCCTTGGATTGACCACGTAAGTGTCTTTTGTCGAGGTCCACATATCTGGGGCTGTTTGTGTATAACTTACGCTGGTGTCATGTGCTTTGCAGCCTTCTACCGTAACCTGGCGGAATCAGGCAAGGCCTTCGTCCAGGTGGAACACGAGAGGGACAGTCTGCGTGCTGACCTGGAGCAACTCAATCGTAAGTTTGTTTGCTGCGTTCTGAAGTTCTTTTGCATTGCTTTGCTTTGTCGATTGTGAATTATGTCTTTGCCTTCATTACTTCAGGTGACAAGAAATCGGTTGAGTCCCGGGTGAAGGAGTTGGAGGAGGCACTTGCTGCCCAGCGCGCCGAGTCGAAGAACGCTTTGGATGCCGCCAAGGACTCAGCCGCCTTGCGCGAGAGAGGATATGCTGAGCGTCTGGCTAGCCTCACTCGGGATGTGGGAGGTTAATAACTTTGCCCTTTTGACGTTGTTGTGTAGCTGCTAACTGTTGTGTAATGACCTTTGCTCTGTTTGATCATTGTCGAAGGAGTTGTTGGGCGTCGGCACCTTCGGACGTGGTCAGTGATGAATTATCACTCGACATGTGATAGGTGACCTTGAGGCCATGTTCATCCATGCGAAGGATGCTCTGGCCAAGTCCACCAGCGCACTCGACGCTGTGTACAAGAACGTGCTTCCACTTGGCGAGCTACCATCGATTGTTGATGGCTTCGCCAGCGTTCTTGGCCCGGGGACATCGACCATGGCGAGCTTTGCTCGCACCCTCACGGTACGCGGCTCGGAGTTACCCTCAAGCTGATTTTAGGGCATCGGATAAAAGGTGACTTCGAGGCGGCTATGTCTGAGTTCCCTCGGAAGCCCGACGGGAAGCTGGTGTCTCTGAAGTCTGTTAGCGAGCCGGCCGCGCGACTGGCCAACATATTTATGACCATGGAGCGCCGGGCAACTGAGATCGCCACCCGTTCGAGTAGGGCTAGGTCGGAGTCCATGTCATAGATTCATGATACCAAACCTATATTATGCGTTGTAATGATACCTTTATCGCGCGAATACGCGTGTGCTTTTGCTACACTTGTATGTATGTCACCTTTTATGTTTTTGTGTTTTACCTGAGAGGCTACGTGCTTCTTAGCTTGCATATAAATGATGCATTGGGTTTCCCCTTGCTGACTCGAAATTTTTGTGATAGTTGCGCTTTGAACAGCCACGGGAACCCGACACGCCAGTTGGTTCCTCGCAACCTCATACTGCACCCGGTCGCAGGCTCAGATGGCAAATGATGCCAAAGTAATGGAGTATATGAAAACTCGAGTTGTGAGACTGGAGCAAGAGCTAAAGATGCCCACGCGAGCTGATATGTGCTGAGATGAGACCAGCTCCAGCCACACAACGAGAGGATTATGTGCTTGGCGAGATGGAACTTGTAAACAGGCAACTCGATTGTGAGTACGATTTGCTCTAATTACGGATTTTTGGCTACTCTTTTTCTTTTGACTTCGACTTGTTCTTTGCAGGTTTTGTATTTGACTTCCAAGCAGAGCAAGCTCGCGTTGAGGAGCGTTTGGATAATGCTACTGACAACCCGACAACTGGTCGTCAGCATTTTTGGCTTGATAGGTTTCGAGCGCGCACACTCGCTACTTTGAAGGATCGAGCTTGGCGAAGCGCTCAGCTACTCGAGTTATGCGGGCGGCTTTGATTCGCATCAACCAGACCCTTTTTCCAACAGGACCACAACCACAAGGAATCCATGCTTGCTCGATCTTTTCCGTCATGCAGGCCCTATCTGGGAGTTGCTGACCTAGAAGCTTGTGGTTGGAGCTAACGCGGCGATGGCGTATGTTCGGAGTCGACGTCCCAACTTGGTGCTGCGCCACCTGTGTTGGTGCTACTCTGTCCCAGGAAGATCTTGATGGCACCATTCTTTCTGCAAGGATGCTGATCGAGCGGAACCACGACCAATCTTTGGTCCTGTTTTGCCCATCAAGGACGAGTCTGAAGATTAGAGTTTTTTGTGTATAAACTTGTAGGGGGCAGCCCCCGAGTGTAAAGTTGCATTGTATATAATATGAATTGTTTACTTTGTATTTCCGCAGCCCCCGATCTATTGAGTGGGGTTTATGAAATTTTGAGTGTGAAATCATGATTACACAGCCCCCGAGTATTCGAGTGGCTGTGAAGTTTGCGTTCTTGTTGAAATTTATCCAACTTTGATTTGAGACTTAGCCCCCGAGCGTTCGAGTGCGGCTAAGGTGTTTGTTTGTGGGAGCGAAAGCTCATGTTGTTGACAGCAACCCCCGAGCGTTGGGTGCTTGTTAGTGAGTTATGCGAACAGAGAAAGATAGGAGGAACATTGATTATATTCCACTTTTGAATGTTAAGCTGCAGGCCGCCTCATTAAAAACCTTCCAGTCCCATAGGTACCCTGGTAAGGAAAAGAGCGCGTCTGAAACCTGCAGCCATCCGACATATCGCCTATTACATTGTATGACTGAGCAGCCTAAGCATAGAAACGGCGCAGGTGCGCAACGTTCCAAGGATTATTCGAAAGTTCGCCTGTCTTGCATTCTTCAGTCTGTACGCGCCACCGTCGATGACCTCGGTGACGATGAAGGGTCCCTCCCATGGGGAGGCGAGCTTGTGCACCTTCTTCTGCTTCAACCGAAGCACCAGGTCGCCAACCATGAAGGACCTGGTGCGCAGTCGACGGCTATGGTAGTTGCGGAGATCCTGCTGATAGACAGCTGTGCGAGCCAGGGCCATGTTGCGTGCTTCTTCGAGCAAGTCGACTGCATCTTCGAGTGCTTCTTCTGCGTCGTTCGTTGTATGCTGCCACCCTTGGTGCATCGAACTTTACATCGGATGGCAGGATTGCCTCTGCGCCGTAGACCATGAAAAATGGTGTGAATTGTGTTGAGGCGTTAGGAGTTGTGCGCAAGCTCCACAGTACCGACGGAAGTTCTTCAACCCAAGCACCCGCGGCTCTTTTGAGTGGCACCAGGAGGCGTTTCTTGATTCCGCTGCACACGAGTCCATTGGCTTTTTCGACTTGGCCATTGGACTGCGGGTGTGCCACGGATGCATAGTTGAGCGTAATGCTTTGCTCTTTGCAGAAGGAACGAAATTCTTCAGCCGTGAAGTTTGTGCCGTTATCAGTTATGATGCTGCTTGGGACGCCGAAACGTAGATGATGGTCTTTATGAAGTTAACTGCCGTAGTAGCAGTCGAATTTGTGATGGGGACTGCTTCGATCCACTTTGTGAACTTGTCAACTGCACCAGGAGATGAGTGTGCCCTCCGTGAAGATTTTTGAGTGGCCCAACCATATCGAGCCCCCACTGGGCGAAAGGCCAGGCCAATGGTATTGTCTTCAATGCTGATGCAGGTGCGTGCGGCTTTGTGGCGAATTTTTGACAGCCGATGCACCTTTTGACTATGTCCTCCGCGTCCTTGAGTGTGTGGGCCAGTAAAAACCTGCTCGAAAGGCTTTGGCTACGAGTGATCGGCTGCTGGCGTGATGTCCGCAGGTACCTGCATGAATATCTCGAAGGATGGCTTTGCCATCTTCGAATGCGATGCATCGTTGGAACATACCTGATATGCTTCTTTGTACAACTCGCCATTGATGATGGTGTATGCTTTAGCCCGTCGAGTGACACGTCGTGAGTCAGTTATGTCGTCAGGTAGCTCGTTGCGGAGTATGTACGCCAGGAAAGGTTGAGTCCAAGTTGGCTCAATGAGGAGTACCTCGACTGGCGGGTCCTCTGTGCTGGGTGTTTTGCTCTTGGCTGGTGCGGTCGATGTAGGAGGTGCCCGTTTTTCCTTGATTGATCTGTGCTCAATGCGCTCGAGGAAGACACCAGGTGGAACTTGCGCCTTGGTGAGCCTAGGTTGGCTAGCATGTCTGCTTCCTCGTTGCTTTCTCTCCCTATGTGCCGCAACTCGCAGCCTTCGAAGCTGCCCTCCATTATGTTGTACAGGTCGCGGTAGGCGATCATGTTGTCTGCAATGGCGTCACAGGCCTTCATTGTTGCTGCACCACCAGATTCGAGTCACCGTAGATCATTAATCGAGTGCACCCGAGAGCTTTGGCCATCCGCATGCCATGGATCAAGGCTTCGTACTCGGCCTCGTTGTTTGATGGTAACTCGAATCCCATTTGCAGGACGTAGCGAAGCTTGTCTCCTTTTGGCGATATGAGGATGACACCTGCGCCTGCACCTTCGTTTTTCTTGGACCCATCGAAGTACATGGTCCATGAGTTGGACACATCTGGCGCTCCAGGCAACTGAGCTTCGATCCACTCGGTTGTGAAGTCGGGTAAGACTTGTGCTTTGATGGCCTTCGGGTGATCGTACTGATGTCCCTTGGTCCCAGCTCGATGAGCCATTTTGCGACTCTCCCAGTTGCGTTGGGGTTTGTGAGAATATCCCCGATCGCTGAGTTACTGATTACAGTGATCGGGTGTTCTGCGAAGTAGTGCGTCAGCTTCCTTGATGACATGAACACGGCGTAGGCCAGCTTTTGATAGTGCGGGTACCGCTGTTTTGATATGGAGAGGACCTCACTCAAGTAGTAGACTGGGCGTTGTATGCTTTGGGCGTGTCCCTCTTCCATGCGTTCGACCACCAGTACGGTACTCACCACTGTTGGTAGCCGAGACGTACAGGTATAGCGGTTCCCGTTCCTTAGGTGACGGACTGGAGGGCTTGGAGGCGTGAAAGCTGCTTCGGCTTCCGGCGTCCACTCGAACTTGTCTGCTTTCTTCATCAGTTGATAGAACGGGAGTGCTTTTTCGCCTAGTTTGCTGATGAAGCGGCTGAGCGCCGCCACTCGACCTGCTAATTTTTGTACGTCATGAAGCTTTGAAGGCCTTTGCATTGTCAAGATGGCCTGTATTTTCTCTGGGTCGCCTCGATTCCACGAGCTGAGACTAGATAACCCAAGAGCTGCCCGGCTGGTACGCCGAACGTGCACTTCGGATTGAGCTTGATGTGGAAGTGTTTGAGGTTGGCGAACGTCTCTCGCAGGTCGTCGAGTAGTGTGTTTTCTTCCCTTGTTGTGATGACAATGTCATCCACATATACTTGGACGTTTCGTCCGATCTGCTTTTTGAGGCAATCTTGCATCATGCGCTGGTATGTCGCACCCGCGTTTTTGAGCCCAAAGGGCATGGTTGTGTAGCAGTAGACCCCGAGTGGGGTTATGAACGCCGTTTTTCTTCATCTTCTTCCTTCATCCTTATCTGGTGGTAACCTGAGTAAGCGTCCAGGAAGGACAGGCGTGCGCATCCAGCGGTGGAGTCGACGATCTGGTCGATTCGAGGTAGCGGGAAGTGATCCTTTGGACACATTTGTTGAGGGCTGTGAAGTCCACGCACATCCGAAGGATATCTGTATGCTTCTTTTCTACAAGTACGGGGTTAGCCACCCATTGTGATTTCTTGATTTCTCGGATGAACCCTGCCGCGAGTAGTCTATCAACTTCAGACTCGACGGCGGCTCTTTTTGGGCCGGAGACGCGGCGCATTGTTTGTTTTACTGGCTTGGCATCTGGAAACAGTTGGAGAGAGTGCTCGGCGAATTCCCTGGGGATACCTGGCATGTCGGCTGGACACCACAAATATCTCCCAGTTCTCACGGAGGAATTCGACGAGCGCGCTTTCCTATGCGATAGGCAGACTCGATGATACATTGACTGTCTTGGACGGATCGGTCGGGTGCACCTGATGTGACCTTGTGTCATTTGTTGCGTTGAACGCTCTGTCGACTGCCAATTTTTTGTGTTCCTGCATGAGTGTGCGGTCGTTGGAAATCGACAGATCGGCGAGTGCTTCTTCCATACCGAACGTCTCAGAGATTTTGCTGAACTCGCGGTCGCAAGAATCGGACCTTTGAAAGTTTCCAGTGACAGTGATGACTCCTTTTGGCCCTGGCATCTTTAGCTTGAGGTAGGCATAATGTGGACTGCCATGAATCGAGCGAACGTTGGGCGTCCAAGTATGGCGTGGTATTGTGACTTCCAGTCGACGACCTCGAACTCAATCGATTCCGTCCTGAAGTGACTTGGGTCCCCAAACGTGACGTCGAGTTGTATTGTGCCTTCTGGACTGACTGCTTTGCCTGGGACGATACCGTGGAAGGTATTTGTGGACTTTGGTAGATTTTCGACTGACCTGTTCATTTGCGGAGTGTGTCTGCAAAGATGATGTTGATGCCGCTGCCTCCATCCATGAAGACTTTGGTCATGGCGTAACCTCCAATTTGCGCGTCGAGTACCAGAGCTGCGTGCCCTGGTCGAACTACAGCTGGGGGGTGGTCCTCCCGGCTGAAGTTTATGGCAGTTTCGGATCCCTTCAAAAATTCAGGAAGGAGGTGCCATGGCAGCCATGTTCACCTGTCGAGTGCGTAGTTTTTGCTGCCTATTGGAGGGGCGACCCTTCTGTATCATGTACATCTGCCCTGAGGCTGAGGGTACCGATCCTCCTCTACCCGAGGTACGGGGTGTATGGCGCCCGCAACATGTCCGCCTGCGGCAGGCTGTGGTGGTGGTGGTGGTGCCATCAGGGCAGGTACAGTGTTTGGCTGAGGTGCAGTTGCGGCGGGTGCCTTTCTGAGATCATGTATTCAGATGCCAATTTGTCGAATTCTCTACAGTTCTTCAACGAGTGATTGGAGCGCAATTTTCGTCCTCCCTTTGTACAGGTGGAATCTGCAATAGTCATCCATCTTGTCATCGAATGAGCGCTCGTTTTGTGCATCAGAACGCGGCTTTCGCCACTCTTGCTTCTTGTAGCTGTTACTTCGTTGCTCGCGGTCTCGACTATCCCGGCGATCATCTGCCTCCGGTCGCTTCTGTCTTGGTCGTCACGGGGTTGTGTGAACCCAGCCGCCATGAACTCGGATCTGTCGTCGTAATGACGTTTGGAACGCTTGCGCCTCCGATCGTCTCTGTATGTGTCCCTGCGGCTTCGGCTGCCGCTGTCATGGTTGTCGCGTGGTGAGGAGGCGCGGGTTGCTCGCACCGAGTCTTCTCCATCTGCCCACTCAGTCGCGATTTTTATGAGGTTAGCCATGGAGGTTGGCTTTTCTCGACCAAGAGCTTCTTTGAAATCTCGCCTGGCGAGACCCATGATGAAGGCGTCCATGGCCCTATCTTCCGATATTGCGCCGACTGAGTTGCGTATGGTGGTCCATCGCCGTATGTATGATCTCAATGTTTCGTCTGATCGCTGAGTGCAGGCTCTCAGTTCTTCGAATGTTTTCGGTCGCTCGCACAGAGGTTCGAAGTTTTTGATGAAGTCTCTGCGGAAGTGATCCCACGAGTCGTATGTTGATGGAGGTAGCGCCTTGAGCCAGTCGCAGCTGTACCTTCGAGCATGAGTCGTATGTATTGCATCGCCGTAGTGTTCGTGCCTCGTTGGCATGAGACGGCGAGTCTGTAGTCTTCTAGCCATCCTGAAGGTTCCTGTCGACCTGTGTACTTGGGTTGTTCAGATGTTAGCTTGAACCCTTTGGGCATCCTTGTCTCGCGGATGCGGCGAGTGAAACACAAGGCTCCGCATGGCTCGGGCTCCCGGTCGGAATATGAGTCGCTACTTGAAGACCTTCGAGATCTGCTTCTGCTGGACCTGTGTCGGCGTGTGCCTTTCCTTGTTTCCTCCGAGTGGTGACTGCGACCGCTACGATCGTGTGCTGCCTGTCGCGAGCTGACTATGTTGCGATCTCGACTCCCTCCTGGAGTTTTTGCATCCGGATGTATGGCCTTCACCGCTAGGGCAGTGATTTGAGCTGTTGGCGATGCAGGGTTGCGTTGGGATCGTCTGCCGGAGGCTGTGTTGCTTTGAGGTAAGCACCCACAGAGAAAAGAGCACCCGCAGCTGTTTTGGGTTGGGATTCCTTCGTCGTCGTGTGTCATGAATGACAAGCCTAGGTTGCGAGTAATTGCTCTCTCATCTTCGGGAGGCGCGCCAGCCTCGATCGCCTCTTGGGCTCGCCCGCCCTGTGGAGCTAAGTGATAGTTGTCTTCTTCGTGCGCTCGAGATGCTGGCTTGCCTTTTGCGCTCATCGAGTGCTGCTTTGATGTTTTGCAGGCGAAGTGATTCCTGCCAGTTGAAGTACTGGAAGGTCAACATCTCTTCCGGAGTTGCGTCTGCTGGCATCATTGTGCACTCCTTAATTACTTTGTCTGCTTTTGCTGCCATCTCAGCAGTAATTGTCAGAGTTGTGACCCATCCGGCATAGTTACCGTGCATGGGAATTCTGTAGGCCTGCGGGAGGCTGCGGCTTCAGATGATTCTCCGTTGATGGCAACGTAAACCTGGTGGGGGATGACCCGCGGGTACGTGTATGTGCTGCCAATCCTGTCATGGACTCGACGTCTTCATCAAGGCTCATGTCGGAGTCGGTATGCCCGTCGAGTGGTCCGTCTGGACGGATCTCGTTGTCGATGCGTTCATCGTCTATGCTCATCTCGGCGTCAGCGAAACCGTTGTGGACCTCGGAGTCGAGTTTGTTGTTGGTGCAGATCTCAGAGTCGACGTTGCTGTCGTTATGAAGTTCGAAGTCGTCGAGGGAGATCCCGCAGTCGAAGGTGTCATCGAGTGGAAAATCGAGCTCGAGATCGTTTTTGCGGTACGCTGATTCAGCTTCCTCACCTTGGAGTTCTTTTGCCAGTACTCGTTGATCTCTCGAGTCGACATGGTTGTTGCAGATGAGCAGCTTCGAGAATCGATGATGGGACGGACGCAGTCGATGGAGCCTCGGGTGCGGCAGTCGCGAGTTGTTGTGGATCTGTCAAGTCCTGCGTACCAAACTTGTTTACGAAAAAATTGAATGCTCCAACAGTTAAATCCAAACCTGACTCGAGACCAGCAAACGTCTCTCGGGCTTCTGGCGAGTGTGGATCAAATGCGCCTTTTGTTGGTGAAGTTGGCGGGCTGCCAATTTTCGAGCGAGTCGGCGAGTTGCCGTATGTCGACTGAGTCGGCGAGTTGTGGTTTGTCGATGCAGTCGGCGAGTTGCCGTTCGTAGATGCGATCGGCGAGTCGCCGTTTTCCGATGGAACCGGCGAAACCGCGAGTCCAGCACTATTCTTTCCCACAGACGGCGCCAATTGACGAGGGGTTAACTCATCAAATCCCATGGTTAAGGACCTAGGGTTGAGATTACGGGGGAGAGAACGTGGTAGAGCTGGTAGTTTCGTCGGCTGACAAGCAAAAGCAGGGATTTACCCAGGTTCAGGCCTCCGGAGAGTAACACCCTACTTCCTGCTTGTCTGGTATTGATATGAGGGTATATGCGAGCTACAATGGAGTCCCGGCAAGATGTCAATCTCGCCAGGGTTTTGGTGGTTCGGGTATTGCGTGTCCTGGATCGGCGACCCTCCCAACCTTTATATAATAGGCTGGGTCTCGGAAGTTCGCAACCGACTAAGATTACATGTAAGGAAAGCCTAAACCGACTATGCCTATGCCTAATCTTGGAGGATACTCCATCTTCTTGGGCCTTCTGTTATGGGCTTCATGTAGGCTCTTGATAGTTGGGCCTTAGTCGATACGTGCACCAGGTACCCTCATGGTAGGGTACCCGAGAAGTATATCCCTGTCAGTTATCTTCCCTGTTCTCTTATCCGCCATCGGTCCATAAAGCTCCGCCTTGAACACGGGCAACCGCATTGCCAGGACAATCTTATGGGCAGAAAAAGACTCCCTTTCAACTTTGAATGTTACATCTGTTTCCTCCCCCGCTTCTAACAGTTTCCCAAGATGATCCGACAAATCGGAGGGCGGCACCTGGACCTCAGATTCCAACGTGGACTCCTCCACCAGTGGTTCATGGACAACAGTCAGCTCGCACTTAATCACGAGGCAGTCATCCTGCAGGTACGGTTACGACTCTAAGACTGTCCTCTTCATGAACTTGGGAATCCCCTAGTTGGGTTCTTTGTCGCTGAAGACCATCGGTGCTAGGGATGTAAAAATAGGACCCATTTGTCCCACTTCTTCATTTTGTGCATGACTAGCACAAAATATGCACAAAATGGAGAAGAAGTGGGACAAATGGGTCCCGTTTTCGCATCCTTAATTCGTGCCGCAGAGTGGATCAACTTGGTGGTGGCAGCAGGCCCCTGGGTGGCAGGGTCCTGTCGGACGCCCAGCCTCATGTCGAATCCCGCCCTCACCTCGATGTTGTTCGTCAGAAGCACAAGGAAGACCGAGACGTCCTATTTGCACTCCTCATCCTCCCCGTCTGGGTAGAAAACGATGCACCACTCGTAGCCGCTAACGGTGAGGGTTGCGGAGCGAACCAATTTGCCTATGCCAAGGCCCTTGTGCTTGCTGTACCCAGTTATCTCGAACGCATGACTTGCCCGTGCTGTCTCTACGCTGGACCTCGATGTTGTCTGGTCAGTGAAATATAGGGGGTAGTTTATCGTCCTTCCACAGGGAATCAATCTTCACAGGAAACAAATTCTAACAGTCTAGCAACAGCAGGATTTGAGTTGATTGCAGGAAAGTAAATCAACAAGCACACAAGGGAACTAGCAGGGATAAGGAAGTCAGAACATCTCAACAACAAACATCATCTCCATCAGCAGATCATGAGTTTCACAGCACAGGGTTTAAGAAGACAAAGACGATTTCGGTCAGACAAATTGTCGAATAGCCTCCGATCTATACGATCCACTAACTAGAGCAAGCAAAGGACTAGAAGCTAGACAAACAGCAGGAGATCAAAGAAGAACGAAGCATCACGGTGGCGATCTTCAGAAGAAAAGCTCAGGTTCAGAAGTGCTGCAGCTTCCTTGTTGCAGAGCTTGTCGATGGTGGTGGCGATGATCTCCTCGAGCCCGTGGCTAGCAATGTCGCTACGGACTCCTTGCTTCCATTCCCCGATCCGATTCTCGATCTGGAACCTCTCTCCTATCCTCCGGTGTGGTGCGCGTGAGATGCGGAGAGATGTTTGTCTCCAACCACTCCTCTGCTTTTAACACGCTTTGGCAATGACGTGAGAGTGCTTCTCCCCTTCTTCCACTCGGCCCCCTGAGGTTTTGATTCCTCAGCACAAGTAGGTCCTCGCCACTGCTGCTACTCTTGTCAAAAGCCCCTCCTTGTTCTTCTTTATCCAGCAAGCAAGTGTAGAAGAAGGTTTTAGGTGCCTCCACTCACCAATCCTATAAAGAAATGATTTGCATGTATTACGGTGTATAAAATGAGTATTAAGTACTTACGGGTGATAATTTGGACATGTATGTATGCAATAGCAATTGAAATCATGATGAAAATGTGTGTAGAATGAAGTGATTAAAGCACTGATCAAGTTCCCCACACTTAGGGTTTTGCTTGTCCTCAAGCAAAGAGATGAAGATGAAAACAGATAGCTAAAAGGTAGACTAGCAACAATGCTTGAACAGATAATCAGAAAGTTTAGGGCATTCTAAGGTTGAGACAGAGTAGTTGCATTAACTTCATTTACTCAGCTATGAGAAAGAAAATGATAGGCAAAGATAAGTAAATGGACTGTTGCTACTATTCCCAAGTTCAGATTAAGTCTCCTGACTCTCACAGAACACAACAAACTGAAAATAAACATTTAGAACACAAGCTTCACGTTTCACCGATCCCGAGACCATGAAACACTAATGCTGACAGTCAGGATTCAGTTAGTGCGTCACTTGCCACAGATCCAGGGATCATGATAAGCTAATGCAGGAAAAACAAATTATTTACAACTTTAGTTAGTGCGTCACTCATCACAGATCCAGGGATCATGATGAGCTAATGCAAAAAAGTTTTAGCTTAGAATGGAATTAGCTTGGCACAGAGGTTAGCTGTTAGTATGCTTTTATGTCAGGGTTTCACAAATCACCGATCCAGGGATCATGATATGCTAATGCACAAAGATTAAGACAGTTAGTGGAGGCTAGAGTATGAAACATAACAACAATTGGAACTTCCATCCTTATCTTGTATAATAGAGTCCTCCTTACAGCTAAGTAAAGAGATTAAAACAATTGCTCAGTTTCACCAAAGAATACTAGAAACTCAAAGATGCCTAATTATCAAGCATTGAAATTGGTCTTCATTTTTGCTAACTCAAATTCCGACAAAAACCTTTATCACTCCAAATAATGGCCAGAAAGATAAATATGCTACTGAGACTGTGTAAAAACATATGCAATGATCATGAATGTGTTAAGATTGCAAGACAAAATGTGTTTGGAACTGAAGCACCTGGTTTTTCCTATGTTCATTGATTTGGAACTCCTTCTGCACTTCTGATTCATCCTTTCTGTACTAGTTTCTAGCCCTGTTTATTCAACAAAAAAAGAAAGAGATGAAAAAATGTGTTAGGCTGCCTCCCAACGAGCGCTCTTTTTAGGTCATTAGCTTGACCCTCATGCACTGAACATCAAGACTGCTGTAAGATTGCAAAGTCCACTGAATCCAATTCTTCATTTCCTGGAACATTTGCTTCTGCCTCCACTTCCTCTTGCTCATCTTCTTTAATTTCCAAAGAATCTCCCTGGTGATATTCCTTCAGCCTTTCCCATTGACCATATATGCCCCCTGAGACTGACTCTGAACCAGAACTGCACCATTTGGAAATACCTTCTTGACTGTGCAAGGCCCATACCACCTTGATTTGAATTTCACAGGGAAGGGGTGAAATCTGGAGTCATATACCAAGACTTGCTGTCCAGGATGGAATTTCCTCCTATGAATGTGCTTGTCATGCCATTGCTTGGTCCTCTCCTTGTATATCCTGGCACTCTCATATGCCTCTAACCTGAGCTCTTCCAGTTCACATAACTGAAGTTTTCTTGCTTTCCCACACAGTTTAATGTCCAAGTTCAGTTTCCTAATAGCCCACAGTGCCTTGTGCTCCAATTCTACAGGAAGATGACATGCCTTTCCATAGACCAACCTAAATGGAGACATACCAATAGGAGTCTTGTAAGCTGTTTTGTATGCCCAGAGTGAATTTGATAGTTTACCAGCCCAGTCTCTTCTTGATTTTGAAACAACTTTCTCCAGAATTGATTTAATCTCCCTGTTTGACAATTCAACTTGGCCATTGGCTTGAGGATGATATAGAGTTGTTACTCTGTGGTTTCTGACTCCATATTTTCCCAATAATGCTTCTAGTTGGTGATTGTTAAAATGAGCTCCTCCATCACTGATGACAATTCTAGGCACACCAAATCTGGGAAAGATTGTGTCCTTGAACAATTTACATACTGCTTTAGCATCAGCATGAACTGTGGGTATTGCTTCCACCCATTTAGACACATAGTCAACTACCACTAATATATGCTTGTATCCATTCGATGGTGGCAGAGGACCAATGAAGTCCACTCCCCAAACATCAAACAATTCCACTTCCAAAATTCCTTGCTGTGGCATCTCATGCCTTCTTGTCATTTTTCCAGTTCTCTGACAGGGGTCACAGGCTTGTATGAAGTTGAACACATCCTTGAACATGGTTGGCCAGAAGAAACCTGTTTGCAGGATTTTTGCCTAGGCTTTTGCTGCTCCAGCATGCCCTCCATAGGGAGAACAGTGACAGGCAGAAATAATGATGAGGAATTCTTCTTTAGCTACACATCTCCTCACTATTCCATCCTTGCAATGTTTATACAGATAAGGCTCATCCCAGTAGTACTCCTTCGCATCATGGAGAAACTTTTTCTTCTTCTGACATCCCAACTCACTTGGTGCTATGTCACACACCAGATAATTCACAATGTCAGCATACCAAGGTGAACCGTCTTGCATTTGGCATGCTTGCATAATTCTTTCTCCAGGTAATTCTTCTTCAATAGGAATTATTTCCACTGGCTCATCAGCAATTCTGGACAAGTGATCAGCAACAACATTCTCTGACCCTTTCTTATCTTTAATTTCAATGTTGAACTCTTGTAGAAGAAGAATCCACCTTATCAGCCTTGGCTTAGCATCCCTTTTACTCAGGAGATACCTCATTGCTGCATGATTGAAGGGGATCGTATGCAGAAAACAAAAAAATTCCTAACAACGATAACCTTAAACTAGCCAGGATCTATACTATGCTGATATAGTAATACACAGGAGATCGATATACATACCCTTGAAGACCAAAAAGCGGGGATCACGCTCCCGCACAAGCGTTGTCGATGAAGTCGACGAAGCCGACCTCAAGGTCGTGTAGAGGAAGAAGACCTCCGAGCGCCACAGGTGTGGCGCCTCGTAGGGAGTCGCACACGTACGGCGAAGATGACGACCTCCGGGCTCCGATCCAGGGACGAGCAGCGGAAGACTTGGACCGGAAAACCAGCAGCACGGCAGTGTGCTTATGGTGGAGAAACACTCAACCCGTGCACGACCCCAATTGCGAAGTCACGACTAAACGGGTGCACCTCTATATAAAGTGGAGGGGAGGGTGCAACTCCCCTTGGCTTAGCCATGTGGGACTAATCCCACATGGTGCAGCCGCACCAAGGGGGGCTGCCGGCCCTAGATGGGCCCCATTCGGCCCACCTAGGTTGGCCCCCTCCCAACTCGCATCAAGAGGGGGACTCCCCCCCCCCCCTCATGGGCCTCTTTAGGCCCATCTAGGTGTGCAGCCTTTAAAATTCGAATTTAATTAAATAAATAAAATTAACTATTCATTACACTAATTAATATCAAATACATTTTATCCAATTTATTCCGGCTCCGAAAACTATTTCGTCGCTCTCCGATCTCCATCGGAACTCTCCTGGAACACTTCCGGTGCTCTCTTTTATTTTCTCTTCTATTTCCAATCTATTATAAATGTCATCCTCCCTTAAGTGTGTTATCCTAGCGGTTCGAGATCTCGCCAGACATAATCGAGACACGCTATCTGATTAATGACTAATTCGTGGACCTTGGATACCCAGAATTAATCCATGTGAGATAACGAATAACTTTGTCGTTCGAACCTTAGACGTCGAGTCTTAAACCTTTTGCCTGGCGATACTTAGCATGTCCGAGACTCGTTCATAGATATCATGATACCTAGCTTGATCTCATTATCGACAACACTATCTTCTACTCGTCTGTGATAATATGTCCCCGTGACCTAGTCACATGCCTGCAAGCTCATTTGACATAATCTCACCGAGTGGGCCCCAGACTATCTATCCTGCTATGCGGATTTGGCAAATCCCGCTCTTGATCCTCATCTCAACATACTCCCTTCCGATACTCGAGGGGGACACCGTTATTGTCATACTATATAAGATATGACGTTTGATGCAATCAAAGCATCTTCCAGGAATAACGATAAGAGTTGATCTCATGGTCAAAGGCGTAATGACTACGTCCTACAAATATTGGGTATGTCCATCACATCATTCTACTAATGATATGACTCCATTGTCAACTGACACCATCGTCACACGATCAGGAAACCTCGACCATCGATTGCACAATGAACTAGTTAAATAGAGGCTACTAGGGGCTTGGTTGTCTACGTACCACGTGTATTAATGTTTCCGCTTAATACAGTTATAGCATGATACAAAAACGTATTATGAACAAACGAGATATGATAAATAAAACACTTTATTAATTGCCTCTAGGGCATATCTCCTTCAATGATCTGTGTAAATCACACAGTGATTGCCTACCAAGTATGGCATGAACTTGTCAAATGCATAGACAATAGCCAGCAGTTCTTTCTCTGTGGTATTGTATCTTGATTGAGCTGCATCCAGTGTTCTGCTTGCATAGCTAATCACACACAATGTCTTGTCCTTCCTCTGCCCCAACACTGCTCCTACAACATAGTCACTGGCATCACACATTAGTTCAAAAGGTAGAGTCTAGTCTGGAGCTTGCACTACTAGTGCTGAGATGAGAGCTTGCTTAAGATTTTGAAAAGCCTCCTCACAGCTGGCATCAAAGATGAACTCTACATCATGTCCCAACATGTTATCAGAGCCAATGCAATTTTTGAAAAACCTGGGATAAATCTTCTATAGAATCCTGCATGACCAAGGAAGCTCCTGACTCCCCTCACACTTAAAGGAGAAGGTAATCTGGAAATTGCCTAAACCTTAGCTGGGTCAACAGAGATTCCTTTAGCTGAAACAAAGTGTCCCAAAACAATCTCTTCTTTCACCATAAAATGGCATTTTCCCAATTGAGAACCAAATTATGATTATTGCATTTCTTTAGGACTGTCTCAAGATTCACCAAGCAATCCTCAAAGCTATCACCATAAACAGTAAAATCATCCATGAAAACCTCCATAATTCTTTCAATTTCATTAGCAAAAATAGGCATGACACATCTCTGAAATGTTCCTGGAGCATTACAGAGTCCAAAGGGCAACCTCCTGTAAGCAAAAGTCCCATATGGACATGTGAATGTAGTCTTGTCCTGGTCACTTGGATGAATTGGTATCTGAAGAAAGCCAGAGTACCCATCCATATAACAATAGAACTGGTGACCTGCCAACCTTTCCAACATCTGGTCAATAAATGGCAATGGAAAGTGATCCTTCCTGGTTGCTATATTCAATTTCCTGAAATCAATACACATTCTCCATCCAGTCTGCTTCCTGGTTGGAATTTCTTCACCATTTTCATTTTCTTCCACAGTCAAACCTCCCTTCTTAGGTACCACATGAATTGGACTGACCCACTCACTGTCAGAGATAGGATAAATTATTTCTGCAGAGAGTAGCTTCAGTATTTCTTTCTTAACCACTTCTTGAAGGGTTGGATTAAGCCTTTTTGATGTTCTCTGGTTGGCTTAGCACCCTATTCCAAGTAAATTCTGTGATTGCAAAGCTCAGGACTGATGCCCTTCATATCTGATATGGAATACCCAATTACTTCCCTGTATTTCCTCAGGAGCTGGACCAAAGCATCTGTCTTGTCAGTTGAAAGCAAGGCACTGACTATAACTGGGAATTCCTTTCCTTTTCCTAAGTATACATACTTCAAATGAGCAGGCAATAGCTTAACTTCAACAACTGGTCTTTGACAGTTAACAATATCAGCTTCATACTCCTTATCATCTGCTATCTGATATACTGCAAAGTGACACTCATCTTTCTCTTCCTCACTGTTTTGCTGTGTAATGACCACTGGTTCAGAGAATTCCCCATTGGCACAGCAGGTTATTGCGTCAATTCTCATGCACCCTTCTACTGACTGAGATATATGTGTGGGGTGTTTAATGTCAAACATCACCTCCTCTGTTCCAAACCTCAATGTCAGCTTGGCTCCTTGGACATCAATTAAAGCTCCTGCAGTGGCTAAGAATGGCATGCCCAATATGATTACTTCACTTTTGTCACTCATATCCAATACTATGAAATCCACTGGATAGGCAAACTTCCCCACTTGCACTGGAACATCTTCAAGTACTCTAGCTGATTTCCTCAGTGATCTGTCTGCCAGCTGCAGTGTTATGTTTGTGGGTTTTAAATCTCCTAAATGCATGTTCTTCCATACTGATTCTGGCATTAGACTTACACTTGAGCCCAAATCACATAAGGCACTGTAGGACTTGGTTCCAATCATGCATGGAACACAGAAACTGCCTGGATCAACCAACTTAGTTGGCAAGGCATTCTGAATAATTGCACTACATTCCTTAGAGAGTGTGACCACTTCAGGTTCTTCCATAATTCTCTTCTTTGTGAGCAAGTCCTTGAATTTTTTTGCATACATGGGCACATGCATCACAACATCAAGAATGGGAATAGTTATTTGCACATCCTTCATTACTTCCAAGAATTTGTTAAACTGCTTGTCTTCCTTCCCTTTTTCTAGCCTCTTAGGAAAAGGTATTCTCACTATTTCTGCAGGTTTTTCCTTGACTGCTTTAGAAGGATTGTCACTGCTCTTATCAGTACTTTTCTCTTATGCATGCTCTGATTGAGAACCAGCATTAGTTCTGAATGCTGGAGACACATACACTGCTGGTGAAGGAAGAATGGCTTCAGTACTAGTTCCTGCTCTGGTTGTTACTGCATTCAGAGCTGCACATCCTTTTGGGTTTGGCTCAGGCTGAGCAGGCAATTTGTCCTGTTGCCTGGTTTCAGAGGAACTTCCCATTATGCTTTCAAGTTTGTTATTCAGATTCTTCATTGAATCCTTAATTCCATGTACTTCTGAATTCATCTTGTTGAGAAGTTCTACTTGCATCTTCAATATCTCATCCATTTTAGAATTCCGTGAACGGCTTTCTTCATTTCTCTGATTATTGAAACAAGATTGATGCATATAAGGCCTTGAACTGACACTTGACTGTCCAGAATTGAAAGGCACAGAGTTTTGATGACTTTTGTAAGATAGATTTGGATGATTTCTCCAAGATGGGTTGAATGCTTGAGAGAAAGATCCTTGAGCTTGTGATTGTCCTTGGGCATAACTTACTTCTGACACAGATGGTCCCACAGTTGCATAAAAGGTGCACTCAGCAGCTGAATGTCCCATCTGCTCACACACATCACAGTTTTGCTGGATTGACTGAACTGAAACCACTGAAGAAGTTGTTCCTGATGACATGATGTTTGCCATTTGTTTGTTCAGAATCTCAACCTGAGCTGCAAGAAAATCATGGACAGTGACATTATACATTCCAGGTGCACTTGACACTACAGCTCTCTCACTAGTCCACTGGAAATGATGTGAAGCCATGCTTTCAATCAGGGCAAAAGCTTCTTGTAATGTTTTGTTCATGATCCCTCCTCCTGCTGTAGAGTCCACAAATGCTCTTGTCTGGTGTGCCAAACCCTTGTAAAAGGTCTGCAAGATCAACCATCTTTCCAGTCCATGATGAGGACACATTCTGATCAATGAGTTGTATCCTTGCCATGCACCATATAAGCTCTCACCATCAAACTGACTGAATCTAGTAATCTTGTCTCTGAATTCTGTTGCCTTGGTGGGAGGAAAGTACTGCTCCAGAAATGCTTGCAACAAATGCTCCCAAGTATCAGTCAGGTGAGCTGGTAAAGAATGCAACCAAACTCTTGCACCATTCTTCAGAGAAAAGGGAAACAGAGATAATCTAATTGCATCAGGAGAAACACCGTTCTGCTTCAGGGTATTACAATACTCCAGAAATGTTCTGATATGCTCATGAGGGTCCTCCACAGTTGAACCTCCAACTGGTGAGTGCTGCACCATATTAATCAGAGCTGGCTTCAGTTCAAAGTTATTTGCCTGGATCATAGGGAAACAATTCCTGAACATGCCCCTTGATCCTTTGGAATCCAAAGATCTCTCAACAAAACCCTTTGATCACCCATTGGAGCAGAACTTGCAGCAAGCCTCTCCTTAGCTTCTTTCCTTCTTCTCAACAGAGTTCTCTCGATCTCTGGATCTAGAGGAAGTAATCCTTCAGGGCACTCTTCGTCACTCCTGCAACAATTTCCTGTAAATCCCTGAAACCAAATACTGCCACAACTTGAACACACATCAGTAGGTTAGTCCACAAAAGAAATAAGGCTAAATCTGCAATACTACCATCCCCAACAGAAGTTGATTCCCCAGCAACGGCGCCAAAATTGATCAGTGAAATATAGGGGGGGTGGTTTATCGTTCTTCCACAGGGAATCAATCTTCATAGGAAACAAATTCTAACAGTCTAGCAACAGCAGGATTTGAGTTGATTGTAGGAAAGTCAATCAACAAGCACACAAGGGAACTAGCAGGGATCAAGGAAGTCAGAACATCTCAACAACAAACATCATCTCCATCAGCAGATCATGAGTTTTACAACACAGGGTTTAAGAAGACAGAGACGATTTCGGTCAGACAAGTTGTCGAACAACCTCTGAGCTATACGATCCACTAACTAGAGCAAGCAAAGGACTAGATGCTAGACAAACAGCAAGAGATCAAATAAGAACGAAGCATCACAGTGGCGATCTTCAGAAGAAAAGCTCGGGTTCAGAAGTGTTGCAGCTTCCTTGTTGCAGAGCTTGTCGACGGTGGTGGCGATGATCTCCTCGAGCCCGTGGCTAGCAATGTCGCCACGGCCTCCTTGCTTCCATTCCCGATCCCGATCTCGATCTAGAACCTCTCTCCTATCCTCCGGTGTGGTGCTCGTGAGATGCGGAGAGATGTTTGTCTCCAACCACTCCTCTGCTTTTAACACGCTTCGGCAGCGACGTGATAGTGCTTATCTTCTTCTTCCACTCGACCCCTTGAGATTTTGATTCCTCAGCACAAGTAGGTCCTCGCCGCTACTGCTACTCTTGTCAAAAGCCCCTCCTTGTTCTTCTTTATCCAGCAAGCAAGTGTAGAAGAAAGTTTTAGGTGCCTCCACGCACCAATCCTATAAAGAAATGATTTGTATGTATTAAGGTGTATAAAATGAGTATTAAGTACTTATGGGTAATAATTTGGACATGTATGTATGCAATAGCAATTGAAATCATGATGAAAATGTGTGTAGAATGAAGTGATAAAAGCACTGATCATTGTCATCGTTCTTGCCCTCTGGGTCATGCCATTGATTCCGCTTAGTGCAATTTAGGGCGGCGGCGGCAAAGAAGGCTTTTTTCTCTCCGATGGAATAGGAAAGGCGGCGGCGCGGAGGCGAAGACGAGGATTTCTTTCGATGGAAGACGAAACAGGCCTCAGTCCTCATGAAACGTTAAAACCCGGACCCGGAAGGCACAAATCAAGGAATGTTTGAAATCGGAGAGGACATGAACTGAAATCAAAGATTTCTCGACCGGGAGGAGTGTTTCGGTCGTCGGTCAGACGCCGCCCGAGTCGGGCCGACCAAGTGGGCCGGTTTTCGTTCCAATTTAAGTTGGCCTGCAAAACCCAAAACTACAAGAAATGGGATATTTGTTGACGAAAACCCTGGTGACGAAAATGCATACCGTCATGGATGTGTCCTTATAGGTGACGAATTCATCTTTCGTCATGCATTTACGGTAATGCTTGACGGTATGATTTTTCGTCAACAAAAAATCGTCACCCATTACCCAACCGGGAAGGGCTTCCATCGTGTCTGTTAATAGGTGACGAAATCAAAGATCGTGGTGTATGTAAACCGTGATTTGAATATAAAACGGACCCACATAGAAGGTAAATAATACTAAGTTACTTTATTAAATGTTATTAGTTTTATATATCATGCGTGACCCACTTGTCAGGAACATATTTAATTAAGTAAAAATTGTGGTTTGGAAGAATCGAACCCAGGGCTTTGGCGTGACCGACGCGGAGTGTTACCGCTGAGGTAGATATGGAATTTTGATCTGGATCCGTAACTAGTCTATTTGATATATACATTAGGGCAACATATTTATTTCAATGGTGTGATCTAGATGTTACGACATAATAATTTCCTTATTAATATTTATTTCGGCCGCGGGTGCCTCGTTTAAGTCGCGCCGCTAGCAGACACGGCCTATCTAGGTGATCTTGCTAACAGTCGAATCGAGTAGGGTTCTCGTCGAGGTGAGAAGATATCCGTGAAGGCTCCATTGTGGGGGCGGCGAGCCGCATCATCGGTGAGTTCTCCTGATTGTTCGTTAGGTCTAGATTTTTTAATCAGTTGTCAAGATCTGTTCTGAAGAACTTTGGCATGTTCTTAACTGAATTGTAGGCAATGGATCGAAGTTGGATAACTGATGGCACCAAGAAGTTGACAACAAAGTACATGGCAGGTGTTAGGGATTTCATCAAGTTTGCGCGAGAACACTTGGACAATACAGATGAACCAATCTTGTGCCCTTGCCGGGACTGCCTAAATCTGATACGTCAGGATATAAAAACAGTCGAGGATCACTGCAATTGTTCAGGTATGTCCATGACGTATACAAGATGGACTAGACATGGGGAAGGTTTTAGTGATGACGAAGGGCGGGATAGAAACGATGATGGTGCGTATGATAGTGACAATGATGAAGAGGAAGACAATGCTGATTGTTATGTTGATGATTCGTCTAGTATGATCGATGAACTGCAGAAGTCTGGAAATAAAGGTCCTAACCTGCCAAATTTGTATGCTAATCTAATTGAGGCAGCCAAAAAAGAACTTCATGAGGGATGCACCACTTTCACTAGGTTGTCGTTCATTATTAAGCTCCTTCATGTCAAATCATACAGCCGGATAACAAACAGAGGATTTGATCTGTTACTTCTGGTTTTACGTACAGCTTTGCCACATGTGGACTTTCCCAAATCCTATGCTGATGCTAAGAGTGTTCTTTCTGATGTTGGGCTTGGTTATGAGACAATTCATGTATGCAAGTTTGATTGTTCTTTATTTTGGGGAGATCACAAGGACGATACGCACTGCCATGTTTGTGGATTATCAAGATATAGAGACCCTACTGGAAAAAAGAAAATCCCTCACAAGGTGTTAAGGTACTTTCCTATAATTAAAAGGTTGCAGAGACTATTTGTTAAAAAGGAAATGTCGACACATACTAGATGGCACAAAGAGAAGAGGGTTGTTGAGGCCAATGTACTGAGGCACCCTGCTGATGGTGAGGCATGGAAGCACTTTGATGACAGGTTTGATTGGTTTGCTAAAGATCCTCGTAACATAAGACTAGGTTTTGCCACAGACGGCTTCAGTCCCTTTGGAAGTATGACTAATCCTTACAGTATGTGGCCTGTTTTTGTCATTCCTTACAACTTCCCACCATGGATGTGCATGGATCAATCCAATTACATGATGGCATTGCTAATCCCCGGAAAGTATTCCCCAGGGAAAGATTTTCATGTATTTATGCAGCCACTGATTAAAGATATGATGGAGCTATGGAGTGGTGTGCAGACATTTGATGCATGCACAGAGGATAATTTCACATTGCATGCTGCGTTTCTTTGGTCTATTCATGATTATCCTGGATATGCCACTATGTCAGGCCGAAGCACAAGAGGATTTCATGCGTGTGTGCATTGCGATGAGAATCCTTGCTATGAATCTTTGAAAAACAAAATTGGATATATTGGGCATCGGCGATTTCTTCATGAAGATCACCCATACAGGAGAAGCAGACTTTTCAATGGTAAAACTGAGATTAGAGATCCACCAAGGAGGTACACACCCAAAGAAGTAGCTGAGAAGGTAGAAAGGGTTAAGGATTTTGAACATGGGAAAAATCCAATAAGTAGAAAGCGGAAGCGTGCAACTGTACCCGGTGAACCAACATGGCACCTGAAAGTCAGCTTACATCATCTACCGTACTGGCCAGAACTTAAGTTAGCTCACAACTTAGATGTGATGCATATTGAGAAGAACATATGTGACAATATTGTTGGTACACTACTTGAACTTGAGGGCAGGAATAAGGACACTGTTAGTGCTAGAATTGATTTGAAGAAATTAAAATCAGGGAGAAGTATTGGTTGAAGAAAATTGTGAAGGATGGTAATGATGCACCAGTAACTTATGCGAAGCCCCCTGCACCGTGGACGCTTTCGAAGGAACAGAAGAGACATTTGTGTAGGTATTTGGCAAACACTAGGTTCCCAGATGGTTATTGCGCAAACTGGGGAAGATGTGTGGATATTGATGGTTGTAAGGTTACCGGTATGAAGACGCATGATTGCCACATACTTCTGCAGCGAGTGTTGCCGGCTGGGCTCAAGGGAATTGCATCTAAGGTAATGTATGAGGCTATTGCAGAGCTAGGAAGATTTTTTAGGGAGCTGTGTGCCAAAACCCTGAAAGTTGATGTGCTGAATCGATTGAAGGTTGAAATTGTTGTGATCCTATGCAAACTTGAGAAGCTCTTCCCCCAGCTTTTTTTGATGTAATGGTGCACTTAGCTATTCATCTTCCTGACGAGGCTCTTTTGAGGGGGCCTGTTCATTATGGTTGGATGTATCCAGTTGAGAGAAGATTAGGTTATCTAAAGTCTACGGTCCGTAACAAAGCAAGGCCCGAAGGTTCTATCGCAGAGGGCTACATTGTTGATGAGTGTTTGATTTTTTGCTCTAGATTTTTCAAGGATGACACAGAAACAAGATTTAACAAAGATGATAGGAACCAAGACATACGGAGAAAACCTGATCGTGATGAGATGGAAGTATTTTCAGTTGGAGCTAAAGGTCTTGGGAAATCCATTTTGAAACATTTTGACAAGGAATTTGACAAAATGGTTTGGTATGTGCTGAACAACTGTGACGATGTACAATGTTATATCAAGTAAGTAGTTAGCTTCACTTTACTAACTACTTCTCAATGTTGCAGACATAATTGTCTTGTATTTCATATGTGTTTTTTGTTTGTTTCAGTGAATTCCGACAAGAATTGAGAGGTAGGGGTGTGCGTGACATCGAGGAGACGGTTCAGAGAGAGTTTGCAGGTTGGTTTGCAAACCATGTGAGACAGTTGGACAATGCATCAGACGATTTGAAGTCTCTGGCTGCTGGGCCAGACCGGCGTGTAGTAGTATACGCTGGTTGCAACGTAAAGGGTGCGAGGTTTCGCACGCTTACTCGGGATAAAGACCTGAAGACTCAAAATTCGGGCGTAGCGACTAAGGGATCTTTTGGTGATGGAGATGAGAGCGAGTTCTATGGTGTTCTGCAAGAAGTTCTTGAACTGCAGTACGGGACTAACAAGCACGGCGACAGGTCTGTGTACTTGTTTCGTTGCGACTGGTTCGACCTTGCGGGCAGGGGTTGCAAGATAAAAGATGATGGTTATTTTAAAAGCGTTAACACTTCTGTCCTATGGTTCAAGAATTCACCATTCATATTGGCCAGTCAAGCTGAAACATGCTTCTATTTGGAGGATACAAAGTTTGGTCATCCGTGGAAAGTGGTGCAGAAGTTCAGCCATAGACACGTGTACGATGTTCCAGAATTAGAAGTTGCTAACGATGATGCATTTGTACGGAATGAAGACGCATACCAGGAGGATGAAGGTTCAGTGGACCATACATTTCATGATGTTGTGGACCTAGACGAGGAAGCAGAGGTGGAAGAAGAGGAGGATGATCATCGTGTTGATGAAGTTGTACATATTGATGATGCTCGTACAATTCGTGAACTAGAGAATGAGGAAGACAGTCCCAATGTTGACATGGATATGAGCGAAGATGAACAAGTTTTCATATTGGAAGAGAACATAAATGATGACGAGGGAAAAACTTCAGATATAGATAGTGATGTAGATTGATAGAAACGTGTAATGCATACAACTATATGTTTTGTTCCAAACATTTGAAATGTTCTTATTTAGATGTTTACGATCTCAAACTTGGCATTGAATTATCCAGAAGGGTTTAAGAGCAAATTAATATAAGCTAAAATATGGACAGATATAAGAAAAGCCAACATGTAGGTAACATAACTTCGACAATGGTTTTAATTAATCGACACTTGACAGGATTACAACCAGCAGCACGATATGACTAAATATTGTTTTAACACAAGCAAAATCGACAATCGCATAAAGAGTCTTAACACTGAATTTAAACCTAAAGGGGCTGCATAGTTGGACACACGGGCACCATGAATCACTGACTAGCTACTCCAGATCAATTTCAGGCAGATGGGTAGCAAACAAGTAAACCCCTGCATTTCCCAGGTAAAGCAAGAACAGCATCTTGTCACCCATCTGAAGGTGCTTTTCCTTGTCCATGAACTCCTTCCAGCCACTGACGCAGAGACGACCATCGTCAGAAGAAATTGCGTAGGACGCACGCACCAAAGTACTGGGATGGCACACAATATTGATTGCACCATATTGTTCCATATCTTTAGGAACCAAACGGCTAGGGATTTTCTGTTCCAACAGTAGAGACATAGTTTAGTTAACGCATGTACGCAATGTAGCTCGCAAAGTTAATGAAATGATATGATCTACTGCTTACCACGTGTTTGTTGTAATTTTCACTGTTTGTCCAATTCAGAGTATGCAGCATTGGGACAACTAGTGCTCCTTGATCATAATCTCCAGCATTGTGGTACTCAACAAGGTAGTCCAAGTTGTCCACCTGAAGAATGACGGTATGCATCATCCTCCAATTTATCATTGTTCCATCAGTAGCACTGAGTGAGTCAACAATGTCACGCTTCGTACGGGACAACTGGTAGTAAGCTGCATAATTAAAATAACTGACATAAGATGGAATAATTAATAATCAATCATTCTGTCTAAAGGTGGAAAATTACCTGGATGGATTAGTGGTTCAGTTCCAGTTATTACAAGAGTAAAAATTAACTCCATGCCAACCTTAAAATTGTACACTCTACCAAATTCGTTCCAAAATCTTCCGTTGATATAGGTTCTGCCAGCTCTGTTGGTAACATTAACAACAAATGCATGGCCATCTTTGGTTCTAAGTGCAGCTTCAAAAGTTGTCCTGTGGGAGGTCTGGACACCATACTTCTGAAGGAAATACGGTCTAAAGTAGCAAGGGATGACCTAAATTCAGTAGAGTTAATACAAAAGTAAGTTAACTATTCTGAAAATTCAATAAGACAGATGATCATATAACAGTAATTGTTTGTACTTTTTCCTACAAATAGTAGATGATTTAGTTGTTCTGCACTAGAAACATGTGAATGTTACACATCGTATCATATTAGGACCTTCAAGAATCAGAAATTGCATGTAGCTACACTAAAACTCATATGAACGTAAAAATTATTACAACTATCCTAAAACTCAACCATATATATATGGTGAACAACAATTATTACACACATCTGAATAATAGTACTAAACTAGCAATAACTACTAGGATCACGTGTTAAACTTTGATGTGGCGGTGAATTAATAAAACATCTGAATGAATTATAAACTTATAATTGCATGTACCGTCTTCTCCTCAAAACCCTCTTGTAGTGTTTGCACGAAAAAACCTAACGTGATTCCCCCTCCGCCGCACATCCCCTTCTTGTCAAAGCAAACTGGACACTGAAAAAATATGAAGAAAGATTACAAATCGGAAACAACGATCGCGAAACGTAGATGTTATTTACGTACTCCATTGGTAGGCGCCATCCTTGGTCTCGACGCGGAGCGAGAGTCTTACAAATTTCGCCGGCGAGAGATGTGGCGAGACGTGGCGGCGAGAGACGTGGCGAGCTGTGGCGGCGAGAGACGTGGCGAGATCTGGCGGCGGCTAAAGGAGGTCGTGCTATGATGGCCAGTTATTTCGTGGAGTAAATTGCGGTAGGTCAAGCGGAGAGGCAGAGGGCGGTGCTGGGTTTTGACGTGACAACACGATCGAACGCGCAGGCCCCACTGGTCAGTTGGACTGCACGTCACACGTCAAGACCCGCGACGGCCCAGTGGTTAACACGGAGTAATGGGGATGAATATTGTTTATCCCCAACCCCCTCCCCTATCGTCTCAATATTCCGCACCGCCCCCTGGTTTCCCCACTTCTCGTCGTCTCCGCTCCCTCCTCTCTTCGTCTCCCCCCGCCGCGTCGCCATGGACATGGATGAGCAGGAGGACCACTACTTCTCCAGGACGCGCCCAGTCCGCATCCACGACGGCCAGGACCTCGAGGTGGTCTACACCAACGACCCCTGGAAAGTGCGCCGCGTCCTCGACATGTACACGGAGTGGCTCAAGGAGGAAGACCACAAGTTCGTGGGCCTCGACTTCGAGTACACCAACCATGAGCCGAGGACGAGAAGAAGATCGCCGTGGTTCAACTCTCGATGCGTCGACATGTGCTGGTGTTCCACTACGCAGCGTAAGGATTAATCCCCTTTTTGAATCTTTCGATTACGGGTTTTTTTTGTTGCCGCCGTTGTGTCTCTCTTCGACTCTCGTTAGTAATAGGTTGTTGCATACGTACTGTGCTAGATCCAAAATCACTAGATTCCCGATCTAAATATGCTAGACATTGTTCCTGATTTATTAATTTGTTTCATCTTCGTCTCCTGTGTAGGTTCTTGCATATTTGTAACTCAAATAAATGCATTGCAACGAGATTTATTTGGTTCGTAGATTGGTAGTAGTAAGTATGCTTGATCGACACCCAGTTCTGGATCTGATCTTTCCAAATATGTAGTTTATCATTGCAGGACATAGCAAAGCTACTTAGTTTACTTGATTCCTCATTTACTTGACTAGTTCATAAGCTCGATCTGTGACTCCTTTTTAGTTTACTTGATCCCTAATTTGTACATTACTTTGTTTACTGCAGTGCTGACTGGTGGGAATCTCCGGCTATCGCCGATTTCTTTCGAGAAGGAATTACGTTTGCGAGTGTTGACATCCGTGGTGACAAGGGAGTTCTGTGGAGGACATGGCACATGAGATTCCTCCTGAGTACTACGTCGATCTCCAGGTCGAGTACTTCAAGTACACTGGTCATGAGAAGGCTGGCATGAGTACCATGGCAAAAAGACTCATTGATTCATGGTACGGTGATATGAAGAAGAAGTTCCACCACATCGGCACAGGATGTGGGGGGACATCCCACTTCCAACGATGAACATCGAGTATGCAGCCATTGATGCTTGGGTCTCGTACGAGCTCTACCGCAAGATCGTGATCGACAGAGCCCTTGATCGTCGGGCCAACAAGCTTCGTTGGCATACTTAGGACCCCTTCACCTGCTGATGGTGGAATGATCATCTCTTCTGCTGCATGACCCCCTGATATGTTGGTTTGGTCTCCCTCCTGCGTGAGGTGCTTCTGGCTCCCTGGACTGTGTCCAAATAAGCCATGTAGTCAGTTCTTTTGAAACTCTAGCTGCTCTTCGCTACTTGTTTAAATGTATGCATGGTCTGCAACCCAGCACTGGTTTCTTATATATAAGTAAATATTTTGCCATGATATGTCAACAATTGTCCTCTGAGGTTTCAATTTTATGTTGTGTACCTCCTAGTACTTCAAAGTGCTAGTAAACTAAATGTTCAGAACAGGAGAGTTCTTCAAATCAAAACATTCCAGACGTAAAACTCAGCAAAAATTGTGATTCAAATTTTCTTTATGACTTTTACTCATTTTCTGAAATTTTTCATCGACAAAATCTCACAGTGGTGAACAATAACATAAATTGGAATTTTCCACATGAATGTGACTACATTTACTCAGTCCCACTAGTTCATGATGATTTTACATTGAATTTAGCATTTTTTACGAGTTTTACTCGTTTTCTGTCATTTTTCATCGAAAAAAATAAACAAACACCTACAATTGTCAGAAAAATCTGAAACTCCTCAAGCACACATACCTACCCTTCATGACCACTCACAAAAATTGGCAGCTCAATCTGAATCTTTGAAGTGCAGCTTGCTTGAAAAAGAGCCGTTCACCGACATGATCGATGTGGGTCCACACATGGGTGGATCCAACCAACATGAGGTTTCACAAGTGTTTTCAGACAAAATCTCACAGTGGTGAACAATAACATATATATGTGGGATGTGTTCTCACAAAAACCTCATATGCAAAGGTTTTACAACTTCCGGGTTCGACGATTCGACCGTTATGCCGAAAATGCCCTTACTTGTGTAAATTCACATCAAACTACACCAAACCTCATGAAATTTTTAAATTTGAATTTTCCACATGAATGTGACTACATTTACTCAGTCCCACTAGTTCATGATGATTTTACATTGAATTTAGCATTTTTTACGAGTTTTACTCGTTTTCTGTCATTTTTCATCGAAAAAAATAAACAAACACCTACAATTGTCAGAAAAATCTGAAACTCCTCAAGCACACATACCTACCCTTCATGACCACTCACAAAAATTGGCAGCTCAATCTGAATCTTTGAAGTGCAGCTTGCTTGAAAAAGAGCCGTTCACCGACATGATCGATGTGGGTCCACACATGGGTGGATCCAACCAACATGAGGTTTCACAAGTGTTTTCAGACAAAATCTCACAGTGGTGAACAATAACATATATATGTGGGATGTGTTCTCACAAAAACCTCATATGCAAAGGTTTTACAACTTCCGGGTTCGACGATTCGACCGTTATGCCGAAAATGCCCTTACTTGTGTAAATTCACATCAAACTACACCAAACCTCATGAAATTTTTAAATTTGAATTTTCACATGAATGTGACTACATTTACTCAGTCCCACTAGTTCATGATGATTTTACATTGAATTTAGCATTTTTTATGAGTTTTACTCGTTTTCTGTCATTTTTCATCAAAAAAATAAACAAACACCTACAATTGTCAAAAAATCTGAAACTCCTCAAGCACACATACCTACCCTTCATGACCACTCACAAAAATTGGCAGCTCAATCTGAATCTTTGAAGTGCAGCTTGCTTGAAAAAGAGCCGTTCACCGACATGATCGATGTGGGTCCACACATGGGTGGATCCAACCAACATGAGGTTTCACAAGTGTTTTCAGACAAAATCTCACAGTGGTGAACAATAACATATATATGTGGGATGTGTTCTCACAAAACCTCATATGCAAAGGTTTTACAACTTCCGGGTTCGACGATTCGACCGTTATGCCGAAAATGCCCTTACTTGTGTAAATTCACATCAAACTACACCAAACCTCATGAAATTTTTAAATTTGAATTTTCCACATGAATGTGACTACATTTACTCAGTCCCACTAGTTCATGATGATTTTACATTGAATTTAGCATTTTTTACGAGTTTTACTCGTTTTCTGTCATTTTTCATCGAAAAAAATAAACAAACACCTACCCTTCATGGCCAAAAGGGGAAATATACGGTTGCGTCAGAGGGAGAGCAAAGAGGAACTATACGGTTGCGTCAGAGGGAGAGCATAAGAGCAAAAGCGTCCCCAAGAACCGCCTCCTCCTCTCCACTTCCATAGCCAAACCCTAGACGGTTCCACACCCCTACCCACCCGCCATGAAGAGATCAAGGGAATCCTTTGACGCCGAGGCAGATCAGAAGGCGGCGCCCGTCGTCGGCGAGCCGTCTGTTGCTGTCGGCCCAGTCGCGGCCGGATCTGGCAGTGGGACTGCTGCTTCCGGCGAGGCCCCGCCGGTGGACGCGGGGGTCGGCGATGTCGCTCCCGAGCAAGATCGGAAGAAGACCGTGAGCGGGGACGGAGGGGATGGCCCATCCGACGCCGCCTTGCCATCGGAGCTCGAGGCGGCGTACAACGAGATTGAGGAGAGCTACGAGGAAGCCGCTGAATACGCCATGTGGGGGCACGTCTCCGCCGCGCCGACCGCCACGCCTACCGCCGCGCCGACGGAGGTACATCTAGGGTTTTTAGTGGTAGTACATGCTCGAATCTACTATTCTTTCTAATTAACTGCCCTCGAGGTTTGGTGATTTGGGTGTGAACTGAACCATCCGTGCAACTGAAGGCGAAGAAGATAAACAAGTCTTCATACATGCCTTCAATTGCACATCAATCTACTATTCTTTCTATGTTCAACTACCGTCAAGTTTTAGTACCCAAATTATTTAGTAATATGAGGGCTTTGGTGATTTCGGTACGAACTTAACCATCCCTTCAACTGAAGGAGCAGCAGATAAACAAGTCTTCATAGATGTGCCTTCAATTGCACATCAATTCATAGACGGCTTCAATTGCATATCAATTCGGTGTGTAGTTTTTTTTAATAAAATTCAAGGAATCTAGCTTGGTTAATTAGATCCGCAAGCTTTAATTGATCATATTGTTATGGTGACCTAGATTAGCTTGCTGCTTCATCATTTTCAGTCCACACTCCAATATCATCCTAGATTCCCCAATTAATAGTGTTACAACATTTATAGGTTGCAATAATCTTTACCTTATTTCTTCTGCAATAAATTATTTCCAAGTTAAAAACGAATGAGGAACTTCAGTTCTCATTTAACATATTGCCTTATTGCATGTTAGGAGCCGAGAGTTGAAGAAGAGGCATTTGATGAGGGACAGGTTTCCCCAGAGGGTTATGCTTCTCTGGATGGATGGACGACGATGATGAAGACGATGAAGAAGTACCTCCACCATCACCGTTAGTTGATGAAAAATCAGCAACTAGGGTCAATGTCTCCCGTTTGGTGATTCGTCAGCTTAAGGTGGGAATTGATTACACTCACCAAGTTCTTCAAGCCGTGGTAACCCCGAACCTGCAACCAGCGTGTTTCGTGGTTTCGCGTGTCCTTTTTAGCAAGTTGGGTAATACCAACTGGCGCATCGTTCAGTCTCATGACGCTGGAGACAGCGCACATATCTACATCAAGATGCGTGAAAAGGACGTGCAGAGGTGTCACGGAAAGAGGTATGAGTGGATGGGAGAACAAGTCACCTTCTGCAAGGTGATTTTACTCAGGCCGCTTATTCCCGACCCATGGAAGCTGGCCCGGTTATTAAGATCTTTTAAGCTGTGGTTGTTAAGACAATGTTGCACTTGTTTAAAATTTATGTTGCTTCCGTACTACTGAATGTTGCACTTTTGTTAAACTTTATGTCCATTTTATGTTCTGGATTGTAAGAACTTAATAGTATTGTTGAAGAGTTGCCGTTGTGTTTTCAACCAAATTATTTTCTCTTATGCTGATCCTTGAGTCAACTCTACAAATAAGGCGTACTGCGCAAGCAACAGGGTAAATTCGTACTACATATGATTATGCCAATATCAACTGAAATCTGAATGTGAGTATCTGTTGGTTCTCATGTGGGCAGTTGTACAAAAGTAGGGGTTTTATCAAAGAAATGTGGGTAGCATTCAAAAATTCGACTAAAGTAGTTCAAACCTCATGTCATAGTAGTTCAAAGCAGTGTTGACGTACCATAATTGGCATCAGTACTGAGATTGCAGCATAGGTGATGTGATCCCAGTTCAAACCTCATGGGCTTGAGCACACGGTACAACTCGACCGCGAGAAACCCATCAGTTGCAGCATAGGTGATGTGATCCCAGTATAGTTTCTTGTTGACTACAAATGAAATTTAGATTTTTTTTCATGCGTCTCATTCATTTTCTGGTATTTTTTAATTAAATAAACATGTACAGTTCCATTTTCAGAATAATCTTTTTCTTTCACGGCAAAATCTTGTTCCCTCCAAATTGTACTACGACGGCTGCCAAAACGCCCAAATTTTTTCGTTCCCTCCACTCCTCCCGCACACCCACCTATCAAATATTTCGCCCTCCCTTATATGTCGTGCCTCTCCCCCATGATTTACGAGCATCTTAACTCCCCACCCCCAGACCTCATCCTCTCGTGCTCACCCAGATCCGGTGTCTTCGCCGGACGTTCTTCCATCTCGCATCTATCTCCCCGGTGGTCGCCATGGCCGGCAGTCGTCGAGGCGTCAGGGGAAGGAACATCGCGCACATACGCCGAAGAAGGCGCCCAGCTCGAAGAAACCCCAAGGTAAATCTGTTGGTGATCGGCTTGTTGTTGTGTTTTTCGGATGCTACGATCGAGAGATCGGTTTTACATGTCTAACAGGTCCGTTTTGACCTATATCTAGATCTTGCATATTTGATAGATCAGGGCATGATAGCATTAAGTTGTACGTGTTCGTACACACCACATGATTGGATTGATTGGTTCGAAGGTTGTACGATCCAATCGCCGACATCATACGTATAGGGTTTATCGATTTTCTTCCAGAGACAATCATGCCGTGCTGCTATACAATCTTTGCCATCCCGCATCGTAGACTCTTATGTTTTCAATCATTTGCTGCTGTACAATCTTTTGCATAGACAATTATTTGTTGTTTTCTATGGAATTGGCCCCCTCTTATGTTTGTTCACGCTCCGCTCTTCCGATTATTTCAGCGGAGACAGAAAACCCCGTCAAGCCGGCATATGAGCTTGTCAAGGAGAGAGAAATGCAAGAAAATATTGTACGCATGGGAAAAATTTTGGCTGAAAGATATGGACCTGGCCACAAAATTCAGCAAGATTTCTCTGGTTTTGCACGTTCATTAGTGTATGGTGGGCGACAAATAGGAACAAGTAACAATCTAAAGGACACAGACTGCCAAGACAAGGAGGTCGAAGGACCCTTCATACCAACCGAATCCAGAAGATATAGCTACTGCTGATGATGATCTTCATTCAGATGAGGATCAGCGCACTGTCGGCAAAACTTCATCTCAGGTCTGTGGAACTATTTCTGAACTCTGATAGCAAATACATTGTAACACCCCAACTTTTGAACTTGGAAATTTTGGTGTTAGTTTAGATTTTTCCTAGTTAGCAAAAACTTTTGTTTGGTTTTTATGTCACTTCTTGCTTGATTGTTTTAGTTGTTTCCTTTATCTCTCTAGCTTTGTTTGAAAAACCTTTAGTGTCATTTGTATGAAATCTTTTAAATTTATTTTTAGCGATAGTGATCTTCTTGTCTGTTATAACTTAGCTTTTCTCGAGCTTTAGATTAAGCAAACCAGAAATGGCTTTTGGTATGTTTTGGTTCCCTGTTGTTCATTAGTGCTTGTAGTTTTGAGTCATGCTTTTAGTTGCTTGCTAACACTTTGTTTTGGCACTAACACCACTGCAGTTTTGAGCCTAGTCTAACTAATGACGATTTGGTCATTTCTAACTAAACCAGCCCCTAAACTCCACCTTACCCGACCCTTCTCTCATCTCCCTCCCCTCTGGACAGAAGGGGTCATCCTAGTCAGCAAGACCCCACAAGTCAGCCCCTCCACCTCCCTCTCCACCACTCAAAACCTCTCTTTACACTCCACCCCCAATAGGAGTTCACTCCCCCCCCCTCCTCACTGGGCAGAACACCTCACCACGGCCACCTCACCCCTGCCCCACTCTCCACCGCCCTAGCCAGCCTCTGCCCGTGCCCCACGTCACCCCAGCCGACCCCCATGTCCGAAAACCCTAGATAGGGGTGAACCTCGCCCCTCCCTCACCTCGGCCTCCCCATTCGCTCTCTGTTCCCCCAGAGCACACTCACCTCACCTCAATACCCTCCCCACGAAGTCCCGCTCATCCCCGAGCCCTCTGCAGCCCTGAAACACCGGAGTTTGTCGAAGGTCGCCGCCGGCAAACGCAGCAGTAGCCCTCGACTCTCTTCCCCATTCTTCGCCATTTTTGGCCTTCTGGACTCCCCTCTGCCTAAGCTCACTCCCCACCTTTCCTTTTGTCCAGAGGTTGCCCGTGGACGCCGTGCTCGATCTCGACCGGAGAAGGACGTCGCCGCCGCCGCCATGAACTCCGGCCACCCCAGTTGACGCCGTCCACTTCCGACCCTCTCCCTCGACCCCCTCCGCCGTCTGCAGCCCTCAGACGCTGCATGCATCGCCCCTAGGTGAGCAGGCCGCCGCCGCGCCATTTCCCCTCTCGCCGGCCTGCATGCGCGCATGCGCGTCGAAGACGACGGCCACGAGCCGTAGATCGCAAGATCAACGGCCGTGTTTGAATCCCGCGCCGCGGGCTGGTTTCCGCGCGCGTTGTGCTGCGCTGAAGCACAGTTGGGCCGGCCCAGCTCCCTCGCGCGCCGGATCCACGCTGGACCCGGCCAGATCCGGCCCAAGCGCGGCCCGCCAGCAGTTTTATTTCCTAGTTTTAATCTTTTGTTTCTGTTTATTGAGTGTGCTTAGTTTAATTAGGTTGTGTCTAATCTGTTGATGGTAAATTTTTAGGGTAAATTTTTTTGGATGCCCGTGGGTTTTCTTAAACTTGCAGGACCAGTTTGGAAGGAAAATAAATTGCATTTTGTGCTATGCATTAAATATTGCAGAAAGTATGTTTTCCACTCTTTTTAGGATATCTTGAGCTAGGAATGTCCTTTTTAGGTGAATCCAATTTCTGCAGAAAGCCAAAATCAATACTCTTCCATAGGATTTAACCTTGCATGCAGGAGATTCCTAGAACTGAAGTTTTACTCCTTTTGGTTTTGAGACCAGTTGCCTTTGTAGGATTTTTAATTCTTGTTTGGTGGTAGCTATTGATGCAAATCCAATTTCTATGGCTTGATATGATGGTTAGGTGTACTGTGGTAGAAGGATATATTTTTAGGAGCATTATTTTAGGTCTTGGGGATGTTTCCCCAAAACAGCAACTTTTCTTCTAACAAAAGCTCCATTATAATTGTTTGCCTTTAATTGTTTTTGTTTAGGGTTGTGGTAGATGTTTTATCCAGAGGGTGTTTATGTAGCGAAATGCTTGCTGTTTAGTTTAAACACTTTAGATTGTTGTCAACCCGCTTCTTAGAATTAACGGTAGTTGCGTTTAATTTTTCCGGTACAATAGAACCGCAAGAGGAGGAGCAGTACGAGGGAACTGAACCTGTCTACGAGGAAGAACAGTACCAGGGACACTTTGCTGAGCAAGGCAAGCCACCTCACCATACCCTACTGAAATCCTATTATTTCATTAAAGCATGTTTTGTTTTCAAAATAAAATAATGCATGTTTTATTTCTTCTGTGGTACTCTGCCACCCAAAACTATTTATAAAATATTGTTTGGCCAAAGCTATCTACTAGTATATAATAGGTTTATAAAAATAGTTCTTTACTTGAGAAACCTTCTACTGAAGGCGCTATCAAGAAAATTATATTTTCTAGTAGTATACCCTTACATCCTTACCTCAAAAATAATAGGATGGGAGCCTGGTCTTTGGTAAAATGTTTTCCAAAGGAAAAACCCGAGTCGCTGGGAGCGATCGGCGAGAAAGTGTTTTATAAAACCCATGTTGCTGGGAGCAAATGGAGATGTTTATGAAAACCCGAAGTGCTGGGAGCATTCGGCGAGTTTGTGAAAACCCGAGCTGCTGGGAGCAGTCGGAAGTGGAGATGTTTTTGAAAAACAAAGTACAGCCCTAGCGGCCGCCCGAACAATTAACCCGTGCAACCACACTACCTGAGATGGGTAGGGCTTAGCCGGAAACTTGTTTATCTTAGTACGGAGCGCCTCAAAATGCTTAGGAGGGCGGGGCTCTCTGAACCAAGTTATCTAAATGCGGGATCCAGTTCGAGTCTGGATCGCTGCTGGTTGCAAACAGTGGGCCTCCTGTCATGGCGCAGTGTTGCTTGGAGGAACCGGATCGATACGATGGCCATCTCCACTGGGTGCCAGGGAGATTCAGACCCACTGAAGAGGAGGCTCTGTACTAGGGTCGACATAGTGAAAAGCTTTGATCATGTTATCCGAAAACACCGCATACTGTTGTATGAGGACCGTGGCTGATCACGGCGGAATGACTGTTTGGTGTGGTGAAAGTGCACCACCTCTGTAGAGTATAAAACTATTCGAATAGCCGTGTCCGCGGTCATGGACGGTTGAAAGGTCCCCGATCTAGGCGTATGGGCATTTTATGTTTTAAAAAGGAACTGTTTTCGGCAAAGGAGAAAGGAGTCATCAAGGAGGTACCTGGGAGGTACGGAATTTGGGAGAAGATGGTTGGTCTCGGGGAGTCAACCAGTCGGAACCCGGAAAAGAGAAAAAGGGCGTCCCTATCCTAGTGTCCTTGAAAAGTTTACATAATGTTTTACAAAGAAGTGGAGATAGTTCCGGTGATCTCTACAAAAGAGAATTCTATCTCTAAATGTTTCTTTTTAACAAAGATATAGAGATGTCGTCTTCTCTATGTCTAAAGGCATCATTTACGAAAACTAAGACCTATAGTCAAATATAGCAGCTATCCCAGTTTTCGAAAACGTTTTATTTGCATTATCATGAAAACTTAAGCCTGGTGGTGGTCTTGCGAGTACGTAATTGTACTCATGGCTGTGTCCCTGGATATTCAAACATCCAGGTTTCTACGAGAAGGCCTATGCCGAGGAGGAGGAGTATGTCGACGACTACGCCGCTTAGCTGTCACCGGTCAACTGCGCTTGTGGGGTTGCGTCCATTGGAGACGAGGGCCAACGCTATCCACGAGCTTCCGCTGTATCGTAGTTAATTCCGTCCTGTGCGACGATGATTTGCAGACTTGGTCTTGTGACCACTTGGTGTTGTAAGACTTTTATTCGTACG